>CM074183.1:40143278-41343278 GCA_037179385.1 Holothuria scabra
GTTTTAGTAATATTTTGATATTTATTTAGAATATGAGATGCAACATTATTGAATTTGATACAACACTTTCACATTATTTGCTTTTATTCATGTATGGCTTTTACTAACATTGATAGCAACCAGTGGGAAACTGACCTTGGCATTTAGTTGCTCCATTAATCACACTTTTATTTCCTTCCGATTTTATTTCCTACCAACATTCCAATTTCATTCGCAATTATGGTCATCTTGCAACCTCCATTTTCTTTACAAAGGTCATACTTTTGTGTAATTGCTTTTAATGCCATTTCTTGCTAATGTTTGTGATTGCTTATCAATCGGAAACATTCTCAACCATCAATTGGTCTGCTTGTTTGTTCTTATTTGCTTTGCATATATCTGAAGAAATCCTTGAACACAAGTTGCTTGGTGTTATTTGCTAAGGCAGTAAGAAAAGCGTTACCCTGAGTCTTTCACCAGAAAAATTGTAGCTTAGCAGGTTTGCCTGGAAACATGTTGAAAATGAACAAAAAAAAATTGCCGTGTATTCATATGATTGTTTGCTTGGTCACTTTTGATTCAGAAAAAACAAGGTTTAATTATTCGCATTTTGTGTCCTCTCATCTGTAGTTTATCTGGCAATGTGTAGAGCCTATGAATAAATTATAAGAGGAAGAAGAAAATTTAGCTTAATTCTTCCAAATTTTGATCTCTGTAGCAATTATAATCATTTTTAATTTCAAATTTCTGACTCTAAATATTGAAAATATTCAAGAACTGGAAATTAACAAAAATTTCAAGTTAATAGTTTGGAGACGTTATTGTTAATCTTTGCACACAGTACACTTTGTGATTGCACGTAGACTTAATTGTATATTTATACTCAGGGGAAAAAAAGGGAGTTTAACCTAATGGATTCCACAGGTTGAAATAAGTACTTGTGCACTTGCTGTTTGCCTAGGTGACCATAGGGTTTTGACCTAAATGTCCTGTTTTCATAGATGTTAACTTTGGCATATGTAAACTGGTGAATACTCAGGGAATTTGAGGGTAGAGTTACATTATTTTTATTGGTAAAACATATTGACATGTTTGTTAACAAAAGCTAAACTAAAGGGGGAAAACCTCGAAATACTGCAGGAAGTGAAGTGTTGGCTTAGAATTGTGTTGAAAGTGTCTAGATTACTTTCAGTTATTACATCCTTCCAGATTGACCATTTTCCAAGTAGTATTTGCAGAAGATTGTGGGATAGGCTTTTGGTGTGCAACATTTTCCACATATTAGGAGGGGGAACCTGCTTGTGATCTATTCCACCTTAAGGGACACATGATATATGCTCCTCAGGAACTGCAGAGACAGAATGTCAGTGGGGGTAAGCCCCCCACCCCATTCCCCAGCTACTTTTCCTGCTGCAAGCATCTTAAGCAGCCTTACGTTGCTATTTTATTGCTGAACATATTGGGCCACTTTAGCGATTAGCCCCTCACTTCAAACTTCCCTCTGCAGCCCTAGTCTTGTGCTTACCTTTATAATAGTGGGACATAATACATAGGTAAATTTGTGTAAACAGTCATTGCAAAAAGGATGAAAACCAATGGTTTACATAAAAAATAAGTTGTGTAGGATGGCAGGGTCAATGAGTGAACAGATTCAATAGATTTTTATGTAACTGTAGCTGTGTTGTACCAGGTCATAGGGATAAGTTTAGGGTGAATTAAGGTTTCTTGGTGTTAGTAATATAATGTAAATTAAGATAACAATGAGGCAAATAGAATTCTGAAGAAATATTTGGTAAAGGGAGAAAAAGTGCTAGTTTACAGTAATGCTAAAGGTTTTACCAGATTGCATTACAGGGTACATTCTGTAACCCTCTTCATATACCCAGGCCCAAAGTCAGGTCCTGTGGTTGGCCATCCCTAGCGAAAAAATTCTGAGGCAAACCAAACCTTTCCATGCATTAATTGTGCTGGGTTGTAATTTTTCAAATGGGTCTGTGAACATAGACAGTTCTGTTAATTTTGCCCTCTTTGCGATTGGGAAGGATACCCTGGGATTTACTTTCATTTAAATGTTCATAAGGATGAACAAGATTTTGATATGTTGCCTTGTCAAGTTTAGGGTTGGAAGTGTAAATATTTTTGTACTTTATGCCGAAACAGTTTGACATGGTCGCTAGTAGTCAAAGACAGACAGACCTTACTGTTTGCTTGTTAATTGAAATATTGGATAAAAATTGCTCATTTTAGTTTATTCCTTGTTAGATTCATACTGTACATTAATACTTCTCTTTGCGTGTTTATTTAACAACCACAGATAAGAAGTATATTAATTTTCATTATTAAGAAATTTATTATTTATTGCTGTTTTGTATAGAGTTTGGTTTGTATTGTAAACCTGCCAATAAAAGATTGGACAATGAACAGTTTTTGTGTCTCTTTGTATGTGTCCCACCTTATAAAGAGTTATTGCCTAACGCTTTGGTGCAAGAACAAGGAGTTGCAGCAGCTCCCTGCAGCAGCTCAGAGTAAATTTACCGCCGCTTTTGAGAAATAATAACCTTATAGTTAAAAATATCATTGGTGCATCTGGTAAACTAACCATCATCATGCCCACTCACTAACCTAGCAATAGTGATTTTCCAATTAAAGGCGGTTATGCATCATATCAAACAGTTGCAGTTCTTCCAACCTGCTTACTTGTAGCCCCTCCCGCAACTTTCTTAAACTCGTCCTCGTCCAGACACAATCATTGTTTTATTACTGCAAGGCGAGTATACAACAACGCCCAGATGTGTAAACAGGACACTCGGTATGCCACATGTTGTACAGTGTAAATCACAGTACTCTGCATTTTTTAATGCAGATTGAGAATAATTTCTGTAGACTACCGCTAAAATTGTAGTTTGGAATGATAAATGACTGCTTTCAAGGAAATAATGACAATAACAAAATCTTGTTTTACGACCTGCCACGCAGGGGTGTAGATCTGGTTTGTGGATGGGAAGATTTTCCATCAGCAGGAACCGTGGATTGTGACCACGAACCGTCTCTAAACAGTACATTCACACTAGCCAAACGTATACATACACAAACACGCACACACACTCGCATTAACACGCACGTACACAAAACATTGATTGATGACCCATTTTAAATGTGTTATTATTACTTTAATAGCACCTCAAATACCTGCACCTTTCTCAAAGCCCTAAAGTGATTTTAAGTCATCTATAAACCACGATATCGTATTTTGTTTATTTTGCCTGTTGTTTTTTAATCTACTCGCATTAATGGGGGAGGGGGGGGGGAAGCAAAATGATGTTTTCTCCCAATATTTTCATTGGGGGTCATTTCTCCCTCTTCCTGGCCACAGTACCGCCGCCCGTTCTTTCAAGCTGATAAAATTCTAGAAGCGGAGGTCCTAGGAAAATTGATAACTTGGAAACTCGGTTCTTTCTTAAAGGAAATCAAAGATTTCTGTTGTTTGGATCAAGTGGAATAGAATCCAGTGGAATATATACCTTGGTGCCAATAGTCTACCATACCATGGTAGGGGTTGTTAGACACCATTAGCCCTTCGTAGCGGCGTTAACATAAAACAACAGGATACAAGTCGTTTGCGTTTACCGCGTCGGATTGCTTTCTCAAGACCTAAAAGCCGGGCAGGGATCTGGAAGAATTCGGGCAGCCGTTTGAGTCATAAAACCTGGTTTGTTTCTACTTACACAGAAAACTCCTAGGCGCGCCCGAATTCCTTCAAACACTTGGCCGAAAAAATCATAAAAAAGCATCATAGTCACGGTACAATTTTCATGAAAACTCTAAAAGATAGCAAAATTCGCGACACATTCGGGCAGCTTATGAAAAAACTTTTCGTCATCCTCACTCCATATTCTTGGGCAAACCTTTGCCCGAAATGACGCAATATTCGGGCAAAAGTTGCAAAAAAATTCTGGGATATTTTTAATTGCCAGATTACAAGGGGAGAGAGGATGTATACAGTCCCCAAAATTTTGCCCGAACAAATCAATCAAAAGCTATCTTGTGACGCACCATATTACTAAATGACAATCACCAATAGTCACCTGAAGGCTGAAACGTACTTCTTCTTTATTTCATGGGTACGGTTTGGGTGGGATCAAGTGTGCCAAAACCGTTGGTATGGACTAAGGTCGTGTGCTCATTAGGAAATAATTTGCGCCCTTGTTTGTTTAAATGCATATAAACAGGCTGCTACCTTGCTTGGGAATCGCGCGAAAATTGAGTTAATCGGTTTTTAAGGGCCAATTCGTTGCATGGCATCCCCACTCAGGTAATTCGGGCCTCTGAATCTGAGCTAAACAGGCTGCTAAAACACACGGGATCCCTGTAAAGTTCGACGAAACTTATATTTAATAGGCAGCCGGAATGCAATGCAATGCAATGCCATCCTCCCTCGAAGTTGAGAAGCCTTGGGATTTTCGAGGGTTTCTGAAGTTTTTCAATTTTCAAAACTATATTGATGATAGCCTCATGCTGCATCAGTGGCGACGGAACCGGGAGGGCTTTGGGGGCTTAGCCCCCAATGAAAAAAGTGGAGGGGCTAAAGGTATGTTTAGCCCCCCCCCCCCCCAGTATATGTAAAGTGCGCTTCAAGAAGTGGTGACCAGCGATGGCGGGGGGGGGGGGAGAATATTGAAGAGGGTGGTGAACATATTCTTCATCAGTCCCATGGGCGTCCGCAGAAAGTTTTGCAAGGGGTGGGGGCAAGATCATTAATGGATGATTGAATTGGACTAAGCGGAGCGCTACCATCGGTTGGCGCGGAGCGTACAAGAAAATTTTGGGTCTTACAAACCCTCCAGATGACCGGAAACGACACTTGGCGATTGTTATAAGCTGCATGTACCCAGCCCTGAAACAGGAATTTCATGTCTGTAATTTTTAGATTTTTAGAATTTTCAATGTAAAAAATGGTTGAAGGGAAATCTGCCTCTCGGTTACGGCCTCGGCCTCGCACGCCTATGCACGATAAAACTTACAACTGTTAAACAGCCTAAATAGGCCTATATCCGTTACCCAATTATAAATCCTACCACCCCCCCCCACCCCCCATATTCACCTTGTATATCCCAGTTACATCCGCGCGTCGCCACTTGAGATCAGCACAGGACCAAACCAAGACCAACGTATTCATCAATAGTCGGATGTCGTATGCACACTACAAACCTGACAACTAGTACAATTTGGCATAATTTTTTATTCCTTGCCGTAGGCAGGCAAGGAATCTATGCGATTGTGACGTCGTGTGTGTGTGTGTGTGTGTGTGTGTGAGTGTGGGTTTGTCTTTGTGTAAAACAGAGGACCTAAACAATAGACTTCCAGGTCCTCGGTAGTAAGTTCAAAAGATTTCTCAAGTCCTCGGTTGTCTAACAATAGACAGTCTATTGTGAAGGTTAGGGTTAAGTAAGCAGACACAATGGAGATAACAATGAAGTCCTCAGTTGTGTGTAAAAACACGACTGTGTGTGTGTGTGTGCGTATTTGACGCTTTGGCTTGTAAACACGATATCTCAAGAAGGGTAAGTGTGACTAACCTCATATCTGGTGTGTGGGTTGGTCATATTAAGTAGATGATCCCTATTGTTTTTGGTGGACGTCAAAGGTCATTTGGGGTCATGAGGGTCAAAAGGTCAAAACCTTGTAAACACGATATCTCGAGAACGGTACATGTAACTATGCTCACGTTTGGTGTGTGGGTTGGTCATATTGAGTAGATGATCCCTATCGATTTTCGTGGAGGTCAAAGGTCATCTGGGGTCACGAGAGGTCAATAGGTAAATTCCTTAGAAATTGCTTGTAAACACGGTATCTCAAGAAGAGTAAGTGTGAATAAACTCATATTTGGTGTGTACATTGGCCGTATTGAGTAGATGATCGCCATTGTTTTTGGTGGAGATCAAAGGTCATTTGGGGTCACGAGAGGTCAAAAGGTCAAAACTTCGTAAACACGATATCTGGAGAACGGTACATGTGACTATGCTCATATTTAGTGTGTAAGTTGGTCATATTGAGTAGATGATCCGTATAGTTTTTGGTGGAGGTCAAATGTCATTTTGGGTCACGAGAGGTCAAAAGGTCAAAACTTCTTAAACATGATATCTCCAGAATGGTACATGTGAGTATGCTCATATTTGGTGTGTGGGTTGGTCATATAAAGTAAATGATCCCTATCCATTTCGTGGAGGTCAAAGGTCATTTGGGGTCAGGAGAGGTCAATAGTAAATTCCTTAGAAATTGCTTGTAAACACGGTATCTCAAGAAGAGTAAGTGTGACTAATCTCATATTTGGTATGTGCGTTGGCCATATTGAGTAGATGATCGCTATTGTTTTTGGTGGAGATCAAATGTCATGAGAGGTCAAAAGGTCAAAACTTCGTAAACACGGTATCTCAAGAAGAGTAAGTGTGACTTATCTCATATTCGGTGTGTGCATTGACCATATTGAGTAGATGATCCCTATTGTTTTTGGTGGAGGTCAAAGGTCATTTGGGGTCATGAGAGGTCAAAAGTTCAAAACTTCGTAAACACGATATCTCAAGAACGGTACATGTGACTATGCTCATATTTAGTGTGTGGATTGTTCATATTGAGTAGATGATCCCTATTGATTTTCCCAAAGGCTTTCAAGAAAGGTCACTTGTAGGGTGCTGTAACTTGTCATGTAGATGGCACATAGTGAATACATGGTCCCAGAAGTTTTTGGTGGAGGTCAAATGTCATTTGGGTTCACAACGGGCAAGGGGGATCTCAATGTAGGAAGATTGGATGTCTTGCATGTGTACTTTGTGGGCACATTATGGAGCCCTGTTAATTGAAAAACATTGTTAAGCAATGTCAATGTGAAAAAAGGCCTTACATTTCAGCGGCAAGGAATCATTAAGCCTTTTGGCTTTCTGGTTACAATTACAAATTTCCAATAAATATCAGGAATCATGGTCCCAAAATTACGATTTCACTATTCAGCAAACCATATTCTGTTTTGCTATTCCTGATCAAATGTCCGCATATTTCAGTAGAAACTGACGAAATTTCCAATAAATATCAGAAATCATGGTCCCAAAATTACGATTTCACTATTCAGCAAACCATATTCTGTTTTGCTATTCCTGATCAAATGTCCGCATATTTCAGTAGAAACTGACGAAATTTCCAATACATATCAGGAATCATGGTCCCAAAATTACGATTTCACTATTCAGCAAACCATCTTCTGTTTTGCTATTCCTGATCAAATGTCCGCATATTTCAGTAGAAACTGACGCTGTGAGTGAAGATATTTTGATGATTTATTTTTAATTTTTTTTATTTTTATTTTCAATTAATTTTTTCACAAGTTTGATTTTCCGGGGGGGGGGGGGAGTGCCCCCCTTGCCTTCCCCCCCCCCCCTTGCGGACGCCCATGATCAGTCTAATGCACAATATAGGCTGATCGTTTTTGCGAGGTTGAACAGCGTAGGCTACTTCCGTTAGTACGTTTGGGATTTGAGATAGATATAGATTAGGTTGGTGGTACCCTTGGGAGGAACCACGGGGGGGGGGGGGGAGAAATGGTATGATCTAGGGGAAATATAACTGAGTAATTGATATGAATGAGTGGACAAATGTAACACGGGGTGCAGAAAATGAATAACACGGCAAAAAGAATAAATGAAAGAGGATGCATAATTAATTATTGTTCTTGTATCATCTCAATTTATCTGATATGTATTACCATTTTGTTTAGGCTGAATTTTTTCTCATTAGTTGAGAAATTGCAAACATGAGACCCATATTTTAAGGCTGGATACATGCAACATAAAACACGCGGGAAGTGCCGTTTCCGACCACCTGGGGGTCTGTAAAGTCAATAATTTTCTTGTAAGCTCCGCGCCAACTGATGGTGGCGCTCCGCTTAGATAGTCCTGCTGGCACTCAGCCCCCCAATATTTTTCCGTTCTGCCGCGCCTGTGCTGCATGACGTAAAATAGTTTGTAGAACGCGCAAACAAACCCATTTTCCAATGATTATAGCTAAATGTAGTCATCCAATGGTAGTGTCAGTTTCTGACCTTTTTGTAGATTTGCTCATTTTTAGTGAAAATTTTATTGCAAACGAAAGTTCAAAATATCGACTGCTTTGATTCTGCTTATAAGCATGGGAAAGGCCATTTCGGGCTGTCTGAGAGGTTGCGACTTTTCAAAATTTTTTGTACGCTCCGCGCCAACTGATGGTGGCGCTCCGCTTAGATAGTCTTTCGGGCAGAATTACATTTTTCGGGCAGAGAAACCTCTGCCCCCCCCCCCCCCAACCTGAAATGTTCTCGTACGCCTATGGTTATCAGACACCTTTGACCATTATTTCGATGAGCTGGATGAAGTAAATTCTGAACGTTCTGGCCGCATGAGACGGGAGGGTTGGGCTCTGCAGCCTCCCCAGATGGTTGAAACATTTCTGATTCGGGCAGACTTCTGTGCCTCAGCCGGGCATCTGCCGCCCTGGAGTGGAATCTGGAGTCGAGCAAAAAGTCACCGCCCTTCTGAGTATCTTACGCCATGCTGAACCAATATTGCTACTGTAAGTGTTAGGAGTACAGCCCGTTGCCCCAATGTTAATGAATCATGAGGTAAATCTTATTGCAAATATTTCTTACACCAAGCAAGTGGGCCTTACTTTTCTGCCCGAGTTCATGGGTTAGTTACTTAGATGGAGTTTTACGGTCACGGCCCTTTTTCCAGTTGTGGCTCGATCACTTGCTTGTTTCCCCCCTACTCCATTGCTTATTCGGAGCATCACGCACAACGGTATAAAGTTCCATGTTCAGAGTTTTGGGCATGACTCAACCTGGGAATAGATCCCGGGCCTTCCACGTGAGATGCTCTTACCATTAAGACCAAACACGCGGTTCCGAGTTCGTGGGAGTGGTTTCCAAAGCCAAATTTCGCTCGCTACGTGGCCCCCAGATCTGCTGAGTTACGTCCCACCGGACTAACTCAAAGCCTTTGAAAAGCTGCCCCCTCTGTCGGGAAGCCATGCCCCCAGTCGGGGAATTAATCCTGGCGCCACCCATGTACAGTGAGACAATTTGGTCAGATGGTGTACTTTTACCTCTTTGAATGAACAGCGTTCTGTCCAATTCCGAGCGAACCATTTGAAAGTTTCTGGTGACCCAAATTTCAGTGAAGGTGTTGCCCTATTCACGAAGTTGGTCCCTTTCCTCTATTCAGCTGTCGAGTGGGGCAGTTTACGTTTTGTACACTTATCCCACACCAGTGGCGTAGCCACGGGGGGGAGGGGGCCTGGGGGGCCCCCCAGATTTTTTGCGTCCTGATAAAGTAATTGAAAAAAAATAAAATTTTTGAACGGAAATAAACTTTGAAGTATTTCTTTCAAAAACAGTAAATAAATAGAATGTGTAACAATTAAGAAAACATTCATGAATGTAGGCGGGATTACGGGGATTGGGGGGGGCACTTGCCCCCTCCCCCCCACTTTTTTCCAGAACTTGTTTTTTTTACGTCTTTGGTTGCTTTTGCTACAAAAATACAAACTGAAACTGACAGAGCTGATACTTAATTAAGTTGTATAATGTTTAAACAGTTCATATAGTGCATTAAAAACTAAATTAAAACAATACCCTTTCAATAAAGGTCTCAACGTTCCATTTTTTCGACACGCTTGGCGTGCACCCGTTTTAAATATTTCAGGATTCGGGGTTACTTCTTGTAGAACACCTCTCCCATTGCCACTGAAACTTATCACCAGTGCCCGGGCCGTAGCTGAAGCTCTACCGTAACTAGTGAAAGGGGAGGCAGGGAGGCCGTCATCTTCTGGTCCCCTTCTCTGACCAAGTGCCCCCAAGCTTTCTAAAAGGACGATGATCTTATTTGACCCTAATCTGGAGCTCCGCCCTTTTTCGGCTGAAGGGAAAAGGGACCCACACTTTCTCTAATTTCCATTAATTTCTCTTTTGAGATGTCTAAAAAGCGGTCTTTTTTGGCGTGTTCTGCGAGTCCCATCACAGGTTAGGACTCTATAAAAGTCTCACGAAAATGACTCTATAGGAGACCATCGGTACGTTTTTGCTTAGTACAAATATCCTCAGAGATCACTCTTATTCAGCTGTAGTGAAAAGGGACCACTCTTTCCCTAATTTTATTTCAATTTCACTACTGAGATGAAGTAAAAATTCATTTTTTCGGCGCGTTCCGCGCGCCCTTTTAAAGGTAACGGCCCTGTGAAAGTCACCTGAAAAAGACTTTATGGGAAACCAGAGTATGTTTGTGCTTCAGTAAGAATGTCTTTAGGAGAGTACCGTTATTCAACTAAGGTTAAAAGTGGCCCATCCTTTTTCTAATTTTCATTCAGTTTCATTATTCAGATATCTTAAACGTTAAATTTTTCGGCGAGCTTCGCGCGCCCCATCATATATTATGGCTAAATTCACATTACATGAAAAGCCCCCTAGCTTTCTGAAAAGTAGATCTGGGGCACCAAGGAGGAAGTCCCTGAAGAACCTCAATTTTAAGTAATCCATCTTCACACCCTCTGCATTATTCCGGCCTACTTTAATCATACAGAGTAAGGATATAATTGAAGAAAGTCAAATTGTGATATTTGTGTTCTGTTAAGTGCCCATCTTATGTAATTTAAAGTTGAAGATAAAATGCATCATTTTAATGCGTACAATTTCGTAAATACCGAGGAGCTTCTGGAGTCTTCTCCCCCTGTATCCCCACCGGGGCTTTGCTCCTGGACCCCACCGGGGGCCCTAAGGCGGACCCCTGGACCCCACGCCGTTAAGAAAATCCTAAAACGCAGGCTTATAATCAGTTCAAAGTTTTACCAAACATGGCACCATTTTGCATCCAGGAAATCTAACGCAAAGAAAATTTCTCAGAGGGGGACACAACTTATTTTGGTTTTCCTATTAAAGCTGACATCCATTCAAATATTGCCGCATGAAAGATCTACGGTAGGTCCTGCTGAAGTTAACAATTTTTCCCAAGGGAAAGTGAGATACCGGTTCCCTTTAGTCTCATCCCCCAGGCCACATATCAGAAATGCCCAGTTTTGGGGTCCCTAGAAATGTATGTATTAACATCATTTTTCTTAGATTGATTTTTTATTCTCATCTCCACCCTTGGCTCCTGGCAAACGGTAGATCCAACCTTTTTTGTTTTAAAGACCTCGATTTGTTCCCCAGAGGTCGAGCCGGGAAGGGGGGGGGGGCAACTTGTTCCCGAACTACGCCACTGAATCTACCACCCAAAGGCGTAGCCAGGATTTTCTTGTGGAGGGGGGGGGGCAAAGTCGACTCATCGTCCCCAGTCTTGACCGACAGGACTATCTAAGCGGAGCGCCACCATCAGTTGGCGCGGAGCGTACAAGAAAATTTTTGGTTTTAGAAACCCCTCAGATGGCAGGAAACGGCACTTCCCGAGTGTTTTATGCTGCATGTTCCCAGCCTGGATATATGGATCTCGTTTCTGAAATTTCTCATCAAATGCAAAAAAAAAAAAAAAAAAAAAAAATCAGTCTATGAAACATGTTAATACATCTTTTTAGCGGAGCTCTACCATCGATTGGCACGGAGCGTAACAGGAAATTTTTTTGCTTTACAAACCCCTCAGATGGCCGGAAACGGCACTTCCCGAGTGTTCTAAGCAAGAATATGTTCAGCCCGACTTCGAAATTCTCCCAACTTCTTAATTGGAGCACTTGACAAATATTAAGGGGCTGAACATACCCTTAGCCCCCACTTTTTCATTTTTCATCGCGGCACAACTTATATTGTACTTCCTTCTTCGAGTCGGTACCGCACGACTGACACAAGAGATTGTTAACTAAGTTTAGCGAAATGAGATGAAATTCCCGACATTTACATTAATCCATTTATTCTACTTATTAATTTACTTGAAAAGATGGGAAGGGTTTGTACCTTATTAGCTCTAGGTAACGGAACTGAGGAAGAGTGTGCAAAGCGTACTGAACATTTAGGGTTTTATCGCAGAAATAACTCTTTTGAAAGCCAAAATAACTAAACCGACCATGGGAAGGCGACAGATTATTCCCGACAGGGAACGGGCCATGCCAGCGACCACAACAGCCGACAGCCCTATGTCGAGGGGGTGGTGAGAAGGGGATATGAAGGAGCCTAACTATCCCATGTCATTGCAGCCTAGGCACATTTTGCACAATATCACTAAATATTTTAAAAGCCGAGTTGCGCACTGATGATAGTGTTCTTTTGGGTCAGAATCGTGAAATTGCAAAGCGCGCGAAGCGCGCGAAAATTTTTGGTAGGCTTACAGAAATAACATAGCCTATGTAATCATTAAGAACAAAAGGAAAGAAAAGTAGAAACTGTAGGGGTTGTACACCGTATCGGGGATAACATACATTGTGTCAAAACCACCTGGAATACCCGATAAAATAGCCAAACTGGCCGTGAGTCGCTTACCAACTGACCTATCGCAGACACACACAAGAGAACAGCAACCAGGCTTTGTGATATGGGATGAAATTTACGACCTCTACAAAACCTGTGTACTTTGCCTACCCGTTACTTGGTAAATTGGCAGGACTTACACTCCCTAGGTATGTGGAATATAAGTATTGAAAAAAATGGAGTGAATCTACAGCGCGCGTAGCGCGCCGAAAATTTGGGGTTCTTGTAAGGGAAATTGTCCCTTGAGAGCAAAAAACAGGTAAACCATCGGGGAGACTAGTCCTCGTCGGGGACTGCATACTTTATCGTAACGACTAAGAGCCCCCTCCCCTCGAAAAACTGTAAAAAAAAATGCCCCCTGTTCCCTCCCTCCTCTTGTCGTTTATCTTTTTTTTATTTATTATTTTTTTGGGGGGGCTCTCCTTCATTTTTTCAACATCGCCAATCGCGTCCCCAAAATTTCTGTGGGGGGGAGGGGGCACTCTGCCCCCCCTTTCCCCTCGCTGGCTACGCTAGTGCTACCACCCTATAATTTATTAAGAAATGATGATTTTATCTTACTCAATAAATAACTTTCTTTTTGGCAGATTGCGTCGGTAACTTTACTTGTGAAAACTTCGGAACGTGTCGGTATGACAATGAGTCAAGTAGTATCTACTGTGACTGTTTGCAAGGATACACCGGTGAGAGGTGTGGGATTGGTAAGTGTTTGAGTCCTTTATGCCTAAGGCAAACCCAGTAAGTATAATACCCCCCTCTAAATATTGCCTCGTCTCAACTCTTTCTCGTATTTGAATCTTTTCAATATAGTGGCAGCAGGGGTGAACAGTGCATTGGCCGCGCTAGAATTTCAAAATTGGCGGGGGGGGGGGGGAAGAAACTAGGGGCAAAGGATAATGTTGGGGGAAAATCTTTTCCGGCGCAGCGCGAAACCGAGCACAAATCGATCGTTCCTGGGGTGGGGTTGCAGGGGGAGAACTCCCGAAGCTCTGAGGATTAAGCATATCTCCGAATGGAAAATCAAGTCTCTTGAGAGGTGTATTATTTTTTCGGTTAATTTAACTCCTAACTGACCTAACTTAGGGGAAAGTACAAAATCGGGGAAAACATTCCCCCTCTTCCCCTGTAGCGTCGCCACTGGGGGTGAGACAAAAAGGAACTCCTCAGTTACGTGCGCAATGGGAGTGGAAAGTAGCAAGCGAACTTGGTCCCTACCTCCAGGACCAAGTCGGGGGAAATCGGCTATACCGGGAAATCTCTTGAAAGTGACCAAGGCTGACCCAGCAAAAGGTGCACTCCCATATTGACCGTCATGTATGTTTTATTTGCATCTCAACGCTCTTGCAAAAGCAGCAAAAAATGTGACATCCCTCCCCTAAGACTCCTCAACGGGACAGGCAAAATCAAACCTTGCCCACCCATATTAGAATTCTTGGATACTCTCCTTTTCAACTAATTGGTGACAAGCCGTCAGAAGTCCCTGATATTCCCACTTCATGATCGAGATTGGTCAGTAGGAGGCACCGCCTACAGTGTCCATGTGAACCTACCCAAACCAAATTTTGTTGGAGGAAACGCGGATCAGATTTGATCGGACGGTTTTGATCCTGGTGAGAATGGGGGAGGGTGAATCTCGCAGGTGATCAAAATTTCTTACGTAATTGCTCTAGGTTCACGGTGACCCAGTGTTAACTGTAATTCAACGTGATTCGTTTGGAGGTTACCTCTGCAAGGGAGCTAACAGTTTCCTGCTTCTGCTGCCCATATATGCATCCATGCAGAGAGAACGGAATAAGAACACGGGAAAAATATATATATATATATATATATATATATATATATATATATATATATATATATATATATATATATATATATATATATATATATATATATATATATATATATATATATATATATATATATATATATATATATATATATATATATACATATATATATATATATATATATATATATATATATATAGGTCGAAAAGAGGTAGTAAAAAGTGCTTAAAAGTTTGCGGAAAACTCCACGACGTTTCGGGTATAAACCCTTCATCAGGTGGCAAAAACCAAACTGAACAACCAACAGTAACAATTGGACACGACAAACATCAAATTCGAAGCGATCGCTGTAAAAACAGAACCGGACTCATCTGTTGTTTTTCTCGACCTTAAACTGTCCATCAACAACCGTACAATTACCTCTAACCTACACTTTAAGCCAACCGACTCGCATAACTACCTTTTGTACCCTTCCAATCACCCCAAATCTTGCACTAAATCTATCCCTTATTCCCAGCTCTTGCGAGCCAGACGAATTTGTTCGGAGGATTCTGACTTCTCTACTGCCTCTGAAGAAATTTTGTCCTTTTTTGAAAAACGCCAGTACCCTGCCAAAATTCTCTCTAATGCCCTACGCAGAATTCAAGGAACCAGCAGAAAGGAAGCCTTGGAGAAAAAGAGCAAATCTGGTACCAATCTACGTATTCCTTTAGTTATTTCTTATCACCCTTCGATCCGTCCTATTTTACACGCTATCCACAAAAATGTAAAGTTGCTCCGACAAGACCCCTCAACCCGTGATGTTTTCCCGGAACCCCCATCACTGCCTTTAGAGTTGAGAAAAATTTAGCCAACCATTTAGTTCGGGCTTCCCACCCACAAACTTCTTTCGACGACACGGCTGGTACCTTTCCATGTAACCGTCCGAGGTGTAATACATGTCCAGTTGTCGGCAAACACGACCTCGTCAACATTTCTGGCCCCAACGGCAATAGCTTTATTGTCAAACAAAGATTCTCCTGCATTTCCTCAAATGTAGTGTATATTTTAGCTTGTGGGAGATGTAACTCGTTGTATGTGGGAGAGACCAAGCGCCGCCTCGCGGATCGAGTCACCGAGCACCTTAGGTCCATCAAACAGAATCTCCATGGATACCCGGTGGCTGCACATTTCAATCCCCCTTCACCTTGTTCAATACAGCATTTAACCGTTACGGCAGCTGTAATGTGCCGAGGCTCCGATCGTGACCGTCTTAGTGCTGAAAACCGACTGATCATGAGGCTAGGTACTCTCGCTCCACACGGGCTTAACGTTAGAATTGACCTTTTGTAATTTTCACCCCCTTTTTGTACCAGTTTTTACTCCTTTTACACTTACCCGTTCGTGCTCGTTTTTTTCTGTGTAGGCCTTATTTACAAGTTTTTTTTTTTCTTTCTTCCGGAGCTAGTTTTTGTCTCCTGTTTTCCCTTTTTTAAGAACCTGTTCGATTTTTCCGTGCATTTTTTCATCCATGACGCTCTTTTTCTTTTTTTTGATTTGTGTTTCATCCTTCGCACTCATGTTTTCTGACAGTCACTTTCGTCCGGTTCTGTTTTTACAGCGATCGCTTCGAATTTGATGTTTGTCGTGTCCAATTGTTACTGTTGGTTGTTCAGTTTGGTTTTTGCCACCTGATGAAGGGTTTATACCCGAAACGTCGTGGAGTTTTCCGCAAACTTTTAAGCACTTTTTACTACCTCTTTTCGACCTACACATTTCAACAGTGCTCCGCAGCATTTCGACCTTATTATATATATATATATATATATATATATATATATATATGCACCATGGTCAGCCACGCCGCTAATTATGAGCGACTATTTGACGTCCAAGTGTGTGTGTGTGGGGGGGGGGGGGGTCCGACTTAAAATGTTCCCCTATCCTGATGAAGTATCTAAGAGATCATAAACTATACTATTTTTCCCTAACTCTGGCCCCTTCCCACTGTGGTTCTCCCTTCAACTACTAAGCATATTGCATCATACTACCTGCCTAAATCTTAAATTGGTCCATACGTGTCCACTACTTATATTATACATCTACGCGTTTATAATGTGCCAACATTTCCCTCCAGAGTGCCTTTCTCTAAGCCACGGGTCCCATTATTCCACAAAAGAGACCGACGCATTATTTGAACAACCATAAATTGGGAGCTGAGCTGATCCCACAGCTCCCCACCGGGTTGGCCCCCACTGGATCCTACAACCCTCATAATTAGATAATTTTTATAAATAGTACAGAAATATATTTCAATTTAGGGCACTAAAAGGAAAGAGGGAAAAACAAACATGAAAAACAAGCTTTTTTGTATTTTGTTCTGTCAAAGTGAATTTCTGAAAGAGAGTGTAATTTCCTTTCCCGACAGACCGTAAATCTTTCCGACAAACGTCGCTGTGAAAATCTCTGGATGGTGCAGCACCCTCACATCCGGTAGTGACGCCCCTGAAATATGTCACGTAACAGAAGACATCTTTCAAACCCTACAGGATTCTCATGTCTAAGTTTCAGGTCCCCGGACTTTTTTGTTAGAGTCCCTCTACCTCTACCCCCGTCCCCCGAAATCCATGTCCATGAGGGTAATTCAAACTCCTCATAAGACTTGATTAGATCCGGATCTAGTTTGAATGCTTCCTTAGTTTGACTTTTTGGCACCAAGATGGGAGTAAATCACAACGGGTGTGAAAAATTATGAACTCACGATTGGTATTAGCTATTTATTACGGAACATTACTCTGTTCAACGGAACATGCACGCTTTTCGACGTGTTTGGCAAACTTATTCCCCCCCCCCCCCCCCATTGAAATAATTCATATATTCAAAATAATTTAAATTCTCTTCTTTTACAGAAAAGAATCTTTGTGAAGATGATCCTTGCCCAGTAAACAGCGTGTGCTTAAAAAAATTGAATGGCTTCTTGTGTAAATGTACTCGCTCCTCTGATTCGGACTGTAGAAATACTGTTGATCGTAAGTATTTGCTTAGTTTGTTAAAGCTGTTTTGCGAGTATTAGCCTATCCATCCGCCCTCTACAGGGGCACTGTTAGAGGAGTGGCAGGGGCCACCGCCTCAATATTCGCAAGGAAACGTAAAAAAGGAAGTTAAAGGGGAAAAGAAAGAAAAACACTCAACTCATGTTTTGTCCCCTATCAAATACCCTGGCGCCGCCCTGTACATAGACTATGCTAATACTAAAGCACACGCCCAGTATCGGCGGATTCACTGAGGCGAAGCTCAACTGAGTGGTGCACCCACCCTCCTCCTATATATTTGCCATCAATGCGTGTTAAGTGTATTTTCTACAATTTGTTAAACATCGCCCTTTCGCTTCCTCATGACTGCGACGATTGCGACCAGGCTCTATATAGTGATTTCACTGACGTCACAAGACCGCTCTCCCATTTTGTCGGGCTACACCACTGACTTTTGTGTAGGACATATAGGTGGGGCATATACATTTAACCCCAAACCAAAAATTTTATTTTATTATGGAGGCTGATCCTAACAATGCTTCCTTCTTCGTCTTCTCTTTTTCACAGCTCCAAACCCATGTACCCCTGGAAATCACGAATGTCCAGACGATGACATCTGTGTACCTCTGTTTGACAAGTACTACTGTAATTGTCCGACAATCTTGGAAGAAAATACTTTGAATTCGGAAAACTGTGGAAGACATCATCCATCTAGTACGTATGATTCACTTCTCAAGGGCGGGATTCAAGTTTTAATATGTTGGAGGGGACTTATCCTAAATATTTCAGTGAAATTTGCATTGATATCCGATGTGTGGTCCTCAAAATATGAGTCGGTAATGTTAACACAATTCCAACAAAAAGTGAACTTGAAGCAAGCATATGTGACTTCATATCTCACATTAATGGTCAGTCTTTTGTTTTTCTGTAAACCCAACAACCAACTTCCTCCTCAGCAGTCCCGTGTTATCAGAATGTAATTGCATAGTTGGTATATGAAAACTTAAAAAACTTTGCATTCTCCACAGGGAGGTTAGTCAGTCAGTCAGTCAGTCAGTCAGTCAGTCAGTCAGTCAGTCAGTCAAATTCGAGTTCGAATCCTGCCCGGATCATACCAAAGACTTAAATAATGGAGTCCAGTGGCGTAGCCACGGGCGGGTTTTGGGGGGTTAGAACCAGCTCATAACCCAACCTTGCAATGCAAAAAACACCAAAAATGGCGATTTTTTCTCTCTTTCCTTAGACTATTCCCTTATTGCCCCAAACACCCCCATGACACCAAAACCCTCCCCATGACACAATCCTGGCTACTCGCCTGATGGAACGTTTTGCCATTGTGCTTGGTGCTCAGCATAATCAATGGAATACGGTAGGGTAAACCAGCCAGCAAGCCACAACTAGGCATAAAGACTAGACCGTAACTAATTGGTTAGGACTGGGCCAAAAAACTCCATCTAACGAACTTACTGCATCATGGTGTGATCTGTGTCATGTTTTATCTCCTGTAATTGAACGTGACCTTATTAGTATCATATCTTTGTCTTTCCGTAGAAATGATGACGATCTCCAAGACGCCAGAAAATGAAGCGGTGGATGATGATACCCCTCAGGGAGGATCGGGTGGAACATTCTGGTGGATCATTGTCATCGCTATGTCCGTAGTCCTTCTCTTTGTCTTTTTAAGTATTCTGACCTATGTCCATTTCTCTCGTACAGAGGTATCTTCTACCAAATGATGACCGTCATCAGAGTATTTATTTGATCATGAAAGAAATAGTAACTTAAAGTCCATACAGGAACTTGCTAGATTGGTAACCACACTGGCGACGACCTGGCGACGACGCGCTAGGGGTCTGTTACATTCAATACATAAAGTACAATACATACATACAATTTTATGGTCATCATACATTATTTTCTTTCACTGTTCATTACTTGTATATTTTGTATACACACCTGACCTATAGTCTGATCTGGATTTGAGATACCAAAGTATTTCCAACGTTCTATATCATTTGGTGTTAACAAACTTGGCATTTGGATGAAAAATCACACTCGCATCGTATCATCTTAATGTAGTTAAAAGTGATCATGGCCGTACGGGACTCACCTTAGGTTGAGTGGGCGGTGACTTTTTGCCCGACTCCAGATCCCCAACCAGATTTTAAATTCTACCCGACTAAGGTACCAAAGCCTGCCCGATTCAGCAAGGTTTTGGCCAATTATAGGGAAGCCTCCGGCCCCGTCCCGTACGGCCATTGATATGTTGTGATAATTAATGTGTGGTATTTAAAATTTGAATTAAGTAAAGACGCAACAACAACAATTTGGAGTCCCTAACTGAACTTACTGAAACCTTGAGGGTGGGCCAAATTCAATGATTAATGGATGGATACGATAAGTAGGCGTAATTGATAGTGTTTACAATGTCCTACCTGGAGTGCTTCATGAACTTTTTTTTTTTGGGGGGGGGGGGGTTGATGAGGAGGAATGGGGTAGAAGTCGACATCGGTTGTTTGCTAAGACGATCTCGCCATGTGAATGTGAGCCAACCGTTCCTACTATCATTTTACCTACATTTCATCAGTTTGAGTTTTATGTCCTTTGTTTCTTCTCTTTTCTATTTTGTTGATTTCATAGCATTGTCGAAACTGCTTCACTTGCCCTTTTTATGTTGTATCAGGTTATTCGTATATCTTCACTGAAATTAAATGAATCTATTAAGAACGATTTTATGTAAAAAATGTAATAGTTGCCGTGGAGACTTCAGAGCGTGCTTTTAACCAGGTCAGTATTTCACGCACCAGTGTTTAAGTTTCCAAACAGGGATTAACGAGGATAGGACGTTGGTGCAAGGGTATGTCTTCCTCCATGCTTCAACATTGTAGAAATCAACTCAGTCCGATCCGAAGGGTTGTTGGAATACATTCAAACCAACAGTAAACAGTAGAAATGACAACTCTGTGTTGATTTCTGATAAATAGGGATTTTGTAATTTTGTGGGGGTAACAAAATTCCACAGATGCAAGACTTGTTATCTTTATTCATGCGGTGACCGAACACAACGTGAGACTATGGTGTCAGATCATGATTGTGGTGCAGAATAAATGTCGTGAAAAACTTGTTTTAAAGGCATGTTCTGGAGACAAAATTCATTAACTTAAAAATAAGAAGAAAAATTTTATCTTTCAGAAGGTGAAAACTGCATTTCAATAGCTTATAGCATTTGGAAGATACAAATTTTTGAAGAATTGCAAATTTTTCTTGGGATTTGCTGCATCATGGGAAATCTGTGATGTCATTGTGGCACATTAATTTGACGGTGCAGTCAATTTATTTATAATTATGATGTCGCTGCAGACAATATCAAGCAACATTGTTGGTTGTACTCTACATATGTTAAAGGGTAATGCAAGATCTACAGGAATAGATATTAAAACATTCCAGCAGTATCAAATTTCAAGGACAAACAGGATGTTCAATTATAAAGAAAAACAAAAGGAATTTGAAACAATGTGCCCACATTACATAACTTTCAGTGGCTTTGTTGAAGAGCAGAGGTATTTTTTAACAGAAGTAACCAATCTTTAAAGTGAGATATCTTGAGTTAGGAAAATGGTAATATGACAGGGTTTGAAGGACATGGTGTGGAATATTTTTGTTTTTCTTACAAGACAAAGACAAAAAGCCACCAGAACATGCCTTTAAACAAACTCTGGTTGCACTCTCAAGGGAAATACGCCGTCTTTCAAAATTTATTTTGAAATAGCAAATAAATTATTCACTTCCTGGGGTTTTATTTTACTTATGTTAATTTCATAATGTTTCTAAACATAATTGGGTACTTAAAGGGCCAGTCCTCTCACCCCAAACTATATACTTCTTGTAGGTGGTAACAGAAACTCTCAATTGGCTCAGCTTATTGATTGACCGCAAAATCAAACAATACAGATTACGATTACGAAAGCTTATATTACACAGCATGAACTGTACTGAGCGTTTTTGATTTAACACATTGAGCTTTTCTAAACTCACCCTGAAGTAATATAAACTGAGACTGTGTCTGGATGAGGGTGAATTTTAGGCAATTGTGGGAGGGGCTTAAGAGAGAAGGTTAGGAGAATTGGTACTGTTTGGGGCGAGAAAATTGGGCCTTTACTTCATACCTGGGAGCTTGGCAGTGGTTGTCACAGAGTGCATGTGTCCTAGTGGCAACGGGTCTATGCTGTGTTTTAAGTTATGTTGGAGTAAAGATTCATATGTTTAATCTTAAAACTGACTTGATTAATGTCTGGCATGATAAAAATTGTGGAATAGGCCAAGATCCAGGGTTTTTCAAGGGGGGGGGGGGGAGGCTGACTTGAGTTACCTCCTTGTACACAGCTTTGTAATCCAGGCGGGCGAAACATTTGCACCCGTCCCGCAATTGACCATAATGCGTGTACAATTCGCTGCTAAACGTTTTAAACAATACTTCTTTGGTTGTGATCAATGAAAGCTAGCACCCCTTTATTGAAACTTCCTGGATACTCAAGGGAGGGTGGATAAAGAGGAAACATAGCAAAGATTTTAATCTGCAATGTATTTTTTAAGTACGTCTGTCTGAAATATCACTTGATTAAAGGTCACGTGAGTCTGTTTGGCATGTAATGATATTTCCGTTTGTTTCTCTGTTACATACTTTTTCACTTAGTTTTATAGTGAGAGTACCAAAATTTATTTTTAGCA
Source organism: Holothuria scabra (assembly GCA_037179385.1). Taxonomy (NCBI): domain Eukaryota; kingdom Metazoa; phylum Echinodermata; class Holothuroidea; order Aspidochirotida; family Holothuriidae; genus Holothuria; species Holothuria scabra. Next base: position 40,165,256 of record CM074183.1, read on the forward strand.
TACAAGTAATGTCACCTTAACTAAAGCCATTTTACTTCCGATCCTAAAGGGTAAAATCAGTCACCCCAGACTTATTTTGAAACAACAACCACTTCCCTCAGATTTCTTCTTATTTACTTCCAAGTATCTTTCAGAATATGTCAGGACCTAAGCAGTGCATATTCAAGAAAATCCAATTATTCACTCTCCTAAAGTTCAAATATAGAGAGAAAAATTTACCCATGACTCTCAACAGCTAATCATGAAACACGATAGCCTGTGCGCTTTGAGCCGCTTTAAGTAATCTATTAAAAAGTCAGGACACCACGAAGTTCAAAATTTTCACTTTTCTCTTAAATATTTGACATAAAACTTGACTTTTTATGCTAACTAGAAGCATTGGTATGTTGTAGTGACCCTCTAACACTCTCATTAAATCATGAATTTCAACTCCATGAGACCCTTTAACTAATCCGAATTGGGGTGACTGTATCTCCTTTTCAAATGTCACAAGAGAGCCTATGTGTCCGGTGAATAGCTACAACATTATCTTGAGTATTGTTTGGTTGGATCAGTATTGATAATAAATTTGTGAAAACTGAATTTGGGGTTAACCTACATTAAACGATTCAAGTAGGAAAATAAATATAACGACTGAAACTGTTAGACTAGTGGTGATTTTCTTCTTGTATGTCACTGATAGCGCAGAACATTCGCATGTTTTGTGTGGGTGTGGTAGCGTGGGTCGGGGTCTTGACTAAGGAAGTTGGAATGCTGTAAACTAAATGTAAAAAAACGATGTGTATTGCATAAAAATATTGCTCCTGCTTAAAAAGTAGCATATTTTAAAATTGGCCAAAACTGCCGTGTCGATCGTTTCCCGTGCTTTCAACATTCACAGCATAGTCTTAGTCAACATCCTAGTATAGCCAGCTATAGGATATGTTCATGGGCGTCCGCAGAAAAAAAGTCGGGGGGCAAAATTTCTAGGGGGGCAAAACCTCCAAGTCCCCATGAATTGACACAAAGCATGCGAAAATTTCAGCCCGAATTGCCTCCCAGCTGGCCCGAAATGGCATTTCTAAAGCCTATTTTTCGCTTAGAAACTAGGAAAACACGTTTCGTTCGGGTTCTTGCTTTGATTTTTAGATGGTTTTTTTCAATTTTTTTATTTTCCAGGGGGGGGGGAGGGCCCCTCCACCCCTTGCCCATACCTGCGGACGCCCATGGATATGCTATTCTAAGCTTAGAGCCATACCGCTGTTGCTTCCCTCATCCTAGAAAAAGGGGCTTATATTGAACCACTCAACTAAGATTAACACCATCAAACTAACTCAACCAAGACTACCTCACGGCTCTGCGTAATTCTTATTCGCCCTGAGGGGCGAACCCCTTCTAAAAGGGTTGCGCACTCCGCGAATCTGGCACCTATAGGCTTCGACGAAATTTTTGTGTAGAAATAAAAAATAACTCTGGGGAGAAGAAATCTTTCCCCACTTGGACCTGGCATAAAATTGCCACCAATACTTTGGACCGTGAGTATGAGAATTTTGCAAAGCTGTCTGGTCATGGTAGATTTTCATATCTTATTGGCCCTAGTTCTGCAGTATCAAAATATCCGTTTGAACGGAATGTTTATATTTTAAATAAAATTGTTTTGAAGTTACAGTGGTGTAACCAGAATTTTTCATTGGGGGCACAGAGGGGGGAAAACGTTGATATGGGGGGGGGGGGAGGGGCAAGCACGAATAACACTATCTAAGCGGAGGGCCACCATCAGTTGGCGCGTAGCGTATAGAGAAAATGGCACTTTGCAGTGTCTTTGGCCTTGTGAATTTCAGCTAAATATTCCTTTAATTTTTGAAACACAGGTTTGGAAATTTATACTTCCGCTATGAATGTTTGCTTTATGCCAAACGAGGGACCTGCTAAAGTCTTAATAGGTTGGCCGAAAAGTTTCTCCACTGCGTCAAAGCGTCGCTTGTTCCTCCCTTTATTGCACATGTTAACCATTTTACTACCTGTGGAAATAGTCATACCATGCCCTCAGGCTAATTTAAACTGTAAAAATCTGGAACCTGCACATGAACTTTGTTTAATTAATCAAACACATTTCAAGAAAAGCACATGCAAAATTTCTCAATCAAATGACTCATGTTTTTTATCTGTATAAAGTTTGGTTTATGCTTAATCAGAATCACGATTTGCCATTCTTCCTATCGAAAAAGCTATTGTATGGGGACCGTAACAATTTGCTTGCTTTTAAAATCAATTGTTTGCTTTTACTCTCTTATTTTTGGTCTTGACTTTTCTTCAGTAAAGAACTAAATTAAGCTACTGGCTATTTCTCTCTGTTTTAAGAAAAAAATATATTAGTAGGATTAAAAACAAGGAGATTTCAGTAACTGCTGTACAATATCTTCACTCATTCATAAAACTTCTACTCCCATCCTACCCCACGCAGCCCACTTATACATGTATAAAAGATGTCTATGGCTGCGCTAGCTAGACTAACACAATTGTCAAGTTCTTGTGTTTGAAGACGAACTGTTCAATAAATGAATGAAAATGGGTAGGCGGTAGCATTATCTGATACTACGCATGCAGTCCTTTGTTTCAGTTTTGAATTTTTATGCGTTCTTAACGGATATTCTGTCTTTTAATTAGACAGGTAGTTTCTTTGTACTGTGGGGTGGGATTAAAGACCGCAGATACTTTGAACTACTGCTCTGTTAGGTTTCTAAAACCTTTACCTAGACATGTTTCTTCTCTTGGGTTTTAGATGTTGAGCTTCATAGTAGTTTGACTTTTGAGTTTGTCCTGGTCTTAATTAGATAGAATATTTCTTCTTTTAGAGCGCCTTGATGAGAGAATCGAGGTAGCAATCTCCATTCTCCTCCGTGAGTTGTTTCCAGTTCACTGTCGCTTTTAGGTCTAGAATTAACCAGGTATTATTTAGTCTGGGTGCCCTCTCAAGGGCTATGACCAGTGATGTCGGAAAATTTGACACAGATGGGGATTTTCCAATATTAAGTGCCAGTGTCTTAGCACTGCAGGTTTTTTAGCTCTTTGCAATTGGTTTTTGTACAAAGTTTATCGTATCCTCATTGTTTTAAATGGTCCTTTGAGGACTATGAGGCCTGATATTCTGATTGAAGGGCAGGGTATAGCTATCAACTGTCACCCCAACCTAGAGCTATTTCATATTATAATAATCCGATAGAGATCTATATCGGAGAGGTTATTGAAAAACTTGCTCGGTTTGTTCCGCCTTTAAAGGTTCTTTTCAAGTGGGAATGGAGTCAGAGTGACCATAAACTTTGTCCACATTGCATGACTTGCGTCAACGCAGTATTGTGGAGAATTGGACAGCTTACATACTAGGGGTTCCAGACTTATTCGTGTCCAGGTCCCCACATGATAAATCAGCCGGCCCTTGTGTACCCAACAGCAGACGCCGACAAACACAGAGGAACGTATTTTAAGTACTATAGTGAAAGCTCCTTTCATTTCCCATGTTCGGTTCTCAATATTGTTAATTCAAGTAGACTCATTTTCTGTAAGAAGCCAATGTTTTGTTTTTCTTATTTTTTTTGGGGGGGGGGGGCTTAAATTGGTTAAGGGTTCTTTCTTTCCCCCGAGCATACATTTTTTCTATAAATTTTCATTGGCCAGGAAAAATTTTTTGTATCAATATATTAGAGTTTAGCTGCTTGAAACTTGTGGTATATTATAATATAGGGTGAACACCTCTTTCAGTGGCCTGCGCAGGTTTTCTCCGAAGGGGCCATGAAGTATCCTAATTAATCGCTGGCCTTGGGTGGGGTCCTTTGAAATTTGCAGCCTTTTCAAGCAGCCTAGATGCAAAATGGTACAACATTGTCGACTTTGGCAGGAATAGTCTTGAAAGTTGAATTGTGGTGGTTAATGCAGATAAAACTAAAAATTTTGTGTCTTTACCTGCAATTTAATGCAATGTACGCTACTTTTTTAAGTAAAATTTGTCTCTATATTAGCATACTTTTAGGGGTAATAATATAATTAGTAAGAAATAAAAAAGAGTAGACCTATCAGTGATCGACATAGGCGTACCGGACTGTTTCAGTTTTTGGTTTTTCTTGCCCGAAAACGCAATTCAGCCACAAAGACTACCTAAACGTTGCGCCACCAACAGTTGGTGCGGAGCGAACATAAAATTTCGAAAAATATGCCCCTCAGATGGCCAAAAAAGCATTTCCCAGACAGACCTAGGCCTATGCGTATATAATAAAAGTAGAAGGCATATTTTTTGTCGTTTGCAATAAAATGGTAAAAAAAGGTCACTTCATAGTAAGTTCACAAACTGTAAAGTGATCAGAAAGTTTCAAAGTTTAAAAGTACTTTGACCCGAAGAATATAATTTAGCCCGAAAGACTTTCGAAGCGGTGTGCCACCTTTAATTGAACATAAGTACAAAACATTTAAAATATCGCGACACCCTAGATAGCCGAAAATTACGTTTTCATGCTTTGTAAAGAGAATCTAACAGTCTTTTAAAGCTTTTCTTTTAAGCTTCAAAAAAAAAAAAAAAAAAAAAATCAGCAATTTTGCTAAGTGATCAGGAAGTTACCATATAAATAGTACTACTACCTTTCAACAAAATGATGGTCTTGAATCTTTTCGGGGGAAAACTATTCAGCAGATTGAATTAAAAATATGCCAATGTTTCTTGGCTAAAATCAAGATCAGCTTAATTGTTGGAATTGTCTATACGACTACGTACTCCTATCATCTGTTGCATGAAAATTGGCAAACTATTGTTCAACCAACCTGACCTAGCTCCCTTCCTGCCTCTTTTCGTAAGTCTATGCCGGCCGAGGAGGAGTCTAAGGGATGGGCCCCTCATTGAAAATTAAAAAAAAAAAGTGTCCCTACGTGCAATCTGGTGCCATGCACAGATGATACCTTTTGAAGTAAAATTTCGAATTTGACAAATTTGCGTATTTTTTATGAGGTAAAAAATGGCATGACTACGAAGGACTTGGGAGACAATCTCTCCCCTTTGAAATTTTTTGAGAAATTGGCTGTCCTTACATGCAATTTGGTGCCACATGCGCTACCTTTTGAAGGAAGTTTTGTGTTACTGAAGTACGTATTTTTTAGGATCTAAAAAAATTGGTTTTTGTGAAGGGGCATGGCCCAATGTCTCCCCCTCCCGTGTACTCCAGTGATCTCAGTAGAAATTGAAAGGTTGTGTCTTCCTGTTAATCACCAAAATTTAACTCTACTAATAGATAATCTGGGACATGGACGATCATAGGCAAAGAACTTCCTTATAAAGAGCAATCTTTTCAAGTCCGTACTATGCAGTGTGTGCTCTTCAATTCACAGGCACCTCGGATAGATGCGCGCTGTTTAACAAGGTGTTTCTTGCCATATATTGTACCGATTGTATTCTAGGGATTAGGGTTGGGCCAGTTAGGAAATTTCTTGTTAAACAGTGCGGATCGCCCCCAGAAATTTCATACCGATCAGCCGTCGTAGCGAACGTCTCAATTACCGAGTGAGTGGAGGCACAGATTGAACCAAGATAACCTCCCCGGTCTTTCAAATTAAATACCGGGGTGAAAGCTCTCAATTCCCTAAAGGGGATATACACACGCGACGTAAAGACAAAACATTGACCAAACAATATCTTGAATCCATGACATCACACCTGCTTGCTTCAAGTACACATTTTACAGTAAATGTGTCAACTTCAATTACCAATATGTGTGTTCAAGTGGTTGCTGCCCCCTGACCCTAAGCCTCAACTCCAATCGGGGCGGTACCCTCACAGAGTAAGATTGAATGATGAAAAGGGATTACTGACACGGTGGATTTGAGTTAGTTAGTTAGTTCGTTAGTTATTTAGTTAGTTAGTTAGTTAGATGGAGTTTAGCGACACACCAACACGAATGTGTTATATAGTGTCACCAAGTCGGACAGTTACATTGTTCGGGTAAAACTACCCAAATAAAGGAAAAGTTTAAGGCCCTTTTCTCTCACCCCCACAAAGTACCAATTCTCCTAACCTTCTTACTGAAGCCCCTCCCACAACCGGGCGCAGTGGAACGGAAAAAAATATTGGGGGGGGGGGGCTGAGTGCCAGCAGGACTATCTAAGCGGAGCGCCACCATCAGTTGGCGCGGGGCGTACAAGAAAATTTTTGACTTTACAGACCCCCCAGGTGGCCGGAAACGGCACTTCCCGCGTGTTCTATGTTGCATGTATCCAGCCTTAAAGTATGGGTCTCATGTTAGCAATTTCTCAACTAAAAAGAAAAAAATTCAGCCTATGCAAAATGGTAATACATATCAGATAAATTGAGATGATACAAGAACGATAATTAATTATGCATCCTCTTTCATTCACTCTGTTTGCCGTGTTATTCACTTTCTGCACCCCTTGTTACATTTGTCCACTCATACATGTCAATTACTCAATTATATTTCCCCTAGATCACACCATTTGTCCCCAAAACACCCCCTCCCGTGGTTTCTCCCAAGGATACCACCAACCTAATCTATACCGATCTCAAATCCAGAGGCGGAGCTAGGGATTTCAGTCAGAGGGGGCGAAAATGGTTTGCAGGGGCGCTTCGAACGAGTAAATACCCTGAACCTCAGCACACGATCGGGGCCACAGCTTTTCAGAATTCCCATTTGTTTTTCCGAACCTGGTAGAAGACTATTTTGCACATTTCTCCTCCGCAAGTTTTTCTATCAAAACATGTTTTAATTGTCTCTCCGTGGGCCTCCGCAGAAGAAAATTCCGGGGAGGGGGACAAAATTCTTTTAGGCAAAATGCTATAAGGAGGAAAGCTCCGCGCCACCATGAGTTGGCGCGGAGCGCAAGAAAATTTTATCCCACAATGTCTTCAAGATCGCTGGAAATGTCATTTCTAAAGCCTGTTTACCGCATATAAATAGGGAAAAAACACAGTGAACTAATAAGCAGTGTTGATGTTAATTTTTCTTCGTCTATTTCTTTGTTTTTTCGTGTTTTCAGGTTTTTAGTTGCGGTGCCTGCCTTGCAGGCAACCGCAACTAATGCAGTTACTATCGCGAAGTCAATATCTGAATTTCCGGCACTTTATTTCTATCTCCTTCTAGATGCTTTGTGGTATCGAAATACGGTTTAGTGCAATTTGTAGGGACGGTAATTCTCTTTCGTGTTTTTTAAGTTTGGTGGAAATATGACTTTCGTGAGAGTGTAAAATTGGGGTTTTTTTCATGTAAAATTTGCAAACGTGTTCTATTTTTAGTAACAATCTTGCGGAACAAGACGAACGTCTAGACGAGTTGCGGTGCCGACAAACCAAGTCGTCTTGTACTTTAAAGGTGATTTCATATTTTAAGGGGACAAAAATACCATTCCAAAATACTTGTATTGTGTTTTGCCCAATAGCAGCTAAGTTAAGTTCCACACTTGTAATCCAGGAACATTGTTCATTCACTTTAGAAATGTGGTTGAGGTGGAACGTGTAACACACCAAAGAAATACTCGATTGCCGGTATAATGAGGTTTGCTCATTTTGAACTCATAGTTGACAGTAAATCAGGAAAAGATGATACAGCAGTTGATTTAGAACTGTAGAAAGAGCAAAACGTCACATCAGGTAACATTTCAAACGTCCTTTACAAGCTGTTGCTTGTTCATTCAATATAAGGTGTCCCTAATGTCCCGGCTCCTTAGTAACTCCTTGTACAGCATGAGGGTTTCTGATAAAAGATGGTAAAGCCGCAAAGGCTCAAGACAGACCATTCGACCAAACAGACGTTAGTCAAAATTGTATTTTAAGCAGTGCAGTTAATAAGGAAAAACATGCCATTTGTTTAGCTGTTTAGTGAATACAGGTGGAGTACACTGTTATGACGTAATGTTGAAAACGATAATGAGTCTGTATATACATGACATTAACGTTGTAGTCACTTGGTTGAAGATGGATTTATGTTAATGAACAAAAGGAAAAAATTCCAATGTTGAACATAAAGAATTTTTAAAGATTAATGGTTTTTAAAAAGTTCTGTACGCTCCGCACCAAGTTTACTCTCAGCTTTCCTAATAAAAAATTGTTGTAAGTAACATGTAATAACAAGTTAACGAGAATCAAAAGAAATGTCGATATCTCAGATTTACCATAATCTTTACAAATGATGAAATAAAATAAAAAAAAAATATAGAACAGCAAAGTAAAAATTCCTTTGTCAGCGTTACTTACACCTACATTCTCTCAACATAAATGTTAATATGATGATATTTCACTCTAGCCTAAGGCCTATTAATTGTCACTGTTTCTCCAATTTATATTAATCCCGCACACATACGTCACTACTAACCCTTCGCCAGTAACTTCTTAGTTTAGTAATGTGTAGACACTTGAACGACGTTGACCTCCACAAATCAGAGAACCGAATCAATCACTTACAAATGATAAAAGATAAATTGCAACATCTATACGTCCCTTCATGAAACCCGAATACCAAAAATATCGATGTCCCTAGTTTATAACTATTAGCTGCGATTCGTCTGTCATCACATCATTAAACAGTCTCGCTTCTTCCTAAACTCTGTATCAAGAACTTGTTGTCGCCTTTCTGACAGGGACTTCTTACTACGGAACAAAACTGTTGCCATTGCACTATATAAAAATTGTTTTAATAATTTCCATGCATTTCTTTTTCTAATAAAAAATAATAATATAGCAAGTTTATGTATGGCCACGACTCGCAACTGATCAAACGATAACCTAAAATATTTAAAAGCAATAAGAAAGCCAGGTCTATGAATAAGACTGCACTGTCCAGTAAAAAACTCCGTGAAAGACAAATTTCATCACTCCAACCACTCATATGCAATAGCTCAACAAATCACTTTCAAAGAAAAAACGGACTTCATGAAAAATAAACGTTTCGCTGATAACACCACAGCCAGTGACATAACAAAAAAGAGCATAACTAGCTTATAAATAAGTGTCTTGCTACTTTACCGTTTACGAAATGAACCAATTGGCTAAAAATTTACAATTGCGAATTTTCTTGTACCTGTTCAAAACTTCGTTGTGTAAGCTAACAATCTGAACCCTCTACAAACGGTCCAAATTTAACGTTTACGTTCGTTTAACATAAATATAAAAAAAAAATGATAAGGCAATCATTTTTAATTGTTTTACAGTGACGTAAATTCCGGAGAAGGCAAGGGATGTCTTTGCTTCCTCTAGTAAAAAAGGAAAGCCAAACTGTCATATGGCTCCCTCAAAATTTTAAATAACCATTTCAAAATCAACACATTTTTGACAAGAGATGAACTATCCATGGCCTTTAAAAAGACCAAATCAGTTGGTTTTCAAGGGCTTCTCCCCCAACTGAAGACCCAAAGCAGTCCCTGAATGATTGTGCAAAACCTTCATTCATGCAGACCTCTTCCCAATATCTCAAACAGATCACCGCCCAGCGTAATAAAAAAAGGTTGCTCTCATCACATACAAATATAAAACGAGATATGAATGAGCATGTTAAAACCCTACCGTGACTATACTCTTTACATTAAACTATGTGGTCATGTTAACACTTCTTCATCTTATGATGTGCTCTTCTCCCTAAATGTATAAATATCCCCATGGCAAGAACATTCCCTCTGAATTTGGTTTTTTAAGCATTCTTCTTTAGTGGAGCTTCTGAGCAATGGCAACTCGTGGTGTAAATATGTGGAGAGGTACATAATGAACTTACAATGACTTGTCTTAAATAAAGATGATCATCTTCCCTGTAACCAATAATGCCAAACACCGAAAAAAAAACAATTACCACCCACAACAACGAAAAAATAAAATGTACATGTAGATCTTTCGGAACGTATAAATAATACATCACGATCGTCATGTTCCCTACTTTCCCCATCATCACACCTCTGACTCTTTTCATATCCACTAGAGCCTTTTTTGTTTGATCCCAACTCTGACATCATCATTTTTCTCCCCTTCATAACTTTTATCTTGAAATTCACCCCCATACTTTCTTTTTCTTTGTTGCCAACCTTTCCTTTCTACAAAAAAAAAAAAAAAAAAAAAAAAAACTTTGAACGGCCCTTCTTGGGCATTGTTATATTCTCCGCATAATCTTTAAAATAACAAATTTACCATAACCAGACACCTTGATATAACACAAATATTAATACGAGCCATCTCATACAAATAATATTTACCTACCAATAACAATGTTTCCCTCCAACAGAAACTTACTTTATGAAAAAACAGTGAACAAAACTCCTCTAAACTATCAAACTTTTTACTCCACAGCAACCCCGACCATGTCACTTGAAAAGAATAAATCTCTACAAAGAAATTCGCATATAAATACTCAAAATTCACTAAACACCTCGATGAATTAAAAAAAAACAACCAAAATGATGGCGCTGTGTTAAATTAAACAACATATTATTCCCCAGAGTACACACGGACCTGGTTTTTCCGCAAGATTGTTACTAAAAATAGAACACGTTTCCAAATTTTACGTGAAAAAACCCCCAATTTTACACTCTCACGAAAATCATATTTACACCAAAACTTAAAAACACGAAAGAGAAGTACCATCCCTACAAATTGCACTAAACCGTATTTCGATACCAAAAAGCATCTAGAAGGAGATAGAAATAAAGTGCCGGAAAAGTCAGAAATTGACATCGCGATAGTAACTGCATTAGTTGCGGTGCTGCCTGCAAGGCAGGCACCGCAACTAAAAACCAGGTCCGTGTTTACTCTGGGGAATAATATGTTGTTTAATTTAACATAGCGCCATCATTTTGGTTGTTTTTTTTTTTAATTCATCGAGGTGTTTAGTGAATTTTGAGTATTTATATGAGGACTTCTTTGTAGAGATTTATTTTTTCCAAGTGACATGGTCGGGGTTGCTGTGGAGTAAAAAATTTGATAGTTTAGAGGAGTTTTGTTCACTGTTTTTTTTTTTTTTTTCATAAAGTAAGTTTCTGTTGGAGGGAAACATTGTTATTGGTAGGTAAATATTATTTGTATGAGTTAGCGAGTATTAATATTTGTGTTATATCAAGGTGTCTGGTCATGGTAATTTTTTTATTTTAAATTTTAAAATTATGTGGAGAATATAGCAATGCCCAAGAAGGGCCGTTCAAAGACTTTTTTTTTTTTGTAGAAAGGAAAGGTTGGCAACAACGAAAAAGGAAGTATGGTGGTGAACAAACAAAAAAGGCTCTAGTGGATATGAAAAGAGTCAGAGGTGTGATGATGGGGAAAGTAGGGAACATGACGATCGTGATGTATTATTTATACGTTCCGAAAGATCTACATGTACATTTTATTTTTTCGTTGTTGTGGGTGGTAATTGTTTTTTTTTCGGTGTTTGGCATTATTGGTTTCAGGGGTAAAAGATAATCATCTTTATTTAGGACAAGTCATTGTAAGTTCATTATGTACCCCTCCACATATTTACACCACGAGCTGCCATTGCTCAGAAGCTCCACTAAAGAAGAATGCTTAAAAACCAAATTCAGAGGGAATGTTCTGGGGGATATTTATACATTTAGGGAGAAGAGCACATCATAAGATGAAGAAGTGTCAACATGAACACATAGTTTAATGTAAAGAGTAGTCACGGTAGGGTTTTAACATGTTCATTCATATCTCGTTTTATATTTGTATGTGATGAGAGCAACCATTTTTTTTATTACACTGGGCGGTGATCAGTTTGAGATATTGGGAAGAGGTCTGCATGAATGAAGGTTTTGCACAATCATTCAGGGACTGCTTTGGGTCTTCTGTCGGGGCGAAGCCCTTGAAAACCAACTGATTTGGTCTTTTTAAAGGCCATGGATAGTTCATCTCTTGTCAAAAATGTCTTGATTTTGAAATGGTTATTTAAAATTTTGGGGGGCCATATGACAGTTTGGCTTTTCTTTTTTTACTTGAGGAAGCAAGGTCATCCCTTGCCTTCTCCGGGATTTACGTCACTGTAAAACAATTAAAAATGATTGCCTTATCATTTTTTATATTTATGTTAAACGAACGTAAACATTAAATTTGGACCGTTTGTAGAGGGTTTAGATTGTTGGCTTACACAACGAAGTTTTGAACAGGTACAAGAAATTTCGCAATTGTAAAGTTTTAGCCAGGTGGTTCATTTCGTAAATGGTAAAGTAGCAAGACACTTATTTATAAGCTAGTTATGCTCTTATTTGTTATGTCACTGGCTGTGGTGTTATCAGCGAAACGTTTATTTTTCATAAAGTACGTTTTTTCTTTGAAAGTGATTTGTTGAGCTATTGCATATGGGTGGTTGGAATGATGAAATTTGTCTTTTACGTAGTTTTTTTCTGGACAGTGCAGTCTTATTCATAGACCTGGCTTTCTCATTGCTTTTACATATTTTAGGTTACCGTTTGATCAGTTGCGAGTCGTGGCCATACATAAACTTGCTATATAATTATTTTTATTAGAAAAAGAAATGCATGGAAATTATGAAAACAATTTTTATATAGTGCAATGGCAACAGTTTTCTTCCGTAGTAAGAAGTCCCTGTCAGAAAGGCGACAAGAAGTTCTTGGTATAGAGTGTAGGAAGAAGCGAGACTGTTTAATGATGTGCTGACAGACGAATCGCCGCTAATAGGTATAAACTAGGGACATCGATATTTTGGTATTCGGGTTTCATGAAGGGACGCATAGATGTTGCAATTTTTCTTTTATGATTTGTAAGTGATTGATTCGGTTCTCTGATTTGTGGAGGTCAACGTCGTTCAAGTGTCTATATACATTACTGAACTAAGAAGTTACTGGCGAAGGGTTAGTAGTGACGTATGTGTACGGGATTAATATAAATTGGAGAAACAGTGACAATAGGCCTAAGGCTAGAGTGAAATATCATCATATTAACATTTATGTTGAGAGAATGTAGGTGTAAGTAACGCTGACAAAGGAATTTTTACTTTGCTGTTTTATATTTTTTTTTTATTTTATTTCATCATTCGTAAAGATTATGGTAAATCTGAGATATCGACAAATTCTCTTGATTCTCGTTAACTTGTTATTATATGATGTTACTTACAACAATGTTTAATTAGAAAACCTAAATTTTTCTTAAACAACCAGAATTTTTATATTAACCTTTATAGAAATCGAAATTTTAGTCGAATCTTTTCAGTGAAACTGAGACCTTCAATATTTTCCGTTAAACAAGCAAAAGAAATATTTATGATACGATTTTTGCGTTTGATTTTTTGTGGGCAAATCCTAACGTATTCTCTGTGACTGGGCTTGAGATGTTACGTAAATGTACGAGCAAGGGGGAGGGGCGGCAGAAATAAATTTTTGTGATGTAAGAGTAGTTGTCTTATAGTTTTGTGTAAGCTGAGATTAAACTTGGTGAGGGGCGTACAGAACTTTTTAAAAACCATTAATCTTTAGAAATTCTTTATGTTCAACATTGGAATTTTTTTCCTTTTGTTCGTTAACATAAATCCATCTTCAACCAAGTAACTACAACGTTACTGTCATACAGACTCATTATCGTTTCCAACATTACGTCATAACAGTGTACTCCACCTGTATTCACTAAACAGCTAAACAAATGGCATGTTTTTCCTTATTAACTGCACTACTTAAAATACAGTTTTGACTAACGCCTGTTTGGTCGAATGGTCTGTCTTGAGCCTTTGGCGCTTTACCATCTTTTATCAGAAACCATCATGCTGTACAAGCAGTTAAGGAGCCGGGACATTAGGGATACCTTATATTGAATGCACAAGCAACAGGACGTTTGAAGTGTTATCTGATGAGACGTTTTGCTCTTTCTACAGTTCTAAATCAACTGCTGTATCATCTTTTCCTGATTTACTGTCAACTATGAGTTCAAAATGAGCAACCCTCATTATGCCGGCAATCGAGAATTTCTTTGGTGTGTTCCACGTTCCACCTCAACCACATTTCTAAAGTGAATGAAAAATGTTCCTGGATTACAAATGTTGAACCAAACTTAGCTGCTATTGGGCAAAACATAATACAAGTATTTTGGAATGGTATTTTTGTCCCCCTAAAATATAAAATCACCTTTAAAGTACAAGACGACTTGGTTTGTCGGCACCGCAACTCGTCTAGACGTTCGTCTTGTTTTATTTTCCGGGGGAGGGCAAGGCAAGTGCCCCCTTGCCCCTACCCTACGGACGCCCATGTTTCTATCCCTCTCTTTCACATTCTAGTATAAAGGCATCATTTTATTTTGTGTGTTATTGTCAGGTCTCGATTCAAGATTCTAATGTTATAATGGGCTACTTTGTGAAGATAAAGATTAAACCCGTTAGAGCCTAATAGCAATCAAATCTTACACGGGGAAAAAGTTATGGAAATTAATCACCGTAAGGTGTACATTTTTGGTATCTGGAAATCAAGATAATTGCACGAAGAAACATTACTTGACGTATTTTACATCCTGTACCCGCTCTGAAATAGCCATTTATTAAGTACATTGCAAGAAATATCCAAGACAAAAGGTCTGCTTGGATCTCTAGATACCGAATTCATACTAAATAAAAGTAGCCTAAACCTAGGCTTACTAGATGCAATTTTTGGCTTCAAGTTGAGTCGTCACGTAAGTACAGAAATAAGCATTTTCATGGGATTATCGTGCAGTGTCAGAAAACACCAAACAGACGCCATTTATCATGGGAATGGTCACTTGAAGTAAAGCAAAATGGAAACTGCTCGTTAAAAATCTTAATCCATTACCACTATGATGACAGTTTTATTTTATTTTAACCTCAATGTTCTCTTCAAATGATTTTTAAAAATGTTGTGGAAGCTATTTTGATACCTTTATAAACTCTTTTTATTATCTATATTGACAAATATCCCCGACAACAAGAGGTCTATTTGCGCTTCAATTATTGGTGCGGCCTTTCCAAGGCTGTTATCGACAGGGAGGGTTAATTTAATGTCATTCTGTGTATTTTGTTAGCTTACTGTATAAATCAGGCTTGGTGTGGAAGCAATGAGCTTAGCACAGCGACAACATTCATTAGTGCGTATAAAGCATGAAGATACGTCTCGGCAAAAACCTATCCCTATATTACAGAAGATGACCCTTTTCATCAGAATAAAAGTGCAGAGAGTACAGTTACTGGTGGCTGTTTGGGCATTTTGTTATCCGGGCCTTTAAACAACGCTATTAAATTATGTCTTTTGCCAAAAATGGTGCAAGAGTTAAGTATGTTAAAAACCTAAACAGGGCGCCGGCAGACGATTTTAGTCCGTCAGGGGGCGACCGCCCCCGACCATATGGCAGCTCAAATCCCAAACGTACTATAGACTTGTGTACTAACGGTAGTAGAATACGTTGTTCAACCTCGTGAAAAACGATCAGTAAAACTTAACAAGATTACGCAATAACAGACCATACTGCTTCCACTTTTCGAGGACCTCAGAGATTGGGTTGGGGGATAAAGAGGCTTTAGCGTGTCCAGTATCTTTTTCATCGACAACCTTCCCCTAATATTATTAGGTGGCCTATATTGTGCATTAGACTGATGGAGAATATGTTCACCACCCACTTCAATATTCTCCCCGCCGTCGCCAGTCACCACTTCTTGAAGCGTACCTTACAAATATTGGGGGGACTAAACATGCCTTTAGCCCCTCCACTTTTTTCATTGGAGGGGATAAGCCCCCAAAGCCCCCTCCCCCCCCCCCCCCGGTTCGGCCGCCACTGCCCACAATTGTCTGAAATTCATCCTCATCCAGACACAATCTCAGTTTACTGCTTCAGGGTGAGTATAGAAAAACTCAGTTTATATTATCAAAACACTCTCAGTACTGTACATGCTGTGTAATATAAGCTTTGGCACTCTGCATCGTTTGAATTAGCTGTCAATCAAAGAGCTGAGCCAATTGAGAATTTCGGTACCCGGGTACCAAAACTGTAGTTTGGGGTGAGAGGTTTGGCCCTTTAAAGTAGGCCTAAAAGAGTAAAAATGTAAAAGCGTGGGGCTCAAATTCTAGCAGCAACACGGGAGTCATGTCAGAAATAATTTCTAGAGGCCTTAAGTATACTTTCCTCGAGAAAGCCAAGAATAAGAGAGGAATCAGTTTGTTCAAACAAGGTTTTCAGGTCGGGTACGGGTGGATTTGAGTACACAGTGATGTCAGTGCGCTTGCTGCATAACCGATGAATTCTGCATTTGTATCAGGCAGTGCCATCTGCCTACGCGTTTGCAGACTTACCACTTTTGGCATTTTGCCACAATACAAAGGCTCAAGATTGTGGTCTGTGCGCACATTTGCACAAAACCTCAATGAAATGCAACAAATTACGGGATGGTCGAAAAAGCCATCAAGCGTCCATCTTTTCAAAGAAAATTCAACAAAGGAAATTCGTTTGACCTATATGACGCCTGACTGAACTTACCACACTGTTAGGCTTTACGTCATTACCTGTACCGAGTTCGTGAAAGGCCATATTTAAAAGACACTTATATTTCAGAAAAACAACATACGTGTTGCGGCCGATTATATGGTACAATAGTATGAGAAATGTTCAATTCATGAACATATTCTTACACAGGTAGTTTGCGGCATAGTGCAGCCTATGTGTCAAGGGTTTCCTCCATAGAAAGGGATAAAGGGCAGGAGCAGTCATCCCAAATTGAAGAAATGTAGTAGACTGTCCAGTTTCATGATTGGATGTTGAGAGTCATGTGACAATGTTTTTTCTCTTCAAATGTAATATTTACCAGAAATAACTGCTTGGTTTACCTTGAATATGCAATAGTAAAGTCATAAAATGTAATGAAAGATACTTTAAAGAGAAATAAGATGAAAATTTTGTTATTTAGTTTTTCCTTCAAAATAAGTTTGGGGACTGCTCTTTACCTTTAACAAATATAGCAACGGTCCACCCGACCAATACTGTGACCATCACCTTCAAAGAAAAAAGCAATGTCTGTTTTCATTCTAATCACATTTTCTGACAAGCAAAATCGCAACACACAATTTTATTCAAAGAAATAATTTCTTAGTAAGTTACTCCAATTTTCCTGTCAACAATCTGTCTCCCTTTACCTCCCCCCCCCCCCTCTCTCTCTCTGTGGACTGGGATCGATTAAAGGAGTTACTACGAGTGAGTTTCTAACCGATAAGATTAAATGATTTCATCCCAGCTAAGGTCGGGCCCACTCAGTTTTTCAGTTGTGGTTCACTGGCTTGTCTTTCCTACTCTATTGCAAATGTTGAACACCAAGCATATGCAATGGCAGTTGGTTGAGCTGTATAATATGAGTTTTTCTGCATTTTTTTTTTTTTTTGATGTCAATCAAAGAGCTGCGCCGATTGAGAATTTTGCTAGACTGCGGGTAAAACCGTAGTCTGGGGGTGACACGATATAAAGCACGCATGTGGTGGTGCATCGAAAACACGGTTTACCCAAGTTTATCGTAAGTACCAATGTAATGAAAGTTGCCAAGATCACTAAAAGGGGTGCATTGAGTTGATATCGATAATTAAATGAGAACGTTAAAGGCAATGCTAATAGTTAGCACAATGCATCATCAGTTTGATATACCCAGATACGGAATAAAATTGAGGAGCCCATGAAATGGTTTAATTATAATGATTTCGGGCCATTGTCTGACACTACCTATCCACAAAAATAGCGTTTATTTAAACAAATCCGCCCCACGGTTTTGTGCATAATTTGAAGAAGCGTCTATCACGTATTTTTGAAAAACGAATTGAACTGTAAAGTACTCACTCATAAAACAGTTATTTGTATACAGGATATGGGGATTGTCTAAACTTGACCATTTGTAATTGGTATGTGAAGAAACTTTGACAGGTTTGGCGAAATTTGTTGAATTTCAGGAACCAACTCAACAACATATTAATTTTCATGGCGTTCATAGTAAGCAGCTGACGTTTCCCAAGATGTCACGGCGACCTAGTATCTCTAACTAACAGGATGTATGATGTAATAAAAGGAAGTAATTGGCTGGCTGTTAAAACGCTCCGTACATTCCAATGATCTTCATTCCGTTGATAAGCTCAGGTCACGAGATTTTGCGCAAGGACGAATACGTTCTGTAAGGCGGCGTGGAACTTTACAAGCCGGGTGCACTGCCTGAGTTGTTGATATTCGAGTTCCAAAAATGACGATTCGATACCCCACACCCTAACACATTGCAGCTCAGACTCCAGTGTTCCTAACACCGAAGTAGAGACGGGTATACCTGAGCATTGCTTACTAGAAGGTTGTATATACGGCATAGTCCTTGATCATTCAGTTTCGTCCCTTTCAGAAGCTGACGAGTTGAGAAAACAAGAGCCCGCTCCGCGGCGTATTCTGAACAAGGAACGCAAGTCCAAGAGCCAAACATGACACAGTGCTGTCTATTACAATAATTATAGTTTGGGAAAGGGAATTGTATATCCCCTAAAAAACTTTCGAATTGTAAAAAAAATTCATGAAAAAAAAAAAACTGAGCTCGGATATAACCGAAATAGCACTTACCTTGTGGGGATGATTAGGTAATTGTTTGCGAACGATCTCGTTCATTTGTGCCTCAGTGGTGCCCAGCATAAGCAAGGTGTAGGCCCTGGAAAACAATCCAGTGGGCCAAAACTATGGAAAAGGGGCCTTGGTTGGTCCGACTTCAGGTCCGTAACAGTAGCCTGATTAACCACCGAAGGTGGCAAAAATCTTTCCAGAGGAGACGAAAAAATCGGGGGTCGAAAAAATTTTCTTTTCCCTTATCCCCCCCCCCCCCTCCTCATGGCTTCGGGCTTGCGCGACTGAAGCCAGTCGGTTAGCAACTGGACCGTGAAAGTCCATTTAACTAATTGATTAATCACCTCTTTTCCATATAACAGAACCAGTGGCGTAGCCACGTGGAGGATTTTGGGGGTTAGAACCCTCCCCCCAAGACCCAACCTTGCAATGCGAAAACACCTTAAATAGAGGGTTTTCTCTCTATCCTTAGGTTTTAACCTCATATCGTCCCCCCCCCCCCCCCGGGCCTCATTGACACCAAAACTCTCCCCATGACACAATCCTGGCAAAGCGCTTGACCAGAACCAGAATACAAAACACGTTACCCCGAGATAAAGATATGTACCTAACTCTGTAGCAAGTGTTTCTCTCGCGGGGAACTGATATTGACGACTTCGGGGTCTCTGATTTGACCTTCTACTTAACTGCCAGTGAGAGGGAATGTCCCGATTTACCACCACCTTCAGGTTTTGGCAACCGCAAATAAGGGATGTTTTTGAAAGTGGTCATAAATTTATATTATCAACGATGAATTCGCAGAATTATAAGGAGAATGTTTTGGCATCATGTAATAGCACGGGATAAACGAAATTGAAGACATTGAAACAACTGAACAAGGAGATCTTGCCTTTACAACCTTACTATTTGCTTAGATGCAGTACTAACGTGATAACTGGGAGGTCACTAAAACAACAAAAAATTCTTGCCTATAATCTGGATGGGTGGGGGGAAGTCCCGGAAACACCTTTATTCAATCGAAAAACAAGGTTTGGTAACTTGAACAAAAATGTTGGCGTAATACCATGAACAGTGCAAGATATTAACAGCCTAGTAATGAATGTAAGACGATGCGTAAAATGTAAATTAGCCATGGCAGGACTGTAAAGCTTAGCGAAGCTCAGGCTGAGAGAAGAAGTCAGGTACTAGTTCAAGACACTCCTGAAAAGGCAAGAGCAGTCGCTCCAAAACTTAGTTAGAAGCAATCCCACAAGTTTCTTTTAAATTTTCTTCGAAGTACATCTCCATAATATTTTAGGACTTTCTAATTCATACTCACAAGTAAAATTTCAATTAGCAGTAACTCAAAGTAATTTTTACATTTGAGGACACTTGGGTGAGAAGCAATGCCACCCCCACTCACGGATTTTTTTAAAGATCCTAACAAGGCGTAGCCCTACTTTAGAAACACAGATTTTTCTTCAAAAGGTAGCATATCTACTGGAAAGGAATGTCTCCGCAAGGCCTCTTCACTAATGCAAATTTTTTCAATTCCTAAAGATAGGCAAATTTTGTCAAATTCCAAATTTCACTTGAAAAGGTAGACTCTACCTTTTCAAGAATTCTCAGAAGGGAGGAGCTCATCCTTTAGACTCCTTCCCCGGCCGCTTAGACGCACGTGGCGGGGGCATGGAAGCGGAGGGTTCAGGTGCGGTGACCAATAGTTTGCCATTTATCATCTGATCATGTAAGAGATGTTAGGGGTTCATTACATGCGGGAGTACGAGCAGCCACAGAAAATTTCATCAGTTCAGCGGATCTTGAATTAAGCCAAGAGTCACAATAGAGAAATCATTACCATATTTTCAATTCCGTTGTATAGTCTCCCCGAGAAGAATCAAGACCATTTATGAATAGTGGTATACCAATTTATGTGGTAATATCTGCTCACTTGGCATGTTCCTTATTTTTCTGTTATTTCAAACAAGAAAAAGCAATTTTCGGCCATCTGAGGGGTCGCAATTTTTCAAAATTTCTCTACGCTCCGCGTCAACCAATGGTGGCGCTCCGTTAAGAAATCTTTCTGGTAAAATTAAATTTTTCGGGTCAAAGTATTTTGTTTAATAAGTTTCTGATCTCTTTGAGGTTTGTGAACTTATTTTGAAGTGATCATTTAATTGCAAGGGACAAACGAAGATAGCGACCCTGATGGTAATACCTTCTTTGTGGCACTGCTCCCATAAAAGGCGTAGGCCTAAGGCTTCTTTGGGAGCTAGAAGCTATAGCTGTCGGACACTCAGTTCGTAGGTTGATTGCCTCACTGACGCCTGCCATAACGGTGACCCGAGTGCAACCGAGAATTAATGAAGGTTCGCGCTGGGCCAACATAGGCCTACACCAAGTGGTGTGTAGGGTGTTTTCGCCTCTAGTAACAGAGGTAACCGCTAAGTCGAAAGTGACCAATAGTTTGCACTGAGTAGTTTTCGCAAGTGGAGGATAAAAACTGTGGACGAAAGGGGGTAAGTTGTGTTGGCAACCCCCATGTTAAGAAATGGACGTGGACTGTGATGAAACCGTCCCCGAATTGTCTACCTTCCCAGCTCATAGCTGTCAATTGGGCCGGTTACTCCAGCTGTCGCCTTGGGGAAAGTGTGTGATATGCAGTCAGCACTAGCACTCACTGTTGACTAAGAATCGTTTTCAGTAAATAAGAGGGGATTAACATTTTAACGATATCGTTGTTTAAGTTTTTATAGCAGTGGAAATCGACCATACTTCACTCAATTTTGAGTGGCAATACCTTTTTAGGAGTGAATGCTCGTCGTCGACGGAGAGTGACAATTGATGTGGTTGTAGTCAATAATGCATGTCGATCCTACTTTGGCCGCACATTTTCGCGGCCAAATTATTAAAACATTTTTCCATTTACATTGTGGGACATTGGGCGACGGTAAAGGGCAGATGACTGTTGAGTAACCTCGTTTTCTCAGATTCTAGAACCTTCTGATTAATTTGCCAACGGTCCACATGGTGTAGCACTCGCTCTTTTTTAGTTTCCTAAAATAACCTGTGTTGGCACTCGACTTTTTTCGCACTTCGGGTGGAAATATTTAGTTCATCAGTTTGAAAGAGCACACGGTGCGTGCTTCCACGAAAGTTGCAAATTGAAAGGAGACTCCGATCATAGAGCACTTTGTGGGTTGGGCGTACTCGCTATTCGAATACATTGTACACTTTTAGAGTGGTTTTGATTAGTACTATTCGTCTCTCGGATGAAGAGACTCTTTGACCAATTGAGTCAACAGGTACGTCACAATACATTTCTGCACTGTTTACAACAGTCAGTGAACCGCAACTAGCTATTCTGTTTACAAGCATCCAAATCTTACACACGTGTTGGGCAGCTGGCTTAGCTAGCCTGGCGCAGATCTACCGTATCGTGTGCTGGCGAGTGCATACTGCAGATTCCCGTAAGTTTTTCACACGGCACTACCAAAAAACGGGCTTAAATAATGGCGTCTGACGCGAGGCAAGCACAGATCTCTAGCTTTTCAAATCACAACGTCACCTACGTATCAACAAGAAGACATCCTTTAAGGGTTCAACCTATTTCGTTCCTGTGAAGTCGAAGAATTTCAAAGTTTAGCATCATGCCTGACTGTAGCTGCAAATGTTGCCAAGGTATGTAACTAAAGTCTGCATTCATTCTGTCAGAAATTTGGCGTTTCTCATGAGGCCTGAAGTTGTAAAGGATCTAATATAACGTTAGATCTTCTCTTACCAAAATGAAAATAGCATGTTTAACGTAGCTTTTTACTTCTGGGCATAACTTGTACACTAACCGGCCAGATCTGGGACAAGATCACAGGTTAGAAATAATCAGTCGGAACTTTCCCTACTTTTGTCAGTGTAGGCCCCTATGATTTATTCTTCGCTCAGTATACTGTAGCACTAGCATGCATGTATGTGGGTGAGCAGGCCTATTCGTTTGTGCAATGTGCAATTCATGGGCTAGTCAGTTCAAAAACGTGTATGGTTTTTAGCCCAACATTTTGTAGTGTGTACCAGTTTCGTATTCTGTTAGTTCAGACACCGTTGTCGCCTTGTGAATTCATCAATGATCTCCTTTCATCACCATGCTGTTAAAAAGGTCCGCTTCTTGCTAGGCCACTTCCGGGCTTTGATTTGAGGAGATCCCAGCATATTCATTTTAGTTAGTTTGACTGTCCACCAGCCATTTCACACTTCAGACCATATACCTCGCTTGCAGGTCTGTAGTATCCTTCCAGAACTGGAACTTACTGTACATGGTGCTAGTTTACGGCCGTTCCCCCCCCGTGCATTGACCAGTAAAAGATCAACTGTACTAGGCTGAGGTGTTATTTGCCCCTAGATGCTATCTGTTGTTCCTACTGTAAATGTGTGGTGCCATGCTCCTTAGTGTCAAAAAAGGTTTACCTGAATTTTCATGTGATTCTTGTGTAGTATTTAATACATAGTGGCCATGTCATGTTTGACTGTAGCTGCAAATGTTGCCAAGGTATGTAACTAACTAAAGTCTGCATTCATTCTGTCAGAAATTTGGCGTTTCTCATGAGGCTTGAAGGATCTAATATAACGTTAGGTCTTCTCTTACCAAAATGAAAATAGCACGTTTAACGTAGCTTTTTACTCTAGGGCATACTCCCAGTGTACTCCCAGGTACCTACTGTACTCCTGTGTTTAAAAAGATTGTTTGGTATGCCACTATTTTTTGCTTCTTTCAGTCTTTCTGTCGTGTTGCTTTTCTGTGTATTCTACTCTATCATAATCTTTCCCAGCTGCATTTGTGTCATTATTTCAAGACCACTCTGGGGCAAACTCGCAAGGGGCAGAAATTACAGGCCAACAAGAGGGGGGAAGCCTGGCAAAATGATATAGGATTTGTGAGCAGACAGTATCAGTGTTTTGCTGGCTTCATATTAGTCCTGTGTTTCGTTTTATCCAGGTGGAGCCTGCAAGTGCGGCCCTGATTGCTGTAAGGAAGATGACTGCGCGTGTTCAAAAGGAAACTGTGCTGGTGAGTTATAGTACTTTACTACAAAAAATGCTTCCAGTGTTGTAGGGTCAGAAAGGGACAGTAAGTAATTACCCGAACCTCTACATACATATTTTGAACTGTACTCATGCTGACATGAAGTCCCACTGACCAAACCTCACACCCTCTGATAACAAGATAGGCAATTATTACCCAGTCTGTTCTAGCACCATGGTCCAAACTAATTCAAATTCCCTTCCAAATGTAAAATTATTTTGGCCATATACATCCCAAACCCCTAGGTTCTTTGGCACTAATGGAAATTTTGGAGTCTGCAAGAAAAGAAAAATGGAGAGTGAGATGGTGGGATTTTACCCCCATGTGTTGTATTTTACTTCATGGTGGGCTCTCATGGTCAAGATTTTAAATTGTAATTATTTTTTTCACATGATTTCGTGGGTTTTTCCTGACTAAATATTGCACCACACCCTTGACCAGACAGGTGATCCCTCTCCTCTGTATTTATACCATGTTCGTGCCAATTGTGTAGAGGAAAAAGTGTAAAGTGTAGAAGAAAAGTGGCATTGAAACTACTAAAATTTAACTTGTGAATCCTGTAAGTGAGGATTGAAGACAGTATTGATGTACTGTCATATTAGCCAGTTGCTAGCTGTTGCTAAAATACTGTTCACCATGGTCAGTCATGTTTGGTAGTTGATCTACATTTTTATCAAAATATTTTGTAGAGCATACCATGTTTTTAATTAGTGATGCAGTTGGAATTTTTACTTGATCTGATAGGTTGATAACTTCATTATTTTCTCTTCGAAGATCTAAAGCAAATACTCCTTTTTTCCCATAGTGCAATGAATTGTGTGTATTTAGTCCGCTACAATATTTTGTTTTTGGTTTCAAGCCTCTGCTAAATCAAACAATAAGGTAACTGTTACAGTTAAGATTGTTCTGTCTGGTCTGACCAAGATGTTTGCCCAGCCATTGTTTTGATGGAGACGTTCATTTTTAGTTGATTCTTTAAGCAGGATGTTACAGTAGAGCTCTGAACCATCAAGGTGTCAATGATATAATTAGAGATAAGGAGGTTGATGTTAGAAAAACTAGTACATTACAGTAGTTAGAAAGACACATTAACACAAAATGGTCAAATACTGTTCCAAGTCTTCCCGTTTAGTTGCCTGTTACGACAGGCGTTTGAATACTGGTCAAGTTCTACAACCCCCAGCCCACAGGGGGAGGTTAGGAAGACTAGAAAGTAGTAGCATACTGTTTTATTGAAACTGGTTAGAAACAGTTGTTTTTTTTGAAGATTGATCTCCATCTAGCTGGACAATTGCTTGTGCTTTGTTGTTCCAATGTGTGTATGTTTATCAGGATATTATAAATCTCTGCTACAATATTTAGATGACCACAGTGCACCACAATAGCTGTACTGTACATATGATATGGAAACTTGTCATACTTCATTTTTATGCATGATACTGTACAGAACCTTTTCACTACAACAGGGAATAATATATCCAGTATCGCATCGCAAGTTGCTACACAAATGAAAAATTGTGTAGCAATTTTGTGTACATAACCCTTGCATTTTCACAAACAATGTGTGAAAGACTTCAAAAATCTTCAAAACTGCCACCCAAAATTTGAATGCTAAATTATTCCCTGTACAAGGATCTTTGCTCCTTTCTGTTGTATCATTCCACTGCTACATGATTACCATTGATCATGCATAATAGTATTTGAGATTCTGCAGCACTGCTGTATTTTTCATTTCTTCCTCAGCTGGAAACTGCTCCTGTGTCTGTGAGCCACAATGTAATTGCACAAACTAACCTTATGATATGAACATCACCAGCTTTTTTCTTTCCCCTATGGTAAGTCCAGTTCTGTTGCATTCAACATCTTTATCTTCATTTGTAGAGGATGGGGGTGGGGAGGAGACAGGGACTGCAGTCCACTAGCTATAGTAAGCAAGGTTCTGACTATGGGACTGCTGAACGAATTCTGGAGTGAGGGGATCAATCAATGAAATGGCCGATTTGAATTTATGTCCCGCAAAAATTAACATTCCAGTTCTCGGTTACAGGCAGCCCAAAATGCCAACAGCTGAAAAAGAGAGGGGGAAGACATCCCCTGTTACCATGGTCTCTGGCTGAAAGGGTGGGGGTGAATCCTGTGCCAGTACTGTACATGTATTTTAAGATCCAGAAAGCAGAACTTGTCATACTTCAGATATCTCTATGCATGTATTTTTGATGATTGGATTATCCCACTTGGTAATTGGAAGTTTCCCTGTTGTGTAGATGGTCATGTATTGGGAGGGCTGGAATGGTATCTGAGAGCCCATGTTTCAGATCTTAGACCTGGCATGCAAATTCGTTGGAAGGCCTGGACAGGAGCCTACTGACAAAGCAAACCTCATGACTGACATGTCGCTTGTTAGACTGGGCTGCTTTTATTTATGTAATTTTATATCTGGCAACCATCCCCCTCCCCACCCCCGTCCCACTAGCATAGCCAACGGGGGGGCAGAGTGCCCCCCCACAGAAATTTTGGGGACGCGATGTTGAAAAAATGAAGGCGAGCCAAAAAAGTAAAAAAAATAAAAAGGAAAAGAAACGGCAAGAGGAGTGAGGGAGTCGGGGGGCAGTTTTTCGGGGGGAGGGGGGTCTTAGTCGTTACGTTAAAGTATGCAGTCCCCGAAAGCGACTAGTCTCCCCGATGGTTTACCTGTTTTTTGCTCTCAAGGGACAATTTCCCTAATAAGAGCCCCAAATTTTCGGCGCGCTATGCTTCCATTCCACATGTCTAGAAAGTCCTCTCAACCTTACCAAGTAACTGGTAGGCAGAGTACACAGGTTATGCAGAGGTCGTAAATTTTATCCCATATCACAAAGCCTAGTTGCTGTTCTCTTGTGTGTGTCATGCGATAGGTCAGATGGTGAGCCACTCACGGAGCATAGTTTGGCTATTTTATTGGGTATTCCAGGTGGTTTCAACACAATGTATGTTATTCCCGATACGGTCTACAACCCCTATAGTTGCTATTTTTCTATTTTTCTTTTTGTAATCATTAAGATTACATAGGCTATGTTATTTTTGTGAGCCCACCAAAAAAATTCGTGTGCTTTGCGCGCTTTGCAATTTCAAGAGAACACTAACTCGGCTTCTGAAATATTAAGTAACATTGTGCAAAATGTGCCCAAGGCTGCAATGACATGGGATAGTTAGGCTCCTTCATACCACCCCCTCGACAAAGGGGCTGTCGGGACTTGTGGTCGCTGGCATGGCCCGCCCCCTGCCTTCTCATGGTCGGTTTAGTTACTTTGGCTTTAAACAAGATAAAAACCAAAATGTTCGGTACGCTTTGCACACTCTTCCTCAGTTCCGTTACCTAGAGCTAATAAAGTACAAACCCTTCCCATCTTTTCATGTAAATTAATAAGTAGAATAAATGGATTAATGTTCATGTCGGGAATTTCATCTCATTTCGCTAAACTTTGTTAATTATCTCTTGTGTCAGTCGTGCGGTACGGACTCGAAGAAGAAATTACAATATAATTTGTGTCCGATAGGGCCCAAATGCCGGGACAATTTATTGACCTATATAAGATTTAAATAAGTACAGATTCTTTTTAGTGTGGGCTAACCCCCAAAATTTTTGCCCCCTTTTCCACGGTTAAATCAGTGCGGAAATATCTTCCTCTAGCATATACAAATTTGATGTCGTATATGGCTCGCAATGGCAGGTATAGTGCACGGGTTTTCTTCAAACCTCCCTCACCAACTCATCGACGGCATCCTGGCTGTCGGGGCTTGGGTCGCTACCCACCCTGTCCCTCCCCCGTTCGGAGAGGGGCCCTTCGTCGGGCAAATCCTGGCGCCAAGCCTGGAGGGAAGACACATTTTTCCAGTTATGACTTGTAAATGTGTAATGAAGCAATGAACTAGAAATGGAAGCTGCATTTTTTGGAGAGCGGCAACTATTTTGGAGGGGCTGTCAATTTCACTAGGAGGACGTGTCGGCCCTCTAAAACCCCCTCTGGAGAACACTGGAATCTAGTATAAAAAGAACAAAATATAGCACCATATTGTATCTAAGCTCTTTGAGACAGCAAAACATTCCAAAATGGGAAGGTGACACCCAGGGAGACAGGCCCGTGGTCAGGGGGTTCAGGGGGTTCGCACTTAGTCCCGCCCATACCTAATTTTTCTTATTTTTAATTTTTTTTATTTAAATGTAGTTTTGGCGTTTTTCAGGGCAAAATGTCAATTCCGCTGGTTTAGCCAAATAAATGTAAGCCTTATGAGTAGCTGTTTTGTTCCAGTGCGACACAATTCCCTAGGGCCCCATTGACTCGTACCGAGTAACCCTCTTGCAGTCACACACTAACCCTGCTAACTCCCGAGGGAATAAGGAAAACGTTATTCAAGATTGATATGTCCAAAAATTCCAGCTGAGGTGTTCACCAGATCGCTCAATTTTGATGTAAAATTGCAACTCTCCTTGGGGCAGGAGGGGGAAAACCACACCCTCTCCCCGTTCGGTCGCTCGGCTACTCACTTGGGCACTTCCCTCCCTCAAGAAAATGCCACACCGCACACCCCAGTGGCGGCGATGAAAAATGAAAAAGTTTGGGCTAAAGGTATGTTCAGCCCCTCAATATTTGTCAAGTGCTCCAATTAAGAAGCGGGGAGAATTTTGAAGTTGGGCTGAACATATTCTTGCTTAAAACACTCGGGAAGTGCCGTTTCCAGCCATATGAGGGGTTTGTTAAACCAAAAATTTCCTGGTACGCTCCGCTCCAATCGATGTTAGAGCTCCGCTTAGAAACATGTATTAACATTTTTCATAGATTTTTTTTTTTTTCTTTGCATTAATTGAGAAATATCAGAAATGAGATCCATATTTCTAGGCTGGGAACATGCAGCATAAAACACTTGGGGAAGTGCTGTTTCCTGCCATCTAAGGGGTTTCTAAAACCAAAAATTTTCTTGTATGCTCGGCGCCAACCGATGGTGGCGCTCCGCTTAGATAGTCCCGTCGGTCAAGATTGGGGACGATGAGTCGACTTTGCCCCCCCCACAAGAAAATCCTGGCTACGCCCCTGCCCTGTCCAACCTCGGTAGATCCTGCTTAAAAAAATTGCCTGTAAGTTTTGGATAGATGCAGAGTTGTTGAGACTGGTGACTGGTGACTTTCGTTTGGAAAGTGAGTGATCGAGTCAACATGTAAAGAAGCAAATGACTTTGACTGCATGCAGTCAGACTGACTGACACTTTTTTCTGATGTGTTTGAATAGCACACAGCTATGTGCTATAATAGTACCCATTGTAACAATGACAACACTACAAAGATAATTCAGTGACTCTTATGAGATACTGTACATTTGAAGAATATGATAGCAATGATAGTCGATAGCTGGATATGCAAGCTTCAGATTTGAATGATTTTTTATTTTCATCTGGCCATTTTGAATCACGTTGTTTACAATACAACATATAGTGAGCCTGATGTTGTATGGTCAAAGGAAATTGCTAACAGGGTTTCCATCCAGAAAAACTCAAAATACAAGGATACTAGCTCTTGACAATCACCATGGGCGTCCGCAGGTATGGGCAAGGGGGGGGCACAAAAATTTGAAAGAACATATAAAAATCAAAGCAAAAACCAGAACAAAACGTGTTCCTATGCGAAAAATACGCTTTAAAAATGCCATTTCCGGCAATCTGGTTTTCGCATGCTCTGCGTCAATTCATGGTGACTTGGAGGTTTTGCCCCTCCCTAGAAATTTTGCCCCCCCCCCCCCGACTTTTTTTGTGCGGACGCACATGACAATTACGTGACATGTGTTTTTCACTGAATTGCGAAATTCAGTAATATTTGCTTAACCTTGAATTCTGAATGTTTAAGCTTTTAAAATACCCCGACAGCTTCGTGGAAGAAAGCAAAATTTATCAAAATAATTTTGGGGCATCTGCTCTTGACCTTTATAAACTAAAAAATTTAAAGTTTTTGGTAGTACAAAACTGTATCTCTTCCACATCTTATTTGTGCATGATTGTCTCTGTTGTGATATCAGAATGCCACCCCCCCTTCTAGTATGTAGCCAGGATTGTGTCATGTGATAGGGGAGGATTTGCAAGCATGACATGAGGGGAAAGGTTGTAAGGGGAGGGAGAAAAAAAAGCTATTTTAATTCTCCAGGTACAAACTGGTGCCTCAAATGCAAAGTTTGTTTTCAAGGTTGGGTCATTAGGAGGGGTTCAATCCCCAAAATGCTTCCTGTGGCTACTTCCCCCTCCCTCATGTTCAGTTCAGAGAGAGTTCACGTCTCCTCTGTCACTCAAATCTTGGTACCACCTTTACTGACATTCTGCCCCCTCCAGCTTGTTCGTATTTCCTGTCACTCAATCTTGGTACCACCCTTACTGAAATACTGTACAGGAGTTTGCATTTTTCTTCAAAGAGACCTGCCCCCCCCCCTTTCATCTGTATTAAAATACCTTCTCATTGTTGTCTGTTTTGTTCTTCACAGCCAAAACATTTTATATCTGGGAAAACAACAAACAACACTGGATACCGACGTGTCCCATTGCAGAATGGACCATCCTTCCCCCTTGAGTGTTTGATGGTGCTTCTGCAACGGTGACTGCAAGGGTTCTACAACGGTTACCATTAAGCTTTTGCAGCTCCCTTTTCCATCAAAATGCACCTACAGTACTGTACCACATGCTGCAAATTTTACGGGAGAGATGCCATCTGCAGAGGTTGGGTGGCTGAACAGATGGGGATTATCCTACCACCTTATGAACGGTTTTGTCAACCTAATGAATTCTAATGAAGTTCATATCTTTCGAACTGTAAATTGTAAAAAAAAGGGAGGGGGGTGGGGACTGTGAATGAGGAAGGTGGGGGAAGACTTGTAACCAGTAATGACCTGAAGTCACCAATGCTTTGAAGAATTATTGCATTTTGATATTCCTGAAAGAAATAGTACTGTGACTGACTTAGCTGAATAAAGTCACATTAAAAGCTAACTGCAAAAGTGGTTTACTCATTACACTGGGATAGGTGAAGGGGCTTTCTGTCATCGAACTCTCACCATGTTGACCCATCAAAATCACATAGCAATTTCTACATAAGTTACTTTGAATACAAAAGTTCCCTGTATATTTTCTATTGTGTATTCAAACTGTATATATAAGCTTGTTTTTTCCATATTTCGTATTAAAAGAGGAATGTGTGTGACAGTCCAACAAAGGTGTGTGCTTGGTCAGCTTTAGGTGAATTTGGCCTCTTTTGTATCCAAAAAATGTGAAATTTTTGCATTTTTGCTGTGTTAATTGACAAGGATCAAGTCTTCAAGTAGTTCTTTCCACAAAACATTAGCTTGATAGACGACAGCACAACAAAAAAGTCCTGAAGTTGACCATTCAATAAATAAGTTTGTATATAATCATAATCCTTGGAGTGAAATGTCATTTTTTCATCAAGAATACTATTAGGGTCATTGTGAAGCAGAAGAAAAAATGGGGGTTGAAAGGGCCCACCCCCCCCTTATCCCTTGTGAATTTGGACTACAATCCCTCGGACAAACCCTGCTCCCAGTGTTGAAGTTTTAACGATGCTTAGACTGCTGCAACATTGAACAAAGGGGGTGATGGTAACATGGCTCAAGTGGGTGGCATTTTGAAAAGGGAGTGTCATTTTTGGCTGGGGGACAGAGATCTAATGGTGTGGAGTTGGGCCATCCATTGTTTTCGGAGACACATTTTGACTGGACGGAAAATAGTAGGCACTATTTTTGAGCAAAAGTTGGTTGTGAAACTGTATATGCATAGGCCTACAACTAGTGCTGGCTGGCACGTATATAGCACGTATGTAACATACTATACTCAAGGGTGGAAGGCCGTGAATCAAGATGATGGGGGAGGGAATGAACCGGCCCACACTGGGGCTCTGCCAGAAGACACTCGAGGATGACAAGCGTAAGATCAGATCATCCAAGATTGTGGAA
The DNA here is from genome assembly GCA_037179385.1 of Holothuria scabra. Lineage (NCBI taxonomy): Eukaryota > Metazoa > Echinodermata > Holothuroidea > Aspidochirotida > Holothuriidae > Holothuria > Holothuria scabra. The sequence goes on from CM074183.1 coordinate 40,196,808, forward strand.
ATCCTGTGGGGGAGGGACATTGCCTGGATAGTTTGCAACCCTTGGAGTCCTGAGGGTCACGGTGAAATACCAGCTTAAAAAAGATTTATACTCACCCATTATCCCTGAAGGCATAATGGGCAGGGGAAAAATTAACGCAATGCAAAAAAGGCATACAAAAACTGTTGGAGTTGCACCTATTACACCACAAAGACCAGTAAATTAGAAGTGCGTCCCCTCCTCCCCCCCCCCCCCAACTCCCGAGACGGATGGCCAGTAGTATTCGCAACATTTAAAAATATATATACAATATTTAAAGATATTATGCCTTTCAGTATATTAGCGCAACAGTGGCAGGGGAGGGGGTGGGGGTTAGAATCCTATGACCCAACCTTGCAATGCAAAAAACAGCTAAAATAGCGTTTGTTCTTTCTTTCCTTCAGGTCGTCCCCCCTCCCCCTTTTCCTTCATGTCATCACCCCCCCCCCCCCCCCCCCACATGAATCAACCCTGGCTACGCGCCTGTTGCGCAATATTAAAGCTTTTCATGTAAAGCACCTTTTCGCGTCCACTGAAAGGCCACTTCCTATCCTGGATCAATAGGTTTGGTACATTGTGTATCATCAGGAACGCAAATGCCTTATGTACTACCGCCCGTCAATCTCCATCCCATGAAATAATCCTGGCAACATACTGCAACACAAAGAATTCCTGCAACATATCACCAACTATATTTTAGTCTGTGAAGCAAAAATCGAAATGAGCATCGCACGTGCGTCAAATTCCTAAACATTTCGTCTTGAAACACGTTTGATTGCCGAACATTGTGTTTAATAGCTAAACAGTTTAGAATTAAAACGTGTTTACAAAGTGCGGTCAAGAGAGTTTTACTATGCAATTAGTTTCGCAGAGTGTAGATTCCCCCCGGGGTCAGGACGGCAATTCTTGCCTTGGTAGACAACGCATGTGTAAATTTAAAGAGTGTCCACGTAAACACTCTTCGATTGTCACTTATTCGGCGAGTTTGAACTCGAAAATTTACTGTAGAGGGCCATTTCAGTCCTAAAAACCGTAAGAGAAACAATGCACGTAGAACAAAAGCCACCTGGTCATGGTAAACACTTGGCTTCAAAATAAGGTCCGTGGAATGGAACCCGCGTTATGCCGCCAAAAAAAAAAAAAAATACCTAGGAGCAGCGCTACCATATCGTTTGGCGCATATCGCATAGAAAATCGCGATCCCTCAGACAGCCGGAAACCAGGGGTGGCGCGAGATTTGCCCGACAGGGGGGCAGTGGCGTAGCTACGGGGGGGGGGGGGCAAGTTGCCCCCCGAAAAATTTTTGGGGAAATTTGATGAATCTTCTTATTATTACAAAAATTTCTCAAAATTTTTGTTAGAATAAGAAATTGTGAGACATTTTTCATACATAATTCGTATTTTTCATGCAACAAATTAACCGCATGAACCCGTCCAATTCGCGTTCCACAGAAATGTCCTCGCCGCGTAGCAGATTGCATGTTCTAGGCCTTCTATACTGTTTATATACTCTGGGCGCTACAATCGATTCGTCGTGGAATTTACCGAGTACCTGACTCATTGAGAATATTTCATAGTGCAAAAATGGTACCAATAGATAGACAACAAAATTTTCTTTCTATTGAAGTAAAAACTGAGTAGTTTAAAACAACATAGAATAAATGCTGAACGATTTTGCAGAGCATTTGAAACCCATTTTACACGTTTCATAAAATGGACTAAAATCCTCACTTTTACCCGTAAGTTCACTCAGAACCAGGCACCGAAAGTATTTTTTACATCTTATTCATTGATTTTCACGGTTTTGACGATTTTTTGGCTCCTAGTTTCTGAGATAATTGACTTTAAAAGTCATGACTTTTAGCTTATTAGTATTCAAATCCTTATGACGTCACCAAACGTCATGCATAAAATGTAAGAGAAGGAAGCTCTTTTCAAGCAGTTGCAATTTGACTGTATACGCACTGGGGTTATGATCAGTGCATTTCAGTGCACAGGAAGCTGTTATTCAGGTGATACTTTGGGAATTCAGTAAAAGGATGTGAAAACTGACAAGTCACTACCGTAGACCCCCGAGGTTGTTACGTTCTTCTACAAGCTACAGTAGCAGTAGCTGTACGATTTTACTCTGTGTAAATAACGATTGATGGGGCTGAAACAATCCATGGCCAACGATAAACTTAAAGTTAATCTAGAAATTAGAATTAACGGGGGATCCGTTGACACACTTAGATTTTGTTACTTAGCCTAATCCTTGGAGGCTTAGAAGCTAGTTCGGGAAAATAGCTTTTTGCTCACTTTGAGTGTAACAATAAATGGACAATGAGTACCTTGTAGCCTTCTACACTTAACAGACTGCTTTTCTAACAGGATATCCTGTGTGATCGAGCCACTATTAGGCCTCCTTAGTGGCGTGCGAAGGGGAGACCATTGGGCCATGCCCCCTCACAGATGCCATTTTTTCTTTGTTCTTAAAAATACGTAGTCTAACTTTATTAACACAGATTTTACTTCAAAAGATAGCATATGGGGCACCAGATTGCTTATAAGGACACCCAATTTTTCAAAAATTTTCAAAGGGGAAGGATTTTCCCTGCAAGGTCTTTCAGTGATGCCAATTTTTTTTTAATTCCTACAAATAGACCTAGGCAAATTCTGTCAAATTCCAATTTTACTTTAAAAGGTAGACTCTGTTTCCCACTGGTGGCATCGATAAAAAAAGACTACATGTTTAGATTCTCTTTACAAGCATAAATACGCTATTTTGACCATCTGAGGGGTCTGATTTTTCGAAATTTTCTTTACGCTCTGCGCCAACCAATGGTGGCGCTTCGCTCGGTCTTTTGGGCAAAATTACATTTTGGGGGTTAAATTAGCTCTTAACTCTCTGATCACTTTGCAGTTTGCGAACATATTTTGAAGTGAGCATTTTATTGCAAACGACAAAAGAAGAAAGCGACTGGCTAGATTCTTCGTATTAGCCTGGAAAATGCTATTTCCGGCCATCTAAGGGGTCTGATTTTTCCAAATTTTCTTAACGCTCCGCGCCAACCAATGGTGGCGCTCCGCTTAGATAATCTTTATGACAAAATAACATTTTGTGGCCAAGAAAAACCACAAATACCGATCAATGCTCTTTCATTTTTGACTCCTAAAAGTGTGCAAATTTAATGACAAGTTTTGCTTCGTAGGGTAGCATAAATGGCATAAGGAAATTCATGTCAAGACACAAAAGTTTCAGTCTTATCCTCATGAACCACCACGATTCAACTTTTAACACTGTTCCTGTCAAAGTCGAAAATCTTGCACCATTTTGCATCTAGGCTCCTTGAAAACGTCAAAAAATTTCCGGACACCCCTCTCCTTAGACCATACTGCATGCCCCTCCCCTTCAGAGAAATCCTGCGTTAATACATACAAATAAACCAGATATTGTTTGCCAAAATAATATACTTTGTTATTTCCGATTGCTCTATGTTTTACTTTAAGATTAAAATGCAGGTAATATTACAAAATGACATGGTGATGTCGTTATACTTGTAAGTTTGCATATTTTATATGAAATACATACACATTGACCGGGAAAAGTTTTGGGGAAATTTCATACCTTTGCCCCCTGGAAAAAATCCTAGCTACGCCACTGCAGGGGGGGGGGGGGCCAGAATTCCAAGGCCCCGACAAAGGTGATGTTATGTCCGGGTGGGACGTGACTTGGTAGAATTGGAGGCGCGCAGCGCGCCGAAATTTTGGGCTTTCTTTTAAACAAATACTTAAAAATCTGGAGTTATTTGAAAGAAAATAGGCTTTTGTTAGTACCATGAAAAATTGTGGGTCTCTATTGGAGAATGGCAAAAATAAAAAACGTTATATAGGCGACAGCTGAAATTCTTTTGAGGTTACGTGTTAAATCGAGACTCGACTACAAGTTTGCCCGGAAAGTTTTTCCCTTTTGGAACGAAGATTTGAAAAGTAAGGGCTTATTAAATTGGATTTTTTTTGGAATTAAATGAAAGAAAATTTGTGTTTTTGGTAAGGTTTTAGAGAATGTTTGGCTTTTTTTTAAGTTATATGCCTTTCAAGAGCAAAATTAGGTAGTATGCTGGGTGATTAACAGAGTTGGCTTCGGTTGTTTACGTTATGAGGTATCCATCGGAAAAGGCAAATTTCGCCACTTTTAACAATATGAAGCTTATATTAGGGAAAAATTGTAAAGCTTATGACAGTTTGGGCGTTTTATGGAAGAATCTTACCTTCTCATGAGAAAAATCAAGTAGTGGTGATCTGTAGTTTTGTTGGGGTTACTGAATATTATCATGCAGATTCAGGCCCTCAGACCATATTGGAACATTCTCCCGAGGAAAAAGTTTGCATATATTCGAAGTTTAATATTTTATTTTATTGTCATAGGTGTACGGGATTGTTTCAGTTTGGGAAGGAGCAGAATTGTTTCCTGTCCGAAAAGTGTTAATCCTCCCCGAAAGACCATCTAAGTCGAGCGTACAGAAATTTTTGAAAAATTGAGAACCCCAGACAGCAGGAAATGGCATTTCTGTGTTCGAAACTAGAATTTCAGAAGTCAGCTTTCTAGCTTTCTTTCGCAAAAAAATTTTCATTTCATGTTCGACCAAAATACTATCTATGCGGAGTGCCACCATCAGTTGGCGCGGAGCGTACATAAAATTGTTAAAATATCCAACCCCTCAGATAGCCGGAATGGAATTTTCCAGACTTGTAACTAGAAATGAAGCAGTCGTTATTTTGAGCTTTCCTTTGAAATGAAAGTTTCACTTCAGGCAGAAAAAACCTAAATTGCTAAATGACCAGAAAAGTACCAGATAAAAGGTACTGCTACAAGTAAATGTAATGGTCTTGTCTCTTTTCGGGGGAGGGGGACTATGCAACGGAATTACTATAATTGTATTTTTAATTTTTAAATTGTAAATTTTTTACGTGACCGCCCGAATTTCAGACTTTAAATGGTTTTAAGTTCCAACGTATTTGAAAATATGTCACGTTACAAGGTACCGTCAAATAATTTTTTCAGTCATACTTATGAGGTAACATTCTCACACTACTGTTTGTCAGTAAGTGTAACTGAAAACGGGCTGGTAGATTTTTATTACCGTTGCTAGGATTCGGCTGTCGGGGCAGGCCATATGGCAGACCATCGGGCACTGCATGCACATGATCAACCTCTCGTCTGTTTTTGTCAAGAAAATTCGGAATTGTGAGTTTCCTTGAAGAGTATGGTCTTCTAGAGCGAAAAATCAAGAAGAACTTCCGGGGGACTGAAGTTTATCAGACCCGCATCTTTTATCAGTTTACCGTGGGCATGAAGATGAAGGCTCCCCGACGAAATCAGGTTTTCTCAACAACAGGGGAAAGGCCGCGGCAGCCTTCCCCGAAGGGGGCATGACCATGCGGATTGGAGATGGGATGAAGGATGGCAGAGCTAGTAAGAATTGATTAAAACAGATTCAGATAGGCATTAAAATACCGTTACAAAAGAATAGAATAGTGCAAAAAGAAAAAAAAATGTTCACATCATCCATCCAGTAACTTTAAGTCCTTTCCATTCATTTTTAGGCCTCCCCGAAGGAAATTGCCGTCCTTCTCCGACGGGGGAGGAGATAGGACACGGGTACATGGAATGTGATATAACGGAGCAAAGAAGAAGTAATTGAAAATCGATTCCGATATGTATTAAAATTTCATTTCAAAAACAAAAAAAAGTGTTCACCCATCCAGTAACTTCAGTCTTGGTAGTTTTTTTCTTTTTTTTTATTATTATTTTTTTTATTATTATTTTAGGCCTCCCCGACTAAACCGCCGACCTTCCCCGACGGTGGGGCCATGCCCCCACCCCCCACCCCGCTGGCGCCACCCGTGCCGGAAACATTTCCCTCTCTTGAAAGTAGAATCTAACCCATCGTTGAACGTTTAAATTGCAAAATGGCAAAAAATCCTTATCAAATGCACTGCTACCATTTTGCGGCCAAAAAACTTTGGGCTCTGTCTTACGCAGTGGTTTCTCCATGGCCTAAAGCCCGGTACACACCGCCACGACTACCTACGACGCGACAAGACTTCACCTGTCGTAGACAATCTGCATAAATCGTAGACATTCTGGCGCCTTCCTAAACCCACGAAAATACCATGTCACACCGCTCCGACACTAATCGATGGAGCGACGCTGCACGTGGCGCGCCATCAATCAGGCTATTCCAGGTTTGAGATTTAGGCCCTACAATAAATTTGAAATGGTTCATTTTTTGGCCTCTGGGTCGCAATTAAGAAATTATTGGCGTGTACAGGCTCTAAAGTAGGCCTTTTCCACTGTCCAAAGTTTGCGTATCGTGTCCTTTAAAAGATTGAACTCGGTATATGAATTAGTAAGTTAGATGGGCTTTAACGGCTCAGTTTCTAACCGAATTGTCAAAGTCGGGCTGGCCACGGCCTTTTTTCCAGTTGTGGCTCATTGGCTTGCTTCTCTTAAGGGCTGTGATTTCCCTGGGACGTAGGCTGGAGGAGGGGGTACGTGCGGACGCACCTCCCCGCACCAGCTGGAGTTCCGCTCAAAATGAGGCAAAAGAATTCTTCAAAAAACAAAAGGCGAAAAAAGAAGCTCAAGAAGACTACGGTGCTACTCCCTGACCAGGGAGGTGTTAGGACCTCTAACACCTCCCTGCTCTGACCGCCGTCTCCACCCAGCACGCTTGTGCCTACATGCAAGAGGATGAATGCAAGTCGGCTATTGCAGATTTATCTGCCAGCCTTCGTAGGCGAACGAATGTCTTACAAAGGTATTAACACTTGTTATTTTGAAAATAAATATAGAAAGAAAAATATTCCCCTGTATGCCTGCTAAGCGGACTGTGATTTTGCGTTGATGAATTGCCCACAATGGTTGTGCTGTACAGCAGGATAATGAACGAAATGACTCAAGAATAAGGAGCTATTCGTGTAGGGACCATCTTTTATTTTATTGGACAGTGGAAAAGGCCTACTTTAGAGCCTGTACACGCCAATAATTTCTTAATTGCGACCCAGAGGCCAAAAAATGAACCATTTCAAATTTATTGTAGGGCCTAAATCTCAAACCTGGAATAGCCTGATTGATGGCGCGCCACGTGCAGCGTCGCTCCATCGATTAGTGTCGGAGCGGTGTGACATGGTATTTTCGTGGGTTTAGGAAGGCGCCAGAATGTCTACGATTTATGCAGATTGTATACGACAGGTGAAGTCTTGTCGCGTCGTAGGTAGTCGTGGCGGTGTGTACGGGACTTAAGGGCCTAATATTATTATATATTCCTATGACAGTGGCGTGTCTTGGTTCACTTTGTCAGGGACAAGGGGGGGGGGGGGGGGGGCGCAGAGCATACTTTTCCCTTAAAAGGTTCCATCCCCCTTAGGTTTTAAGTTTTTATTTCCTTCTCGAAGATTGGAATGTTTTGTAATTATGGTATTTGATTTTCCTGCTGTATCTACAATGATTGGTAAAAAGTTGTCACCTTTGCTATACCGTTTTCGAGTTGAAAAAACATATGAAAAACACGTCTGTTTTATTATAAAGCCACAAGAATCATTTTTCAGGGCATGAGACCCGGGAAGTGCCACGGACCGACTTTATGGTCAAGTGGTCAGAGCATCCGACTCACAGCCGGGAGGCCGGGATTCGACTCCTAATTGGGTCGTACCAAAGACCTTAAAACGGAGCCTACATGCCGTTGTATGTGGTGTTGTGCATAAGCATCAGAGTAGGGAGGAAAAATGTCACTCGAAACTGGAAAAGAACTGAAAAATTAAGGCGCAAAGCCCAATTCAGATAGCTAAATCCAGCGATCTGGAAAGCACGTTTACTAAAACTTTGGTGTACGCTACGAGCCAACTAAAGATGGCGCTCCGCTTAGATAGTGGGCCTGCTGCCATGCACTGTCCTGTACTGGTATTCATTATTCCAAACTTCGCCACTTCGCATACACCACGTACAAGGTGGTTGCGAGGAGGGGGTGCTGTAAGAGTGGCTCACCGCTCCCCTCCCCCCAAATTCGTCACAGCAACGATAGTTAGAGATCTGAAATTCCAGTTGGAATCTTCTCATCTCGCTTTAGCCCATATGAACTTTTCCAAGTAGATCAAGTGCCGTAGACTTTTCTCCCTTAGATTAGCACCACTTAGTCCCATTTTGCAAATTCTTCAAAAACTCAAAATTTTCGCTCGCTTCGCGCGCTTCAGTTTCGGTAATTGTCTGTAGCATCTCAATCATGTGTAAATTATGCATCAGTCCAATCAATAACGGTTGATTGTTCGTTGGGTATTTCCTAGTTTTTCACCAGGGGCATAAAAAAGAATGGAGTCCAAAGCCAAATTTATTTTTGATATGTTAAAGAGGAGAATGTTCTAAGCATTCTGTGATTTTTTTAATTCATTTCCCATATCCCGTTCTCGGGATATTAGCGATTGAATATGGCAAATTTTCTACAGAGGATGAACTTGCAGCAAGCAGGCTAGATGTCATGGATTCACATTGTTGGCCAATGTTTTGTTTTACTTTAAAATTTATCACCAATTTTATGAAATTAAACTTTGATCTATTGATACCATAGATGCATCCTGAGAAATGGAATTTTAAAACCTACGTAGGTGTAAGGAGCGAGAGAGTATACCTTATCAATTCAAGGCCAAGCTAATAGGATGAAAAATAAAGAAAAACAAAACATTGTTCAACAATGTGAATCCATGAGGTCACACCTGCTAGCTTCAAGTTCACTTCTTACAGAAAATGTGTCAACTTTAATTGCTAATATCTTGAGAACGGAACATAGGAATTGAATAAAACTTCCACCAGAATGCTTAGAAAGTGTTCCTCTGTAACATTTCAATTATAAATTTGGTTTTGGACTTTTCTTTTAAGCTATATTCCTGTGGAGAGAGGGAGTGAGATCGGGTTAGAGGGTTTTTTCGACCAAAAAGTAAAGCTCCATTTATCTTTCTAAGGCAAGATTATTATGAGAATAGCAACTATAAAGTGACACGGTGGCTATGGCTTTTCTCGCTATATTTTCGTCACACTAATTTTTGTCTTTATTTCCAGTTGAAATCAATATTTCACCACAAGCGGTACACCTTATAAGTTTTCGCACAAGAGGGTGGTGGTGGTGGGTGGGTGGGGGGTTTACGGAAGCGTGGGAAATGCCACTATCGGCTATCTGAGGGGTCGCGATTTTTTAAAATTTTCCGAACGCTCCGCGCCAACAGGAGGTATGCTCCGCTTAGATAGCAGCCTCGTTCTCTTAGATGAATCCCACCAGGCTTCAGGCCTGGGGTGTTTAACGTACGTTTTTACACCCCTGCTAAAAATGCTTGTGTAGGCCCTGCTTATACCAGCCTCGGAAATGTTGTATAGTGACCTTGTAGCCTTAACCCTCCATTAGCATATTTTTTATATTTTTATGTTTATTCTTTCAACTTTGCTTGTGTTTTTCCATTTATATACGGTAAACAGTCCTGCGAAGGACTTTTACAAGCATTACGGCTTGTCGACTTTCGGACCCAAATTTTCTTGCGCTCGGCGCAAACTCAATTATTTGCGAGCAATAGGTGCGTATTGGATTTCAACGCGGTTACTCTAAGAAAACAGTGCATAAAATACGTTATAATGGGTCTCATTATAATAAATATCGTATACATAAATAATGTACCAAATCAAGTATTTTGAACCCCTCCCACACATCCCCCTCCCCCTCGCGTGCTTATCCCCCTCGTGCGCAAGCGCGCTTGGGCTCGTCTCTTCGGTCCCTCGCATCGGTTTTGGCCCCTCTATGAAGACAGGTCTAAACACGCCCTTGTTAGTTATACGACATGATGCTCAAAAAATAGGCCTTAACCAACCAACCAACGTAGTATAAACTAGCCTTGAAATTCCTCTTAACCCAGCCTCTGCATTCCTGTACGTATCTTTGCTATGTCTACATTTGCGGAAATACCATAACGCTGCACCAAACTGCACCTATACGTATGTACGTGTTACCAATTCAGCAAATGCTTATATCAATCATCAGTATAGCTCATATCAATCATTAATCATAAAATGCATAAACCCGTGCCCTTTTAGATATACGTGAGAGGGTCATTCAGCCAGTCTCGTACACGATCCCCTGGTCTGACAGTGGCGTCGCCAAGGGAGGCCAGGGGGGCACGTGCCCCCCATGAAAAATCGTGTGCCCCCCGTGTGCCCCCCAACTGAGATTTGAGATTTTCAAAAAAAAATTGTCTTCTGTAGTCAGAGTGTGACTATGAATTTTTAAGGATTGGATTCCTCTGTTGAAAAGAAAAGGCACTAAATTTTCATGTTTTCCAAATGAAAATATCGCAAAAAACCTGGGAAATGCCATTTCCGGCTGTCTGATGGGTTACGTTTCTTTTCAAAATTTTCTTCACACTTCCGACTACGTCAATTGGAGGCGGCGCACAGCTCAGGTTACCCTTCAAGCAGGATTAAGCCTACATTTTTCCTTCAGAGGATCACATCTAATTGCCCATCAACTGCCTTTCTTTCTCTTTATGGTCACGGTGCAGCTCACCTTTCTCAAATTGTCAGCCTGATACGCTCTTGAGAGTAGTTTCACTAACGTTTGTGTTGTTACCAACAATAAAATCTTACTCGAAATTGCCCTGTAAGTAATTTTTTAGGCCAGTGTAAAAACCAACCCTTTTAAAAAACAACTTTAAAACCAAGGCTTACAAACACGCTAAAGACCTAGGAGCTTCCAGGGGCTTCGCCCCCTGGACCCCCACCAAAACTCACATTGAAGTGCCCATCAACTTTTTTCTCAATAGATCATATACCCCATTTTCAAAATGTCAGCCGGATCCGCTCTTGGTAGTTGAATCAGTGGTTTTTTACCGAAAATCTTACTCGAAAGTTACCCAGGAGGTAACTTTTACACCAGTGTTAAGTCAATAAAATTACCCTTAAATAACGTCTTTAATACCTTAAAAACACGTTAAAACCCAGGACCTTCCGGGGGCTTCGCCCCTGGACCCCCACCAAAATTCACATGGAAGTGCCCATCAACTTTTTTCTCTATAGATCATCAACCCCATTTTTAAAATGTCAGCCGGATAAGCTCTTGGTAGTTGAATCAGTGGTTTTTTACCGAGAGGCTCACTTGAAGTTACCCTGGAGGTAATTTTTAGACCAGTGTTAAGTCAATAAAATTACCCTTAAATAACGTCTTTAATACCTCACAAACACGCTAAAACCCAGGAGCTTCCTGGGGCTTCGCTCCCTGGACCCCCACCGGGGCTTTGCCCCTGGACCCCACCAGGGGCTCTAAGGCGGGCCCCTGGACCCCACCCGCTTCGCGCTCGGTCGCGTCTCCGGCGCCATGAGTGAAGTACATACGCCCCCCTAGAATGGTTGTGCCCCCTCAGTGCCCCCCCCCCCAGAATGAAATGTCTGGTGACGCCACTGTCTGGTCAGCACATTCCCCCAATATGTTTTTTTCTGAAAATGTTTTCTTTTAAATGTGGAACAGTCTTCCGGTTGAGGCTACTAGCAATGCACCTATGTTGCTAAGCTTGAGATAACTGGATTGCGTAATATTGCGCAACATGTACGAACTCTCCAACAGAATCGTCCTTGACAGTTGGGAAATACTTGATGTTTTTAAATCCATATTATACGAACTAGCATCCATCAAATAAAGTAAAACTTACAGATATTGTAGAAAATAAGTAAATCTTCCTTCCTGTCTAAAACTGAAACGCATTAAGTCTCTAAAAGCACCACAAAAGCCACCAGCAGACATAACTATTCGCTATGATTGTTCGAAAAAACGGCAAATGGTGAGCTCAAAAACAACCGTTAACTTCGTCAAAACGAATCTGAAAGTACTAAATATTTGTAGGAAAATTTGTCAGGCGTCACAGATTCAAATTTCAGCTCTTTTGCTCCTTGGAAAACACTTAAAGAGCCCATGAAATGACTTAGTAACAATAATATGGGGTCATTCTCTGACACTATCAACAAAAATAGCATTTATTTTAAAAAATCCCACCCCACGAAAGAGAAATGCTCAAGTGAAATGGATACTTTAAAAAATCCCACCCCACGAAAGAGAAATGCTTAAGTGAAATGGTATCCCTTCCAGCACAACAGCTGAAAAATGTAAAAGTTAATTTAACCAAGAATGACATCATCACAGGAACCCAACTTCACATTGTGTGTACCATAGTGTACTTGGAGTATACCCTGCTCTGTAGATGTTACAGAATCTTACCATGTATACAGTAGATGTCCTAAAATGATTGATATAATCAACAAATTCTCATTACGAAACCTAAACTTATGTTTGCTTCACAAAACTAGTGAAAAGGGGGGGGGGGGGGTTTCAACACCTAGGAATACCCCTGTTCAGGCTGTTCTGTTCAGCGTATGGAGTTTTGTGACTTCTCAATATTCCTTGAGCCAACTTGCAGAGAAAATTGTTTGGTACACATCATACAAGTGTTTCGAAGTTCCCTGGTAAGAGGTTATACACACAGAAAAATACCTTAAAGTTAGGCTCCTGGGGGATGTAACTGCATCCATTTGTCCTCCAGTGTTATGTTACGATTATTTTTATTGGGGAGGAAGCAGTGATTCTCTCATTACACAGGCCCATATACAATACTGTATACCATTCTGAACAGTGGCTTAAATACTACCAATAAGTTCTGTGTTGTTTTGGATGCATGTGCTAATGCTGCAATTTGACTTGTTCCAAAGAAAAGGACCAGTGATTATAGTGGGAAAGGAGACTACAATCTTGGACAAAACTGTTGGGACACTTTGCCATGATAATCTTAAATTTCAGTTCAAAGTCTTACATGAATCCCCCGCTTCCCCTTTCAATGTTGTGTAAAAGAATGACTATGCCGTGAATAGGCTAACAACATTGCGAAGGGAAGCGGGGGTATCCCAAGGAGTTTTGTCCAAGGTTGTAGCTTTATTTAAGGAAGTATTCTTTTTTTTTTTCAAAAGTTGGCATGAAGTTACTATTTCAACTCCATGCATTTTGAAGCTAATGCTAGTAGAAGATCCATTGTATGATTTCCACATTAATGTTTGACGGTGACAAATTTACTTGGAAGGGATGTCTATCAAAGGAATCCGGTGAGATATGAGTCTTCCTACTCAGCAATCTGACTGAATGTGAGTTGAAATATTTTCTCTTTTCTCAGTTTCTGGTTGAAAGAATTGCTGTCTAGTCATAGATCGACTAGATTGCTGGAACCAAAAATTCAAACTGATAGGCAGTGTTGTAACAAGTCACGACTCGAGTCACTTCCTCTCAAAATGATAGTGACTCGATAGAATTCAGGAGAAATTTTCCCATTGAAATAGTACAGTGACTCGAGTCCATGACTTGACTCGAGTCACTTAAAAGTTTGAAAACTGGTGACTCGAGTCACTAATCTAGTGACTCGATTACAACACTGTTGATAGGCCTAACATGATGGAATGGGGCAACTTGAGTGAATAATGACAAAATTCCTCTTTTGAGGAATTGGGAGTGAGAATTTCAAATTTTGATTAATATATTTTTGGCTTTATACTGGGACATTCTTCAGATATAATTCAGAAATTATTTGGCCAGTCTCATGCTACGAAATCTGTGAGCAAAATGTTTTTTAAACATATAGTGTTATAATACACACATTGTGAAGCTTGGTTCCTGTGATGATGTCATTCTTGGTTCAACTTCAATGCACTTTTACATTTTTCAGCTGTTGTGCTGAAAGGGGTACCATTTCACTTGAGCATTTCTCTTTTGTGGGGCAGGATTTTTTTAAAGGGCCAAACCTCTCACCCCAAACTACAATTTTGGAACCCGGGTACCGAAATTCTCAATTGGCTCAGCTCTTTGATTGACAGCTAATTCATGTTAAGGAGTAAACTTATTCATGTGCACCCTCAGAAAAGTGACAACGTGTATATATGTATGTGCACACGGCACACTTGTGTGTACTTTCTCTCTACTTCTCGCCGTCCAATAAATAGCATGTACTAAAAGTAATCTCTGTGAGTTATTTCACTTATTCTTGTGTATCCACCTCCGTATTCATCCAACCACCATCAAGATGACAACAACAGGTTATGGGCCCAGATATCGTCTCCTTTTCGATGGTGACGAACGTAAATATGAGCTCTGGGAGGTGAAGTTCTTGGGGTACATGCGCCTGCAGAAGCTGTACGACGTAATTATCCCGCCCGATGATAATGGCGAAGGTGAAGGTGCGGCTCCTAACGCACAAAAGAATGCAGATGCATTCGCGGAATTGGTTCAATGCCTAGATGACCGTAGTTTGTCGCTGATAATGCGAGATGCGAAAGGTGACGGCAGAAAAGCATTAAAAATCTTGAGAGAGCATTACTTATCGAAAGGGAAACCTAGAATCATTTCTCTATACACCGAATTAACTTCCCTAAAGAAATCGTCTGGCGAAAATGTTACAGATTATATAATTAGAGCCGAAAATGCAGCAACTTCTTTGAAGACATCTGGGGAGGTTATAAGTGACAGTTTGCTCATTGCAATGGTGTTGAAAGGTCTCCCAGCCGAGCTTAAATCATTTTCTACAGTTATCACCCAGAAAGACAAGGTACTTACCTTTAGTGAATTCAAGGTAGCATTGCGAAGCTTCGAAGAAACCGAGAAATGTAATCATGGGATGGAATCCAGTGAGAATAGTGTGATGAAAGTCCAGTGCAGGTCAGATGTTGCTGACAAGTCGCACAAGCCAAACCACCCTAAAACCAGGGATACCCAAGCCGGATCGGGAACATTCTCAGGGACATGCTTTAAATGTGGAAAGAGGGGCCACAGGGCCGCAGATTGCCATTCTAAGAAGAGATGGTGTGAATTATGTAAGAACCACACCCATGATACCAAGTGGTGCAGAAAAAGGGACTCTGTAAAGTCTGTGGATGGTGATATGAATGCTGGTACTTCTAAAGATGAACACTCATATCTATTTAAGGTAGGAGTAAGCACAGGTGATCTGAAGATGACACATGAAGTCAAAGGGATGTTAGTTGATTGCGGAGCAACAACCCACGTCGTGAATGATAAGTCGAAATTCATCAGATCTGACGGCAACTTTAACCCAGCAGACCATTACATTGAGCTGGCGGATGGTAGTAGAACTAACAATGTAGCTATGGGGAAGGGTGATGCAAGTCTCACATTGGTAGACTTAAATGGAAATGCCCAGAAAGCATTCCTTAAAGATGCATTATATATTCCTTCTTTTAAGCAAAACATATTTTCTGTACAGGCAGCTACTGAAAAGGGTGCCTTTGTCCAGTTCAAGTCAAATTCTGCTAAGCTAGTTAGTCCAAGTGGCACAGAGTTTAACATAGAGAAACGTGGGCGTTTGCATTTCTTGAATAATGTTGTATCCTCCAAAAAGGCATGCCATACACTTAAAGAGTGGCATGAAATCCTTGGGCACTGTAACACAAGAGATGTGCTCAAACTAGAAAGTGTTGTAGAAGGTATGAAAATTACTGACAAAAGTGAATTTGATTGTAGAGTGTGTATTGAAGGTAAAATGACACAGCACCGAAATAGAGAGCCAGATGAGCGTGCTCAGTCAATATTGGAGCTTGTTCATTGTGACCTAGCAGGTCCGGTCAAACCTATTGCCAAAGATGGTTTTCAATATGCAATCAGTTTTGTTGATGATTATTCAGGACTTATTGTTGTATATTTCTTAAGAGAAAAGAGTGACACTGTTTATGCCACAGAGAAATTTCTGGCTGACATTGCACCGTATGGTTCTGTTAAACGTATTAGGAGTGATCAAGGTGGGGAATTTACATCTGATGCGTTCAAATCTCTTCTGGTGAAAAACCATATTAAACATGAGAAATCAGCTCCCTATTCGCCACACCAAAATGGCACTGCCGAAAGAGCATGGCGTTCTCTTTTCGAAATGGCGAGGTGTTTGTTGTTACAGTCTGAGTTGTCTAAAGAATTGTGGACTTATGCTGTCATGTTTTCTGCTCATGTCCGCAACAGGTGTTATAATTCTAGACTTGGGGAAAACACCATATGAAGTTTTTACTGGTCACAAACCAAACATGAGTAGTATGCACGCCTTTGGAGCTGAGTGTTATGCCTATGTGCAAAATAAGAAAAAGTTAGACCCAAGAAGTGAAAAGGGAATCTTTGTAGGCCATGACAGGGAAAGCCCTGCATTACTTGTGTACTTCCCAGAGAGTGTCAAAAGAGTAAGATGTGTAAAGTTTCCTAAGGTAACAGAAAGTGTTGAAACAGATGACAATAGTATTGTTATGAGAGATGTACCTATTTCAGTTTCTCCATCTAGTGATAAGCAAGATGAGGTTGCTGATGAGCAAACAGATGAGCAAATAGCCCCAGAGCATAATGTTGATGAAAATACCTCTAGCGAAGGCGAAAGCTCAGGTAGATATCCGAGTAGAAGGAAGGTAAAACCGAAATATCTAGAAGATTATGATCTTGGAAGTAGTGATGACAATAGTGTCAATTATACCATACATTATTGTTACAGGTTAAGTGATGTACCCAAGACATACCAAGAGGCTGTTGAATCTAAAGATTCAGGTCAATGGCAGAAAGCCATGGAAGATGAGATGTGTGCCTTGAGAGAGAATGAAACCTTCGAGTTAACACCCTTACCACGAGGTAGGAATGCAGTGGGGGGGCGTTGGGTGTATGCCATGAAACTTGGTCCAAATGACGAGGAGCAGTACAAAGCTCGTTTTGTTGCTAAGGGGTACTCCCAACTGCCTGATATTGACTATCATGAAACATTCTCTCCTACGGCCCGCATCACATCCATTCGAGCATTGATGCAATTATCTGTACAATACGATCTACTTGTCCATCAAATGGACGTGAAAACTGCGTACTTAAATGCCCCAATAGACTGTGAATTGTATGTTGATCAACCTGAAGGCTTTGAAGTGAAAAGTAAAAATGGGAAAAAGTTGGTGTGCAAATTACGAAAGTCACTTTATGGTCTCAAACAGAGTGGACGAAATTGGAACAATCTGCTAAATTCTTACTTGATTAGCCACGGTTTTACTCAATCACTTGCTGATCCTTGTGTTTATACCAAGCGTACAAATGATGATGTAATAATCATTATTATATGGGTTGATGATATTATCATTGCGACAAATGGTTATGCATTGCTCAGAGATGTAAAGAAGTCTTTGTCAGACAAATTTAGAATGAAAGATTTAGGTGAAATTTCCATGTTCCTTGGTATGAGTTTTGTTCGTGAAGATGATGTAATTAGAGTAAACCAGTCAAAGTATGTAGAGAAAATGTTGGAGAAGTTTGGAATGCAAGATTGCAAACCAAAGAGCACACCATGTGAAATGGGTGTGAACAAAACTGTTGAAGAGTCAGGGGAACTGGTAGAGTTAAATGATCCTAAACTCTATAGAGAGATTGTGGGAAGTCTCATTTACATAATGACTGCAACTAGACCAGATCTCTGCTATATTGTTGCAAAGCTGTCACAGTACATGGCAAGACCCACTGTGACACATCTAACTATGGCAAAACATGTTCTGCGTTATCTCAAAGGTACAGCGAAGCAAAATTTGGTCTTTAAGAAGTCTGCTAAACCATTAGACCTTCTTGGCTTTTGTGATGCAGACTGGGGTAATTCTGGAGACAGGCGTAGCATTTCAGGATACTCTTTCCAACTCTCAAGTGATGGTCCACTGATATCATGGAAAAGTACTAAACAGCGCACTGTTGCATTGTCAACTTGCGAAGCGGAGTACATGGCGTTGGCCACAGCAATTCAAGAGGCAAAATTCTTGATACAATTGTTGAGTAGTATGATTGGCTATGACTTGTTTAGTTGTGTTACTCTGCACTGTGATAACCAAGGAGCTTTAGCACTGGCAAAGAACCCTGTGCAGCATCAGAGATCAAAACACATTGACATCAGGTACCACTTTATTAGGTCAGAAATTCAGGAAGGTTCTGTACAACTTGTTTATGTCATGTCAGAAGAAAATATTGCTGACATATTTACCAAACCTATGACCAAATTCAAGTTGGTAAAGTTTACTGACCAGATCATGGGTTGTCAGTCCTAAATTTAACAGAAAGAACATGCAAGTTTTATGTGTCAATTCCTCCAGGAAGTTCAGTACTGACACAAAATTGTTGATGTATACTTTTAAGCTTTTGTTTTTAGGTAGCTTATCTCAATTTCAGTTTGGTTTGGAAAGGTAGGCTATCACTTTCACAATTATTGCTATATTCATATATATCCATGCGTTTTTTTTTGTTGTCCATCATAAGTTTAAGTGGGGGTGTTAAGGAGTAAACTTATTCATGTGCACCCTCAGAAAAGTGACAACGTGTATATATGTATGTGCACACGGCACACTTGTGTGTACTTTCTCTCTACTTCTCGCCGTCCAATAAATAGCATGTACTAAAAGTAATCTCTGTGAGTTATTTCACTTATTCTTGTGTATCCACCTCCGTATTCATCCAACCACCATCAAGATGACAACAACAATTCAAACAATTTAGAGTGCCAAAGCTTACATTACACAGCATGAACGGTACTGAGAGTGTTTTTATAGTATAAATTGAGTATTTCTATACTCACCCTGAAGCAATAAACTGAGATTGTGTCTGGATGAGGATGCATTTCAGACAATTGTGGGAGGGGCTTCAGTGGGAAGGTTAGGAGAACTGGCACTGTTTGGGGTGAGAGAAATGGGCCTTTAAAATAAATGTTTTTTTAATAGATAGTGTCAGAGAATGACTCCAAATCGTTGTCACTGAGTCATTTCATGGGCTCTTTAATGTACACGTTGGTACCGTTGCTAAGGTCAGTCACATCACTCAAAATCACGATCTCGAGCGAAGAGGAAGCCAGTCTCTCAGCTTTCTAGACCGCAATGAGGCATGCGGTATATTACCTTTCTCGCCATTTGTTTGGAAGCATCATTGAAGGCTACTATACGGATTAGTTTTCTTTTTAAACGCACATTAAAACAGGCACGTTGCAACCAATAGACAATTCAAACCGGCCGGACAAAACCTAGTTCGACGGAATTTAGGTTGGAACATGCAAGGGCGGGTTTAGAGGCAAGAGGCAGGAGCCAAAAAGGTTGAACTTTTTTCTTCATAAAACAAAACTAAGGTCCTATTCTAACGTAAATCATATCTGCTGAACGACACTCCTCCTCTGACATCCCTCAAGTTTTTGTCTTCTTCACATCAAACAACCAATACACTTTGTTTCGCAAATTTCTGATCATTTTTCACGGGTTCATCCCTTTTTATTGATTTAAGCATTTCATTTCAAAAAGAAAGTTCAAAATAACGACTGCTTGAAATCTGCTAACAATCCCTGGGGAATGCCATCTCCGGCTGTCTTTTTTTTGTCGATTTTTCATTTCTATATGCTCCGGCCAACCGATGGTGCGGCCGCCGGTTAAACTTTCGAGCAGGAATACGAAATAGCCACTGCTTAGGATTTGTTTTCGAGCTTGGTGAGTACTACTTCAGCTTTCTGAGGGATTGCGATTACCAAAATTTTTCTGAACAAGTGATGGTGGCGCTCCGCTTGGGTAGTATTTTTGTCCCTCCCCAAACTGGAATGACAGAATGATGTTCCCGTCCGTAGGCCTATGCCCCTTTTAACCCGCTTAAG
This sequence comes from Holothuria scabra, assembly GCA_037179385.1. Lineage (NCBI taxonomy): Eukaryota > Metazoa > Echinodermata > Holothuroidea > Aspidochirotida > Holothuriidae > Holothuria > Holothuria scabra. Next base: position 40,216,557 of record CM074183.1, read on the forward strand.
GCAACATTCTGAACACAACTTTCAATGCCTGATGCATATCAATATATATTAAACTTCAGTTGCATTTTTAATTTGAAGCTAAGTGAAATTGTAAGTGCTAATTTTAAAATGTAACATTTTCTTATTTCTATTTAGTCATTGCACGTAAAAACAAAAATATTTGCCCCATTTTTCGTATTTTCTCATTCGAGAAGTGCAGGCTATCTGGAGGGTTTGTGAAGTAAAACTTTTCTTGTACGCTCCGCGTCAACTAATTGTGGCGCTCTGCTCAGTCCTGCTGGCATTCAACATCCATATTTATCCATTCTGCCACAACTGACCTACCCCTCCCCCATTCTGGCAAATTCTGGATCCGCCACTGATATGAAACCTCAAGTGGTGATGCACCCGAATAGACTTTGGGCGTTCCCTAGCTTTGGTAGCTTTGTCTGGAAATGTTTACTGTTAAAAGTAAAGCTAATAGTATAGCTGGTTCAGCTGGGATTTTGTTTCCTGAACGTAAAAAGTGCCAATTTTTTAAGGAATTCATTAATCATACAGTAAATCGGGTCGTGAAAGGCTATAAACAACAAGAAGGACGGAAGGGGGTAGCTTTATCCAGTTGAAGAACCGGCAACCCGAAACTCAGAGGTAACGGTTTTGAGAAACGTGTCTGGAACGAAACAGATTGGAGCGTCCAACGTTTGGGGTTTTGGACCCAGAAATACTGAAATATTTGACCTTTGTTAATGGAATGGGGCCACTTCCCCAATTCTCATACCAGAAAATTCCAATAGTCCCAAGTAACGAATTGCTATAGTCCAGTGGCGGAGCTGCCATAAGCCCCCCGACGGACCAAAATCGTCTGTCGGTGCCCTTTTTAGGTTTTTAACATACTTTGCTCTTGCACCATCATGGCAAAAGACATAATTTAATAGCGTTGTTTTAAGGCCCAGATAACAAAATGCTCAAACCGCCACCAATAACTGACTATTTGCATTTTATTCTGATGAAAAGGGTTATCTTCTTCAATATAGGGATAGGTTTTGCCGAAACGTATCCTCGTGTTTTATACGCACTAATGAATGTTGTCGCTGTGCTGAGTTCATTGCTTCCCCCAAGCGTGATTATAAGCTTACAAATACACAGACTGACATTACATTCACCCTCCCAGCCGATAAAAGATGTTGCAAAGGGCGCAACATTAATTCTAGCACGAATAGCCCTCTTGTTGTCGGGGATAATTGTCAACATAGACCATAAAAAGAGTTAATAACGATACCACAATAGCTTCCACAACAATTTTCAAAATCACTTGAAGAGAAAATTCAGGTTAAAATAAAATAAAATTGTTACCACAGTGATAATGGTTTGAGAGTTTTAATGAGCAGTCTCCATTTCGCGTTTCTTCAAGTCGACCATTCTCATGATAAATGGCTATTTCTGACACTGCACGAGTATCCCATGAAAATGCTTATTTCTGTACTTCCGTGGTCTCAAAAGCCAGAAAAAATGCATCAAATAAACTTAGGTTTAGGCTACTTTTATTCATTATGATTTCGGTATATGTGGAGAGCCAAGCAGACCTCTTGTCATGGCTATTTCTGTCAATGTACTTAATTAATGGCATTTCAGAGTGGTCACATGATGTAAATTACGTTAATTAATGTTTCTTCGTGTACATATCTTGATTTCCAGATGCCAAAAATGTGTACCTGACGATGATTAGTTTCCATAACTTTTTCCCTCTGTAAGATTGCTTGCTATTTAGCTCTAGCAGGTTTAATCCTTATCTTCACAAAGTAGCCCATTATTACATTAGAATCTTAAATCGAGACCTGACATTAACACACAAAATATAATGACTAGCTTTATATTGAATGTGAAAGAGAGGGATAGAAACATGGGCGTCCGCAGGTTGGGGCAAAGAGGGAACTTGCCTTCCCCTGGAGAATAAAAAACCTGAAAAACGAAGAAAACATAAAGAAAAAGACGGAAAAAAAATTAACGTCAATATTTCTTAACAGCTCACTCAGTGTTTTCCCTATACATATGCGGTAAATACCGTAGGTTTTAGAAATGCCATTTCCAGCGATCTGAGAGGCATTGTGGGCCAAAACTTTCTTGCGCTCTGCGCCAACTCATGGTGGCGCCGATCTTTTCCCCCCAAAAGAATGTAGTCCCCCCCCCCCCCCCATTTTCTTCCGCGGAGGCCCATGGATAGAAAATTTAAACATGTTCTAATAGAAAAACTTGTTGAGGAGAAATGGCAAAGTAGTCTTCTACCAGGTGCGGAAAATCAAATGGAAAGTCTGAAAAGCCGTAGCTTCGATAGTTCTGTGACCTATAATTACCACAGGTACCATGAATGTTGCTTAGGGCTACAGTAGGCAGATGTGCTAGAAAGTACAGTAGGCCTAGCCTACTTATGTACGTACATCAAACTTTAGGTTACTTAAACATTTCCGGTCTTGGCAGTGCTCAGTTGCTGAGAAAGTTTCAAAGTCTGGGATTGTTCAATAATATTCGTGCCCTTTCAGGAAATTGTGCAATGGTATTGATAGTTTTTGATACGTGACAGATCTGTGCCACTAAAGATTTTGTAATTATGATGGCTATGGTTCTTTTAGTAGCTATCTGAGGCTGTGGACTGCCACCCAATCCTCACAGGAGACCAGTGCATAGCCAGCCGGTTACCCTAGGGCCTATACAGAATAAGTTCTATCTATATATTGAGCCAATATAGCTTAGGTCCAACATTAGTGCACTTAAACGTTAGATTTACGTAACGTAGGATTTATGTAAGAACAACCAGAGGCGATAAGCCTTCATAGTAAGTAACTTACATACAGTGGATAATTCACGTCATATTTTCTTCTTATGTTTTGCAGATCAAAGATGATCAACAGACAAGTGCTGCTTCCGAGGGAAAGGTTGCTGGATTCATTAAACTTCTTTCTTCTAAGTCATTTCTAGATTTTCCTACTTCATGAGAGATGGTGTCAATGTACTAGCACGACTTTCAAAGTGTTTTCAAATGCAGGAACTTGCCATTGCCGAAATGCCAAAGTTGGTGGGGTTAGGGTTAGATTTACTGGTTGATTTACTGAAAACAAGGCAATCATACACTGGAGACCATTCTTACACGACCGTTGCTATATTTTTATTTTTTATTCCTACATTTGGCTTTTCCCCTTAAGTTACTGTAAAGAATGTCTCTCCTCCTTCATAGTACTTCCCGATTCCAATCTCGCCCCTTACCCCGCCCCACTCCTGAATTACAATTCATAGCAGGGGCATAGCCAGGGGGGCCTGCGGCCTAGGTCCTCCAGATTTTCTTCAGGCCCCCCCCCCCCCAGATTTTTTGCATCCTGATAAAGTAATTGAGAAAAAAATGTTTGAACGGAAATAAACAAGGCAATCATACACTGGAGACCATTCTTACACGACCATTCCTATACTTTATCATACACAAAATATGCCATAAGGGTAAGGTACTGCCTTCTAATAATTCTTCCCTTCCATCCTTAACAAGTAGGCTTGTGTTGTGTCTTACTCCTGCCTATGACAAGTGCCACTGTTGAACGATTTCTTCGGCGAGTCCTCTTTTTACTAGTTGGCACTGGCATCCGGGCGGATTTGTAAAATGTCCACAAGCTCCGCATTTCATGTGTTTCTTCTGCTTTGCTGCTTAATATTTTGAGAGATTTACTCGTAGTATTTTAATTTTGACTACGTAATGTACCGATGATTGAACAAATACTGCACCATTTTGCATCTAAACACCGCCAAAAACCAGAAAACATTGGTTTTTTGGTAGTATGTATGTCACTTGTAAAATCTCTGCAACGACTAAAAATGAGTATTTTGAAATTTTTCATGCCCCCAAAAAAGGAAAATCCTAAAACGCAGGCCTGTAATCAGTTCAAAGTTTTGCCAAACATGGCACCATTTTGCATGTAGGAAATCTAACGCAAAGAAAATTTCTCAGAGGAGGACACAAATACTTTTGATTTTCCTATTAAAGCTGAAATTCATTCAAATATTGCCGCATTTGTGATCTACGTCCTCCTGAAGTTTACAATTTATCCCAAGGGAAAGGGAGATACCGGTTCCCTTAGTCTCATCCCCCAGGCCGCAGATCAGAAATGCCCAGTTTTGGGGTCCCTAAAAATGTATGTATTACCATTTTTCATAGATTGATTTTTATTCTCATTTTTTGAGAGGTGGCAGACATGAAATTCGTACTTCAAGGCTGGGTACATGCAGCTTAAAACGCGCGGGAAGTGCCGTTTCCGGCCATCTGGAGGGTCTGCAAAGCCCCAAATTTTCTTGTACGCTCCGCGTCAACCGATGGTTGCGCTCCGCTTAGATGCTCTTGCCACGCCTGACCCTCGGAGGTACCAGCCCCCCCACTTGTTACCTGGGCCCCCCTCAAAATTCAACCCTGGCTACGCCACTGTGAGAGAGTTCAGAAGAAAGATAGATCAAGACCCAGTGTTTCATGAGCTTACAAAGCAGCAACTGGATGGACCTTTAATGCCATTGTCAACATTTCACTCAGTGCTGGAAAAGCTGACAGAATCCATTTCTTTACGATTGAGTGTGGATGATGAAATACTGGATGCTGCAGTGAGAATCACAAACCTGAAGTGTTGGCCAGTTCATAAAGAAGACGGTGGGACAGTGTTCATGCCATGTTGGTGACTACTGTTTGTAAAGAAACTTATAGAATGTGCTAAAATTATACCTTTTTCTTCGGAAAACTTGAAATAGGTTTTACAACTAATACTAGGTATTTATTGTTTTTTAAAGGTTCATACCAGTTCATGCAGCAACTTGGCATGACATAAATTCCAAATTCGGTGAGGATGTGCCAAATGTTGTGATGCTTGTTGACCTTCTACTCACAGTGCCATCAAGTTCTGTAGAATGTGAGCGAGGTTTCAGCCTCATGAAGAGGATTAAGTCAGATTGGAGGGACCGTCTTGGTTCAAGCACACTCACAAGTCTTATGCGTATTCAACTGGAAACTTCTGGGGAAGATGAGTTTGATCCTTAGCCTGCCATTCAGTACTGGTATGCAAATGCACAGAGGATCAAAAGACCATTCCAGCTTCGGTATGGCACCAGGAAGCTCAACGAAAAGGAAGATACCCCGGAATCCGAAGGAGAAGATCATGAGATTGCAGAGGGATGAGTTCCATTCTAGAGATCAAAATACCACATACATTTACACATAGTAGATACGAGGGGGGGGGGGGGGCACTAGAGGTGGTATATACGGATGCTTTCCAAAATTGGACAATCTTTTGCAAGAAACATTACTAGTTTACTAGTGGTCCCACTTCTTAGAATTAAATTTGCTGTGCCTGCCATGTTATCATGACCATAGGCATACGATCATAACTGCCTAAAACAAAGTTCATGCAAAATTTATTGAAACACATGTTTTGCCATTTTTATACTGAGTTTTGAAGGACGACCAAATGGTATGAAATGTTCACAAGTAGGTAGTCCTACCAATGAAAATTCCGTAAATTCACACCCTGTTCTCCTTAAATGTTTTTCAATTGTCCTTAGCGTTGTGGGCAATGCATGTTACAACAGTCCTTGGAGAATGCGGGGCTACTAGTTGTGACACGGGCAACTGTTGTTACAGCCGTGATACCTGCAATTCAAATAGTGCTAGTGCTCCGATCTATCACTACAGGCACAATAAGTCACTTTAATCATTGATAAATGCACGTAAGGGAATCATGGGAACAGGGAGTATAAGCAATAACGCTGACGTCTCTATATTGTTTATACTCCCGGTTCACGACGACAGGATTCCTTGGTTGCATTTAAACAACCTGGAAACCGAACAACCGTGCGTTAGAAAGTTATGATCAAATCTATGTAACTTTTTCACCTCTAAACTTTTTAAGCCTATGACGTTATGTGTGCTGGCACTGTTGATTCTTTATATTACTTTTTGTATGAAAAGATGATGTATAACGATCAATATGAACACTAAATTACTGGCGCATGTAAGCCTAACTTTAATCCTTCCACTGTTCCTTCTTACAAAGTATTTACGGGGCTAGTTGTTACAACATATTCCGTAATGTAACAACTTTACCCGTAGGACCCGTAGGCCTATAAATATTGTAACAAGTAACTTCATAACATTTCACTGTGTTCCATTTTACCCCCACGGTATGTGACAACTTTCAACGCATATGGGGTTATTGTTACAAATAATGTGTCTTTCATTAAAAATAAGTTTTAACCGAATGTGTGTTTCTAACGATTTGACATTGTCAAGTGTAATTTGCGCTACTAGAAGCCCCCCCCCCCCCCCCCCACATTGAATGCAACTTTGAATCAATATCTCGTAATTCTGATTAAGTACTACAGCCAAATGAAAATTGTCACAAATGGCCCCTTCACCCCCTAATGAATTTTAAGTGAACTTTAAGTGATTTGTTTTGTAAAAACAAATCACTTAAAGCATCTCTAATCTCAATCCTGCTGGTGACAGCCGTAACACCTTTTAAATAAAGTTTCACCCAATCTCACCGAGAAGAATAGGTCTCAAAAAGCGGTAGATTTGTCGTGATTCTTCACCATTTGTTGGGATTTGCAAATCATTTTCATGAATTAACAGAAGGCAGAGCTCGTGCAGGTCCTCGTCACAAGGTATATCGCTTTTGAAATTGCATTCTTCCCTGCATGCATGTAGTTCTTCCTCTGGAACTCTGCAAACATAGTCGTCTGCTTCGAAGATCTCTGGTGCGTCGTACATAATCGCTGGGCGTCCATATCATACATTACCTCCTCTTTCGTGTGATTTCCTTATGTAATGGTGGTTCCATTCAATACTTATTTCGTCTAGCTCAGTCTGAAATGAAATATATGAAACGTGACGAAGTTGAATTGTGTACTCTAAGTTAGATGGCATTGTTAATTACTCATTCACCTTCAAATTCCAATACGAAATAATGCTTTCGATCTTGCAAAGTTGAGCTTGAAGTCGAAGTGTTCCCGAAGCATATAGATATATTTAAGAGTATGTATTAATTTTAATCACCTCTGGGGTCAGCTGCTAATGTTAGTCATTTATTCTTTTCGAAGATATTTGAGTGTAGAGGTTTTGTTATATGCAAAGTGCATTAAACCCTTTTTTCCACATCATTATTACACCATATTTGTTGTAGGTCTATTGCTCCTTCAAACCTAGCTGTAAGGGCTTGGGAGGCGCCCCACATCAAAAATCTGACTTAATCGAACATACTATTTATCTCAGTCGGGCGGAAGTGGAAAGTTACATTTTATACTAAAGGAAGAGTTCAGACAGAAAAATTTAATTTTTATATGTAAAAGAGGAACTAAATCTACCCAGTTTAGTGAAACTTTCGTCCAAATCGGACATGTATTTCTCGAGATACCAGCAAATAAAGTTGGTAGATTTGTGTTCCAAAGTGAGTATGAGGGCAGCAGAGGTCAGGAGGTATATATCTCTTCCTCACATTGACAAGGAACGTTTTGTTTCGTTTTGATTTTTTCAGCCTGTTGTGCTGACTTTGGAATTAATGAGGTTAGGACCTTCCTGTGGGGAATGCAAAGTTCGTAAAGTTTTCATACCACTTATGTAATCTCATTCGATAACACGGGATTGTTGAAGAGAAAATTGCCTGTAAAGTTTAGAGAAGAGTTAGGAGTTAAGATGAGGTTTTACGGCCCAGTTTCTAACCCATTGGTTTAAGTCGTGCCGGCCACGGCCTTTTTGCAGTTGTAGCTCACTAGCCTTCTTTCCAAGTTTAAAGATAAACAAAAGAGTGTTCATTAATGTGAGGGTATGATTTCTTATGTGCTTGCTTCAAGTTCACTTTTTGTTGAACATGTGACAACTTTACCTTCTCGTATCTTGAAAACTACACATCAGATCTCAATGCAAATTTCAACAGAATGCTGAGAATAAGTAAGCCTACCATATGAAAACTTGATTTGACCTTTAATCCTTTTTAAGGATATGTCACGGTGTGGGATCTTGATCTGGGCAAAAATCACCGCCCTCCCCGAGAAAAAAAAACCTTTGGCGCGTTAAGTAGTATGACACAATTTTTCAAGGGAACTAAAATTTGTAACTTTGTTGATAGATGAGTGTAATAGACTTTCGGGATTAAGCCATTGCATACACTGTAAAACTTTTCCAAACGCGTCGGTGCTGTACTTTGAATGCAATGAATGATAAGGGGTAGCCTGGTGGATCATGAGCACTGCCCCCTCATAATTGTTTTGGCCAACTTGTATTGTGGCTCGGGAACGGGTCGTGGTGGCGCCCGACAGAAGGGCTGGCACCTCTACGAGGGGCCAGTAACTCGAAGCAACGATAAAGGAGTGATGAGTTCCAAAAAGAGGAAGGAAAACTTCCCTCAAGGGGGGAGGGGAGCCTTCCCCGATGGGGCCATGCCCACCTCCCCCTCCCCACGATGAAAAACCGGGGACGGGTACTGCATTGATATAGCAACAGCTTACTCACTCACCTGAATAATTTCTTAGTAACAAAACCTGATAAGTTCCTGATCCAAGGAGTCTCCACAGAAGTTTCCCTCGTCACACATGTTCTGAAGCATGAAATTCCATCCAGTACTGAGAGCAGTGTTTTCTGAGCATAGCCCACCATACTTCAATTCGCTGATTGCGGGTGCTTTTGCCATACACAAACGAATTGTTTGCTTGATTTCGTCTGAAAAAGTTCTGCATCTGTTCTATGAGTACATTTTCTGTACCCATGTCCGCCCGAAGTATTGATGGGCACCCACCACAGTCCTGTACCGCATTCACAAAATAACCAGCAATCAAAGCTGGGTTGTTATTTGTGTAAGATGCCTCCAGCCATATTATCTTTCTCGAAAAGCCGCCAATACAACCACTGATAGCTATCCCATATTTCTTTAATTTGTCATAGCCATCCACGTTTCATACAAAGTAAGGTCCACGAGAATGATAGGTTCGGCGCACTTTTTGTTGTGTTGAGCGGAGTCTTACCCCAACTTGATCCAAAACTGATAATATTACCCGTACCGTTTCTCGACTCACCATGAGCCCTACCTGTCTGCATTTTAAGTGCATCCATTTGTATCCATGTAACTTTCCTGAAACACGAATTTGCTTCTGAATAAACTCCGCGATTTCAACGTCGTCTGACAAATTTCAGTTTCCGTTGATACAGACCTAAACTGTTAAGAAGTCTCTTCGTATGGCGTTCGCTCAAGACGATGTAATGCTTTCCTGCTAGAACAGTTCTTACTTCTGTGTTTGAATACCCCAGCCTGAAATACATAGTTAGGAATTGCTCCCTCGACAAAGCAGCAGCCATTATGTCAATCAGTTTGCAGTTACTAAATTGGGAGTTGTCACACACCTATGGTGAACTGAAAAAGGACGGTTTCGCTTTCCTATTTTTAGGTGAACCTTCTGAATCACATTGCTGCGCCAGTGTAACCGACAACATCCGGAGAGCTTTAACAGGATACACAGTGAAACAATAACATATAAACATGTGGGAACGTGATAAACATTATTATGTGTAAGAAAAATAAAACCAAAACCAAACCAAAACAAGAAAAAACTCAGAAAAACGACAAAAAAAAAAAAAAAAAAACGAAAATTTACGTCAGAATAACCAAAAAAAAAAAAGAGTCAGAAAAACGGAAACAAAACTCAGAAAAACGAAAAATAAAAAGTCAGAAAATACAAAAAATAAAGTCAGAAAAACGAAAAAAAGTCAGGAAAATAAAAAAAAAAAAAGTCAGAGGAACAAAAAAAAAAGAGAGCCAGAGAAACCAAAAATGTCGGAAAAACCAAAATAATGTCAGGAAAACGGCAATTTATGTCAGAAAAACGGAATAAACTAAAAAAAACCCAAAAATTAAAGCCAGAGAAACAAATTTTTTAATTTTCCTCATGGCCCTTTTCAGCCGCCGTAGTGTACGGTTTCACGTTTGAGTTAGATGGGGTTTAAAGGGCAGGGGCAGTCATCCCAAATTGAAGTAGTGTAGTAGACTGTCCAGTTTCATGATTGGCTGTTGGAAGTCATGTGACAATGTTTTTTCTCTTCAAATGTGAAATTAACTAGGAATAACTGCTTGGTTTACCTTGAATATGCGCTAGTTAAATCATAAAATGTACTGAAAAATACTTTGAAGAGCAATAAGACAGAAATTGTGCTATTTAGCTTTTTCTTCAAAATAAGTTTTGGGGGACTGCTCTTTACCTTTAACGACACACCAACACGAATGTGTTATATAGTGTCCACGTTTGAGAAAAATTTGGGGAGGTTGAAAGAGGTCTTTGACAGACTAAGAGCCGCAACTCTGAAGTTAAGTCCCGAGAAGAGCGACCCTTTTCAGTCCAGTGTTACATATTTGGGGTATGTTGTTTCTAAAGAAGGGGTAGCTACCGATCAACAGAAAATTGCAGATGTGGAAAAATGGCCTAGGCCGAAGAATCTCACTGAGGTGCGCGGCTTTTTGAGGCTGTGTGGCTACTACAGAAGATTTATCAATTACTTTGCGGACATTGCCGCACCTCTATTCAAGTTGACAGAGAAGAAACAGGCATTCAATTGGAATTCAGATTGTGAGACAGCTCTCCAAAAACTGAAAGAACCGTTGACTTCAGCACCAGTCCCGGCGTACCCACACACCGCCGGTAAATTCATTCTTGACACAGACGCTAGCGATTTGGGGTTGGGGTAGTTTTGTCGTAAATCTAAGACGGTGAAGAAAAGGTGATCAGTTACTTCAGCAAATCCATGACAAAGCAAGAGAAGAGACATTTCATCACAAGGAAGGAGCTTCTGGCAGTAAAGCAGTTCCACCACTTTCTCTATGGAACCAAGTTTCTAATAAGGACTGATCATGCTGCCCCGAGGTGGCTTATGCTATTCAAGACAGATTGCCAGATGGCTCGAGCTGCTGAGCACATACCACTTTGACATTCAGCACCGGCCAGGGAAAAGTCATGGCAATGCCGTGAGAAAGTAATTGTAGCCATTGCAGTACGAAGGAGGAATACAGTAAGGAAGTGAAAAGCCGTTGTCCTGCCCGTCTAACGGGAGATCCAATATAGCCTGGAAGCAACGAATCCCAGGGAAAACACACAGAGGAGAGCGTCTCACCACCAGACACTCTAGTTGCAGCAGGTACGAGGGGAGATCAGGAATTAGAGGATCCACCATGGTTACAACAATGGTCCTTGGAAGCCATTAGGAACGAACAGCTACTCAAGGATGTGGGAACAAGAAAGGTTATTGAATGGAAAGAGGAAAGCACGCTGAGACCATAGGCTCAAAATATTTCGAGGGAATACGAAGAGTTGAAGAACTATTGGGCACAATGGGAAAGACTTGATGTAAGGGATGGCGTTTTGTGCCGCAGATGGGAGAGCCACGATGGTAGAGAGATAACCTGGCAACTAGTCGTACCCAGGGGTCTAAGAACAGAAATCTTGGAACTACTCCATGACAACCCTACGGCAGGTCACAGGGGGATCAAATGGACACTTCGAAGGGTGCAGAAACGATTTTACTGGCATGGCTGGAGAAGGCAAGTAGAGAGGTGGTGTAAGGCATGTATTGTATGCCAAGAGAGAAAAATGCCCAAGACCAAAGGAAAGGCAAAAATGAAAATTCAGCCAGTGGGAGCCCCTTTGTAAAGATTAGCGGAAGATATTCTGGGTACGTTGCCTTTAACCGATCGAGGGAACAGATATATAACACTGTAAAAAATTTCTGTTCGTCAACAGCACAATTTCTGTAAAAACTTACAGATTTTGCCTGTTAGCCTTATTGAACAGAAGAAAGTCTGTTGAAATGAGCGTATGCAAGGGCTCAGTTCTTATATTAAAAAGCTTCGCCGGTAGAGACAACTGTTCCGACAGAAACTATTGTATTTCGTACAGATTAATAATTTACGGTTGTAATAATTTTCTATTTTAGGAAAAACATGTCTTTCTGCGATTAAAAAAAAAGTAAAGATTCCAATATTTGAAAGTATTCTTGCTCCCAGCATGCATGCAGTAAACACTGTCGTCTTTATCAGGGGTTGCAGCTTTGTATTGCTCCATCTGAGTGCACTTAGCGATATGAAGGTAAGGCTGCAACACTGAAATAGGCCGCGCCTCCTGTGTAATGAGTGTACGGAGTCGTATAAAGATCGCTAAGCGAGTAGAGAATTGAAAAGGTGAAAAGTTTTGTGAATTCCAAGTATATGTTTTGGAATGTCTCAGGTCGTATTATCGCTTGGATTTTTAATTTTTTTTCTTTTAAGGGATGTCAGGGGTTGAAACCTTGGCTCCACCCTGGTTCAGGTTAACTTCCTATGACTTTGCACGTGAATTAAAAATGACGTATTATTGCTTGAATTTTTATTTTTTTTTCTAATAAAATAAAAATTATTCAGGTCTTTTGTCAGCACAGAGACAAAGTAGAGTGAACATGCTATGTGCTTTATTAAGCTCATAACATAAGTCAACAATTTAAAGGGAATTTAGGGGTTGAAACCGTGGCTCCACCCTGGTTCAGGTAAGCTTCCGTTGACTTTGCACGTGAATTTAAAATTACGTATTATCGCTTGAATTTTTATTTTTTTCCTAATAAAATTAAAATTATTCAGGTCTTTTGTCAGCCCAGAGACAAAGTAGAGTGAACATGCTATGTGCTTTATTAAGCTCATAATATAAGTCAACAATTTAAAGGGAATTTAGGGGTTGAAACCGTGGCTCCACCCTGGATCAGGTAAGCTTCCGTTGACGTTGCAATTGAATTTAAAATGACGTATTATCGCTTTAATTTTTATTTTTTTTGCAACAAAATAAATAATGAATCGGGTCTTTTGTCAGCCCAGAGACAAAGTAGAGTGAACATACTATGTGCTTTATTAAGCTCACAATATAAGTCAACAATTTAAAGGGAATTTAGGGGTTGAAACCGTGGCTCCACCCTGGATCAGGTAAGCTTCCGTTGACTTTGCACGTGAATTCAAAATGACGTATTATCGCTTTAATTTTTATTTTTTTCCTAATAAAATAAAAATTATTCAGGTCTTTTGTCAGCCCAGAGACAAAGTAGAGTGAACATGCTATGTGCTTTATTAAGCTCATAATATAAGTCAACAATTTAAAGGGAATTTAGGGGTTGAAACCGTGGCTCCACCCTGGTTCAGGTAAGCTTCCGTTGACTTTGCACGTGAATTCAAAATGACGTATTATCGCTTTAATTTTTATTTTTTTCCTAATAAAATAAAAATTATTCAGGTCTTTTGTCAGCCCAGAGACAAAGTAGAGTGAACATGCTATGTGCTTTATTAAGCTCATAATGTAAGTCAATTATTTAAAGGGAATTTTGGGGGTTGAAACCGTGGCTCCACCCTGGTTCAGGTAAGCTTCCGTTGACTTTGCACGTGAATTCAAAATGACGTATTATCGCTTGAATTTTTATTTTTTTTCCAACAAAATAAATATGAATCGGGTCTTTGTCAGCCCAGAGACAAAGTAGAGTGAACATGCTATGTGCTTTATTAAGCTCATAATATAAGTCAACAATTTAAAGGGAATTTAGGGGTTGAAACCGTGGCTCCACCCTGGATCAGGTAAGCTTCCGTTGACTTTGCACGTGAATTCAAAATGACGTATTATCGCTTGAAATTTTATTTTTTTCCTAATAAAATAAAAATTATTCAGGTCTTTTGTCAGCCCAGAGACAAAGTAGAGTGAACATGCTATGTGCTTTATTAAGCTCATAATATAAGTCAACAATTTAAAGGGAATTTAGGGGTTGAAACCGTGGCTCCACCCTGGATCAGGTAAGCTTCCGTTGACGTTGCAATTGAATTTAAAATGACGTATTATCGCTTTAATTTTTATTTTTTTTGCAACAAAATAAATACGAATCGGGTCTTTTGTCAGCCCAGAGACAAAGTAGAGTGAACATGCTATGTGCTTTATTAAGCTCACAATATAAGTCAACAATTTAAAGGGAATTTAGGGGTTGAAACCGTGGCTCCACCCTGGATCAGGTAAGCTTCCGTTGACTTTGCACGTGAATTCAAAATGACGTATTATCGCTTTAATTTTTATTTTTTTCCTAATAAAATAAAAATTATTCAGGTCTTTTGTCAGCCCAGAGACAAAGTAGAGTGAACATGTAATATAAGTCAACAATTTAAAGGGAATTTTGGGGGTTGAAACCGTGGCTCCACCCTGGTTCAGGTAAGCTTCCGTTGACTTTGCACGTGAATTTAAAATGACGTTTTATCGCTTGAATTTTTTTTTTTTTTCAACAAAATAAATATGAATCGGGTCTTTTGTCAGCCCAGAGACAAAGTAGAGTGAACATGCTATGTGCTTTATTAAGCTCATAATATAAGTCAACAATTTAAAGGGAATTTAGGGGTTGAAACCGTGGCTCCACCCTGGATCAGGTAAGCTTCCGTTGACTTTGCACGTGAATTCAAAATGACGTATTATCGCTTGAAATTTTATTTTTTTCCTAATAAAATAAAAATTATTCAGGTCTTTTGTCAGCCCAGAGACAAAGTAGAGTGAACATGCTATGTGCTTTATTAAGCTCATAATATAAGTCAACAATTTAAAGGGAATTTAGGGGTTGAAACCGTGGCTCCACCCTGGTTCAGGTAAGCTTCCGTTGACTTTGCACGTGAATTCAAAATGACGTATTATCGCTTTAATTTTTATTTTTTTCCTAATAAAATAAAAATTATTCAGGTCTTTTGTCAGCCCAGAGACAAAGTAGAGTGAACATGCTATGTGCTTTATTAAGCTCATTATATAAGTCAACAATTTAAAGGGAATTTTGGGGGTTGAAACCGTGGCTCCACCCTGGTTCAGGTAAGCTTCCGTTGACTTTGCACGTGAATTTAAAATTACGTATTATCGCTTTAATTTTTATTTTTTTCCTAAAAGAATTAAAATAATTCAGGTTTTTTGTCAGCCCAGAGACAAAGTAGAGTGAACATGCTATGTACTTTATTAAGCTCATAATATAAGTCAACAATTTAAAGGGAATGTAGGGGTTGAAACCGTGGCTCCACCCTGGTTCAGGTAAGCTTCCGTTGACTTTGCACATGAATTTTAAATGACGTATTTTTGCTTGGATTTTTATTTTTTTTCCTAATAAAATGAAAATTATTCAGGTCTTTTGTCAGCCCAGAGACAAAGTAGAGTGAACATGCTATGTGCTTTATTAAGCTCATAATATAAGTCAACGATTTAAAGGGAATTAGGGGTTGAAACCGTGGCTCCACCCTGGATCAGGTAGCCTTTATTGACATTTAAAATGTATTTTCGCTTGAAATAAAATATGAATCAGGTCTTTTGTCAGCTCAGAAACAAAAAATAGTAAGCCAGTTATATGCTGTATTAAGCTCATAATATAGGTCAACACTCTTAAATTAAAGGGATGCCAGGGGTTTTATCTGTGCAGGCTTCACCCTGGTTCAGATGAGCTGCCGTTGACTTTGCACTGGATTTAAAAAATGTCTTATTACCTTTTTACTTTATTTTAGTATTGGTGGATGGAGAAACCACCATGTTTGGTGTGACCTTCTTTGACGCAACGTAACTACACAATTTCGATTTTGATTTGACGTCGATATAGGCCTGAACGCGGTTAGTATAGCTCGATCACGTCCGTACAGTTCGTGTGCCAGTGTAACCATGGAACGGGCGGTCTGATTCCCTCCTTTTGCGATACGTATAGTGACAAGCTTTACGTCTGACAATATTATCATAGGGTGATGATATCACCCTTATTTTGCAAAACATGTGGTGGAGATAGAAATCATTATCATGGTACCAGGGTTGACGTGAAATGAATCCACATGATTCGTGTTTTGATGGGTTTCTATACTATTGACTTAAACACAAATTTGGTTGTGAAATCCCGAATTTTCCAGTGAATTTACTTGAACTTAGCAGTAGAGCCTAGTCACAATTGGGAACATATGCGAACGAGGCGGGGCAGGGGAAGTTCCCTTAAATTTCTGAGGTCGAAAATTCGGGTAGGAAACGAAAAAAAATTGCTCACAGAATAGGTGTTTTCCCGGCAGAGATGAAATATAAGTGAAATCATTGCCCGAATATTCTCTACCGAGATCAGGGATTTTTTTTTTATTAAATTCTCAAAAAATGTGCAAAACTTATTGCCCCTTCGACCGCATCAGTGGTTTGGCGGTCTATTTTAAGCACCTGAACTGCAACGAAGTTTGGGCAAAAATGTTCTGTCTCCAAAGTGGAAGAGTTCTTTACGCATATGATTGGCATTCCTAATTAGTACACTGTAAAAAATAAATGTGGAGGTACAGAAACTTTCGTGTACAGACATTAACTTTGTGTATCCTGACAAAAATGTGATGTTTCCGCACAAAAAACGATATTACATAGTTTTTACGTAAATTTACAACATTCATCCTAAATTTACACAGCTGTTGTTGTAGGTCCACATTTTGTACTGTAACATAAATTTGTGTTCTGATACAGACAAGATGTTTCAGAACAAAATTTATTTGTAATTTAATGGAAATTATTGTTCACACACAATTAAATGATGTCGGTAATCCACAAATCTCACACTGAACGTCACCAGGTTGTACCATAATGTTAAAGAAAAACAATGCATTGACGTTTTGTGTCTATGAACTGCAATATTTTTAACCAAACAGAAAGATACTATTATAACTTACATCATATGAATGTTTTAAGTTTATAGTATTTCATTTCATTTTTGGCAGCTTAGTTCTTTGCAAGCAGTGTTGATCACATATTTACGTTCAGCTCAAAGAATACAAGTAGGAGTTTATTCATCAAAAGAAAGAGGGAAAGCCAAGCTTGCCAACAGTCTGAAAGAGTGGCCACACGTTTGACTTCCGAGTCAGTCGTGAGTCCCTTTTATCGTCCGTGGCAATTTTCTACCCAATGGGATAACTGCTCACTGGTTTAATGATGTTTCGTCTGAACTTCATGATCTATTTAAAGCTCATGTGGACCAAATTTCTCTAACGATAACACGTAGCGGACCATTGCCCTCCTGTAGACCCACGAGGAACCTAAAAAACGACATATTGAAAAGGAAGGGATTGTCATGTTAGCCTCGATCTCCATCCCGCGCAATGAAAACGCGCTGTACATGGGAAACTCAGTACGGTTACAAAGTTTTGATCGTCAATGCTCTCTTGAATACCAAAATTACAGTGATTTTTACTCACTTTTTTACCATTTCTAAGGTTCGAAATTATATAAAAATAGGTCGATAACTTGAAACTTTTATATACGAAACAAGGCATATTTTGAATACTTTTCCATGATGGCAAGCAATAGCTATATAGCCTGAAATTTTGACCTACTGTTGTTTGCACACGCAAGCGTGGATCATCGATGTTCACATGGACTGGTGTAACACACTTTTTAATGGTAACCTTTGTTTTCCAACTTTCAACCCCCCTCACAGGGGTCAAGCCAAATTACATACCAATGTTCATAAAAGTGAATAGCCTATGTATAAGTCTTGCATCAATGAAATGATGTCAAGAGTTGGGTAAACGATTACTTGAACTTTACGCGTCACAGACAAATTGAGCGGGCGTTGTATGTACAACGATCGAGTGTGCAGTGGAAAACATAACACCTGGTCACGATGACATCACAGATTTCCTATAATGCACTTAATATCAAGAAAAAATTACAGAAGTTTTAAAATTAGCATCTCCCGAACTCTACATGCTGAGATGCAGTTTTCACTTCCTGGGAGAGAACATTTTTCTAAATTTTTTGAAGTCAATGAATTTTGTCTCCGGACAATAGACTACCTTTTAAAAACGACGCATAGGGAATAAAACAATGCATGGGGAGTTGGGAATTTTCCGATGTAGTCAGCTTTACCGTGGAAACTGTTCGACTTGACCTTTGGCCATAGTTGTTAATTCTGGGGGACAGGGAGACCGCCCCCACTTTTTTTGGAAATACACACATTGACTTAAGATTTTTGCGCAGTAGACTTTTGATGGAAGTGGCCATGCCCCCCCCCCCCACATTCGAGTGAAGACGGAAGTGGCCATGCCCCCCCCCCCCCCCACACACACACACATTCGAGTTAAGATTGACGCCCATGCCTTTTACACATCCATGTAGCTATTGCGGACCAACATTTCCCAAACCCCGGTCCCAACCACTGATTACAGTGATCCAAACTCATGCGTCACCCTCCATACAGGCCTATCCTGAAGTACATTGAATCTATGTGTAAACATCTCAACTATGCAATTATTCTTCCTTTATTATTACTAGAGACAGTTTTATTAAATAAGAATTACTGTTTCTGAATCGGTTACATTACAATTCGCGCCAATTATACCACAACTCGCGCCAAGTATTTTTTTTTTCAAAGGCGGGAAGTACGGACTCCCGTAGCAGTAGCATGGAACTATCAAATGTCGGTCACTTTAAATTTACTACACGCAGTGTATGTGTCTTACGTAATTTGACGGACTCCTCGTACCGATCGTACAGTACCAAGGTACCCCCTACTTTTCCTTGTGCAGTTTCACACCTATTTTTTGTGCAGTCTACCGCGCGGTATATGTAGTCGTCCGTTCCATGCACGTACGTACAAAGGTACGATCATGCATACGATATGCGTTATGCTGTCAGTGCTAGTTTCAGATTCGAATTAGTCACAGCTGTCCGTTATTTTCTTCTCACCAGACTGGGTTAACCAATTAGAGGTAATATATCATACACTTTGATGCCAACAGAAAAATTTCTGTACACACCGCTGTAGTCTTAAGTTGCTCCAGAGAAACTAAGAGACACGCCTGAAATAGAAGTAAATTCTCTTCCACTAGGTTAATGCTTATTAATTATGATGCCTAGGCTGGGCCCTAACACTGTAAAGTCTATCCTACTGCAGCCTAGCCTAGGCCTAGTCTAAGTCGTAATTGGCTGCTGAATTAACATTGATACCTAACATTAGACTATCTTTTGGTTTGTAGTAGTACTACGCTAGGCAGTATCATACTGTATTTACACTTAACATTAGGAAAGGGGCGATGAGCTTGCATGCGGACTGTTTGGACTTCAGGTTGCCTAGCCTAATGTAATAAGCCTAGCCTAGGCTAAGTAGGCCTAGGCTAGGCCTAATAAACTTAAATCGCCGTTTCTCTCATGAGAAGCGCGGGAACAAGAACCAAGCCTAGGTCTACACAAACCTAACGTTAGGTTAGGCCTAGGTTATAGGCCTAGCCTAGGCTAGGTTATTAGACTAGGCCTAGCCTAGCTTCGAAAACCTTTGTCAATCATGTCATCTTTTTCAGTTTTGCATCCAAACACAACAAACACTTCTTTGGAAGAAACTTGCTCAATAATCTAACTTGTAGGCTAGGCCTAGCCAAGACCTAGGCTATATGGTAAAAATCATAACGTAAGTGCAACAATGTTGGAACTCTTAACATGTTAAAGCTCAAACAAGCTTTGTGACAGTTGATTATAAGCCTGCAACTTGTACTTTCATACATTTTCCATATTGCAGTAGGCCTATAGCACTGCTTGTTTACCATTGAGTCCACTTAGAAAAAAATCAATGGAATTGTGATAATTTGGGCAAATATTGGTAAAAAATATTTAGGTAATAGAGGGATAAAACACATTCATACACAAAACATTCAGTATCTACTTCAAACTAGTCAATTACTAGGACCTAGAAGTGGTCACTAGATTGCAGGAAATCCATTTGAACATTCCAGGAAATTCGGTTTTGAAATGTGGCAAAGCTGTTTAGAAATCAGCAAAGCTTGTGTCATTAGGACTGACAGTGACATGTTGCACTTTTGTAATGAATTTTACTGTATAGCTAAGTTATATTATTACATGTATTACATTAACAATAGGCAAAACATGTTGTGGACATGTGACCTGAACTTTAGTTATCATAATTATGTCTTTCTTCTTTATACACTCTGGCAATTTAGAGAGTAGAGCTCAATGTAGCTGTACAAACAGTGCCTGGTTTGGAAATTTGATTCCTTTCTGATTACCTTAATTGTATGGAGATCATGCAGTGTTTGTACTTAATCATGATTTCCAGTTGTAAATGTAAGAAGTGCAGTGCCGAGAAGCTGTGAGTGCTGCATGAAGTGTGTTACTTATCCTACATTTTAACACTTGACCTTATTTGTTATTTCTGGTTTTGTTAATATTGTAGCTACACCTCCCAAGATTGCCTGTGAGCAGCTGTCATCATGTGGGTCATCGAGTGATACATCAAGTGACACCGTGATTATCAAGACATCCTCATCAGATACAATTTTAGGTTCAGAAGGTAAGTTATATTCTGTTCCTTCACGTTTATATAAAAAAGTCCCCAAGTCCCCCTCCTGTGTGTTGGAGGTTGTAGAATATGCTGACAGTATTCCCTGCCCCGCATAAGAGGGGACTAAAGGGAAGGACTTGAACCATTTTTGCACTGTTGCTAAAACCAAACTTGCTCTTATATAATGTCTAGCTGGCACTATACAACACATTTGTGTTGGTGTTGGTGTGTCATTAAATCCCGTCTAACTCCATAGAATATTATAGTGTGGTTTTACTTGTGCTGCACATCTCTTATAGTGGAAATTTGTAGAAATGCATGTTTGGGTGGATGCATGTGGAAGGCATGCATGTTTATAACACTGACAGTTATGAAAGGTGCATTGATGGAGCCAGTGGCATGTCAGGAGTTACACCCACACAAATAAAATTGTAAGTAGAATAAAATTGTGCAAAAAGTTAGTGTTTTAGACACTTAGATGGTGTCAGTATAATGCTTGCTCCACCATTAACACTTTGCCCAGCCCACTCCCCCACCCCCAAAGAAAGAAATGCTTTCTACCGTGATGTTTCTTCTTAAGAATTCAACAAAGAGGCCTCATAAAGGTGGTGTGAGGTATATAGCTGGTAAAAGACTTTGTTACATAATCTGTGCTCTCAACTGATCTATGTTCTCATCAGGGCTGGAAAACTTCTTCTTTTAATTTTTTTTTCAATGATTTGCTTATTAAAGAAAAGGAGTTGCAGCATAATCCCATACTCATTTTCCAAACATGTTTGCTAACTGGGTGGGAAGGAGTTTGCACATCATTTTGTAAGTTGGGGGGACTGTCAAGAGGGGGAAGCATTTGATATGTCTTTTCCTTTCCTCTTAACATTGTCTGATAGTCACAGAGAAAAAGATGACTCATGAAAGAACAGCACTCAAACAGGGCGATGAAGCTTCAAACTGGGCGATACTTGACATCATCTTACCGCAGTTAATCAAATAACCATGTAGTGAAACTTCCATATTGAATCACATTCTTGTAGCAGGCCATCTGCTAGCTGGCAGATTTTCGTGTGATCACTCCCCCCATGGATGTAAACCGCAGGAATACGTCACGTCAAGCTTTATCTTCAGTCACTTTACACTGAGCAGAGCTTATCCAACTTACATGGGAACATTTTTCTAATGATACATATGTCTGTTTATTTGCAGGATCGAGTGGAGCCACTAAAGTCAACAGCTCCCTTGACCGTGTACCTTTGCCTGCATTTTCTTACCTGTTTAGAAACAATCTGAAAAACAAGACACCCCCACTGCCTGTGGAGAAAGGTAATGCTGCAAGGGCAATAGCAGACCTCTTAGTAGAGAAAAACCTTTCAGGCAGAACTGTTTACAGAGACTTTGCACTCCGTGTTGTTTCTTTGTCTCCAGAATCCTTTAAAACTGAACTTGGAAATGGGGTGAGCTCTTTTGCTAGACTAATCGAGAATGCTTATTACAATCACCCACAATCGAGAATGAGTTGTGACAAAAACAGTCTAAGAACACAACTTGACACTGGTGCTGGTACATGCAAAAGATCAATTAAATCTGCTTATGGGTGTGTGGAGTGGCAGCCAGATAGTATTGGTGATGGAGAAACAAAAGAAAGTCAAGAACAAAAGCAAAAACTGCTTAAAGAGGAGTTTGCAAAGTCAAGTGAAGATAGGCAAAAAGTTGATAGATTGATGAAGGCTACTTATGCTTCACAGCATTTTGAAATCAATAAGACCCCAACAGTACCATTGAGTGAACTGCAGGAATCCTGGCCCTTTTTTTCTCTTCCCCATATTTTGAAAACCACTTTTACCAACTTACAGGAACAGTTGCAGAAACTTTCCAAACTAATTTAAGCCAAAAAGGCAAACCACTGTTTGACTTTTTCTGTAAAGAGGAGCAGGCAAGGTATATGGTAAAATGGGCAACTGTCATTGAAGAAGCAAAGAGGTCAACACAGAATGATCAATGTCATGTTGTTGCTGCCATTATTATGTTGTGTGAATACTTTGGAGAAAAAATGGAGTTCCTGTTGAAAGAGGTGAAGGTATGTCAGACATCGCAAATGAGAGCGTGCACCTGAATGTTTCTAGTTGGAATAATTTCAACTGATTGGTTATTTCAGTGCAGTATTCAAATGTGAAAGACCCTTGTTTCAGAATGAACTACTACTGTGTTAAGGAAAAAAGTACAATTTCACAGTAGTGGTACTGGTTACTCCAAGTCTTTAAAAGTCAGTAAATAGTTATATGATAAGACGGTTTTATTGCCCTTGTCAGTACCGTATATCGTTTTTGGATTCAAATTACATGAAGACCTTCTCATAAGGCTTAAAGGAAGAAATTTAAGATTTGGCCTGAATTATTATCCATTTCCGTCTGACTCTAATGAAAGTAAATTTTGTATAAAAAAGTCATTTTAATGTTTATAATTAGGGCTGCATGTCTTCTCTTGTATGTATTTCTTGGAAGTTTAAGTCAACATCCCTTACAAAGAGTTTGTTTTGCAAGCATTGAATTATGAGGCCTGTGATTGTGACCCTGCACCATCACACTCACCTCCAATTAAAGTGAAGAGTGTGATTTTTTGTTCACCGTGGAGAGTGGGAGGTCATAAATCTATTTAAGTTTAATTAAACAGCACACCTAACTGCACTCTCTAATTACCTGGGAGGACTGTAATTTCCATCACACCTGGCTTGGTTTTGCCACCTTCTAGGAACAGCCTTATTTCCTTTTCTTTGTGTCTGCTGTGATCATGGGTGATTATAGACATGTACAGGTTGCGACCTGTTCATCTCCATAGCCATGCATAATGACAACTAAAAAAACCAAAAGAAATCAAGTGTATTCCCAGTTAACAAAGGCCTGTGTGATAAAGGACAATCAAAACACAGGTTTGACCAGGTTCCCACCCCCTTGTTTTGCTTTCAAATAAAATCCACAGGTTTTGACTCAGAATTCTTTGGTAATATTAGTTTTAATTGCCATGCACATTTTGAAACCCCCTTCATAGACACATCGATACCTGAGGATTTTGACACAAATTGTGAGTAAATTTGTTTTCTGAAGGAAAGCAAGCTTACAATTTTTAATTTGAGCCATTCTGTACAGTGTGTATGGAGATTTACGGTTAGATACTTAGATCAAATTTGGCCCCAGTTATTTATCAGTTATTTGAAGGTAAGTAAAATGGTTGTACTTTGTCTTTCAGGAGGAAACAGACCTGTCTGGCTATGTTAATGCAGTGTCATCACCATGTCTCATATTTGCAGGTAAGTTGTTTTTGGTCCCTTACATCATATGGACTTATCTCATAAAACAAGGCAATAACTGTTTTGGTCTTAAAAAGTGATCAAACCATTAATAAGCAGTCACTTCAGAATTCAGTGTAGACAGGTAGACATGATACCTTCTCTTTTTTAATCTTCCTATCATATTTTTCAAAGTTTAAACTTCTTTGTTGGTGTTTCCTTTTGACTTCTTGAATTTTCTTTTAGAAAGACTTATTCTGACCATTTATGATAGTATTGCTGTTACTGCGTTGCTGGTTTTACATCCCATGTTCAAGAAACAACTTGCTTTTAAATTTTCTCCACAGACAAAACTTTTCAATCACAAACCATCTATTCAAATTGTCCATATTCTATATTACTAGGTGCCCACATTTGATACGTTCCTCACCACTTACAGTACCACTTACTGGTCAATTTTATGGACTGGTTTCACCTCTTCAGGTGATTTTTTCTCTCTTCTACTTCTATAATTTCCATTGAAGCTGTGCTTCTGAGCACACATGTACTCTGTGACATCCTTAGTATGGCATTCACTGATTTTTAATTTTCATTTCACTTTTGTCTTAAAGGTACAAACCCATTTTTGACAAACAGGCTGGCAATCACAATTGACCAGAAGCGGCTCATCTTCTCTTCAAGCATGTTGAATGCATTGAAACTACTTGTCATGGCATTTTACGTCTTCAACATTTCTTACCCAAAAGAAGTTCAAGCCACCCTTGAATTCATACAGAGGTAATGGCACTTTTTGTAGTGAACTCCTGGGTCAAATCCAGCCTGTGTCCCCAATTTTTTAGCTATACTATGGATATCATTCAGTAAGACATGATTCTCTAAAGAAAGGTACAAGCTAAAAGTCAAGGTTTTAGTGTGCTGTGGGCCGTTCCACAAAGGGTTACGCACAATCTTAAGTTTGATTCACCATACTTAAGCCAACAGTAAATCAAACTTAAGATCGTGCGTAACTATTTGTGGAACAGGCCCCTGGACAGGTAATCAATGGGTGTGGCCTTCACTATATCCTAGGCTACAGTTATTGCCCTTTTGTCTTTATTAAATTTTACTGCAGCTTTTGTTCTTGATCATCTCGTGTTAGATGGAAAATGAATATATGAGAAACATGGGGAATTTAAAAACTTCAATTGACTACTTTTAGCTCCAATCCTTATAATTTAATGTCAACACTATGAAAACCAAAAAAAAAAGTATGGGGCAGTGTCTGAATTGTAGGGAAGTCTCACCATATTGCTTAGTTGCTCTTTCACATACGAACATTATTATTAATTTCTGCTAACCTGTCTTTAATGAAGGGTAATTCAGACCATTTTATTGCTGGTGGGTATAGCTCTGAAACCACAGACTGGGTTCTTATAGCCATGGGCATGGATCTGGGGGACTTTTTTACCATTTGCAAGGGAGCGGAGTGACTCTAGCTGCAGCTCGCCCACGGGGGGAGGGGCATGGGAAGGGGGTTTCACATCCCTTGTCCCCCCATGATCCACACCCTTGCATATAGTGTGTATGCTGTGATGTTATTGTAAGATATCAAATATCAAACTGTCTGTTCATATTGTACTGCTCATCAAAAGTAAAGTTTTAAAACATGTTTTTAGGGTCACCTTTTTGCTATTATCACTTTTGCAGGATTTTCTTTGAAATTCGTCCGGAGAAAGGAACAAAAGCCAAACGCTCATATAGATGGATAGTGAACCCCAAGGTGCGATCATTCTGTGAGAAAGTGAACTTTTAACTTTAACAAAATATTCTGAGGACGGTACAAAAAGAATGATTCCAGAATTGTTGTGCCCATCCTATAATATTGTTTCTTGTTCTGCTACTTAGTAGCTTACTCATTCAGTGATTATCACACAGACATTTATTTTCTGGTAAGTTTTTCCAGAAGATCGAGCTACACTTTTCTGCTTACAAATAACATTGAAGTATTATATACTTAAGGACAAACATCTTTAATACTGTTGTATTGACATTGTATTGTCTCAAGTGTTTTATGTTAGTTTCTTCACTATATTTGATTCAGTCTTAAAGATACATATTAATGGAGTTTTGATTGGAATATGGTTTCTTGACTTTGCATGCCTGTTATTTGCGCGTGCACGGGTGTATTAGGTTAAAATCATTTAAGTCACGGTGTTATTTCATTGACAATAATCTATTTGTTTGATACTTAAAATGTCAGGTATTCCCAGCCATTGTACGTAACCAGTACACTAGCTACTGTACATGTGTTACTGTACTTAACCTTCTATATTGCCTGAAAGTGATCTCCTTTGTTATCAAAATGATTGAAGTGATCAGAGACAGTTAAGATATTTATATTGTTTTCATCTTGATATACTCAAAGCTACTTGCGCATCTTGTTTCAAAATAAAATAATTTTAAGAATCCTTGTTACTGGTATTTACAACAAGTTAAGATTATTCCACTTTTGTACCATACACTAAAGTCTCAACATTATATCGATTAGACTATGCAGTCACATCAACACATGGTGCTGTGAAATCTGTCAAATCTTTAGCATAAAGTTATCCTTGAGACCTTAATGCATAAATTAAACTTTTGTTGATTTGATTCCAATACCAGAGGCACTATCATATAACCATTTGCAAACAAGAAGTGTGCGTCTGTGTGTATTTATGCAAAAATATGTGTCATGAAAGATTTCGGGCTAGAAAATGCATAGTAGGAAATAGTTCAGTAGGAATAGTTTTGCTGTACTAATATTTGGCAGGTATGTAGACCTTGGTTGACCCTGATGCTCTTTATGAAATGATATGTTGCAAAATAATGGGCCATGTAATAATCTCAATATGGTGCATGGTACCTTACTCAGATTGAATGATTAGCATCATATAGGTAATCTAGTTCATAGTTGAATCATCATGGAAGATATTGACAAAGAAAATTAGCAGAAAGTCTAAACCTATCTAAGTCACCTTTTTATTTTACTTTGTTTTGCCAGAATGATCACTGACTTTAAGACAAGCTTCTTACGGAAGTATTTCATGGATTGCTGAAAATAAATGCAAGGAAAGCTACGTTCATGTCTTCATGTTTTCTTATAAGTGTAGTTCATTTACATTTTAAAATCAGGACATATGATTGTCATTTTACAGCATGCATGATTCTAACATGGAAAGGATTAGTATGTGCAATGAATTTAAAGGTCATTGATTTTAGGCGGTTGCCCTGTTCAAATGCACACCGGGTGTGACAAACTTTTGACAGTTTTAGGAGATAAAATGCTAAGTTATGCTTTGATATTGTTCAAATTTATCCCAAGAAAGCTTCCCCCATAAATAAGTTTGTCTCTTATATAAATAGATGATACTTCTGCCACAGAGCTTTTTTTCATCAAAAACGTGTTGTCCTGCAAAGGAATATTTAAGTGTACCTTAAGTCAAAAAATTCAAAAATATATTAAAGATTGTGAACAGTAAATTCTAACAGTCCAAATCCTGTCTTCATAGGACATCCCTGAGCTGAGATGTAAAATGTTGAAGTTTATTCACTCAAATTAAAATGGTACATTGCGCAATGATTCGTGATATCATCGTTGCACTACTCAAATAAGAATCTTTGTATTCCTTTGTTTTTCTGAAAGTTACTGCACACCGTACCTAGGTGTGATAGCTCTCTTACTGTTACGGGCTGATGTAATTAAGTAATTCCTATCTCTTCAATATGCTTTACAAGCAAACAGGAAGTGTTCAAGGTCATTAAGAGACTTTTTTTTTTTAAAGGGAAACAGCAGGTAATGTGAGTTGTACAACAAGAAAGTCACAATTTAATGCACCATGGACCAATTTGTTTTAAGTGAATTAACTTCATCATTTTATATCTCAGCTAAGGGATGTCCTACAAAGATGGGAGTTAGATTTTAGAATGGATTTGTCATACTCTTTAATATTTATTTTTGAATCGTTTTGACTTGAGGTACACTTTAAGCAATACTTCAACTACCTAATGGGTGGAAGAGTGGAGAATGTACTTGTAGAAAGATAATCGGCAAACGCACGGGTTTGTATTTTAGTCAAACAACGCTTGATCCTTCGGCCACGGAACTTTTCTGTTCATCAAAAGAATTTTGTTGTCTGCATTGGAATAAAAGCAGAACTTCGACGACGTAATGTTTTGGAAGAAAGGAATATGTTCTTTGTGGTACAATGATAATCCGTAAATGTACGGGTTTCTATTTTAGTAACACAACAAGTGATCCTTTGGCCACGGATCTTTTTTGTTCATCAAAAGCCGTCTGTCGTCTGTGAAAGAATAAAAGCCTTACTTTAACGAAGAAATGTTGTGGAAGAAAGAAGAACACATTTTGTGGTACAACGATAATCCGTTCACGTACAGATTCCTTTTTTGGTAAAACAGCAAATGATCCTTCAACCACAACTTTTTTGTTCATCAAAAGTTTTTTGTTGTCTGCATAAGAATAAATGCTTTATTCCAACAGAGTAATGTTGTAGAAAAACAGAGAATATATTTTGTTGTACAACGATAATCCGTAAATGCACGGAACAGTCGTACACCAACAACAACGTTGTGCAAGGAATAAACAAGTGCATGTTACCAATTGACAGCTGTTTTTTTGTACATGCACAGAAAAAATTTTTACAGTGTAGGCCTACTATAGCAGCTACTATTAAATGTGGTTTTATTACTGAGGTACTAACATCAAACACTACAATTTAAGTAAGCACTCCTTGTTGATCTTG
Organism: Holothuria scabra; assembly: GCA_037179385.1. Taxonomy (NCBI): domain Eukaryota; kingdom Metazoa; phylum Echinodermata; class Holothuroidea; order Aspidochirotida; family Holothuriidae; genus Holothuria; species Holothuria scabra. Next base: position 40,244,965 of record CM074183.1, read on the forward strand.
AAATGACAACGTCTTGATCCAAGATCAACATTACTTTTATTTTTTGTGACTAAAGACTTTTATTGCTTCAAAGTCCTCAAAATGAAAGGTTTAAAATCAACAGCATGTCATTGATTAAGTGCGGCCCGATCAATTTTCATTCCTCAAATCTTGCCCTTTTTAATCAAAAAGGTTGCCCACCCCTGGTAGTATGTCACTTGTAAGTTCTCCACAAATACTAAAAATGAATTTTCAAAAAGCTATCATGCTCCCAAAAACGTAGGCATATAGTCAGTTCAAAATTTTGCCAAACATACCACCATTTTTCAAGTTCATTTAGGCCGGAAATCTTTTATCAGAAAGAAAAAAAATACACCGATAATATGTCATCTTAAACTCACGTGGAAAGTCAATGGAAGTTAACCTGAACCAGGTTGGAGCCAGGGTGTCAACATCCTAACATCCTGACCTATATAATGAGCTTATATTATTTATGTATTATAATTTATTTCACAAAAATGTCATATATGTAAGAGATTTTTTTGATGATAGAGGTATGCCATTGACATATGGTGATTTTATGACTCGTTTTGGTATCAATAGATTCCCCTTTTCACTATACTTTGGTTTGATTAACAGCATTCCAAGAGGATGGAGACCTAGAGAAGGGGCAGAAGGTAGGGCTAATAATGGCAGGTGTTGGTATGAAAAGGTTATGAACGCTTCCTCTACTTCACAGTTCAATTATAGTAATCTTATTGAGCAAATTACATGTCGCCCAACTGCAATGTTTAAATGGGAACAAGATTTCGCTGACCTCACAAATCAAGACTGGCAAATTTTTTTTGAAATGGCCCAGGTTAATACAACTGAAACGAAACTACATTACTTATAGAATTATAGTTACTAATAAATTACTTTTTGCTATGCGGAAAGAAGAAAGTGACCTTTGCTCTTTTTGTTACTCAGAAACGCAAAGTTTAGAACATTTATTTTGGGATTGTCGTTTGGTTTCAGGTTTTATTTTGGATGTAGAAGAAGTCATCCTTAAGAAACAGTTTTTCTTTTCCAAACGATATATTTTTTGGTTTTAACCAGGGTAAAAAACATCCATATAACTTTTTAATTTTACATATGAAAAACTATATTTATCAATGCAAGTGTAAAAATGCGCAACTTTCAATTCAAGAATTTCTTTACAAGTTTAAGTTTGCTATTAAGGTAGTAAGGTTCAATTCAAAAAGAAGAACAAGCAGATCAAGAAAACAGATCAATTACTATGATTTATGCGATGTGTTTTCTGACTTAATTGATACATAATTGCTTATGTCAAAGTATGCATAGTTTTTGTGTTTCTTCTAACTGTAAATTGATGTCTGTCATACTTGTTTATATGATTTCTCTTCCTTATAATTTACCGTCTATATGTACAGCATATGAATAAAGAGGGAAAAAAAAGAAAAAAATTAAATAAACGTGGACATTTTGAAGTTATTACCGACTGATTTCATACGTACGCACAAAATGTGTTTTACACACATTCATGTTTTCGTAATTGTTGCAAATTTTATTTATTTACTGAATTCGAAGGAAATACTTCAAAGTTCATTTCTGATCAAACATTTTATTTTTCCCAATTCTTACACATTTTTATCAGGATCGAGCAAAAAAAAATATGGGGGCCGGAAGAAAATGGGGGCCTATCCCCCAGGCTCCCCCCAGGCTCCCCCCCCCCAACGGCTACGCCACTGAGGTGTAGGAAAAGAAATGCAATGCTTTATACAGTTTGTTTCCCATAGTGATCTCATTCACCTTTTCTTTAAAATTTATATCTCATTATACTTAGATCAATTTCGATTATAGAGATGAATGCATTGTCAAAATAATAACAATGACAAGCGCCCACCCCTACATTGATTTTGGTAATTTGCCAGCCGTCACCTAAACAATCTAACATCATTTCATGCCCATTTAAAGTAGGCAAACTTTCCGTGTTCCGACAATTAAAAGATTAAACCACGAAGTTGTAAGTTGAGGCGTCAAACCCTAACTAACCGACAATTTAAATGGCGCAATGGCAATTCCACCGAAATTTTGAAGTATACTGCAGCGACTGGATTGCTAAAGTTTTAATCATTCTGACACTAGTTTCATGTGCAGATGTGACTCTTCACAGCTTTGTATATGCAAAATGTAAAAGATGTTTACTGCTCGCAGCATCCTGTTGAAAGAATGGGTCTATTGTCCTTCGTGTCCGCCCATACCATTCCAGCTCACAACTTAACAATGCCCGTGTAGTACGTGCATGCAGAAGTACTGTTTGACTGAATGCCACGTGCATTGTTTCGTATCTTAAAGGACCTGTTCTCTCACCCAAACAGTACCAATTCTCCTAACCTTTTTACTGAAGCCCCTCCCACAATTGTCTGAAATTTATCCTCATCCAGACACAATTTCAGTTTATTGCTTCAGGGTGAGTATAGAAAACCCCCTATTATGTAATAAAAACACTCTCAGTACCGTTCATGCTGTGTAATATAAGCTTTGGCACTCTGCATTGTTTGAATTAGCTGTCAATCAAAGAGCTAAGCCAGTTGGGAATTTCGGTGCCCGGGTACCAAAATTGTAGTTTGGGGTGAGATGTTTGCCCCTTTAATTATCAGCGCAGTATTTTCTGTCCCGGCTAGAGTATCACCAGGTAAGCCAACTCGAGTGTGACTCGCAAAAACCGAGTTTTTGCTCCTTACACCGCTACATTCCAGCTCACTGACGGTAAACAGTGGCGGAGCTGCCATATGGTCAGGGGGCGGCCGCCCCCCCCCCGACTGACCAAAATCATATGTCGGCGCCCTTTTGGGGTTTTAACATACTTTACTCTTGTACCATTATTGGCAAAAGACATAATTTTATGTTAAGGTCCAGATAGCAAAATGCTCAAACAGCCACCGGCAGTAGCTGAACTATCTGCACTTTATTCTGATGGAGAGGTCACCTTCTGTAATATAGGGATAGGTTTGGCCGAAACGTATCTCCATGCTTTATACGCACTAATGAATGTTATCGCTTCGCTAAGTTAACTGCTTCCCCACCAAGCGTGATTATATGCTTACAAAATACACAGACTGTCATTAAATTCACCCTCCCGACCAATAAAAGATGTTGTAAAGGGCGCAACAATGATTGTAGAGAAAAATAGCCCTCTTGTGTCGGGGATAACTTCAACATAGACAAAAAAAAGTTTATAAAGATACCAAAACAGCTTCCAAAACATTTTTCAAAATCATTTGAAGAGGACAGTCAGGTTAAAATAAAATAAAACTGTTATTTTAGTGGTAATGGTTTTAAGAGCAGTTTCCATTTTGCTTTTCTTCAAGTGATCATTCTCATGATAAATGACTATTTTTGACAATGCACGATATTCCCATGAAAATGCCCATTTCTGTACTTTCGTGGCCTCAAAAGCCAGAAAATTGCCTATAGGTGTAGGCTACTTTTATTTATTATGAATTCGGTATCTAAAGAGCCAATCAGACCTTCTGTCTTGGATAAGATACTTCTTTAAAGTTACTGACGTAATGGCTCTTTCAGAGTGGTCACATGATGTAAATGACGTCAATTAATGTTTCTTCGTGTACTTATCTGGATTTCCAGATGCCAAAAGTGTACACCTAACGGTGATTAATTTCCATAATGTTTTCCCCTTGTAAGATTCCTTGCCATTTACTGGGAATGTGAAAGAGAGGTATAGAAACAGAGACGTCCGCAGGTAGACGCAAAGGGGGAACTTGCCGTCAACTAGAAAATAAAAAAAACTGAAAAAACGAAGAAAACATAAAGAAAAAGACGAAGTACATCAACATTCCTTAACAGTTCACTCAGTGTTTCCCCTAATTATATGCAGTAAATAGGCTAAGAAATGCCATTTCGAGCGATCTGAGGGGCATTTTGGGCCAAAATTTTCTTGCGCTCCGCGCCAACGCAGGGTGGCGCGGGGCTTTTCCCTCCCTAAAGAATCCCCCCGAGTTTTCTTCTGCAAAGGCCCATGGATAGAAAATTTAAACAGGTTTTAGTAGACAAACTTGATGGCTAAGTAGTCTTCTACGGAAAATCAAATGGAAAGTCTGAAAAGCCTTGCCTTCGATGATGCTGAGGCTCAGAGTATTTACTTCTTCGAAGCACCCCTGCAGACCATTTTCGCCCCCTCTGACCGAAATCCCTAGCTCCGCCACTGACGGTAAATATTATTTTTCTAAGATCGTATCCATTGAAATGTTTATAAATCGTAACAGATCTGAATGACAAGCTTTGACTTAATTCCGGTCAGTTTCTTCCAACTCTCTGCAGGTCGCAAAATATTCCTTTGTCAACAGTTAAAAACTAACTCACTTGTCACGAATTGTTACCAGTTATGGTGCTCATTTAATCATTTTGAAATGACTAAAATAAAAAGTAGAAATTTCATGGCAGTTGATCTCAGATTATATATAATCTTCAGTGATCATGAGTAAATTTATACCATTTTGGCTAGTATTTTGTAGTTAGTTTTAATGTGAGCCTAAATTCCCTTTGCTGTTGGGCTTCTTCATTGTACCATGACGGTCTTCAAATCTTTTGACTGAGTCAGAAGCGGCTCTGTAGTAGGTTCTATTAGGGCCTATATCAGGTCATTCTGGGGTTCACAACTTTTTTCCCCTTTGGGTACAATTTTTCACGTTCATGGTACCACCCAGAACGTTACCCCTTCACCAGGCAGGAGCGGCGGAATGAAAACAATATGGGGGGGGGGGGGGGTTGGGGGCAAGCAGTACTATCTAAGCCGAGTGCACAAGAAAATTTTTGGATTTTCAAACCCTGCCGGAAACGGCACTTTGTAACTGTTCAAAGCTGAATGTGTATTGGACCGATACAGAATATGTTCAGCACCCAATTCAAAATTCGAGGTCCCCACTTCTTGGAGTAGGCCTAATTGCCAAATATGAGGGGGGGGGGGGGGGCTAAACATACCTTTAGCCCCCTCACTTTTTTTACTGAAGGGACTGAGCCCCCCCAACCCCCGGTAAGTAGAACAAAACTGTTCTTTGGGAAGGAGCTGAGGGGCAGGGGAAATTAAAGTGTTGAAGTGGTCGGGCAAGCAGTAATGACACTCTCAGAGCAGTAGGCAAGGTTTTTTCGTAACATAGCGAGGGGAATTCTATTTGAACGGACCAATCAGCTTCCTGGGAATAGGACACACCCCTAGGTCTAATTCCAAAGTAGCTCCTTTCAGACCCGTTTTAGGTCATTATGATATCGGATTATGAAAGACCAGGTCAAATACCACTTGTGACAAGTTACGTAGACAAGTGACTTGTCTACGTAACCCTGTTCCCTATTTCTAACCCTAACCATGATTTTGAAACAATCCGTTGGCGCGTAGCGAACAGAGGAAAATTTCGGCCAAAAATGCCTCACAGGAAAAGGCATTTAAAGTGGTAGCTATTCTTTTTTTTTGAACCTAACGAACTCGATTGAATCAATAAAGAATGATGGATGTATGAAAGACACTCAAAAAAAAAAAAAAAAATCACAAAGAGAAAAAAGTAACCAAATTTAGGAAAACATGACGAAATTGATGTAGTCAGGTATGAACATATTTCAATCACTGAAAAGGATCTGAATGTAGGCCTAGTTCATTTTACTGGCAACTTTATAGATTATTATTACTTTTCAGTCCATTTCGCCAGGTTTTCTTTATTTCTTGTTCCGTAATTTACGTGTCACGTTGTCAGACATTACTCTGGTATTTCGGGGACATCCCTTTGTTCCGACATCTCTTTGTTCTATTCTGAACTTATGAAAATTGTTTGATTACTCATTCATCACTGCATCACACAGCAAACCATAATCTGTTAAAAGAATAGTTCAGGACCAAATTTATGTTTGATATGTTAAAAGGAACATATTCTAAGCATTCTTACAAAAGTTTAATTCACTTCCCATGTTTGGATCTCGAGATATGAAGTTGACACATTTTCTAGAAAAAGTGAACTTGAAGCAAGCAAGTGTAATATCATGGATTCACATTGATGGTCAAGGTTTTGCTTTTTTCAATTTTTATCCCATTGTTTTGACCTTGGCTTGATTAGGGACACATTTTCTAGAAAAAGTGAACTTGAAGCAAGCAGGTGTAATATATAATAATATTGTCCATAAGGCATAAAAGGCTTACATAATTGCATTGCTCAGGATGCATTTATGGTATCATTATATATATACATATATATATATATAAAGTATTTTTTTTCCTCCTGTTTATTTGTCTTTCTCCACTTCAATTTTGTACATGCTAGCTTCGTTTTAAAATAATATGCAAAATTAATCAAGTATAAGATTATTTATAACATCATTATAAAGCTTAATTTTCTTGCAATGCTGTAAAACATTTACTGCAAACTAAAATTTATAATAGGAAACTTCCTTATCTAAATGACCTTTTTTCCTTGAGCAAACGTAAATATAGAATTTCATGTGTAAAATTAAAAATTGTACGAACTATACTCCTTGTGGTGAAAACCAAAGAAAATATCATCTTTCGAAAAAAAGAATTGTTTTTTAAGAAACAGTCGTTCTACTTCTAATATAAAGTTTGAAACAAAACTACATTCCCAAAACAGATGTTCAATTGATTCTTCATGTATATTATAAAATGAACACATTGGAGATTCAACTTTTTTCACGTAAAAGAGTAATTTGTTGGTTGCAATTATCCGATGTAGAAATTGAAATTGAAAATATTGTAAACGTGCTTCAAAAATATTCTTGTCTTGAAGGGCATTTTAAAATAAACATTCCATCGGTCTTCATCAATTTGATAGAAGTTATTCCACTTAGAACGGGAAGTGGGCAAAGTTGTTACTCTCGCCAACAAAATAGGGTAAATAACGTGAGAAACTGATAAGTTTCTCACCATAATTTTTTCAATTAGGCTTGCCGTGGGCTCAATCACAGTATCTTTAAAGGCAGTCCTCCAAAGTCTAGGTATACTCTTTACTAACCCCCAATAAGATGAAAATGGGAAATTCAAGACATTATTTCTAGTGAAAGCTAAGTAATCCAGTGGTAAATAATTAACTTCAAATAGGCCAATGATTTTCTTAACTCATTTTCCATATAATTTATCATAGAATACGACTTTGTCATCAACCTTAACGTTATAGTTGTTCCAGAGATATTCATTTCCAAAATTGCTTTCAGGAATAGCAAATGTAACATCACACCATGCTTCAATTACTTGTCGAAGAAAAAGATTTTTGTGTTCTTTTCAGTGCATTGAAACGGCACATGCAAACAAAAAAACAAAACTCAAACCAGACCAGGCGGAAACATAGATGCAAACTATTTACAAACTGCTTAATCAAACAGAAGATTATGTTCATTGCAATAATAGAACTATGACTATAACTATTTACATACCCAATTACATGGGCCAATCCCATCCCGCCCACGCAATGCTCGAGCTATTTACACAAAACTATGTAAAGATAATATTACAAGTTAACTATAACCCCGCCAGCCCGCACCGAAACAAGCGGACCCCACCGTCTGCTGAACGTCGACCTTGGCAAACGAACGAAGTCAGCCTCCACCCTCACCTTAACCTCCGCTTTTACCGATGCCAGGAGGACGTCAGCAGTCCCGCCCTTTCCCCTAAATACAATATTGCACCGGTCTCTCCATATAGCAAGCTTCACGGAAGCCGAGACAAAGGTAAGTATCCCGCAAACACTCGCATCGCAAGGCGGGGGCGAAAGACCATACAGTGCATAGTCCTGACCGACCGCCCAGCTGTTGCAAAACGTGAGGCGATCGGCCAGGACTTGAAACCATTCCCACAGGAGAGCCACAAAATCACACCGCCAAAACACATGAGGCACACTCTCCCACTTTGTGCATCCAATACGGGGGAAAATGCCATCTCCAAGACGCCACCGAAGGCGCTTGAGGTTAGTAACAATGGCGTCATGTGCGATTCGCCACAGCAAGTCTCGCCGGCGGTAATCGAGTGACTTGCTGTGGACTACACGCCACACTTCCGGTCCCGACGCATAGTTGTTGGGTCGGACCTGTCCCACCATGTCATCAAAAATGGCCTGGTACAGGTCCCCCGCAGTGGACTGCGAAACAACCCCCACTGTTGACATAATGCGGAGAGCGTCCCCCATGTTGCAATATGCCACCGTTGGTCTCCAGCTGTGGGGTACACTGTTGCTAAAAAGTGAGGGGAAGTACCAACGAAAGGATAACGCCCCCAATAACGAACGAAGTATGTGAACGGCGACTGGCTCTCGACGGCGCTAAAAACACATCTGGTCAGGAGAAAACGGAGCTTCGAGGGAAGGTGCACAAGACCCAAACCCCCGTGCTTACATTCCTGGTACACCATTTTTCTTTTGACTAGCTCCGTTTTTCCTGACCACAGAAATCCAAATATGGCCCTCTCAAGTCGTATCAGGACTCTCTCTGGAGCAGCCAGAACAGTGCCCGGGTACCACAAGAGAGGGTAAACAAAACGGTTGATTACTGTCACCTTTCCCAAAAGAGTTAGATACCTATCGCCAAAGGACGTCAACCTAGCCTCCACTAGGTCCGCTTTTTCATTCCAGGTAAGTAACTCTGGAGAACCATAACCAAACCATAGGCCATTAATTTTAATGTCGTCGTCAACCCACGATGCTGGAAAGGGAGGGACTTCCACCGCCACTTGCCTAGACGGAGTCCCTTGGTTTTAGTGGGATTCAGTCTGGCACCTGTCGCCCTCTGAAAGGTGGACAGCGTGTCAGAAAGGGCCCCGAATGAAGGTAGGTCGGAGACCACACAAGTGACATCATCAGCATACTGGAGGCATTTGACTTTGGCTCCACCAGGTATGTGAAAGGGTTTGAACGAAGACTCAACTTGTAAGGCTCTAGTTAGAGATTCACTGAATAACACATAGAGTAGGGGTGACAGTGGGCACCCCTGACGTACCCCACGTCGGACCCTGAAGAGGTCCGATGGTAGGCCATTAACCACAACCCGACTATATACACTATCATACAATAGGGGTTACCCATTTAACAAAGGTTGGGCTTAACTTAAATTTTCTCAATATTTTAAAAAGGAATCCATGATCCACCATGTCGAAGGCCTTCTGATCGAGGGAGACAAGCGCACATGGCAGATCACGGTCATTCACATACTCAACTAGGTCCCGCACCAACCAGAGGTTCTGCTGAATACTGTGTCCACGCACCGCACATGTCTGGTAAGGCCCTACAAGATCCGGCATAACAGTGCCCAGCCTGTTACAAAGGGCTTTCGCCAGGATCTTGTAATCCACATTCAACAGTGTGATGGGCCGCTTATTTTTTGGCTCGAGTGAATCTCCAGACTTGGGTAGCAGGGTTATTACGCCGGTGCGCTGCGAGGTGCTCAATGAGCCACCAAGGAACCAAGACGTACATATTTGCTACTGCCTTCCAGAGCTCGACGACAGTCAATGGGGCGCCAAGTTCATCATTCGGCTTTTCCGTGGAGGACTTGTCAATATTGTCTAACAGGGTTAATTGAAGTCCCTCATCGACATCTGCCTGGGTGTAAAGCTTTTCATAGAAGCTTTTAAATACTTCCACGATGTCAAGAGGGTCCTTCTGTACTGTACCATGGGCGTCTCGCACCGCCTTTATGCGGCGGTCAATGGCGTACTGCGAGGCATCCCTGTAGAACTTGATTGTAGGCTTTTCCTCCGCCTCCACGCAATGCACGCGGGCACGAATACGGGCCCCATGCAGTTTTTTATCAAGATGTTGCTGGATTGCGTGAAGAGCGGAGGAGTCCCCATTCCTCTCCCTGGAGCAGAGCGAGAGGAACTCCTTCCTTCTTCGACGAGCTCTTGCTACACAGTACTCAATAGTGAACTGCTTGATGCGGGACTTAACGTCATCCCACCAATCTAAACCCGTTGGGAAGGCTGGCTTCAATGTCCGCCACCCTTCGTACCTGGCCTTTAACTGTTCATTATATTCTGTCTCTGCTAAAATATCAATATTCATTTTCCAGAAGCCCCTCCCTGTTGGCCATGACTCAGGGGGTTGAAAGGAGACAGTAACTGCATCATGGTCCGAAATTGGACATGGCACAACATCACAACTGGTTGGTGACAGAGCCAGTGGAGAGTAAACCCGGTCCAGCCTTGAGGCCTCCGTGCCATCTGGTCGGTGCCAAGTGAACACGGACAAACCCGGGTGTTGTGCTCTCCAAACGTCAACCATGTCATGGTTCTTTGTGAACATGTCCAATTCCACTATTCCAACACCACCGCTGGAAGGCGTACACGAGGACAGTCTGTCCAGCCGAGTGTCGGGGACGCAGTTAAAGTCTCCAGCCAGGATACATGGGGCACCGCCAAGGACAAAGGATGGTAGGATGGTGAAAAAGTTCTTCCTGTCGGAGGGCCGATTTGGCGCGTACACATTACAAAGCAAGAATCTACCTCTGGGGTGCTTTATGGTAACGCATACCAAACGACCCTCGTGATCAGAATCAACTTTTCCAACCAGGGAGGTCCACCTTGATGAAATTAAAATAACTGTTCCACAAGAAGATGCCGAACCAAAGGAAGCATGCAATCCTCCACCCCACTCGAAGGACCAGGTGTGGACATCGTCCTCATTCACTATATGCGTCTCTTGGAGTAAAGCGAAGTCCACACCCAGTGACCTACAAAACTGAAATATTCTGGCCCGCTTCCTGCTGTCCCTCATACCGTTGACGTTCAGGGTCAAGAGGGACAGGGGGACAGCCATGGAGGAGTGGGTATTTAAACATTGGTCTGGAGCCTACTGACCTTATTACGAGGGGTGGTATGGGGGCCTCAGAGACTTGAACATCCAGGTCCGACATTTCACCTGAGGCAGACCTCTTTAATGAGGATTCAGGTACCCCTTCACCTGCATCAAACCAGTCTCCCCCAGTGGTAGCTTCCTTATTGGGTGATCTGGTGCAGACTCCCTAACATCTGACATGACACTGCCAGACTCCGAGTCAGAGGAGAGCTGGAGGTCCTCCTCTACTGTTTTTACTCCAGCCTCCTCAGGTGCCAGGGGTGGAGAGTCTGCCTCAGGGATTCCTGTCTCCTTCCCACACTTCTTTGAGGCGAGGAACTCCTGCTCTACCTCCCGAGCCACCCTCTCCAGTTCCTCAGGTGCATCTGACTCCTCAAGCATGGCTTCTGGCTCTGGCTGCGTGGGGTCAGGTGTCGATCCCACATCCCCACTGACACGGGCAGAGTAAGACGTGGGGCAGCCACCAGAGATGTGACCATCCTCCCCACAAAGGTTGCACCTCACGTCATTGGGACACTCAGCCTTGTCGTGTCCCAACTGCCTGCACCTCCCACAACGTCTGTTGGGGCACGCCCTGGCCTCGTGCCCCTCTCTCCACACTTAAAACAGGTGCGGGGCTGCCCAAAGTAGCGAATGTGGGCTTTGGCACCCCCCATGAAGAGGAAGGATGGAATATCCCTCTTCAGTACCATACGGAACTGCCTCTTGCCGTTCAGTATGCCCTTCAACTCACCATCACCGTAGGTGCACCACATACTGCTTGAGACAGTTCCGTACTGCCCAAGAACCCTCGCAACCAGACCCTGTCCTACCTCAAAAGGCAGGTACAGCACCGTCACCGCAACAGAGCGATCATATGGGGTGACGGTGAGCCCTTGCACCCCCTTCAAGCGTGACACACCATCCAACCTGGCTGCATCTGACCTGAACTTCAGGTCATACGTGTTGCGGGCTTGGAGCGCCTGCAACATCTCAATTTGTTTCACCTCAATACCCCTTTTCTTCAGCACACTAAACACTTGAGGAGGTGACACTTTACAGAACTGTTTCGTAAGGGCCAATAATGTAGGTCCTCACTCCTCAGAAGCCTGAAGTAGAATGATGTCAATAACGTTAAATACGTATATGTTCGCTGCTTTTGAACGTGTCCGTTTTTAAGCACGTGTTGGTTCCTTTACCATTGCCTGGTTGACATTACTAATTAATTTTTACTTTTACGGTTATATGTATATATATATATTATGAAATTGGCGGTTAATTTTAAAGAAAAACAAAACATTGGTTGACAATGTTATCCATTACAGATGCGTAGCTAAAACAAACTCTAGCTCAACACCTCCCAAAAGGCAAAAACGTCTTACTTCAATAGAGTGTGGCTGGTTGCAAATGAAAGCAGCGGTGATGCCAAAGTAAAGAGGCCCTTGTTGTGACTGAAAATTACATGAACGGCACTGGAAAGTTGTATCAGCCATGCTAAGTGAAAAAGGGTTGAAGGATCTCATAGGAATGCAGAAAATAAACTTTTTGCAGCGAAAGTATGGAATCTGAAGCATATGAAAAGAATTGGTCCGTGACTAAACATCTCTAAAGCTTGTGTGAATACCTGCTCAACATCTCCCAGTCATCTCACATGCAAAAAAATATCTTTCTGTTTAAAAGGAAAGCAGGGATTATATCAGTGTAGAAAGAACATTTACTGTGAGTGTGAATCAAAATCACGTAAGCAGCACTGGAAAGTTATATCAGCCATACTAAATGAAGAAATAACTTTACAGCCCATAGCACCCACTGAATGTACATTGAAGATTTCGTTTTCAACAGCACATACCTTGACTGTAAGAGTGCAAAAACCTCATAAGAGTGCTTCAATATAAGTGTGGAATCTCAAACAACTTGAACATTATGTCCCTACTGAAAATTGTAAGCCTGTGCAAATTCTTGCTCAACCCCTTCCAGCCTTTAAATATAGAAAGAAAAGCCTAAGTACTGTCACTAACTTACTTGTTGCATTTCAAAGCAGCAGTGATATCAAAGAAAGGAGGACCTTTACAGTTAAATTGCATAAGAACCACTAGAATGTTATATCAGCCAAAAGAACACAATTTATGGGAGGACAGGGGGATATGTCCCCCTCACACTTTTCTGAGTGGAGGGGACACTAACGTAAAAGTCCCACCCCTCTTCTGTGACCTGAAACTAAAAAGTTAAGTTCTAACAAAATACTATACATGTAGGTTATGGAAGATGTGCTCTATCGCTTACGATCGATTTCTGTATCAATAATTACACGTTTATACTTTGCAAATCCTCAAAAATTTTTGCCCGCTCCGCGCGCTTGTAGTCTTATTGATGCTCTTTTTCACTTGCATATCAAACATACATTATTTATCTCTATCTATGATTATGTCAATTTTGCGAGTGCATAGGGCAGCTTGTGTGGTTATAAAGGAGCCCAACATTTAGAAATTTGAAGAAGAGGAATTGTCACCTACTATATTTTAATGAAATTGGAAATCTTTAGTGAATGGCCAGCCTGGCAGGCTTAACACATTTTAAGGAAAATGTCTTGGTGCACAGTCTGCACGCAACTTTTTCGGAAAAAAATTGAGTTCAAATGCAAAATTTCGACATGAGCACATCACACATTCGTTAAGCGATTCGACCATTTGGTATTTACACCATTATTCGAGGGTTAAACCGCACAGAATTTTGCTAGATTAGAGACTTCAGTCTGGAATAAGAGGTACACCTCCATCCTCTGTCTGCAGATGGTGTATGATGAGGTGTCGATTAAAACTTCGAAAGGACATATTGTAATGTTTTCTGTATCAACAACCTTACACCGGTAGACCTATGCAACGTTGTCTCAGTGACACCAGTGGGTACCACCCCCTCCCCCTCGATCTGTGATTTTCCTGCAGTAGATTGAAGTGTGCTTCGATCAATTTATGGATTTTACCTTCTTTCATCAAAAAAGGTTCCTAACTATTAGAACTTTAGTGCAAATACTTGGCAAACTATTTTTCGTTTTGATTCTATTTAGGACACTTATAGAGTGTACCCCGTATTTTCAGCTCAACAAGTTGACCTAGTGTCATGGCAATGCGTCTGTTAGTCAGTCTGTCAACATTGGAAAAAAGGCTGCTGTTCGCAGGTCCTTTGACCGATCGTTTTTAAACTTGGTGAGGTGAAAGTACATGCCGAGGGCTTGAAAATTATGGCAAATTCAAGTAGGTCAAAGGTCATTGGGGGTCATGGAAAGGTCAGACAGTGAAAGCACTCAAAATCCTACAAGTTATAGGTATTATGACTTAATCTTTTTAAAACTGGTCAATGTTCATTTGATTATTGGTCATCAAAGTTGTACTTATCTCATAAGTTGTACCTATCAAGTAGGTCAAAGGTTATTTGGAGGTTATGCAGAGGTTAAACAGTGAAATGATGCAAATGCCTCTAGGAGTATAAGGCTATCTGCTAAGTTTATCAAATACAGTGTGGTAAGATAGTTGTTCATTCATCATCAAAGTTACTTTTGGTAGAAGGTCGTAGGTCATTTGGGGTCAAAGAAGTCAAACAGTAAAATCACTCTAATCCTTCAACTCCTAGGGTTTATATCCAAATCTAAAACTTGCTCAGTTTTCAGTATATGATGGGTCATTAAAGATGTACAGTACTTTTAAAGTAGGTCTATGGTCATTCAGGGGTCATGCAGAGGTCAAAGAGTGAAATGCTTTGAGACAGCGCTTTGAGACTCTTTGTGTAAGGCGCTTTATAAGAATCGTATTATCATCGTCGTCGTCGTCGTCGTCATCATCATTATTATTATTATTAAATGATGCAAGGACCTTCACCTCCTAAGGGTTATGTGCTAATTCTTTTTATCAAATATTGCCATCGTTCAGGTGATGATAGCTCATCAGTTTTTCTTTTGGAACTAGGTCAAAGGTCATTTAGGGTTAAAGAGAGGTCAAACATTGAAACTACTCAAAAGCTGTTAACTTACAGGGGTTTTATTTCAAACATCACCAATCAAAGGTGGAAAGACTTTGGTAGGTGATGGGTCATCATATTTGCACTTTGGAAGAAGGTTAAAGGTCATTTTTAGCATCATGCAAAATTTCAATGCTGATAGTGTAATACCTGTCAACTTCTATGGGATGTGTCTGAATGTTTATCAAAGTTGACAGGAGTACCAAATAGTTGCTGGGTCAAACGTGTACATTGGAAATGTACACGTTTGACCAAACAACTGTTTGTTTGGGGGCAAAGGAATCAATCAGTCCAATCAAGTAAAAGGATCTACCTACTAGAGGTTGTGTTAGAATCTTAGCAAGGGTGGCATGGGTGGTCAGAGGATAATGGGTCATCATAGATGTGCTTTGTAATGAAGTTAAATGCCAATTAAGGTGACAAAGAGTCAGATGGTGAAAAACATGCAACTGCTTTTTTTTGCATGATATCTATCACCATAGGAATCATTTTTTGTTGGGCCTGGCAATTTGGAGTATAAATAGCACTTCATATTTGTCAGCAGAATTGCATGCAGTATTGTGCTTACAGTCAGTAAAAAAGTTATCTCAAGCTGGGAAGTTCTGATTTACCACTGTTGTGACAAAATTTTGACATCTACAGCACTGAAGGTGCAACATCACTGATGAGGACTTTCCACAGCTTCTTGGTCTTCTGCAAAGCAGTAAGAGTGTGTAAGAGAAATTGTACCGTATAGTCCCTTGAAGTAATTACCCACACTTTCAAGACCATTGTTTGAAAACGTTGGAGTTTCCGAGTAACTCCAAAAATTGAAACATTTAGCACCATTTTGCATCAGGGTCCCTTTTTCTCAGAACCCCAGTAGCGTAGCTGCATGGGGCAGGTGGCTCTGAAGAAATGAAGAATTCAAAAATATGCCATTTGTGATACCAGTCTACAATGTGGTTTTGACAACTCATGAAATTTCGAAATTCCAACTTCTCTCCAAAAAGAGCTCGATATCGTCATCAAATGTTTCAAAAAAAATTCGCGCGCTTTGCGCGCCGCAAATTGCAATTCCTAAGCAGAGGTGGTCACCCTTACCTTCAATCTGGTAAACTTTTCCGAGCTCTGGGGTGACAAAATCGAAAATTTGCTACATGTGACACCAGATCATCAAGTGACAACGGTAACTACAGTCTGTGCTATTTTTATAAATTCTCTTTCGTAAAATTTCATTTTTTTTTCAAATTTTCTCCAATATAAGCGCTTGACTCAAAACATTTCGTCGGAGAGCCTAAATTAGTAGGCGTTGGAAAAGATAATGAAGCAGCAACATTGGTCGCCTCTAAATCTCAGGTTTGACAACAGGATAAAAATATTCTTCAGTAATCCCCCAACTTTTCAAATTTCCTTACAGGAAACTCAAAATCCAAACTTTTCTGAAATGAAGCTCCATATTTTCAAATATTCGAAAAAAGGATGTCAAGTTTTTGCGCACTCCTCGCGCGCAAATTACGTCCCTAGTACAGTGGTGTTCACACTTAAAAATCGTAAAACTTGGATGCTTACCCACCACCTCCCTCCGCAAAAGTGTGTAGCTACGCCGCTGTGGACACCTTGGCAGGACAGTGGAATATTTTGGCCAGATGCCCCCCCCCCCCCCACTTTGAAAATCAAATCGACACCCTTGAATAGCACCAACTGTGAATACATATGAAGGGTTTTCATTTGTTTCATTTTCGAATCATTTATAAAGTTAAAGGGAAGGTTTAAGCAAAAATTTAATTTTCATGTGTGAAAGAAGAACCAAAACTACACAGGGTGGTGAGAGTTTCAAATCTGACATGTAGTTCTCGAGATATCAGTAAATGAAGTCAGTAGATTTCTGTTCCAAAGTGACTTTGAGGGCAGCAGAGCTTATATCACTTCCTCACATTTACAAGGAATGCTTTGTTTCCCTTTGTTTTATTAGAATGTTGTGTTGACCTTGCAGTTACCTGGAATAGGACCTCCCTGTGGGGTATGCAAAGTTTGTAAAGTTCTCATGCCACTTAGGCAATCACATTTTAATAATGTGGGGTTTTTTGAGAAGAAAATCAACTCGAAAATTTAAAGAAAAACAAAAGACTGTGCACTAATGTGGGGATATGATGTCATATGTGCTTGCTTCAAGTTCACTTTTTGTTGAAAATGTGAAAACTTTACGTGCTCATATCTTTAGAACTACACATCGGATTTCAATGCAAATTTCACCAAAATGCTTAGAATAAGTACCCCTCTGAGACACCAAATCCTGTAATGTAATCCTTAAACCCTTCTTTTAAGGATTACTGTCTTCTAAAAATGTGAAATGTGAAGCTTGTGTAAGCACTCTCTCAAAGCCAGTCTCAGCCTTTTGAAAAAAGGAAAAAAAATTACGATACAGTAGCATACTGTGCTGTTACACTGTTTTTACTGTGTAATAGCCTACTGTGTGACAAATAGCATGTAGGCCTCTATGTTATATGTTTCTACGATAACCCAGCATAATACAAAGTGGTGACAGAATGGTCATATGCAGTTCACCATAAAATAATTCTCTTAACTGACACAAAGACTGGTCTCAAGTGCGATTTGAGACTGGTCTCAAATTGTTTCAGCCAATCAGAATGCAGGAAATCATGATAAGTGTTTATGCATGTAATCTGGAATCAAGACTGTAGGCAGCATTGGAAAGTTACATATCAGCTGCCAAAAAATGAGAAAAAAATGTTTTTAACAAAACACAGACATCAATTAAGGATGTCAGGATCTCATATGATTTCAGAAAGTAAATTTGTTCAACAAAAGTTAGTAATTTCCATAATTTATAAAGCTAAGAATTGGTTCTCTTCTTTAAATGTGAAGCTTGTGTAAGCACTCTCTTAACATTAGTCTCAGCCTTTCGAAAAGGAAAAAAACAAGAACAAAAACAAAAAAAACTTACCGTTATTTCAAATAAACTTGGGCAGCTATGATGCCATAGTCAAAAGGCTGTTTACTGTGAATCAAGTACTATAAGGCAGCACCGGAAAGTTACAGATCAACTGCGATAAATGAGAAAAAGTTACTATTTTACAGACCCCAGGCATTGATTGTAAGGATGGCAGAATCTCATAGATTTGTACAACAAAAATCTGTAATCTCTATCGTATAAACTAAAGTTCTCTATTTAATTTAAAGATTGTGTAATATCTTGCTGAACGCCTCCCATTCATTTCAAAAAGTGCATAAAATAACTACCTGAAAACATGTAATGGTACACTATATATGGCATCACTGTAGTTATCCACTACATGTATAGAGGTTGTAGAAATCCATGCTCAACACCTTCTAGACTTTTGGAAAACTTGCATGTTTCGAATGGAAGCAGCAGTGGTGCTGAAGTAAAGAGGCCCTTTAATATTTTTCAAAAGTTCATAAGCATAGTGGAAATTTATATAAGATGTTTTACTGTAAATGAGGAAAAAGAAAGTTTTTCACATCATAATTACCCATTGTGGGCAGGGGTTGTAGAATACTCTCATGGTATTTCCTGCCTTTTGTAAGAGGGGACTTAAGGGAAGGAATTGCACTGAACTGAATTGTATTTGAAACCAAACTTCAGTGAACCGTGTTTGAAATCCAGTTGACACTATATGACACATTCGTGTTGGTGTGTCATTAATTCTGATCTATCTTTCTAACTTCAGAACAAAATTTGCAGTCCATATATAGCACCAACTGAAAAATGAGATCTCTGATGAAAAAGTAAAGCTTGTGTCAACCCACTCTCAACATCTCACAACCACTTCAGGGAAAAAAAGAAAGACAGAAAACTACTGTTATAAACTTACCGGCTTCAGATAAAAGCAGCAGTGATATCAGATTGAGGAGGCCATTTACTGTGATTCAGAGTCAAGTAGGTAGCATTGGAAAGCTACATCAGCCTAAATCAGGCTAAATGAGAAAAACAAGAGTTGTGCAGATCACAGTTTAAAATTTTACTAGCACCAACTGAATACATATTGAGGATTTTGACTCCATTAGTACATGCCTTGCTTGTTTGAAGGAATATAAGGAATACAGAAAGTATATCTCTTGAAGACAAATTTTCGTAAAAGGACAAAGTTACGAGTTCTCTAATAAAATATGTAAAGGCTGTATAAGTTCTTGCTGAAAACTCCCAGCTGTTTCAAAAACATAAATATTACTTTCATACAGTAGAATTGCTAGTTGCAAGTGAGAGCAGCGATGATATCAGATTAAAGAGGTTTTGAAATTGTGTTTCAAAATAGCAGAGTCAGCACTGGAAAGCTGTATCAGCCATTTACATTTGAGAAAATGTTTCATAGAAGACAGTTTATGATACAATCCATAATGCTAGCAACTGAATGCAAATAGAGAACTATGATTGCAATAGATATACCTTGAAGGACCATATAGGAATGTGGAAAATAAAATTCTGCAAGAAAGTGCTGAAATCAGTAGCATATAAATTAGAGCAGGGAGCTTCCTGTGAGTAGGGAAACAAGGTCGCCTACCAACAGATTGTAAAGCTTGTGCAGACTGTCGATCATCACCTCAATACCTTAAATTATATATTTAGGAAAAATGATACTTTCATAAACTTACTGGCTGGATATGAAAGCAGCAGCGATGTGGAAATAGAGGACATTACAGTCATTCACAATTATGTAATCGGTCTTGGAAAGTTAATTATACCAGCCATGCTAAAAAGAAAAATATAATTTTACAGAACACAATTTACCATTAATAGCACCAACTACCTGCAATATAATGAAGTTGATTTCGATGATACTTGGGCCTTATATAGTAAGGTTATGTTTTAAAAACTATTTGTTTGCTGTGTAAATACAGGGCCGTAGCCCGTAGCCTGCGGGGACGGGGGGCAAATCGTAAATACATCATGTGCTAACTAAGTGATGGTGGGGTGATTAATGAAGACAGCCTTTGAACTGCACCTCCCTTTAAGGATTTTTGCTGCAGGCTAGAACCCTGAATGATGCTGTCGACGGAAATTTGTAAGACTATTAATGACTGCCTGAAGGTGGGTCATGTAGTGGTATGTAATAGAATATTTCCCTGAAAATTTTCTGATTGTTTTCATTGTACAGAAGGCAGTACTTGTAGGCTAGCAAACAAAAAGTGTTCCCAAGATTATTATACTGTAAGCCCATAGGCTGTATTGTAGTAAGCGTGGAGTTAGTGTACCGTGGGCTAATTACATAATATATGCACATAATGTACTGTTCCCAATGTTAAAAAAGGCTGGTCCTTATGTCAACATTTTGCAACAGGCCTAGCCTAGCACACAATTGTTCATGATCAGCTTAATACATCTAACCTGAGGCCTAACGTTAATGATGAGCCATGCCAATGCCGTGATAGGCTAAAGGCATTGATTACTTTAATATCATACATAACTTAAGGTTATTTCGTTGATAAATCTACTAATATAAAAAGATCTCACCATAAAAGTGTTCAGATAGGTACAGATAGGCTAAATCAAAAAATGATAATCGATCCTCTTGGAAAGGAATGTGCAGAACAAAGTTAATAACGTGAAATTTGAACGTACGCGAACTTGAGAAATTCGCACGTACGTAAACGACGTAAGAACTAACTACGCGTATGGCAATCAATATGACGTGATTATATCAACCAATAATGCGCCGGATGTTCAGAATCAAGTGAACCAGACTGGAGAAAGGGGTGGTTCCCAATCAAAATGGGAGGAGCGTATAGCTGCACCCAGCTGGAGCTAAACAAAGAAAAACAAAAGCTGTAACCCTGCAAAAAAATGAATATTAAAACAGAACTCAGGCAGAGCTAGAGTTGTAGCCCCTGATCGTCGTCTTCGCGCCGATCTCATTACCGCCGCCGTATATCGTACGCGCGCGTACGTACCATACATCCGGTCCAGCATCACGACGAACGAAGTATTGGTTAGCTACTGTGATGGTGGTTCCTTACCTAATACATTGTGTTGTCACAAGTTCTTTGGTTAGTAAATTTAATCCAATATTTTCATAAAGAAGAAATAATTTAGGTTAATTTATGCTTCACGGTGTCCTTTCGAATGATAAAATTACGGCCTGATCACCAATCCTAATGTTACCATGAAGTAACAGCCTAACGTGTAACTTAGTAAGGCATTTAATACTGGCTGGAGTATAGTTATAGGCTCTCTGTATACGTAAATGACAGTCGCCTCAAACGGTTGATGCTCAAAACAAATACATCAGCTTCTCGGCTCTTCTGTCGTGTCCATAATTTTAATTATTTTAAAATACCAAACATTATGCACATATCGTATGTAATACTTCTTGATAATTTCGATTGCAGCATATGAAAATAGTGGGAATTAGCGTCCGAGAAAGTGAACATTTTCGTCATGGCATCACATTAGGTGATTTGGCCAATACCAGCGTCGTAAGTTAGTTGTCAATTGCATGCAACACAGTACATTGCTTACTGCAGTGACGTCATGTGTTTTGAACGAATTTTTTACTCCTTTATAAACTGAAGCGCTTTGCTCATTGGCTTAGAGTTGCCATATGCAGTCCATTTGACCAATGAGAAAATCAATAACTTATCCATGACATCAGACAACATTTTAGTCTCCCAGGCTTCTTCGATCCTTTCAGCTGCAGAACTGTTGGTGTGCCAGTGGGGAGTGGGCCAAATTGGCCACAACATTCCATTGTCAAGCTAAGTAAATGTGCAACAGGGGTATTATTAAAAATCTTTGTGCTGAATTAATAAATAGGCCACAGGCAGTGGTGATGTACATGTAGTCATGGGTATAGGGAATAAGCTTAGCTCATGTTGTCATTGTTTTCTTTGGCTAACATTTGCCTTCAAAATGCTTTGCCCAATGTATGGGTCCTTTTGTAGCGGCTTCATCCAGAAATCCACTTTGGAAGACCGCTCTCTCTTTACCGGCGAAATTTCTTGGAAAAGAGACGGGCCAAATGTTAGCGAATCCCTTTGTTTCACCCATGACTAAGTCTGCATCACCATGAGACTTCGACTTCACGTGCTGGGAGGAACAAAGGATTCAGTACGCACTCGCTCCTCGACTTCTCAACGACTAGGCACGAGCCTCCGTCCTATTTGAGTTTTACTGTATTACCGTAATTATTGACGACAATAATTATTCGATTTTTTCCCCGAAGTTAGAACATTCATATCGGTGTTCGTAATTTATAATTAGCATCGCCGAGCGAATACCCGTTCAACTACTTCAAGGAGAACTCGCTTTTATCTCTACCTAAGCAAAGCCACGTGGTTCGCAACAGGAGAGTAAGAGTTGAAAGTTTCGTATTAATTGCATTGGATTACCTCACATTTTACATTACATTTGGATATCGACCCGGACTGGATTCTTGACCACGGATTTAGCCAGAGTGATTATTTACACGGACTTCGGATTTGTTTTTGGGTGAGTACATTTCCGATTTCTTACGTCGATCTGTCTACAGCCGATCCCCACTCATTTCCCTAAATTGGTGACCCCGACGTGATCTACGTGATCTACTTGATCGGACTGACGGGTCGAAGAAATAACTTTTGGCTATTCTATCTCTTATTCACCATTTCCACCGTCTATTCAAATTAATTTTACAAGATGCCTGGAGATTCCGCCGACTCCACAACAATCCAAGCAGTTAGTCTTAAATTACCACCATACTGGCCAGCTGACCCACTGCTTTGGTTCGCGCAGGTTCAGGACCGGTTCAACACTAGGGATATTCCGGCCCAGAAGACAAAACACTCGAACATAGTATCGTCCCTCTACCCCGAAATTGCCCACGAAGTGCGCGACTTACCCCTTAACCCGCCTTATGACGTTGGATGGTTTTAGAGCTAACATTACATCATATTATCATTCATTTTCTTTTATTTTTCCCCGCGTGACGCTTCACCGAGAGCCTTGCCAAATTCCCCGGCTTCATTTAACAGTTTAGCTGTGTTCTCTTGAGCGAGCTGTCAAGCATAATGTTACACATCGCATTAATTGTAACACATGGACAGCCAGTGCAAGCGAGGGCATCTGAACTATTCTGATCGTCTTGTGAAGCAGGAATGTTGAAACTTACCGCAAACCTCTAACGTACGCCTTTGTTACCGCTTCGGATGAATACTCCTCTGGCGAAACTTAGGCATTTACATTTTGTGGCTTAGTTTACAATAGATTTTAGGCACGTCAATGCTCTGCAACTGCGTAGCCGACGCTCTCTCACAATCCACGATCAACGCGATCTATAGATGTACGCGAGCTCGCTACAGCGCAATGCGAGGACAATGAATTGGAAATGCTCCCTTCTCTTCCGCGCATATTTTTATTAGAAAACGTCCGCTCCACGATAGTTCCGACGCTATTGTTTGCCACTTATCTACCGCTTTCCCTGCTAGCTAATTGCTGCGCGATATTTTTGACCGTCTCTTTACAAGGACGTGCGTGCATGGGCTAAAGTTCGTGTCCCTTGTCAGAGATCAAAAGTTCACCGCCACACGCATTATTCGCCTTTTCCTGTATTTGCATGCGCGATTTTTCCCACATTCACGTTGCCCTTGTAAGACCCCTTCCCACATCATCTGGTTATTCCTATATTCTTACCTGTATTGACCGCTTCACGCGCTGACCCGAAGCTGTTCCGACTGCTGATTTTCGGGCCGAGACTTGCGCGGGCCTTGGTAAAACGTTGGGTGGCCTTGTATGGTGTGCCTACAGTCTTAACAACGGATCGTGGCAGTCAGTTTGAATCATTTACATTTAGTAACTACGTACACCGTTCAAAGTTCGCCGCTTCCTGGACACTACCGCTACCTGTTTTTTGTACCCTTTAGTTTTTGTATCGATCACCCGCTTTTCTTCACTTTTTCCGGCTTGTGATCTGCGAGGGGGCTACTGTAGCGGCTTCATCCAGAAGTCCACTTTGGAAGACCGCTCTCTCTTTACCGGCGAAATTTCTTGGAAAAGAGACGGGCCAAATGTTAGCGAATCCCTTTGTTTCACCCATGACTAAGTCTGCATCACCATGAGCCTTCGACTTCACGTGCTGGGAGGAACAAAGGATTCAGTACGCACTCGCTCCTCGACTTCTCAACGACTAGGCACGAGCCTCCGTCCTATTTGAGTTTTACTGTATTACCGTAATTATTGACGACAATAATTATTGGCGAAATATCTTGGAAAAGAGACAGGCCAAATGTTAGCGAATCCCTTTGTTTCACCCATGACTAAGTCTGCATCACCATGAGCCTTCGACTTCACGTGCTGGGAGGAACAAAGGATTCAGTACGCACTCGCTCCTCGACTTCTCAACGACTAGGCACGAGCCTCCGTCCTATTTGAGTTTTACTGTATTACCGTAATTATTGACGACAATAATTATTCGATTTTTTCCCCGAAGTTAGAACATTCATATCGGTGTTCGTAATTTATAATTAGCATCGCCGAGCGAATACCCGTTCAACTACTTCAAGGAGAACTCGCTTTTATCTCTACCTAAGCAAAGCCACGTGGTTCGCAACAGGAGAGTAAGAGTTGAAAGTTTCGTATTAATTGCATTGGATTACCTCACATTTTACATTATATTTGGATATCGACCCGGACTGGATTCTTGACCACGGATTTAGCCAGAGTGATTATTTACACGGACTTCGGATTTGTTTTTGGGTGAGTACATTTCCGATTTCTTACGTCGATCTGTCTACAGCCGATCCCCACTCATTCCCTAAACTTTCACTACACTGACTCAATTCTGAGGGCAATATGTTCCGCAGGCCCCACTTATTTCCTGTCCTGACTTTAGTTTTCTGAGTGCTTAAAATGCAGCCTAGCTAGGAAACTAAATGTCTGAAATGTCTCCAGCAGTGCTTTGACAATTAGTTGTTCTTTTTTTAGTTGTTCTTTTTAGTCCAGCTGTAACCTTTTTGGTGGTGTTCATTGTTTAGGGGATGGGGAATTGTTTTTATTTCTAAAAAAAGATTTAAAAAAAAGTAATTGGGATCATTTATCACCATATTATTATCCCCAGTTTAAATTTAATGTCATTTTTGGGTGAAGCACACAACACTCATCTTACAGAACTGCATAACTCTGTCAGTACATCTATGATCTATAACTGTAGTGGTTTACTCCAAATTGGATACCAGAAGTATCAAAGAACATGCAATAGTTCGCATATTTTTGTATTCTCAAGCTCATATGATGCTACTGTGACTTAGATTGGTACATTACCTTTATTTGTTAATAGAGAGCTCTATCCAGTCTGACGATGGATGAAATAAGTTGCTGTGGTACCACAATAAGGAGCTATACAGCTTACATAAACCACATTAATTTAACGCACTTAAATGAACCAAACTTTCAATATCGCTGCCCTAGGAACAACTGCCGGAGGACATGTAATTCTAAAAGGGTGTTACATCACACTACTGCAAGGAGCACTCAGAGAAAAAGTGTGTTGTTCGTCCTGTTGATGAGAATTTTTTTAATTTAAGCTGTAAAGTTCTCCATTGTGAAAGGCAATTTTGTAGCTACAGTGATTTGCAAGACCATGTAACTGATCACCTCCGTAAACAACAGCAAGTGGAATGTCCTTTCAAGGGTTGTAAAAATACCTTCAAAACTTTGATTGCATATCGATGTCATAACAGTCGCTATCACCACCTGAAGTCCATACCAAAAGGTGAAAGTTATCAACATAGCCCTCAACCTGGTGATACAGAAGATGAAATTTTGCACAACAGCATTGAATCAGATGGACAAATTGAGGACATGTCCCAACCTGTTGAAACAGAATTCAAACAGCTTATGGGTAGAAACATTGCTCTGTTTTATATGCAGCTGGAATCAAAATTTCACATTCCTCAGAAAACCCTGCAGTTTATTGTTGACAACGTCTCTGTGATATCAAAAACATGTGCAAATTATAGAGACCACAAACTTAAGACTTGGCTAGCTCAAAATAACATCCCAGAGCAGAATTGGGAGGAATTATTTTTTGAACTTCAAAATTTTGAAATGATGCAGCAGATGAATGATAAATTGAAGGGACCCCTGCGATCCACTCATACAAGAAATGAATTTTACAAGACCAATTTTGACATTGTTGAGCCAGTAGAAATTTTTCTTGGAAAGGATAATGCAGGAAAAAGCTGTTACATGCACTATGTTCCAGTAAATTTAGTTCTGCGTAGTCTTTTGCGAGACAAGGGGGTGTTGGACCAAATTAAAGTGCCTGTTATTCAGAAGCTGGTATCTTCAAAGACTTTACAGATGGAACTGTATGTAAGCAAATTAAAGAGAACCTTCCAGGCAATGAAAAGGAAATGATAAAAATAATAATGTTTCAAGATGCTTTTAGCCTTCAATGTTAATCCTCTTGGCTCTGCAAAAAAAAAAAAAAGCATAAGGATCTGCAAAAAAAAAAAAAGCATAAAGTAGTAGGGGTTTATATGACTCTTCGCAATCTTCACCCATGGAATTGGTCAAAAATTGACCAAATAATGCTTCTGCTCTTGTGCAATGAGCAACACCTAACTCGTTTTGGCATTTCAAGCATTTTTTCTCCTCTAGTTGAAGACTTGAAAGTTTAAGAAAGGGATGGTATTCAGCTGGAGTGTAAGACCTTGCTGCCAGTGAGGTTGATGATGATTTGTGGAGACAATTTAGGTTCTCACTGGTTAGGTGGCTTTACACAAAACTTTTCCTCAGCACCTTACACATGCCGGTATTGTTGTATAACTCAAAATGAATTTCATGCAGGGACGTCCACATTAGGACGGGAACGTACTCCCAGTAGAGTTATCGCCAAGCTCTGACTGAGTTGCAAGAGAGTGATGAAAATCATATAAGGGGTTTTAAATTTGACTCCCCTTTAATAAACTCAGCTATTTCCATGTATGTATGCCTGGCCTACCCCATGTCTAGGGCATGACCTTTTTGAAGGAGTTGTAAGCTATGACATTGTTCTAATTTTAAAAAGTCTTATCATGGAGAGAAAACTTTTCTCTTAGGAGCTTTTAAATTATAGGTTGAAAAAATTCAAGTTTAAAGGCAGTGAAGCTCTGGATATCCCACCAGAAGTAAGTAAATCTGGTTCGAAACTTTGTGGACATGCAGTTCAGACATGGACATTTCTACGTATTCTTCCTCTCCTTGTTATGGACAAAATCCACTCACCAGATGACAGTGCATGGCAGCTATTAATCATTCTGAGAGAAATGGTTGAACTCATTTGTGCACCAAGAATTTCATCTTCCCAGGTAGAGTACATGTTTGAAGTCATTGAGAACTATCTTTCGTCAAGATCCAAGCTGTATCCGAGCACACAACTGCACCCAAAGCACCACTACTTGTTACACTATCCAAAACTTGTTCACCAGTTTGGCCCCTTAATTCGAGTCTGGACACTAAGATTTGAGAGTAAACACAGATTTTTCAAACGTGTTGTAGCATCAAGTTCAAATTTTGTTAACGTGACACGAACATTAAGTAACAAACACCAATTGCTTCAAGCTACGTACCGAACAGGTAGCTTATTTAACAACCAACTTCAAGTAGACAATTCCGTGGCTTTTGTTTTTGATGATTACTGTGAGGAGCTAGTTTCATGCATCAAATCTCATCCTGAAATTGTGAAAGAAACTTCACTTCTCAAAGAAATGCATCTCTGCCACAAATTTAAGTGACTGTACAAAATATTTAGTTTGCTAGAGGTATGTCAGTGGTTTTGGCTTTCACTGAAGGGGAACTGCAAGTTGGAGAAATAGTTTGGGCTCTGTTTGCAGAAACAGAAGGTTCACTGTTCTTTGTGGTAAAACCTTGCATTACAGAACAGACACAATATGGGGTATTTCAGATTGTTAAAGACAGTACAGTTAAATTTCAGTGATTCAAGTTTCAAGAATTGGCTGATCATCACCCTTTGCAAAGTTACGCAGTTGGAAACAAGCACTACTTCGTTCTTAAACATGCAATTTGTGAGAAAAGCTAGCAAGATTCAAGCAACATCAATTTATTGCTTTCAGTCATATAGGTTGTTGGATGCCTTTAGCACAGCTGAGCCTATCTGGGTGATGGAGGTTACAAAGAGAGCATTCAAAATTTGGATATGGGACCGGAAAATTAAGAAGGGGGTGTCTGCGTCTGTATTTGAGGAACTGAAACAGAAAGGTATAGTTCGTTGGCAGGCTAAAGTTTTTCACTTTCTTGACTTTATGTATGAATGTTATTACTTAAGTTCAAAAATTTATTGCAATTTTGCATCAACCTAAGGGTTGGTTGGATGGAATTCAATGAAAATGAAAGGAAAGGCCTAGCCTAAAACTAAAGCTATATTTAGAGGGCTAATCCTTTTGGCCTAAACAGTTCCAATTCTCCTAAACCTACATACTTAAGCCCTTCCCACAACTGTCTAAAATTCATCTTCATCAAGACACAACCTCAGTTTACACAAGTTTATACAAGACCCCATGTGTCATCAAAACACCCTAAGTACAGTACATTCTGTGAAGTACAGTATGAGCTTTTGTACTCTACATTTTTGAGCAGCTATCAATCAAAAGGTCTGAGCCAAGTGAGAATTTAAAATTGTAATTACTTGAGTTGATAGGATCAGTCCTTCAACCAATTGCTTTGAATCCCTCTATGAATTTGATTCTTGTTTAAACTTGTGCAAAAGTGAATTATCCTTCTATAAAAAAGGTGTACAGTTAGTTCAAACTACGTGTATCAGTCACAATATAACCTTACAAGATAGCAGTACTAAATGTATAGATTGGCTTTTGAGTCAAACTAGTAGTTGATGTAGTACAGTAGCAACAAAAATTCATGTTGAATTTCCCTGCCTATAAAAGCTTTGTCCACACCTTTTTGCTTCAGTGAACGAAGGTCAATGAAAACCAGATAAGAAGTTGCCCTACTGCTTGCCTTTCACACCTCACAAACAGTGGCTCATCTGGACTGCATCATTCCGCCTTTATTTAAATCTTCCACTAGCTGCCTCTTATCAAGCTTGTGGTTTCTTGGAGTGTGCTTGAATGAGTTAAGCAGGAAGTCGGGTAAAATTTGATTACCCCACCAAACCTCCCTTTTGGTGGGGACTTGGGTGAAATATGTAATAGGGTAAGAAATTCCTCATGTACCTTGAAAACTTTAACTTGGGACCTTCATTTATTGGATGTAAAAATATAAAGGGAAGAGGAAAAGAGAAGATAACGTGGTTATATTAAGTACTGCATACTCTTATGTATACTTTTGCATCATAGGTGTGATATCTTTTTTTTCAATGCAGCTTTCATGAAAGCCAACAGATTCCAGATGGTCGCATATATACTTATAATGGTTTTGATGATAAGAGAAACCAATGCATTCATGACTGCATGTGCTGTGTATGTATGTGTGTGTGTTTGTGGCACTTTGCTGGTTTATACAATATCCGAAGATAGGAATGTCTGATAGTTTTCAAACTTGCTTCATAGCTAACCCTACTGAGAGATAGAAAACCTATTGTTTTTGTTGGTCCAAGGTCATTTGGGGTCACCATTGGTCAAATTGAAAACCTTGATACCCTTGTAGAAATTTTAGTCAGAAATTGGTCAGAACTAAATCAGATGTATCATTTCTGACTACTTTTAGTCAGAAGTTACTCTTCTGATTAAGTATCTGAAGTTAATCTGACAAACTCTGTCAGAAATTGGTCAGAACATAATCAGAAGAAAACTTTCTGACTATACATTGTCAGAAATTGCAATCTTTCTATAAGTTTCCTTTATCTGACTTAAAGTATTGTCAGAAAATAGTAAATTCTTAATCAGAACAAACAGTTCTGAAACCATATAATCAGAATTCTCATTTCTGATTTAAGTTTGTGATTATAACCTGCTTGTATACCCTTTCAATGAAACTGACTTAAACTTCTGATAAAAATCTGATAACTTAAGTTCAATTCTGACTAAACTGCAAAGTGCCTCAGATCTGACAAAATTTCTGACTATGCAAGGAAGATTAAATTCCATGATATATTCCTGACAAAAATCTGACTCCTTTCTGACAATACTCTGGTTCATCTATAAACATCTGGTATGTATGTGGGAATTAGAAAAGACTTAGACAAATCTCAAGACAGTTGGGACTTAGGTTTTTTCAGGGAAAAATCTGACTACAGTATATATCAGCCAGTATGAGACATATGCACAGTATAGCTGTAGTACAGTTACACATGTTGAATAGGCTATATTGCTGCAAGCTAATTACACATTATAGTGTAAAATATATGATGGTAACAATTTAGTTCATCATTTTATGTCCTTTTTATTTTCCAGTGAAATAATTGAAAAGACTAGCACAAACTCATGCTAATAGGCCTCAGGTCTTAATTGTTTAATTTTTATAATTGAAGCCAATTACAGCTGAAAATATAAATTGCGCAGGAGATTGACACTTATTTAGTAATTGGCACAATTTTTTTTATTTAAATCAATTTTTTTTTATTGAAATAGAATGGTAATAGGATGATATACATGTACATGGATGTGGCCACTGTTATCATTTGTTTTTACCACTGCCAGTGCATTTAAACACATGCATGTCAAAACCAAATTCACAATCATGCAATCGATGATGTTAGATTTTAAGTACTCGACTGATTGGGTAATTTTGGGATCTGTTAGAGATCGATCATGTATCCTAGGGGGAAGGGTATTTTTGCTAAACAATGTGTGTGCAGAGAAGTGCAGCTTCTTTGTGCGATCGTTCCATGAAATTTCCATGAACTATATAAAATCCCTTCTTTTTGGATGTCAAAAATTTTTACATGCATGTACGAATTGTAAAAGAATTATCACTGGATGAATATTCATTTAAGAATTTTACTCGCCATTTGTGATTAGTTTATTTCTTGAAATATTGACAAGCATCCCAATGGTCCTGCCAAAATATTGAATCTTGGAAAACTTTAAGGCATCGTTATACTGTAAGTATATGGTCACAAGAGCGTATCATGGGTTACAGTGATAATCTCACTGGGATGACAGTGACAGTTAAAGTCACACCTTTCTTCAACTCTCAGAGAATTGCTGCAGTGGACAGGATTAATAAATTGACTGTGCTTTGTCCAGTTTTACTATGTTTTACATACATGTACTCCAGCATTATATAAGCAAGGGTTAGGCTCAATCTGTCAATGTACATAAGTAGTACAAGTCATCAGCAACGATACTGCCACTAAAATGACTGAATTTAACTTCAGCTATACTTCAGTACCTTTAAGATTGTTGGTACCGTACGGTATCGGCAACACTACTTTCTGAAGTAGCAGTATACTGTGGAATGTAAAAGTAGTTGTGCTTGCTATAGTTCGCTTTAATTGCTCGCCTAAAGGTGTGTAGGAGTGCAATTTTTAGCAGACGTGCACAGCTTGACTGCAATTCTCAAAACTGAAGATCTGGATTAAAACAATGAACTATTGAAAATACAATAGGTTGAGTGGGACCCTGTCTGTACATATCTGTAGCATCATTATTATGTCATGAACATTCATATTTTGTCTTACATTAAAGGGGAGACTGTCACACCAGAACCAGAGCCAGAACCGCAGCCATCGCATGAACTGGAAGCAATTCCGGAATGCCCCAAGAACAGGCAGAGTAAACTTTCAGAGAAAAGGGCACAGGTCATAGCTAAAGCAGCAGCCCAAAGAGAGATGTTCAGGAATGAATATCTTTCTGTGGGCCCAGATGACTCGGCAAATGACACTGAAGATCTGCCCGAGTCTGAAGAATCGTCCGTTCAGGCAGATAGTTCTAAAGAAACGGAAAAGTGCACTGAGCAGCAACCACAAGCAGTCAGTTTAGGACTCCAATCAACGGTCAGTTTGGGACTCCAACCGGCACTGCCGGCAGTCAGTTCGGTAAATGAACCCCCAGTCAGTCCACGCATAGACACATCTCAGAACTCTTCTGGACACAGTGATGTTCCCTATGTGCCAGGACAACATAGGTCTGCGTTTTCCCACGTACAAGTTCCAAGACCACAAAGCTACTGGAACCCCCCTTATCAACTTATGCCATTTGAAAGGCAAATCTCCCAGGCAATGACATTGTCGGATAATTTTATTGAGCCACATGAATATGTGAACTTGCAACAGGAGAATGCCAGGTTATTGAAGGAAAACATGCAACTCAAAGCAGAGCTTGATGGTATCAACCAATCCAGAGAATGTGTTATATGCTCCAACAACATAAGTAAGTAGGTTGTCTTCTGGAAACACAGAGTGCCATATCTATACACTGTTAGAATGGCTAAAATCTCTGTAAATTAAAAGAATAGAGAAATACATAAAGATTACAAAAAAGTTCAAATAATGACCATAACTATTCTGTAATCTTCATGAACTGTGTCTCTTCATTTTGCTGTTCTGTAAATCTACAGCAATTTTTTTTTTAGTATACTTTCAAAAGATTGTTCAAATGTTACATGTTGTTTCAGTCTATTGTTTAGTCAAGCTTGAGTTGGTTCATGCCACTCACGAAATTTTCCAAACCTGCAGGTTTCTTTCACATAGACTGTTAATGTGAAAAGGTCAAGCTTAGACTATCTCATATCCTACATACAAGTAGTTGTTTCATGAGTAAGTAATCAACAGTTCAAACTGGTTTTAAAAAATTTTGTGACCAGAAACTTTTTAATTTACACACAAGATTATTACACACTGGGGAACAAAAACTTGAAAATTTTAAACCCTTGCCAAAATAATGGATGCGAAATTTAACTAACTTTGCAATAATTATAAGCTTTGTCATGTGGTAGAACCCTTCAGCACTCTCCTTTAGATGTCATTATCAATATGCCTTTTTAAATGTCAATGTGGACAGCTTTCTCAGAAACCGCAAAACCCTGGAAGAAACCCCTCTTTTTTGACCACTCTTGCTGACACAGGAAAAGAGATTACAATGTTTAGGAATCCTGCTGGTTACAGTATTTTCCTCGATTTGAACCAATATGTTAGTCACTGCCCTAAAACTCCATCGACCTGAACTATCTTCCTTTTATTTTTCTTTTTGATTATTTCAGAAGCATCGACAGAAGAAGTATCATTCCTTCGACGTATTGCTGATGTCCTCTCTGGTCGAAGTTCAAGTCCTATAGCAGAGAATTCTCTTGAGGTATAAATTGATTAAGTTGATTTTGTTTTTCCAAATGCAAGAGGCTGTCCCATGACTCAGTCAACTGCATGGTCTAGTGGATAGGGCATCCAACTTGCCACTTGATGGTCTGGAGTTTGACTCTTGCCTTGGTTGTACCGAAGACTTAAAAAAGTAGAACCTACTGACAGTGTGCTTGGTGCTCAGCATAAAGAAATGCAGTATGCTACTGTAGCGTTAAGTATGTTCATAGTGCTGTTACTATAACACAGCTAGGTAGAAGTTGGTTCCCTTGACTCAATGCTCAGCCTCATAGAATGATATGATGTGTGCAATAACACAATACTGGCATAAAAACATAACATTCCTTACTTTTGTTGGGCTTAAATGTGACTTTAACAGTCATGCAGTATGCAGAATGTAAGGGTCTTTAGTCAAAAGATATTAATATATCATTGCAACTTGTAATATGAACAAATTAACAGTTAAACCAATTTCAGTCTTTGAACTTTGTTTTTGATGTAACTAGCGAAACATTACAACCAGTTTTTGTGACATACAAAATTTTGTCATCTAACAAACATGATGCTTTATATTTTGATGACATTTCCCAGCACATTTATCAACAAAATTGCAGCAAATAAATCATTAATGATTCATATCTTTTGCTTTAGACCCAAATGTCCCACTTTTTCAAGCCAGTATTGTGTTCTTACACATATTTGTGATCAATCTTCCTTTACACAACAATGTCTGCCTGTAAAATATGGCTCTCAAATGTTAAACAAATTAAGGCTGACTTACAGTTATAAGTACCATGCAGTGTTGAGAGTATCAGTCTGACCTACATTTCAAATTGTTTGTCTGTGTGAGTGTCATTGATTCGATTGCATTCAGAATGCTAATCGTGACATCACAATGGAGCTGAAAGTAGTAAGGAGGATTGAAACTTGATCTTTGAAATTTGATTTAAATTAATTTTTATAGTTTTTACCGATATTTCTGGACGTGTTTTGAATGGGGATAAAAGTAGGGTACCCGGTCTCAAATGTGATTGAGACTGGGTCATAGCCGAGGTCTGTCTTCTGTGTGATGAGCTCATCACATTTGAGACCGGGCACCCTTGCATTTATCCCCTAAGTAACCACACCTGAAAAATGAAATGTTTCCTAATGATGTGTTTGTTTTACAGATGGAGAGTGGTTCACATACAGTGAGTGCGCCAGTAGTTCCATCCAAGACGATGAAAACAGTTCCTCAAAAAAGAAAGGTATGTGAGGGATGATGATTTTTTTTTTTTCCCTCCATGGTCTCGATACCAGATGAACACACACTTAATTGCACTTCACTATATGGATAAGTGCTGTAAGGCTCAGTACAGGTTCCTTTAGAAATTATAGGATTGAAGTACCCACTCTTTAAGCACCGCATGACCACTGTGCCAGCTTCAGTAACCCTAAATAGTGTTAATTACCATGGAGATGTCAGTGTTATATAATGATATTAACCTAGTCGTTTTTCCTGGACTTTCCTCTGTAGACACAAGAAGACAGAATCCCAAGCCTTCAAAGTTGTCAAAGCCACATAATGTGATTGAAGGGGATGCACAAGTGGTAAGTAATAACACATGGCCTGTCTGCTCTCTACTGTATATAGCTGTCTACAGTACATGAATCAAAATTGGTAAAATTCCCACGAAAGTTGTGCATGGCAGGAGAGATGCTTGACAGATTAATCCTGAATCAAATTTGGTCATCAATGTGAATCCATGACATATCACACCTGCTTGCTTCAAGTTCACTCTTTGTAGAAAACGTGTACTGTCAACTTCAACTAATATATCCCAAGAACTGAACATGGGAAATGATCAAGTGTTTAACCAGTATCGTTAGAATATGTTCCTCTTTTTAACGTACCAAACATAAATTTGGTTCTGGACTACATCCATTAAGAACTATTTTGAGGATCAAATGCCACCTTACAAATGTACAGAAATGTAATTTTAAATGATTCTGTTTTAATTTGTGTTTGAATTGCAGTATGGCAATTAGATGTGATTTAACAATGCACCAAAACAAATCTTATTGATTATCAGCTGGATGTAAATGTAAAGATCAGATATGTTGAAAACTGATATTATTTAGCATAGAGCTCTATGACGTTTCAAAAAAATTTTTGTATGCTTCACTTGGATCTGTTATTGCTTAGCTCATATAGTAAAAAATTGTACCCGCTTAAAAAAATTCTGGCTCACTGGGAAATTTTCATATTTTGAGTCCTGTTTGAATCTTGTCCGTGAATATGCGAGTGATACAGATGCAAGTGTTCATTTTCACATGTTGATGAAAGTTTACTATTAAATGGACACGATGGAAAAAAAGTGTGTTGCATATATTTGTCAACAGGACCAAGTGGATGTGGAACTGTTTCCTGGGACTGGTGTAATCATTCCTAAACAAAAACTTATGTATGCCTTGGTAATGAGCAAGGGGAAGACATCAAAAAAGATGGTGAGGAGATTATTAGAGGCTGTCTTCTCTGAAGAGGAGCTTGTCCAAGGATGTGCTGTGGGCTGTTCAAGGGGAAAAAAGTCATCCTCTACAACAATTCCATTGGATAAAGCAAAGGTGGAAGCAATAAAAGGTAAGGAAATTTGTACTGTCAAAGACATGATTTAGGATTGGGGGGCATACTGGTATTCATTGCAAACTGGTACTTGCACCGAAAATGAAAATAATGAAATTTGGGGGGGGGGTTACAAATATCAGTTCTTGATAAAGTTACTGGCAACTCGCTCTTACTCCAAGCAAAAGTACACAGAACTATTCTTTTACGTCACCATGTGATATGATTGAATCCAGAAACTCGAATGACTGCTCACTCTCATTTTTGGCACAAAGTCTGTAATATGGGCAGAGTGCTTGGGGTGAATGGCATAAGTCACCAACACTTCAAATCTCAAGTTGAGAGCTGGTACTCATGTCGGCAGGTCTGATTCTGCCTTATACCTACCAGCAGTATTGGTACCTGCATGATCCAGCCCTACCATCATCAAGTGGTCTAAGCAGTTTGAGTTTATGCAACTTTGATCCTTTTCTTTCTTGTCAATCAGTTTACCAGTTAAAATTTCTGTTGTATTATAGATGGAATGGAGTCAATGCATATGCTGATATGTACCTCATACAGGTATAGCTTGTATGTAATTTCGGTATACAAGCTACACATATAACAATGTTCTAGTCATCTTTTCATAACTTTGGTGAAAATTCAGTTTAATTTAAATTTATTTTATTTTTCAACAGCCTATGTTCGAGACCAGTATAAGGAAGACGATTTGACAGATGCCCAGCTACACAGAACTATTAACTGTGCCTGTGCAGATTTAAGGGGCAAACACAAAACAAACTGAAAAGTGAAAAAGGGGGCGGGGGTTAGTCATTTTAAATGTTTTACCTGCAAAGGGTTGGAGCTTTAGAGGAAACTTAGGTCTCAACGGAAAGTTCAGACAATGACATTATGATAGCTGTTTTGTGGACATGCAATTACAATGGCTTGCACTATTTATTGTCCCTATATAGCTAATTTGTAACAGGTATTTGAAACAGAGAGGAATATATATATGCAGTATGTTATTTTAAAAGGAGATGTAATGCCAGTGGGTAAGATGTAAGATTTTTAGCAGACATGGGTATACAATGCTGCCTTTTAATTTTTACCTTCCTTTGATATAGAATATATGGTATGCATATGTCAACAACTTGTTATCTCATCGCTCCGTGAGGAGGATGAGATATTGTAGTCACTTTGCCTATTGGGCTATATATGGCAATGCCAGCTTAAATCGCAATGGTTGCCATGGTAACGGTAAATTTTCCCAGGTTACTAGTCTCGAGGTCTAACCCATGGTGAGGTACCCCCGGGGTGACTGAAGGTCCATGGCTGAGAGAGGGGTCAAAACCTGTCCGTGTGTGTGTGTGTGTGTGTTGGTGGTTGAGTATGTGTGTGTGTGTGTCCAATTTTGTTTTCTTAATATCTTGTAAACGGCTGGGCCGATTTTCTTCAAACTTGGTAGGATGGTACCTCAGGTGGAACAATTGCATTTTGATACACAACCGGAAGTGAAGGTCAAAGGTTACAGGTCAAAGGTCAAATTCGGTGAAAATCACATTTTCTGCTATATTTCAAAAACGAAACGTTCCCCTGACACGAAACTTCACACATACGCTGATTAAATCTAGACCTACCAAAATATGTGGTTGCCATAGCAACACATGTTAAAGGTCAAGTGGTAGAATGGACCAAAAAATTTTCAAGTGATAATTTGTTCGTAAAACAACGTTTTTGTCCCTCAAACTCCTCCTAGTGGGCTGGACCGATTCTTTTCAAAATTGGTAGGTGGGTACCCCAGGGTGGGAACTTGTGTCTCCCAGACCCTTGGAAGGAAAGGTCAAAGGTCAAAGGTCACATTTTGCAAAAAAACACTTTTTTTCCCTATTTTGTACTAAAACTTCAAAAGAAAACCTTCATTTTACATGAAACTTCACAAGTATAATAGGGTAGACTAGTTCTACCAAAATATGTAGTTTCCATGGCAACCAATGTCAAAGGTCACGTGACAGGGGGTCACATACGTTTTATTGTATTCACTTTAACTCTTAACGGACGCATCCCACAAATCTGAAAGTTTACGTGTAATAGCCTAGGCATGATACTGTAAGTTGTACCGATATGTGAGGTTGTCATGGCAACCAAGGACATAGTTCACGTTACAGATTGTCAACGGTTAAAGTGGGCATGATACGGCCATATAAATTTTTGTGTATTGCAAGATTAGATACAGTATTTTACAAATATCATCTCACACCCCATTAAAAAACCCGTACAATTCGGCATAAATGATATTCGAAGGAAAACTGCGTTCAAAATACAATTTCGAAAAATGCCGCAACACCTCGCCTGCCTTTATGACGCAATTGGCGGCACAAACCCTGCCTTACGGCGCGCGTCTAGATGTGGAACTAATGTAACGTTCGGTAAAGTTATGTTATCTTAGCAACCTCATGAAAACGATTGCATCACAATACAGGGTCCAACATACAGAGTGGAAGGCGCAGACCATGGTGGGGATTCGGAGCAAATCATTGGCCAATATGTTCGTGTGTTTATGCGCGCGGGTAAAAATAGTTCTGTTTTATTGCAAGAGAGACGCGGTTCGGTTGTTATAAAGAACAGTAATGAATATGTGTGGGCAGACCAAAACAAACGCGTCCCCACTACGAGCGCGTCTTTACCGTATGAGCTGTTTGATGAAGATGCTACTGCGAATACTAAACAGTCA
Organism: Holothuria scabra; assembly: GCA_037179385.1. Classification (NCBI taxonomy): domain Eukaryota; kingdom Metazoa; phylum Echinodermata; class Holothuroidea; order Aspidochirotida; family Holothuriidae; genus Holothuria; species Holothuria scabra. Next base: position 40,283,296 of record CM074183.1, read on the forward strand.
CCGCGCAATGCACAATTCACAATATAGTCAGTGGCCACGCTCACTGCTATTGTAGCACCGGTGTTTGCAATTATGTATGCACTAACACGCGTTACCATGCACATGATTCGATGATTGTGAGCTCCCTGGTACCCATTTTTGAAATGCGTTCACATACGTTTTTTCGCATTAGTTCGAATTTCAAATGGACTGAGCCTGGCCTGTAATTGGGAATTCAAAATGTTGTATGTCGGTATTTATGGACATAAGTTAGTAGGGAAATCATTCACTTTATGTCAAGGTGTACCCAAAGAACAGTTACCGAGGAACTTACTTTAGAAGATTTTCGGCCGACGCATTAATCTTTTCTGCGTACTGGCCTGTGGCGAATCCTAGCCCGTGGCAAGGAATAACCCAAGATATGAAACTGTGGGTGACTAACATTAGGTTAGGCGTAGGGCCTACCTATCTTACATATTAGTGCCCTGAAAACTTGGCGGTTTTGAAGCATCGCCAAAAAAGGTACGTGACAATTTCCTTGCCACGGGCTAAGATTCGCCACCGGCCAGTGCGCAGAAAAGGTTTGTGCGTCGGCCGGAAATCTTCTAACGCCTCGCGTTCAACATGGCGCATACACCCAGTTTTTTAATTCAGACGCACATGATGCGCATATCAGCGATCCGGGGCACACGTGAAGTTTGCCGTCGCGTCAAGATGGAGAATACGCTCATACAGCTAGTGCCTGAATAATAACAATTACGCACTTGTCTGAACCGTCCGCGAAAGCGTCTTACTTTTTATATCGTTACGTTCATATCCGTATCAGTTAAGTGTAACAGTCAAGCTAGTTTTCTTTAGAGTGTTGCAAGGGGATACCAACATCTAAAAAATAAATTTGTTCCAAAATCTTAGATAGGCCTACTGGATTAAAAGGGCAACCGTTAAAAAGATTGGGTAGCCCTTCTCCAGTTCTTTTATAATCCGGTGTCAGAATTTAAATATCCAAATGATGTTTTTTTGTTTTTGAATAAGGGGTGCGCCTGTAGTTCCAAGAACTTGATTGGTCTGTGCCATATTCTTTCCCCTCGCTATCTTACGAAAAAAAAACTTCCGTCCCTTGGAACGAAAGAAGAATCGATTCCCAAATGGACTTCAAATAGGAATTTCAAAGGGTTGTGGCATGCAGCTTTAGTGTGGTATTTTTCGTCAATGAAGTTCTACTGTAGCATAAAAACAGCACAGCACAGATAAAGCTTCTAGCACATAAATAGTTCAAGTTCTGTAGCCAGCTTGCGCACATGTTAGCGATGAGATATGCAACTCCGTGGATTGCCCTCTTGTTTTGTTCTTTCTGTGGATGTTTTGTATATTCCATTCTGTCCATGAAGGAGTAAATGCTTAAAATGCCTGTTATGCTATACGAATATATTAGATGGCAAGTTTTTAATTAAATACTCACTTATGAACAAATATCCAATTATTTCAAATTATGCATGGGTTTAAACCACAACAACCTATTTTGTTATGCACGCACACGTACACAACATATAGGTAGTCAGATTTAAATCAGAACTGCATGTTTATTCTGTATTTCTGATTTAAATTCTGACTTTTCAAACTGCAGCTGCCCGTGCAGATTGATGACCATGCAACCGCAATTTCCCCTTAAATTTCTTACTGAAATCTGACTTTGTTAGTTCATTGTTCTGATTTAAATTCTGACTAATTTAGCTGGTTAGTCAGATTAAAGTCAGGTTTTTGGAACAATCTGATTAAAAAGAGCATTTTTCTGATGAAAATTTCTGATTGAATTTCTGATAAACTGATTCTGATAAAGATTTTCTGATTTAATTCTGACAATATTATCTGATTTAAAATTTCTGACTAAAATTTCTGATAAAATTTTCTGATTAAGATAAAGTAAGAGTATTGTCAGAAGGGGTGTTTCAAAAACCTGACTTACATTCTGACTACAAAGTATAATCAGAATTTAGTCAGAGAATGTCAGAAATTTCCACAAGGGTAAACACAATATCTTGAGACAAGAAAAATGAATAGACTTCACATTTGGTATGTGAATGAATTATAATGAGAAGGTGGTCCCTATTGTTTAGGTGGAGGTCAAAAGTCATGTGGAGTCACTATAGAGATCAAACACTTAAAACCTTAATTAACATTATATTTGAAGGTGGGGAACATTAATAGATTTCGATTTGATATGTGAATGCAAGTCTCATGGTCAGAAGATGGTCCCTATCATTTTTAACATAAGTACTGCCGTTGTCCTTGGTGCTCAGCATAAGCAATGGAGTAGGGAAAACAAGCCAGTGAGCCACAACTAGAAAAAAGGCCGTGGCCAGCTTGACAATTGTACCAATTGGTTGGAAAGTGGGTCGTAAGGCTCCATCTAACCTATCGTTCTAGGTGCACGGTAGGTCAGCAGGGGTCACTGTGGGTCTATGTCTATATGTATCTGTTGGTCTGTCCATCTGCCTGCCGGATTTTACATGAGGTATGTGGATGCACATTATAGTGAAAAGTTTGTCCCTATTTCAGTGGAAGTTCATAGCTCAAAGCATTTCTGCATTCTGGTTTATAGAGTTGTTCACCAAATATTATATTGCCCTTTTTTCATTGTTCAAATCAGCACTTAGTAAACTTGGCCTGGAAACAGGGATAATAGCATTAGAAGATGGCACTCAAATTGATGATGACGAGAGCTTACAACTGGTGTCAGAGGAACCTCTCATTGTGTGGAAACATCCAGCATTCCAGCAGTACACCGATGATAAAGGTAAGTTTGAATGATACTATAGAGCAGTCAATTCACTAGCTCATAAAATGGATCAATTTTCATGGCAACAAATTGAAGATATGTAAAGAAGTTTACATTTTCGACCTAGATTTCTGTTTGAATGGAGACAAAGTACAAGGTAATGATGAAAGTTGAACTGAAAATTTTACAAGCAAAATTTCTGGGACCACACTTGAATCTCATACTGCATCTGTTTGTGCTCTATACAGGGTAGAGGGCTTGTCTTGGACATGCTTCATTTGAAGTTCCCACTGAGATATTGACACTGTGGGAACCTTTTTCGTTCATGTATAGTGATTGGAACCATTAACAGTGTCCCACCCCAAAAAGAATCATATTCACTATTACAGTCATCAGGTTTCATTTACATTTAATTCCTGTAGTATGTGTGCATTCACTCACATATTTGGCCACAACAAGGATTAACCATCAAAATCCTTAAGAGATGAGTTCATCGATGCAAATTAAACTGGAATTTCTTCTCTCATGAAATAGCTCATTCCCTAAATATTGTTTAAGGGATCACATGAATCCTTGGTGGTGTGGGGAATAAAATTAAATTAGTAGTAAAACATATTGCTTGATGGCATGAATGTTCCAAAAAAAAAAAAAGAAGTTCTAAAAAATTTAAAATTTGATCCTTTTTATAGCCTCCTGTGAACTTTCTGGGCTGAGTTCATCAAGCAGTTCACTACTTTCAGATGCCTCTTCAGAAACTGTTCTGCTAGAACCTGCTGTCCCTTCTCATGCAGATCAAAGTAGATTATGTTAGAGATTTTACTTTTGATCATATTTGAAATCTCCACTAGCTTTTGTTCATGAAATTGGGCCAGAAAATTATTATTAAAAGCATTTTCTGGAGACAAACTTCATTGACTTAAAAATATGCAGAAAAACTTTCCTTTTCAGCATGGGAAAAAGGCACCTCAACAGTATAGCATTTGGAAGCTAATTAAACTAAGTTTTAACATTTATTTTTTTTTTAAAATAAATTCAAAATTTAGATAAAACTAATTTTTGAAGTAATGCAGATCTTTTTTCATTGACATCTGGTGCACTGTGGGAAATCTTTGATGTCTTCACAGCACATTAATTTAACGTTGCATTCAATTTATTTACAATTTTTATGCCACAGCTGAGAATTTAAAGTAACATTGTTTGCTATACCCCAGATTTGGTGTAGAATAATGCTAAATTTACAGGAAAAGGTATTCAAACATTCCAACAATATGAAATTTAAGGAAAAACAAGACATTTAATTATCAAGAAAAAAGGAATCTGACATGACACAATGTGCCCACATTTCAAAACTTTGTGTGCCTTAATTGAAAAGTGGAAATATTTTTTAACCAATAAAGCCAATATTTGAAGAAAGATCTCTTGAGTTAGGGAAAGGCATATTGTGACAGGGTTTTGGACCACCAGTTGGGCAGAATATTTGTCTTTCGAGCAATACCTTAATGAAAAGCCACCAGGATGCCTTTAAGGAACAACTCTTTCTGCTGAAAATTATGGAAGCATGACATAAACAATCTTTTAAAAGATTCAAAGTGAATCGACTGCTTTGTTCTATAGCCAACGTGGGTTTATGCAACCTTCAGGTTATTTGACATCAGCAAAACCCAAACCCTCATGGTATCATCCATGATAATCACTCTGTAATATTGTATTTCAACAGACCAATTTATGTTTTACATGACTATCACATATTTGTAAAGTCCTTGCAAATATTACTGCAGTACTATGCAGTTGGTTTTTCTCTGGATGGTTAAATTTGTCAGATGCACATCACAATAATCAGTAGTATTTTTTTTTTCAGCAAAAACCATGGCACTGGATTTAGCCTTATTCCCAACTGGTACAGCATCAGCTCTGATCACCTGTGCGGACCAGGTCTGATTTCCCGGACAGAGTCATACCAAAACTTTAAAATTTTTATACTTACTGCTTCTTATTCCTCCCCCAAGTTTCCTATGAAATATTCCTTTAATTGACATGAGGAGACTTTCTGTGTCAGCTAGTTCTAGGAGTTGTTGGTTTTATGTACCGTGACCTCTGTGCATGCTTTGTACATAAACCTCTTAATCTTAATACATCCTTGTTCAGCATTGGTTTTTCTAGTTACCTTTAATTTTTCTTTATAAAGGGCAAGAACAGTCATCCTAACTTAAGAAGTGTAGTAGACTTTCCTATTTCATGATTGGTTGTTGAGAGTCATGTGACAACATTCTTTCTCCCCAAATGGGAAATTTACTAAAAGATATTACTTCTTGGACTACCTTGAATATATGAAGTATTGAAGTCTTAAAATATTATGAAAGATACTTTTGAAGAGAAACAAAAAGAAAATAGTGAGATTAAGCTGTTGCTTCAAAATGAGTTTGAGGGGCTGCTCTTCACCTTTAGTTGCGTAGAAGAGGATTGCCCAAACTTATACATAGTGTAGGACTTTGAAGAAAATGTCAATTTTTCTTTTCTCTTTGCAGAAGAGCTCAATGGTGTGGAAAGTTCTCTAGAGTGGGCACAAAATTTTTTGATTCCTTATCAAAAATTTCCTAGAACCTATCAAGATGCAGTAAAAGAGGGAAAAAGGCCTATTCCATCAGATAAAGTGCAAGTGGCAAAGATTGTGGTTGGGGAGATTATCCATTCAAATGGACCTGGAAGTAGGCAGGTTTTCAGAGTAATTGCAAACAAACTTATTGCACGTTCTCCAAAATCTTTTCAGACAGATCTTGGCTCTGGTGCGGAATCTTTTCGCAAAATGCTTGAAAACGCTTATTATAACCACCCAGCAAAAAGGCAAAACAGACATAACAGCTTAAAGCGCAGCCTCCATGAAAGTGGCTGAAACAGGGCCATTGAAATTTGGTTATATTAAAGATACATATGGTTGTGTTGCATGGCAACCAAGTGAGTTTCCGGAAGGTGAGGATGAGGAAATACAGTGAAAAAAAAAGTGGTTGCAGAAAGAATTCCAAAAAAACAGTCAGAGACAGTAAGAAAGTGGATGACCTCATGGTGTCCACGTATGCCTCTCAAAGGTTTGATATCAATAAAAAAACGCTCATGTTGGAGGTTAAGGAAAACTGGCCTTTCCTTTTCAAGCAGAAGTACATAATAAAACATTTTGAAAAAAAAAAAGGAAAGTGAATTTTTCAGAAAAAATGCCACCAGTTGTTAGGTTCCTAAAAACTAAGGCAGAGAAGAAGATTAAGAAATGGGTTCACCTCTCTGAATCTGCTGAAAATGAAGGACAACATGAAGGGTGTGCTAATGCTGCAGGTTTACTCATGGTAGCTTCATACTTTGATGAAGATAATCTACACCTATTGAAGGAAGTGGGGGTAATTTCAACATTTCCTTCCATTCAATGTTGTTTATGATGTAGAGCCTCTGTTGAGGATGATTAATTCTGTAATAACAGTGTGTTAATCTGTTGCAAAATTGTATGCCTGTTTCAGGGCTCAATTTTTGTCATTGTCTGGTTGTCTGAGACAACCCAAATTAAGTCAGAAGTTAAAAGTACAACCATTTTTTCGTGGCAAGACTAAAACCCCACTTTGTTTTTATCTGATTCAAGACTAGCGTATACAGTTGGGAAGCAGACCTCGCATTTGTGACCTTTATTGTGCAATCTTTACATCCTCAGTTCTTGATGTGAAATGCATTCTGGGAGACCCTACTCTAGCTAGCTTATGCAGAGCAGAAAGGAACACCCGTTAAAAATGTCAATAATTCCTATTCAAGGCCTTACGTAATTGAGTATTTTTTAGCAGTTGAAGAAAAACTTGTGAATATTCCAAAAAAACTCAAATTTTTTAGATAACGATTGTCAGCCAGGGGTAAACTTTGGCTAGAGTCTTCGTCATAAGCTTTCCGAGAAACCAAATTAGCGATAGCTCACTTGCGAAGTTTAATATGACACATCTTCAAGGTGAGAATATGTTGAAATATCATTTTATAGAGGGAGAACAAACAATAATTTCAAAATATTGTGGTACAGTACCTTTCTTGTTATCCTCTTACCTGCACTAAAAATGCCAAAAGAACACTGTGTCTTTGTTCTGCTTATCTATTCATTATATGTACATACTTTTGCATCGCTTACATAAGTGATGCAAATGCATGGCATGGCATGGGTTGGATCTTGTATCACAGTGCTGCAAGAAGCTAGGTACCATCATACATTGCGTTTCAAGATGGCTGACTGACTATAAAAAGGTGTACTGCAAACAGATTCATTGCATAAACAAAGCGGGATTGACCGTCTTCAGGAAAATTGGAATAATTTATCAGCGAAACTATGTGGGAGAGTACTCTGGATTAAATTAGAGCATTTGACAAGTAATTGGACAGCTTCTTCATTTGTCAATGTTCAGAAAGGGTGACTTGAAATCTTCCTGTGATTCTTGCTCCTTTTGGCCAATAATTTCCCCAGAAATTGATATGGTAACTTGTGAAGTTAGTCTAGTAATTAGTTTCATAGTTTTTCTTGTTTGTAATTGAAAGTATAAAGAAAAAAACAGCCGTTTTTTTATTTCCAATTGTACATTTCCATAAGTGGCTAAAATTGAAACTTGTGTGACATCATAAGAGCTTAATACATTTTGGTGAACCGGTCAGCTTCCCAGCTGTGTACTGCTTTTTGATAGACTTGTGGACTCTTTCACTTTTCATCATTATATTGTCTCTCAAACATTATATCTGTATGTATAATTCTGCAAGATGAAAAGTACATGAATGCACACTAAGAAAACAGCAAGTTGCTGCTGATACCTCAATGTACTAAATGGTCTGTGGACCAGGAAAATGACAAAAGCAAGGCAAACTGAAACAGCAAAATTTTGGACATTAATTAGGCATGAATTAGTTTAAAATTTAGATTCACTTATTTTTATGATATGAGTACAAACATTTTTTCCAACATATTTTAATGAATGTTTGTGTTACTTTTTTTTCAGGAAACATGTGACTTCGAAAAAGCTATGTTCGAAGACTGCAGCTATCCATGCCTTATTTACAAAGGTAAAAATTGCATATTGATTTTATTGTATTGAAAAAGTAACAACTACATTGTAGTCACTGTCTTACTGCTAATCTCCCACAAACACTGCACTGGTAAAGCTACTTATAAAGGTGGCAGGTTATGCTAAAATATTCATGGCAGTCTCCTTCATGATGAATGCAGAAGGTGAGCCTCATGTTTGTGTATTGATGCATATATTTATATGGTGTTAGAAATATTTGACTTCACATGTCTGTGCAATTTATTTTCTTTTGATTTAGATAGAGGCTATTCGGCTGAAACATAATTATGCTTTTTCAAAAGTTAAAAATGCTAAAACATTTTTGCCTCTTTCAAGTCACTCCTGATGAGACAATGATTATAAGCATGCCCTGAGTTTTTTGTTTTCCAAGTGTGCTACTGTACAAATCATCCCTCTCAGTAAATTAAGGAGTGTGGTGTGTTATTTTACTAAACTGTGGTAGGTTTATATGATTTCACATGCTTTATCTAGGTGTGCCAAAGTTACACTCCTCATAGTGATTTGAGGCAAGTGATGGCACACCCCTTGGTGTTGTATCACACTTTCCTGCCTCAAAATTCAAGGCCTTGATTAGACATAGCCATGCATTCAGTTTGAGTTTTTAGAATCGAGTCTCAAACTATACTGGAATACAGACTTTAAAATTCTATTCATAAAGGGTTTTTTTTCAATGCGTGAATTGCTATTTATGATCTTGGAAATCAAAAAGGTGAGCATTGATAATTTTTGGCTCTTGTTGGACTCATACATCAATATATTCCAAGCATTAATTTTACTGCAATTCATGTTTTCTTTTCCTTCTTTGTCTACTGCTCACCAGGGACCAACCCTCTAACATCCAGATCGGGGGATATTGCAGTTGTGATTGAAACCAAAGCCTTAATTTATGCAGACAGTTGCCTCATGGGACTCCTTCTTTGGTTTATGTCTTTTTTTGTTTTCAACATTTGCTATCCAGAGGAGACAAGTAGCACACTTGAGTGGATGCAGCGGTAAGTTCATTGAAGATGTGTAAACTTTTAGTTGCTGTCTACAAAGACTACTGTGCTTTTAGACACAAAGTCACTAGAAGAAAGTAATGTATGGTTTCTTCAATTTAACTGATGATTTAAATTCTTTGAAATTGATTGCAAGTTTAAGGTTTTATAAATGAAAGTATGCCTTCATGTGGTTTAGATATCCCTTGCCAACTTTCTTTATTGTTGTTTTGAATAATCGTACCTCACAGTGTCAAGAAACAAAGACCCTTAGTCAAGTCCAGTGTTGTGCACTTGCAACCTACATGTTTTGTTAGTTTTGTCAGTTTGAATATATAGATGGAATTCTAGCACGGGCAGTTCGGAGTCCTACCAAACAATTTTATTGAGGCTAGTAGAAGTGGCAAAGAAATAGATATGGTCAGAAAGTCTACTTTCACCAGGATAAATGGCAACCCCACCTCCTCCCCTTTCAAAATTAAAAAAAACGAAAAACACTCTTCAACCTTGCCTGTTTGCATTAGCACCATCATATAGGTTTAAACATCTCTTTTTAATACCATTAAAAGTTTGTAAAGCTAAATCAGATCAAAGAGTTAAAGAGGAAGAACAGTCCAACCAGATGGTTACAATCTATTTGCCCATTCAATCCTGTGAATGGCTCTTAGCAGTTTTGTTCTCCTCACTGAATGAATGGTGAAATTTATATGGTTTTAACTCATTGCACTAGCTACCTTGGAAATGCAAGTTTAACTTCTGAAATAAAAAGAATGGCACAAGGAAGAGAAATAAAGGAGTTATAAATGCTCTTCCCCTTGAAGCAATTTGACTTGAACTTTTACCTATTTGCCTTAAGAAAATGCAATAATCTATCAAGTTGAAACCTGTGGAGAACTGAGGTTATTATAGAATTTAATGTAGAAGTTTCAATTGTTTGTGGATTGTCTCAAAGTTTGGTTATCAGTCTGCTTCTTCTAAGTTAAAAGCACTGGCCAATTGATGTTTTATCATTGTATTTGTGTTTTGTTTTGATCAGGTTGTTTGCCAATATCAACCCTCAGAGGGGCTCAAAAGCCAAAAAGCAAGGTCAAGGTGGAAGAATAGAAAAACTAGTAGAAAAGGTGAAGGATTTTGAGTGGAACTTCTGAACTATCAAGTGTCGAACATCTTCTTTACGCATCTTTTTTTTTTGTTATCACATTTAAATTGACCTGTTTCTCTGCAGGTGTTTTTCATTCTGTAAAAATTATCTAAGCTTTTGATTTGAATGATCATTAAATTGTTTCTAAACAATTTTTAAATCATTTTAAAGTCTATAATTTTGGAAATTTACTAAGTCAACACTATTCTTGTAAATCTTCACAATAATTTTACTATCAATGACAGTAGACAATACTCAGATGTTAATTATGATTATTTTATAAGTTTTCACAGATGGAAGGCCATAAAAGGGCATAAATTTACATCACGTTGTGTTCCGATTCTCATACCTAAATGTTACAAATGCTGGATCAGTCGGGTACTAATAATAATGTTGACATTTGGTGAGGATTGATTGCTGGGTGTCAATGAAAGTCAACGAAAGGATGATCCAGCTAAAAACTTAACAAACATCATTTGATAAATATCGTAATTAAACCCACAGAGGAATAAATCCCAAGTTTCAAAAGAATGGTTGACGTATACGCTGTTTTAACATAAATCAAAGCTACAGTTGTGGTTGCAAGTGGACCAACTTTGACTCAATCACAGGTCAACATTTATTACTGTTTGGACATTGTCATTCATATCATGCGAAGGAACCCGGACCCTGTACAATAAGAAGTAATGATGCATCGTTGGTTTGATCTGACATGCAATCAACATGCAACCGTCCTATTGAAATTGTCTTTAGAAGTTTGATTTGTGGCAAGTCTATTTTGTCATTCCAAACTCACAGAAATATTCTTTATTTTTTGCACATTTCTTGCCCCTTTCTGGCTAAAAAAAGTACTTCACAATTTTTAAAAATTTATTTCATTGGTTTCCATGGAAGGATTCAGTACATTTCATAAAAGCTGTAGAGATCTTGCAGATAAATGATTCCTTTGATTTTACAAAGGTTGTAGGAGCCTCTTTACAGTCATGATTAATGTTGTTATCCACCCACAGGAAAGATAGTTGATTTACTGAAAACATTGCATCGTGAAGAGAGTATAGCTTTTAAGTTTTCAACATCATACATGAATCACAGCGAGGAAGTTATTTTTAAGAACAACTTTTGTTGCAAATCAAGTCTAGCATGCAATAGCCAACCTGCAGTCTTTAGTGAGCTAGAATGACTTCATTTCAGCAGAAACAGAATTGAATGTCTTTTACAGTATTTAAATAATGGACACACAATTGCTCATGATAATGAAAGTTAAGCATGTTACTCTTCCAATCTTCTGCTATGTGCTTTGGTAAATTTTTGTTTTTTTTCCCGTTGCTGTTATCAGAAACTTGATTTGATGTTAGATTTTTGTTTCAAAAAGATGCAAAATAAATTGTGGCGTTGTTATGATTGCATACAAGAATCTTTCTGCTGTTTTTTCTTGGTTGTTTTGTTTTTGTTTTTCAGTTACATTTCTTTCATCATATCCACCTTCTTCACATGTACTCACTTTTAAAATTTCTTTCGAGTTATGGACAGAATTCATCTCGGATGTTTTCAGGGTTCCATTTAGAAGTTGCAAGACACTGCAGCCCAAGTGCATAATTGCCATTAATCTCATCATTGTTACCAGGTAGAAAAGGATCAAAAGACTGAGATATCCCTGTATGGCTTTTTCACCTTGGATACATAATAATAACTGAAGCAATGGATTCAGCAGTGCACCAAATTAAGGGCCAGAGTGTAGTGAAAAAAATAAAAGACAGAAAAGGGAAGTTAAGCAACAGGAATCCCAGCAGGAAACTGCAAAGTGTTGTGACAGTAGAGAGGAGCTTTGTTATGTCACAGAAAATTTCTGTTAAAATCAACAGAAACATTCTGTTTAGCAACAGACTTTGTGCTAGTAACGGATTGACAGCACATTCTCCGTTTTACAACAGAAATTTTGTAACAGTACCGATTAACTTGTTTGGTTACACTCAATTTCTGTCAACTGACAGTACTTTGTCCTGGCAAATAATTGACAGAGCTGTTATGTTACAGAAAATTTCTGTTAAAATCAACAGAAACTTTCTGTTTACCAACAGACTTTGTGCTAGTAACGGATTGACAGTACATTCTCTGTTTTCCAAGAGAGAAATTTTTTACAGTGTACTACAATGACAATATTTTCTTCCGTAGTAAAAGGACATCGTCAAAGAAGCGACAAAAAGTCCTTGCTATAGAATGTAATAAGAAGCGTGCCTGGTTAATAATGTGATGACAGACGAATCGCAGCTAATAGCTATAAATTATAAACATCGACATTTTGGTATTCACGTTTCATTATACGACGTAAAAATGATGCAATGTATCTTTATGATTGATTACTGGATGGTTCGACACTGTGATTTGTGTAAGACAATATCGTTCAAGTTTGATTAAATGCTCAACTTAGAAATAATTGGGGAAGGGATACTAGTGACGTATATGAACAGGACTAATACCAGGGAGCTGCTACTAAAGGCAGCTCCCTGCTGTGACCTTTTTTGAATATAGTTCTTCTGTCAATGCAACCATGGGACGACCCCCATGGTTTTTCACGGACACGGATGAGTGATATGTATGACTTTGCAGTGAAGACAAAAGATAGCACACCACCAATTCAAGGGGAATCCCGCCGAAGGAGGTTACCCTACGAATTTCACACCCTAGAAAAACTTTTTTTTTTGGGCGGGGGGGGGGGGGGGGGGGGTTTAGACCATGTTAGTGAAGAGATGTGTTCAATTTGTGATCTCTATGTAGTAGGAAAGTAGTTGAAGTAATCAAAGAAAATTGAAGGTATTTAAGGCATTTTTTGCAATATATCCTTCCGCGATGCAAAACGGCATTTTGAATGAGTCAAAAAACAGGAACCTGACTACTCTATTATACAGGCCCTCCTAGCGCGAACTGAACATCGTGTAGGCAAGTAATGGTGGTGTTAGTAAAAGAGGCGGCAGCAGACCCACTTACCAGAAGTTGTTCATCCTTTTCAAAACGTGTCTGTCTTTCCTAAGTCATTGTTGTGTATCTTGATATCCTCATTTTCTATCAGCCAGCGAGCAGCAAGAACAACACTTCTAGGCCTAACATTTTCAGAAAAACAGCCGTTTTATAACTTAATTTTCTCTTAAATTTGACAGGAATTACTTGGCTCTCTTCAAGTCTTTTAAGTAAAGTTTTAATTGTTACCACCACATCAGACGGGACATTAACAACATTTCCCTTAATACTAAATTGTCCTCCTCGAGGAAGCTCACGCAACTGCATAAAAGGTGTTCGCAAAGCGACCAACCTTTCTTCAAGACGATGTCATTTCAATTCTTCTGGTATCTCATACATTTTCATATTATTATCTCGACTATTTTAAACAAGTTTTACAGACCCTTCCTTTATCTATACCTTCTTCCTGTTTACAAATATTAGTATTTCCACTAAATCTAACTAAATTCACCCACAGTGCACATTCTTTATACCATAACTGCTCACAATAAAAGCAAACATATGTAGGCCCTCCATAATTTTATTCCAAAAGCGATGTTGCAATTCTCTAATTGGACTCTCCTTTTCTAAATTGACGCTTACGTATTTGTTCTCTAAACATCATTTTAGTACTATCACTTGCAATACCCACACTACGTTTTATTACAAAACCTTTATTTTCCCAACATTTATACCTATCTTCAGTCACTCCCATAGACCCTTTCACTAATATTTGATAACTCCCCTCATTTAAACAAACATCTGCTCTCTCCTCTTAATTTTGCACTGACATTTAATTACGCTCCTCTTCAAAAAAAATGTCTCCTCTTTTCAATATGTTACATTTCACACCGAAAAATTCTTCACTATGTTCATTAACACAACCCCTCTTCAACCAATTCTCTATAACGCTGCTCTCATGTACAGACTCATTATCTTCTATTTCCAACACTACGTCATAATGTACTCCACCTGTATTGACTAAATAAATGGCACGTTTTTCCCGATAAACTACACAATGAACTTAAGATGACTTGTCTTAAATATAAATGATTATCTTCTACCCCTGTAACCAGTAATGCCAAAAACCTTTTTTCTCTCCAACAGCTATCAACAACGAAAAAATAAAATGTACATGTAGATCTTTCGGAACGTATAAATAATACATCGCGATCGTCATGTTCCCTACTTTCCCCATCATCACACCTCTGACTTTTTTCACATTCATATGAACTTTTTTTTGGTTTGTTCCCAACTCTGATATCATCATTTTTCTCCTCTTCATAACTTTTGTCTTGAAATTTACCCCATACTTTCTTTTTCTTTGTTGCCAACCTTTCCTTTCTAAATTAAAAATCTTTGAACGGCCCTTCTTAGGCATTGTAATATTCTCCACATAATTTTAAGCTTTTAAATAACAAATTTGCCATAACCAGACACCTTGATATAACACAAATATTAATACTCACCAACTCATACAAATAATATTGACCTACAAAAAACAATGTTTCCCTCCAACAGAAACTTACTTTGTGGATATTGTCGTTAGTGTGAGAAATTCACACAGCCCTTTAAAGTCACAAAAACAGTGAACAAAACTCCTCTGAACTATCAAACTTTTTACTTCATCGCAACCCCGACCTTGCCACTTGAAAAGAATAAATCCCTACAAAGAAATCTTCATATAAATACTCAAAATTCACTAAACACCAATCTGTAATGAATTAAAAAAAAAAAAAAAACAACCAAAATGATGGCGCTGTGTTACACTATCAAACAACCTTTTCCCCAGCGTACATACGGACCTGGTTTTTCCGCAAGATTGTTACTAAAAATAGAACAAGTTTCCAAATTTTACATGAAAAAAACCCCAATTTTACACTCTCACGAAATTCATATTTCCACCAAAACTTAAAAACATGAAAGAGAAGTACCATCCAAATTGCACTAAACCGTATCTCGATACCACAAAGCATCTACAAGAAGATAGAAATAAAGTGCCGGAAAAGTCAGAAATTGACATCGCGAGAGTAACTGCATTAGTTGCGGTGCTGCCTGCAAGGCAGGCACCGCAACTAAAAATGCATGAATAAGGTAATTGCGGCCGCTGCGGGCCGTAGTCAGGACGAAATCATCCCTCCGTTTACTGAGGTTTCCATTTCCCCCACTTTCTACCCTAGGTATTACTCGGTACAAATTGTTTTCGGAAAAGGAATCCCATAGTTCATTTTGATTTTATAAAGCCATTGATGTTAGGGCGGTAGTCAGTGTAAGGCAAGTAGATGTTGCTTTTTAAGTGCATTGAAACGGCACATACAAAACAAAAACAAAAAACTGAAACCGGATCGGGCAAAAACATAAACGCAAAACTATTTACAGACTGCTAAATCAAACAGAAAATTATGTTCATTACAGTAATAAGCTATATATACAGATATTTACAAAACTATGTACAGAAAATCATACACACAGATATTTACATACTATTTACAAGCCCCTTACATACCCACCCTATTACAAATTGACCACCACACGGCCCCCCCTCACCGAAACGAGTGGACCCCATCGCCTACCGAACGCCGACCTTGGCAAACGAACGAAGTCGGACTCAACCCTCAGCCTCACCTCCGCCTTCACCGATGCCAGGACGACGTCCGCAGGCTTCCCCATCCCCCTAAAAACAACGTTACATCGGTCTCTCCATAAGGCCAGCTTTATGGAGGCCGAAGCAAAGGTAAGTATGCCCTGAATACTTGTATTGCATGGCGGGGTGAAAGACCATACAAAGCATAGTCCCGGCCGACCGCCCATGTGTTGCCCATCGTCAAGCGATCAGTCAGGACTTGGAACCATTCCCAAAGGAGGGCCACAAATTCACACTGCCAAAACACATGTGACACACTTTCCCACTTTGTGCATCCAGTGCGTGGGCAAATTCCATCTCCAAGACGCCACCGAAGACGCTTGAGATTAGTAACAATCGCATCATGTGCGATTCGCCACAACAGGTCTCGCCTGCGGTAATCTAATGATCTGCTGTGGACCACACGCCACACTTCCGACCCTGAAGCATAGTGATTGGATTGGACCTGGCCAACCAATTCTTCAAAAACAGCCTGGTATAGGTCTCTTGCACTTAACTGCGAAACGTCCCCAACTCTAGATATAATTAGGAGCGTTTCTCTCATTTGACTGTATGCTTCCGAGGGCCTCCAGCTGTGGGGTTCACTGTTACTAAACAGGGAGGGAAAGAACCGACGGAATGATAATCCCCCCCAATAACGGACAAAATAGGCAAAAGGCATTCTGCTGTCTACAGCACTATAAACACACTTGGTCAAGAGAAAACGGAGTTTGGAAGGAAGATGCACAAGGCCCAACCCACCACGCCTAACATCCTGATATACCATCCCTCTTCTTACGAGCTCCGTCTTCCCTGACCATAAAAACCTAAACACAGCCCTCTCGAGACGCAACAGGACACCCTTTGGAGCAGCCAGAACGGTGCCTGGATACCACAAAAGGGGATAAATAAAACGATTGATAACTGTCACCTTTCCGAACAGGCTAATGTGGCGCTCGCCGAAGTCCTTCAAACTAGCTTCCACCAGGTCCACTTTCTCATTCCAGGTAAGTAACTCGGTTTGTCCATAACCAAACCATATGCCGTTTATCCTTATGGCGTCGTCTACCCATGATGCAGCGAAGGGCAGTCTTCTTGACCGCCACTTACCTAGGCGAAGTCCTTTGGTCTTATTGGGATTCAGTCTGGCACCTGTGGCTCTTTGAAACTTAGACAACGTGCCACTAAGGGCCTTGAAGGAAGCTAGGTCGGAGACTACGCATGTGACGTCATCGGCATACTGAAGGCACTTAACTTCAACACCACCGGGAATGTGAAATGGTTGAAACAAAGGCTCTACTTGAAAGGCTCTTGCTATTGATTCACTAAACAATACGTAGAGTAAAGGTGATAGGGGCACCCCTGCCGTACGCCACGTTGGACACTGAAGGGGTCTGACGGTAGGCCATTAACGATAACCCGACTATTTACACTATTGTACAATAAGGAGGTCCATTTAACAAAAACTGGATTCAAACAAAACTTCTTTAAAATTTTAAAGAGGAATCCATGATGAACCATGTCGAAGGCCTTCTCCTGATCGAGGGAGACAAGGGCACATGGAAGATCACGGTCCATCACGTATTCAACTAAGTCCCGCACCACCCAGAGGTTCTGCTGAATACTGTGTCCCCGCACCGCACAAGTCTGAAAGGACCCTACAAGATCTGGCATAACTGTGCCTAGCCTGTTGCAAAGGGCTTTCGCCAGAATCTTGTAATCTACATTTAACAAGGTGATTGGCCGTTTGTTTTTCGGTTCGAGGGGGTCTCCTGACTTAGGCAGCAAAGTTATTATGCCTGTGCGCTGCGAGTGGCTCAATGAGCCAGCAAGGAAGCTAGAGACGAATACGTCACGGAGATCATGTGCTACGGTACCCCAGAAGCGTTTATAGAACTCTACTGGAATACCGTCGGACCCAGGTGCCTTTCCACCTTTCATCTTCGCCACTGCCTTCCAGAGCTCGTCAACAGTCAAAGGGGAGCCAAGTTCATCATTCTGATCTTTAGAGGGGGTTTTGTCAATATTATCTAATAGGGACTTTTGAAGGTCTTCATCGACATCTGCCTGGGTATACAGCTGCTCATAAAAGTTTTTATACACTTCTACAATGTCGAGAGGGTCCTTTTGTACCACACCGTGGGCGTCACGGACAGCTTTTATACTGCGATCGATGGCATTCTTTGTGACGTCCCGGTAGAACTTAATGGTTGGTTTCTCCTCCGCCTCCACACAATGCACACGAGCACGAACCCGGGCCCCGTGTAGTTTTCCATCAAGGTACTGTTGGATTGCATGAAGTGCGGAGTGGTCCCCGTTCCTCTCCCTAGAGCAAAGTGAAAGGAACTCCTCCTTTCTTCGACGAGCTCTTGCTACACAATATTCCACTGTAAACTGTTTGATGCGGGTCTTTACATCATCCCACCACTCTAAATCTGTTGAAAAGGCCGGCCTCAAAGTTCGCCACCCTTCGTATCTGGCCTTAAAATGTTTGCTATATTCGGCCTCCGTTAGAATATCTGTGTTCATTTTCCAGAACCCCCTCCCTACTGGCCATGACTCTGGGGGTGTGAATGAGACAGTAACTGCATCATGGTCCGAAATTGGACATGCCACAACTTCGCAATCACTTGGTGACAGAGCCGTTGGAGCGTACACCCTGTCCAACCTTGAGGCGTCCGTGCCATCAGGGCGGTGCCAAGTGAACACGGACAAGCCAGGATGCTGCACTCTCCAAACGTCAACCATATCGTGATTCTTTGTGAACATGTCCAACTCCACCATACCAACACTACAGCTTGAAGATGTGAAGGTGGACATTCGATCAAACCGTGTGTCAGGGACACAGTTGAAGTCTCCAGATAGGATACAAGGGGCACAGCCAGGAACGAAGGATGGCAGGGTAGCAAAAAAATTCCTTCTGTCTGTAGGTTGGTTGGGGGCATAAACGTTACATAAGAAGAAGCTCCCGCAAGGATGTTTGATGGTAATGCATACCAACCGGCCCTCATGATCATGATCAACCTTTCCGACTTGGAGAAACTAAAATGACAGATCCACAGGAAGATGCGGAACCAAAGGAAGCGTACAAACCCCCACCCCATTCGTAGGACCAGGTGTAGACATCGTCCTCATTAACAATGTGAGTCTCTTGGAGGAAAACGAAGTCCACACCCAATGACTTACAAAATTGGAATATTCTGGACCGCTTCCGACTGTCCCTCATGCCGTTTACATTCAGGGTCATGAGGGACAGGGGACCATTCATGAAATGTGGAGTGTGAAATTACAAAACTGTCTCTGACCTGGCCTTTTTGTTACATGGATCTGGTGCTGGTGGCACAGAAGGACTAACTCCCCCTCCCCGGTCGGAGACCTCCCCTGAGGCCGACCTTTTCAACTTGGGCTCAAGTTCAACGGCCTCACACAAATCAAACCAGCCCTCCCCAGATGGTGGGTCCTTTGGTGGAGGCTCTGAGGCAGGTCCTCCCACATCTGACATGGCAGAGTCAGATTCCGAGTCCGAGGACATTCTAAGGTCGTGCTCCACTGTTTGTATTCCAGCCTCCCCGGGAGCTGGTGGAGAGTGTGACTCAGGTACCGATGTGGAGGGTTGGGAAGGGCCTACCTCAGGGTTCCCACAGACCACCTCACATCCCTTAGAAGCTAGGAACTCTTGTTCCACCTGATGTGCCACCTCATCAGGCGTAGGGGACCTGGGTTCCTCCACCATTGGTTCAGGGTCTGAAGACAAGGGTTCACTTGCCGGCTCCACATCTGCACTTGCACGCGCAGAGTACGATGTGGGGCAGGCACCAGAGACATGTCCCTCCTCCCCACACAGGTTACACCGCACCTGATTGGGACATGTTGCCCTCTCATGCCCCAACTGCAGGCATCTGCCACAACGTTTGTTTGGGCATGACTTGGCCTCATGCCCCTCCTCCCTACACTGGAAACAGGTGCGGGGCTGGCCAAAATACCTGATGTGGGCCTTAGAACCCCCTATGAACAAGACGGAGGGGATGTCTCGTTTTAGCTCCATACGGAACTGTCTCTTTCCGTTGAGAATACCGGCCAGTTCACCTTCATTATACTTTACCCAACGCCAGTCAGAGACAGTTCTGTATTGTCCTAGAACCCTCGCCACCAGGCCCTGATCTACCTCAAAATTGAGGTACAACACCGTCACCACCACAGAGCGATCATATGGGGTGACAGTGAGACCCTCCACACCCTTAAGGGAGGAAACCCCCTTCAATCGGGCAGCATCAGTCCGGAACTTCAAATCATACGTATTTCGGGATGCAAGGGCCTGCAGCATCTCTATATCCTTAACATCTACCTTATTGTTCTTCAACACAGAAAAAACATGCTGGGGTGTAACATTCCCCCTCGACTCAAACTGTAACTTAACGATACTGCTATCCCGACCTCCGGGCATAGCAGCAAAGGTTTGTGGCACAAGGCCACGCAGCAACTAGAGAGAAAACTTCAGCACAGCAGATCAAACCCAGGCAGGAAAAAATAAAGGGAACCCAACAAACTATACACCAGGCGTGCTTTAAAACGAGCACGGCCAAACCACGTCCCCAAGCGAGAGACCACACCCAATATCCAACACTTCGGTAAAACGACAATAGTAGTATATGATAGTATAACAAGCAGCACAGTACAGCACAATGCCAAAATTCAGCACGATCAGCGAGAGCTCCGCGAAACACGTCCGCTCTCGACGAAGACCAGAAGTAGATGTTGCTTATATCCTATGGCACGCCAAAAGGCTCACCAAATATGATGATGTTCCAAAATACACGTTCATGTATGTACCAAATATATACTGTAGCGAAAACGCAAGGTAAGCGCCCTCCTTGCACGGTACCTTTAATCTGTCACATGAAGCAAGTTGACCCCTGACCTGCGAAATTCTAATTAGCTGTTATCGTGTGACTTCTCACGACCTAGTGCCATGTTTCTATTGTTACCCGTGCGGGCCGGATATCACGTGTGTAGATTCCCGCCGGCTCACTCTTAGCCTCGCGGGTTGATAGCGAGCGGAAGCAGACAGGCAAGCGCTAAAGGGAGCTTTTTTCTAAAAGTCCCCACGACTCTCTGGCGAAGAGCCAAGGGGCGAAAACCAAACGATTACTCCCGGAGGAGTTCTGCTCCCTTAAGGAGCTTAACGTCCCAAATGGACAAGCGCTAAAGGGAGCGACGTTGTACTCCCTCGGTTCAAAAAGTAACGTGAGTTTAAGTCGTAATTCTTTAGAGTAATCAATTAATAGAGTGACAGTTAATTCTTTTAGGCCCAGTATAGAAGAGTGAAGCGATCGTTAAGTGAAGTAAGGCAATTATAAAGACGTCGATTGTATATGACATGTGATAATCAATGTACCGTTAGCTCATTGCTTCGTAGGCCTGTGTATTGAGATTTGTACAGAATTTACTATTAAGCTTCTACACAACGGTGTCGTTACCGTGGGACCTCTGGGACGAAATTATTCCGTAAAAGTCAGTGTGTATAATCTTCTGGCCTAAGGGTAACCTTACAAGTAATTAACAATCTATATAGACAGTTAACGGGTCTTAAGTTACTGTCGGTGACCTGAATCTTTGAAATTACATCAGCATTGAACCCTAAGCTGGAGAAATTTAATAGTAGCTTAATGGTTCCGGTCAGTGTGAAGCGGCCGGCATAAGTTAAAAGTGATAAGAGAAATAGATGGATCATTTAGGCTGAATGCACTTTTCTGGGACAGATAATTAGTTCATTCGAGTGGTTTAAGAGTAAAATGGCCCGGGCAGAGCTATGTTTCAGACTTGTTTAAGTCGGTATGTCTACTGATGAGACCATCTAGATTTTATCCATTTTCTTGAGTGAGGTTTATAATTAAGGGGAGCTTTAACAAGTGATTCTTACGGGTGATCAGTGCTCGTAAGTCATAGTGGCTATGAGTAACTCTCGCGAGCAGGTAGTGCTCACAAACAGGTAGTGCTCACGAGTAGCAGTGTTCGCGAGCAGGTAGTGCTCACAAACAGGTAGTGCTCACGAGTAGCAGTGTTCGCAAGCAGGTAGTGCTCACAAACAGGTAGTGCTCACGAGTAGCAGTGCTCACGAGTAGGGGGACTCATAGGTAGGGGTGCTCACGAGTAGATGTGACCAGTGAGTAAGTTCAAGAGTAGCTTAAACTGTCACCTGTCACTAAGTTTAATCAGGTCGTAAAAGTAAAAGTGATTGTACGAGTTGCGCTTACTCACAATGATGGCTCACCAATCAAACCGAATCGGGATGTACAATTGCTAAATAAAATTGATTGAGAATCAATACTCGACCTGTCTTCATCTTTGTGTGTGTGTGCTTCTGTTATACTCTACTGCGACTGGAAACGCTGTTGGAGGACGACGGCGAGCGTTACAATACGATGATGTACTAACTTCATACGATCAGTTCGAGTAAGCTTCAAGGAGAGCTGTAACCAACGGGTGTTTAAGCTTATTGCCCTTCAGTGCTAAGATGATTGACAATGAGTTTGTGAAAACAATGAACTTGTTACCATTTGATGTTTCAATCATTTCGAAAGCCATCTTAAGTGCATGGAGTTCAGCAGTAAATATTGATGCATCATCCGATAATGTGATTTGCACGGACGCGAGGCGGCTTGACGCCGCTGCCGAGACCCTGTTCGTGGCTATGGAGCTGTCAGTATAGATCCCTTGATACTGATCATACTTGTGTCCCAGCTCACTAAAGCCGGTCTGGAACAAAAGTTCATTTGTTGAGGTCTTCAGATATGCCCTCAAGCTAAGGTCTACAACCGGTTTTTCTAACATCCAGGGTGGAGTGGTGGGGAACGAAAAAGGTGTTACAAGGTTAGGTTTTTTTTTTTTTTTTTTTTAACGTACATCGAAACAAGCACGCTGCAACAAAAGGACAACCCAAACCGGCCGGACAAAAACACAATTGCTAACCACGAGGATCCACACAGGAACACGGAACTTAAAACGCACGAAACCCCACCCCACCACGCAAACTCACTACCCGACACAAGACCAACACAGAACAAAACCAATCATGAACCCTTATTACAGTAAACTAAAACTATGTACAACGTCCATTTGTTTGAAGGCCGCAACAAACAGACAACCCAAAACAACCACACATAAAACGCGGAACGAAAACGGTCCGTCTCAACGAAAAGGACGCAACAAACCCCGCCCAACCAACCCGCCAACCTAGTGCCCGAAGGCCAAACCACGAGGCACCGCTTCTAATTATCTACCTGGGTCCTGACCATTTTACTCCGTGGACTCGGTATAGGTGCCCCAGAATGGTCATCAACCGGCCTCTTTAGTGGAGGCCCCTGAACCCCGCCCTCACAAAAATCAAACCAGCCCTCCCCAGAAGGTGGATCCTTGGGAGGAGGCTCTGAGGCAGGCTCTCCACCACTTGACGAATCTGTTTCAGAATCTGACGAGAGCCGGAGGTCCTCCTCAACCATCATGATTTCAACCTCCCCAGGTGTCAGTGGGGAGGACGGTGGAGACTCAACCCACAGAAGATCTTCCCTCATGCGGACAGCAAATGGGATAGCGGATGGTTTCCTCATATAATGTCACTAAACTTGTGGTTGAAGGCCGTTTCAAAGGCCGGTTTGTTCCTATGACTCATCAGTTTGAGGGCAAACTGGAGTGAAAGTTTCTTCCATCTTAGCTCAAGAGGTGGCTCGTTTGCCTCGCCGTATAAGCTATGTATTGGGGAGGTACGAAAAGCTCCCAGGTAGATCCTAAGTCCCTGATTATGAACAGGGAGAAGTTTTTTGAGATATGAATAACGCGCGGAGCTGCAGACAACACAACCATAGTCAAGGTTGGATCTTACCAAGGATCTGTATAGACGAAGCAAAGAAGGGCGGTCTGCGCCCCAGTCCATCTTTGAGACTACTTTAAACAGGTTAAGGGCTCCCCGGCACTTCCGCCTGAGATGATCGATATGGGCTTTAAAGATCAGCTTATTTGTCAAGTAGCACTTATATCACATCATTTCGCCTGATTCCTGAATCTAACAGGCTTCTCGGCCTTTTGGCTAAGATCATGTGTAGTATCTGTTCTTTTCATCCAGTCTAGAATGGAGCCATGCATGGCAGACCAATAATGTAAATGGTCCGAAGGCCTTGAGGTTGGTCAAGTGTTGTCCTTAAGTGGACGTATAGCTTCTTCGGGAAGCAGTTTAAAGTTTGGTTTCGCCGAACGGCCCTTTGCCAGAGGGTCGGGAGGACTTTGGAAAAAAAGCTTACTGTCAAGTATAATGCCGAGGAACTTTGTCTGGGGAACAACTGGGATGTGCACACCATTCAAGTTCAGGTCTGGATCGCAATGGGCACCTCTCTGGTTGCAGAAATGCAAGCAAACAGTCTTAGTTTGTGAAAAACAGAATCTATCTTGTCCGCCCAGTGTTGGATCTTATTAAGGCAGTTTTGTAGTTGTCTTTCTAAAGACCTCATATTTCTTGAGGACGTTGTAATAGAGAAGTCATCCACAAAAAGAGACTTTTCGATCCCTGCTGTTACCAAGTGAGCAATGCTGTTAATTTTCTTCATAAAAAGGGTAACTGACAGGATGCTGCCCTGAGGAACACCCATATCCTGATTATGCAAGTCTGACATTACACTTCCGACGCGAACACGAAAAACACGATCTTTCAGAAAATTCTGAATGAAAAGAGGCATTATGGCCCTCAG
The DNA here is from genome assembly GCA_037179385.1 of Holothuria scabra. Taxonomy (NCBI): domain Eukaryota; kingdom Metazoa; phylum Echinodermata; class Holothuroidea; order Aspidochirotida; family Holothuriidae; genus Holothuria; species Holothuria scabra. The sequence continues at coordinate 40,307,614 of CM074183.1, forward strand.
ACCGGCACTGTGTAAGTCTTTCAAAGTGCCATACTTCCAGGTTTTGTCGTATGCCTTCTCCACATGTCGAAAAATACCGATACCACGTAATGCCCTCCTATTAAACCACCACGAATTGTGGACTCTAGACGGACTAGTTGGTCAGTGGTGCTGTGGCCACGTCGAAAAACCACTCTGGAAGTCAGTGATCAGTTTATTGGTCTCAAGAAGCCAGACCAGACGGGCATTGATCATTCGTTCAAATGTTTCGCACAGGCAGCAAGTTAGAGAAATTGGACGGTAACTTGTAGCCTTAGTCGGTTCCTTTCCCGGTTTGGCGATGGGAATGATGATGGTTTCTCGCCAAGCCTTTGGGAAGTTGCCTTTTTTCCATACACTGTTGAAAATCTCCAACAACACCCGTAAGCAATTATCTGGAAGATGTTTTAAGAACTGGTAATGGACCTCATCTGGCCCAGTTGGAGTGTCATTGCTATTTTCAAGAGCAGTGCGAAGTTCCAAAATATCAAAGGGGTTGTTGTAGTCCTCTGAGTTATCCAATGTGAAGTTTAGATTCTGCTCCTCAGCGGTATACTGGAATTTCTGGAAGGCTCGGGAGTATTTATTGCTTGATTAGTTGGACTGATAACTCGTTGGCAAGCAAATTTGCAATGTGTTCCCTTTCTGTGCATTTTTGATCGTCCGGTTTGGTCATGTGATGAGGGCTACAATCTTGGACAAAACTCCTTGGGACACCCGCTCACCTTCGCAATGTTCACCACAGTTTGCCTATTCACGGCATACAGTCTGAGAATTTCGAGAAGTTAGAACTACTTGAGTCACAAAGTAGAAAGTGTCGCTTTGTCTTGATGGGCTGTTTTGCAAAAGGGAATAAGTTTAAGCGCCCGATCGTTCAGGTAGTTGTTCTCAACAGTGACCTGTTTTTGGTTTACACAGTCTTAGCATGTAAAAATAAAAAAATATTGAAAAGTTGTTCGTGTTTCCTATTTAAATTTGTTCACAACAGTGACGTGTTACCTGATAAGTGCATTTTGGAGAACAGAGGCACTGTTGTATCCAGCCTATTACTGCATTTTAAATTAATTTACCGCCTTCTCTCAAGGAAAAAATATGCCGCACATGCGAACTTGACGAGACCCCGGCAGTGAAAGATAAGTTCAATCAAACGGTCTACCATATATTTTGAAAGCAAATTTGGGAGCAAAAGGCAATGAAATTGCTTCGTTTTGAAGAGGGAAGAAAAGCATGCGTAACCAGTTTCATGTTACGTGAAAAATGGAGTCACCGGGGTGCAATTTGCTTCAAAATATGCCAAAAACCAGCCTTAACTAACGATCTACCATCGTTATAATTAAAAGCTTGGCTCTCAGATGTGCTTTTAACATTTCATGGTAGATTGTGGCGGTCTTTTAGTTAATATCTCGTCTCCTTACCACCAGTTTCCAATAGGAGTCAGACTTTTCTATCCATGGAAGATATTGTTTTGGTTATATGTATGTATATAGTATCTATCGGAATAGAACGTATTCTGGCGATTACCCTGGTCTGAAGAATATTCCAAAGTCTCCTTATGTATTACAATTATTAAATCATTGGCTCTAAAGTTGCCTCCTCCAAGTTTAAATTTGTATTTAATTGAGTTTGCATCTGGATTACGAGGTGGAATTGGTAGGCGTTCTGCCAATACCTCCGTCCATGGCTTATAGACCAGGAGCTAGCAAGGTTTAATCAGCTGATCGAACACAAAAGGTTTGGGGATCTTAACATGACCATTGGGGCCCAAGACCAAAGAAAATGTATTGCTGCCGGGTCGCATCCTGTACCAGAAGCCCACAGGACCCAAAATGTGGGCCCAAAAATTTGGTTTAATCAGGTGAAAGAACACATGGATAAAATATGTGGCATATTGTTCTCTACATTAAACTAGGTACATAAATACCACTGACAGCAATTGTGCCCTGTACAGTGCCCCAGACAGCAGCCCCAAGGGCCGCCCCCTCACAGCTTTAATCAGCTGAGTGAACACACGAATAATTCCTGTTGCATGTGATCTGTCAAGTCTTGTAGTGCATGAGAATACCAATGACAGCAACTGTACCTTGTACATAGCCCCAGACAGTAGCCTTAAATGGAACCCACCACGGTCCCCGACAATCAACAGTGTTATTCAGCTGACCGAACACACAGATTTTTCTTCTTGCATCTAATCTGTCTGTCCACTTGCAACATGAAAATGCCAGTGACAGTAACTTTACCTTGTACAGAGGCCCAGACAGCAGCACCAAAGACCCCCCTCCCCATTTGCAATACATACACATATAATCAGCTGACCGAACACACATATTTTTCTTCTTGCATTTAATCTGTTTGAGCCCTTCCGACATAAAAATGCCAATGACAGTAACTTTAACGTGTGCATAGGCCCAGACAGCAGCCCAAAAGATCCCCCTCCCCCATTTGCAATACATGCAACATAATCAGCTGACCGAACATACACATTTTTCTTCTTGCGTTTATTCCGTCTGACCACTTGCGACATAAAAATGCCAATGACAGTAACTTTACCTTGTACACAGGCCCAGACAGCAGCCCAAAAGACCCCCTCCCCCATTTGCAATACATACACAATTGAGTAGCTGTCTGAAAACACATTTTTTCTTGATGCAATTAATGTGTTTGACCTCTTGCAATTTTAAAAAACGAATGACAGAAACTTTACCTTGTACAGAAGCCCAGACAGCAGCACTAAAGGCCCCCTTCCCCCATCTGCACTACATATACACGTTATCAGCAGCGGCCCAAAACTTCGATTTTTTCTTGCATTTGATTTGCCTGACCATTTCAAACATGAAAATGAAAATGACAGTAACTTTACCTTGTACAGAGGCTCAGACAGTAGAACCAAAGACCCCTACATCCCCCATTTGCAATACACACACATATTATCAGCTGACCGAACACACAAATTTTTCTTGTTGCATTTAAAACCTGTCTATACATACAGAAACTGTAGCAAACGCCTCAGTTGCTTGACCCAACCAACAAATCGTTTCTTTTTGCATTCCATCTGTCTGAGCATAATAACATCAGCTACAGTAACGGCTCTACGCAGAACACCACACACGCAACAGCCTCAAAGAACTCCCTTCCATTCCATCACCCACATGTAATACCAAACACTCACACACACCACATACACCCATACACTCACATTTAGCTGACCAAATAGGTGTATAGTAAATCTGCAAGAGCAAGATAAATGTGCAGTGATGTAAAATTAACTTTAACAATATTGATCTTTGCCTTACAATATAGTGCCAATATGTGATATTTTGACGAGAAAGGCTAAGTCATTTCAATGTTACGTCCAATACTTTATCTTTGTGTGTATCTACGATAACACATATTCTACTTTGACAACCAGCATGAGGCAATACTCATGAGATAAACCAAGGAGAAGAACAAATTTTTATGTACCGTAACATAAGCCTTGACGAAAATTTGTCATCATTCTCTGTGCACAATTTCTTCCTCATAATCGCTGTCGCTGTCACCACTCCACAGATCCTCATTGATCATGTCCTCATCTATGCCAGCATCACATATCTCAGTTTCTGCATCAGAATCCTGTTCGTCCATTTCAAGGTCTGGCTCTTCGTCTTGAACTGTTGAAATAGTGTGCCTGGGAGTGGTGCACCCTCATACCAATTAGGGATGTACTGTCCATCACTGTTTTCCTTCCAGCCATAATCAAGTCGATACATATCCTTCGTTGGCACAGACATGTGTGCCCGACTCCACATCCGGCTAATGTAATTAGCACGTGCTACATGCTGCTGTGGTCACCCCGGGTCTTTTGGCACAGTGGCAAAGATGCACGGTTAGTTAATCTTTTTTGATTTCTCTGTGTTGCCGTCCACCATTTTCATGATTTTTTTTTTTTGTACCTTGCCTCATTTATAACAGAAACATTTGTTAACCCATACATTTTGCAAACAAAAGTAGCAGGCGACACAAAGTCAATAACAGGCAATGAAAGTGACTTTAAAGCTTGAACATGAGCACAGTCTTTTTCAACACACAGTTTTTTTAGCCCGATGATAGAGGAAAAGTGCTCTTTCTGTGCCTCTTGGATCAGATACTTTGCAAATGCCTCCTTAAATGCCCCATTTCTGAGTAGGTCTGCCCCTTTTTTCTGTTACTTCTGCTCTGGACCAGTAATGACAAAGATATCTCCCATCTGTTCTGCCGCTCTGTTAACACGCTCTACATCTTTAATAGATGGTGTCTTATATCTGTCCATTAGCAAATGGACAGATTTTCCCTTTGCCCGGCATACCTTCAAAATGATATCTTGCACAATTTTTCCGTAAGTGGAATTATTGTGGGCAGGCAAGATTTCGTGCATAACTAGGCCTCCATCAAAAAGTGTAGCATCGGTGATAGCTGTTTCTTCCACATGGACCGAACTTGTGTATTTCTTTTCTAGTAGTTTTGGCAGACTTGCCTTCTCTGTCTTTGTCGGAGAACCGTCTGCACGAGCAATGCAAAGTGGCACATCAGTTACAGGAAAACTCATAAGAAGACGCATATTTATGTTGGTCTTGGAAAGAAGGAAGGCAAATGTATCTCGTACACTTTCCGCTGCTCCTAATTCTTTCTTGACTTTTGGTTGTTTTTTCTTTGCAGTCGCTGATGCAAAGTTTTCTACCTGAACTTTATTTACCCTTTTCAAAAACCGATTTTCATCTTCTACACATTCCCGATGAAACTTGCTTCTCATTTGAGCTCCTCTCTGCAAGGTTCCCAATAGATACTTCCGGGCAGCATCGGTTGTTGATTTTCCAGATGCAATGTTCACTAAGATCTTGTTTGATTCAGCTGCAAATGGATTGCATGTTTCATGCAATAATTGCTGGAGATTGCGAACATCTCTGTCGTCTTGCTTGATCCTGTTTCCTCTTACCTGTTTGACAGATGTCTCTCTGTGCTCGCACCCAGACAATTCCTTCAACTCAGAAACAGCCATTCCTCTCTGGGATAGAGTACAAGACCAGCGACGAAATGCATTAACCGAATTCGAGAAGTGGGTATACCACTAGCTGTGGAAGCTGCATCTCGGTTGACTGTCTGTTCGAGTGTGACATCGATTGGACTTCTGGGGAATGTCCTTCGTGTTCTCTTAGTTGAAAAGGCCCCAGCTTTCAGAATAACTACAGCTGCTTCTTCCAAGTGGACCATCTACTCCAGGAAGTATGATCCCCATCGGGAGTAATTTGGCCTGTTCAACGCAAAGAATACATCAAGCAATAATAGCAACAGTCCGATGTAAAGCTCAACATCATTGGTTCTCACCGCTCGCTCGAAGTCCCGAAAAAGACGATTGGTAAAATAGATATACACTGCCCTGCAATATGAAGCTGTCTCGCCCAAGTCACCTTTGATAACTCTATGGAAGAATTGCCCATAGGCTACACTCAGCTGTTTGAACTCATCACTCATTGCAAAATCTTTCTGGACATCTTTGTCAGCTGGCAAGGCGTTTATACTATCAAGGAGATTAGCCTGATCGTCGCTACACTCTGATGCAAGGAATCGTTCGAAAAGAGGTCTCTCCAGTGTCATAGCAGCTACCTGATGAACTCTTGAACATCTATTGTAATGTTTGCCATGCAGGAATCTATTTAGTGAACCCTCTGCCAACACATTTGTCTCTGTCAGTAGATACTCAAGGCCCGAATCAGCAATGTATGTGCCCAGAGCGCCAAAAAACACCAACTCAATATGGAAGTGACCAAGTAAGATCACAAGCTTGTCAAACACGGGTGACTTTAGCGACTGGATGGAATATGCCTTCGAAGCAACGGTGAGATCATATGTGACTGGATGGGAGGGCATTTTGGTTTCTTCGGCAACTCTGAGTGATCGGAGCATGGTTTTATGAGCAACATCATTTCTTGTAAGGGATTGAGAAATGGGATCCATGCAAGTGATAATGGTGACTGTTAAGGGATCATGGACGAAACTGGAGTAAAAACCAGTGAAAAGGGGGACTTGTTGTACTCGAGAAGTAACAAGCCAGAATGTATCAATGCACTGTGCTTAAATAAAGGAATGGTCTACTTCTGTTATTTCAATCTTGTGTTGCTCGGATTCCTGAAAGTAACACTTGGCCAGCTTCAGGTTTGATTTGAATGGGTTTAACGGCTTTTCAGGTCCTTCATAAGCCTTCTTTGGTTTCTGAATCAAAAAGCTATTTTGAAGTAGCTCTGAATTTTCAGCTCTGATGTCATCAGGACTAGCATTCTGATATGCTATTCCCACAGTTGCATGAAAGGTATCTTTCCCTTTCACAGTCTCGATGTTAAGGTCAAAATTGTTCCACGCTGTTCCTAAAAGAAGAGAAGAGCAAGCAAAGGTGGACAGAGGCAATACAGAAATGTTCCCAAACTGTTCTGAGTAATCTAATATCCCATTCCAGTGTTATCAGAAACTCATTCTGGAACAAATTCATCAAAAACCAGATTTGTTTTAACGTACGTCAATGAAATTCACACAACGTATCTTAGGCGTAGCATCAGTTAGGCACTTAGGCCTTGGCTAGGCTATTTCTCATTACGTTGGTCAAAAAGTATACGATGTTTCATGGAATTCCTCTTCTCATAAAGTCTTCAGGTGCCTTGCAACATTCTTAAATCCATTTTGTTCAATTATTTTACAACGAAAAATGGCTCACCTTTCCGAAAGTTTTAACTGGATTTTCTTCGAAAAACTTCGTGTACTTCGTGTTGTCAGACTAGAGCTGTGTTTTGTGCAGGTGTGTTACTGCTGCAGTACTGCTTGATGTTCTTTGCTTGAAACGTGGTTTGTGGATTACAAAATCAGTTCTACGTTGAAAGATCCAAGGCACGTGATTTGAACGTTCAGGGCCGTAGCCTGCGGGGTGTCAGGGGGACAACTGCCCCCTTGAGATTTCCAAATCGTACATACACTACGTGCGTGGCGCTATACGTAGGCAATGTGTCAACTGCCCCCCCCCCTCCCCCTAGAGTTTTTGCCCAGGCTACGTCCCTGACCTTGTACCGAGTGTATCATACCTCCGCGCGACCGTCTAGTACCTACATAATAGACTCCTCCCCCCCCCCCCGAAAAAAAATTAGGCTACTCAAAGTAGCAGAAAGGGCTTCCCCTTATTTTTATAGTGTATTCATATTGCTAATAATGAGGGAGGGGTGATCCTTGTTGCTTAGAACTGTCTGGGCTTCTGTGTAGGGTAAAGTTGTACTGTCATTGGTATTTTCTTGTTGTAAATAGTGTGTTAGATTTAATGCAACCAGAGAATTCTATGTTCTGTCCGCTAACGTGTACGTTATTGCAAAAGGAGAGGTGAGGGGGGTCTTTTGTGCTGTTGTCTGGGCCTCTGTACAAGGTAAAGTTACCGTCGTTGACAAGTGGTCAAACATATAACATTTAAATGCAAGAAGAAAAATGTGTGTTTTTGGTCAGCTGATTATATGCGTCTGCCTATGTATTGCAAATGGGGGAGGGGGTCTTTGGTGTTGCTTTCTGGGCCTCTGCACAAGGCAAAGTTACTGTCATTGGCATTTTCATGTTGCAAGTGGTCAGACAGAATAAATGCAAGAAGAAAAATGTGTGTGTTCGGTCAGCTGATTATATGTGTATGTATTGCAAATGGGGGAGGGGGGTCTTTGGTGCTGCTGTCTGGGCCTCTGTACAAGGTAAAGTTACTGTCACTGGCATTTTCATGTTGCAAGTGGACAGACAGATTAAATGCAAGAAGAAAAATCTGTGTGTTCGGTCAGCTGAATAACACTGTTGATTGCCGGGGACCGTGGTGGGGTCCATTTAAGGCTACTGTCTGGGGCTATGTACAAGGTACAGTTGCTGTCATTGGTATTCTCATGCACTACAAGACTTGACAGATCACATGCAACAGGAATTATTCGTGTGTTCACTCAGCTGATTAAAGCTGTGAGGGAGCGGCCCTTGGGGCTGCTGTCTGGGGCACTGTACAGGGCACAATTGCTGTCAGTGGTATTTATGTACCTACTTTAATGTAGAGAACAATATGCCACATATTTTATCCATGTGTTCTTTCACCTGATTAAACCAAATTTTTGAGCCCACATTTTGGGTCCTGTGGGCTTCTGGTACAGGACGCGACCCGGCAGCAACACATTTTCTTTGGTCTTGGGCCCCAATGGTCATGTTAAGATCCCCAAACCTTTTGTGTTCGATCAGCTGATTAAACCTTGCTAGCGCCTGGTCTATTACGAGCTGCAAATTTCCCGCGAATACCTACAAGTCTTTTCTTCATTATCGTCTCGACTATAAATAAATGTTAACAAATGAACCAAACAACACATTAAAACAACTCTTCATGCTACTTTCATTACGCTAAAATCCTCAGACCTATAAGCCTCCGAAAAACTTTTCCGAAAAGGTCGGCCCGAAAAATTTACCATTATCTATTGAATTTGTTCTCGTAAATAATACGAGTGGAGCTCAGACAATCTTGGACAAAACTCCTTGGGACACCCCGCCCCCCCCCCCTTCGCAATGTTGACCACAATTAGCCTATTCACGGCATACAGTCACTTTTCAGCGCAACACTGAAAGGGGGAGCGGGGGAGGGGGATTCATGCAAGCCTTTGAACTGCAATTCAAGAATATTATGGCAAAGTGTCCCAACAGTTTTGTCCAAGATTGTAGCATTAAATTGTTTGCAACTATTTTTCTTACCATGTCCCATGCCTTTTTGACGGGGGTGGACGAATAAAGCCTAGAAATGTACCGTCTCCACAGACTCCCTCTTATTTAATTTGATGATGCACCGTGCTCTGGCGCGGGCATTAAGATAATTTCTACGATTAATATTAGTAGGGTACTTCTTAAAAATAGTAAGGGCCTTTTTGCGATCCTTGATCGCTTCCTCACAATCCGTGTTGAACCACGGCTTGTGTTTACTACGTGGTCTTACAGAGGACTTAGGGATAGTTTTGGTAGCAATATCCACCAAAATTTGTTTAAAATGGGATATCTGGTCTTCTATTCCGTCAAACTCGTCTCTAACGATGGTGTTACGACAAAGCTCACTAAATTCAGACCAGTCAGCCTTTTGGAGTTGCCATCTAGCAACCCTCTCCTCGGGCATTGAGAAGACAGTGTCGATTAGAAGTGGATAGTGGTGACTTCCACATTGGTCATCATGGACTCTCCACAGAAGGTCCATCAGTATGGTTGGGGAGCATATTGAGAGATCAATGGCTGAGCACGATCCAGAGGCCGGCTGAATGTAGGTAGGAGATCCGTCATTCAAAATGCAAAGAACCCATGCAGCAACAGCGTTTTCAATCATTCCACCCATCTGATTAGTATTAATGCAACCCCACATGTCATCGTGTGCATTGAAGTCCCCCAAAAGAAGAAATGGGGTAGGTAGCTGGCGAACTAGCTTATCGAAATCGTTCCGTTACACATTCAGTCTCGATGGGATGTACACCGAACATAAGTGATCGTGGGGTGAAGTGTGGCACGGATGACGACAGCTTCTAAGGTAGTGTTTAGATGGATGACTGCTTTGTTGAATATGGAAGAACCCCCAATCGCTCGGTTGTCAATGGGTGATACAACCGTTTTGCTGTAAATTGCGAGGTGATATGTGTCTCGGAGAAACATTTCCTGTAGGCATATCACTTGAGGAGACCAATCAGCTATGAAGCATTTGACCTCCCCGTAATTCGGTCTAATTCCATTGAATTATAGCCGCATTTCTCCCAAGGGTCATCCTTTGGAAATATGCGGTTTCTTTCAGGAGTCGGTGGAGCCCCCCTGCCCAGACCGAACGTTCTGGCCGCTGAGCTCCATCGGCTCCTCTCCTCCCTCCCACGCTCCAAATTTATTAAATCATTGAATTTGACCATTTGACCCTTTGCTAGGTTTCAACTGTATTTTCAGTTTAGGTGTGCTTTTCGTTGTCAGTTCTGGTTTTTGTTTCCGTTGTTTTAAAGTCGTTGGTTTCTGTGGTGGTATAGGTTTCTTTTGTGATGGGGTAGGCTTCGTTTGTGTTTTTTCAGGCTTTTCAGTTACATTTGTCAGTGGTGATGTCTGTATTTTTTTGATGAAGACGGCACTGATGTTTTGTTAAACATGTCCGTAATGGATTTTGGAGAGCTGCTCCCTCTTGTCCATGTCAGGTCGGTTTGGGTTGCAGCAGTAACTTTCGTAGTTCTCACTGCCCTAGCATAGCTCTTTAGCCGTGAATCCTGGGACAAGAAAGTTTCCCTAGCCTCTTTGTATGTGATGTTACTGGAGGCTTTGATTGTTTGGATATGTTTCTCCTCCACCCACTTTGGGCACGTCTTGCTATTTGCCGGGTGATCGGCCTGACAATTGACGCAGCGAGGTTGCCCCTCACGTCTGTCCCCAGAGTGCACTTCTTGGCCACATTTCTCGCAGGTTGCCGGCCTGCTACAGTTTATTTTGAAATGCCCGTACCTCTGGCAGTTAATACAGCGAACAGGGTTGGGGATGTAGGTCTCAACCCTGACCTGTAGAAATGCAATTTTCACCGTTTTGTGTACTGTTAGAGTGTCAAAAGTTAGAATGAAGGTGCCAGTTGGCTTTCTGACACCTTCTCGAAGCACAGAAATACGGTAGAGGTGACTGACGTTTTGAGATGCCAAGTTATCAAGGATCTCCTAATCAGAGCAGTCCTTGATATGAGGGCATCTGATCATACCTGTAGAACTGTTAAGGGATCTGTGAGGGGTCACCTGAACTGGAGAATTTACCAGCACCTTCGTTTTCAACAAGTTGTTTGCCTGACAGCTACGACTAACCTTAACGAGGAGGTCACCAGAACGGGGCCTTTTGATAGACAACACCCTCGATGCCCTTGTTCACGGCAAATGGTGAACGTTTTCCTAGGGCCTTGTCATGACCTCTACTGGAAACAAGGAACCTAGGCCAGCTGGGAGTGACTTCTGGGCCAGAGCTGGATCCACCCACCGTAAAGCCCAACAAGGGGACATCAAAAGTAAGTTGAAAAAACCATCACAAACTGATGCCAGGGGTACACCCGTGATATACTCAAGGCAATTAAAAAAATTAATAACCCCGATTGACTTAATTAAGCAGCCGCCTTCTGGGAAACCACTTTCCTGGAACACAAGCAAAGGTCCAATTGGTGGCGATTACATGAATTAAAGGGTGCTATATTACTTAGCGTAAAGTTGACAATCAGTAAAGTGGAGATCTCAGGGCACCGCGCCACCAGCCGATTGGTTGAACCAGGCCTATTCAACCTCCCGACTAGGTGAAGTTGAGGACAAAGTGGTGTGTTGCTCGGACCAAACCGCAGCTGTAGTCTTCACTCAACCACCAGGACCCTCTCCTCTACCGACACGGGTCGCGACTCACGGCAAACAAGTCGTCCCTGTTAGTCGCCTCTTACGACATGCTGGGAAAGCAGCGGGCATATTCTACATCCCCGTACCCGCACGGGTCCACACAAAATCCCAAGAGCAGGAGACATTCTTGTTCTCTAGTTACAGAATCTACATCATCATATCTGTGGTCTCCTTCATCTGGAATGCTTTCGATGGTGAATGATCAGATCTCTTTTTTCACACAACTTTTGGTAAACGTTGCAAACAAAAACTCAACCGAAGTCCTCTGCCACCCATTTTGTAAACAAAAGCCGTGGCTTAACGCGGAGTATGTCTCTAAAGAAGTCCCATTGGACACCTTTGAGTTTTCCAAAAGATGTACCTGCAGGTTTTCATCCTTTAATTTTAGACTTCAATTGGAGACTAAAATATTTTGTTACATGGTCACAAAATTCGTGTCTTATAGCGAGGGCTTGGACAACGCTCTACCTATTTAAGGTTGGCTGTTTCACTGCTTATACCAGGTCTTAGAACAGAACAGTCATCTGTACATTATACTTGTATCCTAGCAGAGCAAGCAGAAAATTCAGTAACAATGCGATATGCCATTGATATATTGCATGACAAGCACAATGTAGGAAGTATATTTCCAACCTAGTAGTTGCAGGAGATGAATATATGTTAAACGCGAAGAGGGTGTATGGTACTGACCTTGATAAGATGCTTCCATACCTTGGGGATTGGCACCTCATGAGAAAAGCGCTAGCACCATTGACGAAACTATAGCGATGCAGGCCTGAAAATCTTTTATGTTTCATCGTGGTGCAGCTCATACAGTTGTTGCTTCTACATCTGCTTTAAAGAAGACTCGCATGCTTTTAATTCAAGCTTGTGAAGCATTTCACAGACACTAAATACAACATTTACAAAACAAATTTTGGTAAATGATAATTCAGAGAAACACTCTTTTTAGTCTATTACTACATCTGTTAAAAGCTCACCACAAGTTTTCCATTAGATACTTCTGAATTCTGTAACAATGTTCCATGGTGAATTTCTTCCTTTTCTAACACTATGGGAACAACTGATGACAGGACATTAAAGTTTTGGCACAACTTCACACAGAGAGACATGTTTCATAATGCTAGCTTTTCCTTCGCTATAAGTTAGTTAGATGGGCTTAACGACACACCAACACGAATGTCACAGAGTAAGACAAAGTACAATGTTGGGAAAAACTACCTAAAAAGTAAAACATAAAAATATACAACGGGTGGACAATTTCTACTAAAAGGATACCAAGCGGGAGCCATGTCAGAAATTTTTACAAAGTTTGCTCTCTTTGAGGAAGCCAAGAATAGGTGAAGAATCGGTTTGTTCAAACAAAGTTCTAAGGTCGGGCACGGTGTGGTATTTTTGCAGAATATGGGAGTATTCATAACAGTTGAGAATATGACCGACGGTGATAGCACAGTCAAGGTTAAGCCATTTCTCCCTATAAGGTTTCCCTATACAGCTAGAATGCTAACACCTATTTTCATGCCATGGATAGATGGGGCTTAACGACACATCAACACGAATGTGTTATATGGATAGGCCAATATATCTCAAACCAAGTCCCATTTCATCTGGCTGAACTGAAACAGTCCCCACCATACATCTTTCAACAACTTGAAAGGGGGTCGTTGCAGTGTCTGTGGTCATGATTCAACTAGTATGGGGAGCATGTCTCGACTCCTTCATTACTTACCATATATATCCAGGGTACTCAAAAATATGAAAGATGAAATAAGTAGAGACAGTTTATCTACTGGTAGTGAAGAGAAAAATTCAATTTCTCTGTTTAGGCAGCTTCAAGATTATATACACATTACGTTTTCAAATTAAAAGAGACTGCAGTGCTTTTTAAAGAAGGTCAGAAGCCACAACACATAAACCATATTTTTACTTGTAAAATATGCTCTGATTTAGTGGCACAGGACCTGCAGTCATTTTAAGAGAAAGGTGAGGAAGACCTACAGGTTTATATAAAGTGTGTTATTCCTAACACCTCTGGCACTAAGCCCTCCACTCCCCCAGCAGTACGGTAGAAATCTGAAAAAAACTTTACAAAAACAATCCTTTCGAGCTCAAGGACCAAACAAACAAAAACTGCAAAGATCTCTAATCAGCCCGCTTTACGCATTTTTCCATTTGTATCTCTTCCTCTTGCCATTTTCTACCCAGATGGGGCACCTTTTAGAGCAAATCAGCTGCTGAGCTTCAGAAGAGACGCTGGCTGTGAAGGCAGAGAACCCATTGCCAGTGAAGTTCATACCATATTTGATCATCCTGGAAGGCGTGGCATTAGTCCTAATGATATTGGGAGACAAAGAGGTGATGCTTCCATTGAGGAGGCTACGCACACTTCAAACACATTGTGCCCATGGAATTGGCGGAAATCTCTTAGTGTACGCAGTCAGAAAATGTTACTCTTGTCGGTGGAATTTTCAAAAATAGCTCAACAGGCAGACATGTTCCAACAGCTCTTGGTGACAGCGGACTTGCTTGATGGGATTGATACGGACAAGACATGTCAGGTAAAACGACCCCGTAAATACTATGTCTGGAAGTTTCAGGGTTATCCTGTAACCACGAAGAAGGAGACTACCGGGTTTGGTTCCACAGCAGTAAGAATTGTGTGAGCGAGTTGTCATCTTTTTACCTGGTAGGGGGACACGTTCCATGTTGGTGTACCTTTTGCATCTCCTTTTGTGGATAAAAAAGTTTATGTTCAGCCAAGGGCTCCCAAAAATATCGTTCTCATTTATATGAACACATCGACTAGCATGCTTAGAAATGATCTTGCACTTCAGACAGTTTGCCGATTCCTCGCTTAACAATTTTTCTCCAGATGCTCTATATTGCTAGTGAATTTTACATCTTTTTTCATAGGGCACTCGAAGAGGGGATTTCTTGATGTTTATTACACGACATCGGGAAACTAGATCGTAGCAATGGGGAATTAAGTCTTCTAGAATTTTACCTCCTTGTAGATTCTGTATATTTCAGGAAATACTCTAGTGCTTTTGAGTTAGATGGGATGAGACACACCAACACGATTGTTTCGTTCTTGTGCTTTAGATCCAGATAAGTCCCCGTGAGTAGTTTGTTGCTTAGTACAATTAGAAATAGGCATTTGACATTTTTCTGTCGAGTCTGAGGCACTGAGTGCTTTGCTTTTACCGTTACTACACAAGTTGATGAGGGGTTCGAGAATGATGTCTTGTCCGTGATGCGAGCAGACAAAATCAGTTAAACATGTCGAAATGATCAGTTGATCTTAGATGTTGGGCAACGGCTGTACTTAAAGCTTGGAACTGAACCTCATGATGTTCAATACGTAAGTCAAAAAATAAGAGAATTAGGGCGAGTGATGGAAGTCCTTCAAAAAGAAAATAACGTCACAAAGTCTGTCAGAATGCATCGACCCTTTGTACTTTGAAAAAGTTGTCAGAGCGGTTACAGCCTGTGCAAAGTACAACCCACTTACCTTCAAATTTGAAATTCCGTCTTTAGCCCTTAAGTTGGGCCATTCCCTGAGAAAATGTGCCGCGATCCAAAAAGTGAATGGACTGAAAGAAGGTTGTGATAAGAAGTGCAGGAAAGCAGATAAATTTAGTCAACTTTGTGACTTGGAGTGGGCCAACAGCATCTCATCACATGCACTGTCAACTTTGAGTGAGAAGAAGTGGCAAAAACCCACAATACTTCCTTTGTCTGAAGACGTCCGTCTCCACAAGTATTTTGTCAAGCATCAACAGATGCTTGACAGCTCAAAAAATCTGCAAAAGGATCCTGACAGGTTGTCCTGGTATCACCTGGCTACTGCTAGCATGGTTAAATTAATCCTTTTCAATAGACGTAGGAGTGGTGACATGCGGAGACTGAAACTGGAGGACTATAAAAGGAGTAGTAGCCATTGCAACAGTGATGTTCTTGAAGGACCCAGCGAATGGGAAAAGACACTATGTAAGGAGCTCTGTAAGGTGGAAATGAGGGAAGCTCTGAACGATTTTGTTAGATTCCGTAATGACATTGGAGTGCCAGACAACAATATGTACCTATTTGCAAGACCTTCTGTTGATGCCAAAACCCCATTCAGTGGTCCGGAATGTCTTCTCAAATTGGCTTTTTTCTAAAAGTCCCCACGGCTTCCGGCGAAGAGCCAAGGGGCGAAAACCAAACGATTACTCCCGGAGGAGTTCTGCTCCCTTAAGGAGCTTAACGTCCCAAATGAACAAGTACGCCCTCCAAAGGGCACACACTGAGTGATCCTGCTCTAGACTGGCTGAATAGAATAGAAGCCACAACCTGGATGCAGTTTAACGTCGTGCCCAGGACTTCTCAAAATGGCAGTAGATTGTGGCGCAAAGTATCCAGCTGCACTAACAAGTACCAAACTGCGTAAGCAAATAATAGCCACGGTGTCACAGCTCGCTTGCCTTCAAAACCACGAACTAGACATTTTTAGCCAACTTTTTGGGCCATGATATCCGAGTGCACCGCCAGTACTCTTAACACTTTCAAGGAAAAGAGGCTCTCAAATATTGAGATGCCTTTAGAAGGTAAGTTTATGCATGCTTTAGTAGCTCTTGCAACACATTTAAGCCTGCATTTGGTGTTGATCTGCTCTGATCTGAAGCTCCAGAAGCAACCCAGTTATAGTGATAGGCCTAATCACACTTCATGCTTATCCTGGTCAGCTTGTAAACAGTCCCCTACGTATCTCCCACAACTTGGACTTTAGATGGTAAGTTTATGCATGCTTTAAACCTTAAGGTTTAATGGGCATGATGTTTCTCTTCTCAAGTAGCTCTTGCAACACATTTAAACCTGCATTTGGTGTTGATCTGCTCTGATCTGAAGTTCCAGAAGCAACCCAGTTATAGTGATAGGCCTAATCACAATTCATGCTTATCCTGGTCAGCTTGTAAACAGTCCCCTACGTATCTTCCACAACTTGGACAAGCCAACAGATCAGGCACATATATACTAATTGCATTGGCATGCAAATCAGTCAATAATCATGTAAAATATGGGAAATGTATGCTTGTGTATTTTATTGCTTTGTTTCGGCTACGAATAAAAGGACCTAGCACTGTCTGGTTAATGTAAAGGTGACATGATGAGTATCTTCATTAAGCAGGAGAAGTTAACCCCAAATGAGCGCTCTCACATTATCTAATGCTCTAATATTATGTGAAGTGATATAATGTATAGTGTAACTGTAAATTTGAACTAGGAGACAGTTTCATCTACTCCTGGGACCAACCAGGAATAAGATGTAATTAGTGTACTTGCACTGTCTGGTATGCATTTGTTCTTGATCTCCCAGATTCTTGCTCAGAGGAAGATAAATCGGATGAAGATGGGGGACTCGTAGAAAAAGAACCCAGAGAGAGCTTGCTGGAAGATGTGTCTGCTAGTGGAGCAAATGGTAAGCAAATAAAAAATGTTCACCTGACAAATTGATTTGAACCATTTTGATATTCATTTAACAATCATGAAATATTAAGTAAATGATGAGGTGTTAGTTGAAATATACTAGAGGATTTTCTAACAAAACACTTGCCCAGTAGAAAATGTTGCGTGGTTAAAATAAGAAAATTTTTCAATAAGGGTGACATGTATTTATTTTTTTTTTTAAATTACTGTTAATGTTCATCTTTCTTCTTGCGGACCGGCCTGTTAAGGAGTTCACCTCAGAATTTTGTTTATAAACTTCTTTTCACATCCTTGAATTTCCACCTCATTCTAATATTCGTTTTTCTCGCAAACTATCGCTTCTACTGCATAACACCTGCATATTAATACTAATGTAAAGCTCAACTTACGGTTTGATTAATCGATCACTCGAACATCTTGTCATCTATTCGACATCTTTTTTCTCGAAAAATCACCTTTACATGGCTCAGACAGCCCTAACACAGTTGAGAAGTACAAAACTTGCAAATAATTTTAACGACTGGCTTTTCACCGAATTTCGTGGATGGAAATCCACGACTGCATTAAAGGTGGTTGCCGTGTCCTTTCAGCAAACACGTTTTTCTCCCCCGGAGTTTATCTTGTTATCTGCGTCACTGCAGTGAAACACCCAACTACATAAGCGTGGGCTTTCTCTCGCACATAAACATCTTGACAATTCTCTTAACAATGCACGCAAGCTTTATAACAGTAAGCCCAACACAATGACCCTTTTCACCTGGGCCAGTGCAACTTTAATTGCTGCACATATACAGTCATTAACAGTGAACCGAATACCAAACCATGGTCATACTATACTAGCCTCCGACAATAATGATACTAAACCAAAAAAAGAAACGCATCAATTGTGACACGGTCAACCATTCTGAATTTGTCATAACTTTACACTTTTTTGACATAAATGCAGCATGTATGATTTTCTTTGTAAAGTTGGGGCAATACGTTATGATCCTATGATCATGTATTGTGTACATAAAAATTAGTTTCCTTTGGTGGATTGGAATATTCTAACAAAAAGCTGATTTGTAAATTGCCTATACTGACAAAGAAGCATGGACAGCAGTTAATCTAGATCGGGCTGCAGCCTCCTTCTGTGAGGCAAGCTAAACAATTTCGATTTGCCCTATTTTCATCCGCAGTCATGCGTTTTGTCATTGGGCTGCAACTTACACTTGACGAAAATACAAGAAATGAAAAAAAATTGAATTAACATTTTTGTCGGCAAAACGGAGATGTAACCAGGGAGGGGGAGGTGGGATGTTCTTCAACAACAACAAGACCCATACTACAATATTATTCGAGCATGTGGGTCTGCATTGATGGGTACGGGCGGGGAAGGGTGAGACACCACCCTCCTATACACCTCTCTGTTCCACTGCCGTCTCCAGGTGATCAGAACAACATTTGGACCGATGTTCAGAAAGGTTGTACACCCTGATTTAGATAGTTGATATTTCAGCAAACTACCTACCTGGGTGGCATGTATGCACTTCAGCTGTCTTGTGCATGATATGCTGAATGACTGTGGGATGAGTGCAGTATGCAGAACATACAGTGCATTGCACTAAAGGGAGTTCAGGTATAAACACATGCACAAGGTAAATTTTCAATCACAATTTGTAAAGTGGGATGAGTGGGCATTCTTGGTATGCAGTTTCGGCAATGTGCATGTTTTCAGCATGTTATATCCACAAATTTATGTAAAAGATTTTAGGCAGAGGCACTTCAATTGTGGTCATGCATTTACCCTTCACAATAAGTTGTCAGTTAGATTATGTTGACAATGTAATTATATCATTGTTACTGTTTTATGTTGGTTGTGCCTAACATTGGTTTTGCTTTTTAAGTGCATCAAAACGGGCACTAAGAAACAAAGGGACAGGAACTCAAACCAGACCGGACAAAAACACAAAGGCAAAGGCTATTTACAGAACCTTAACATTCACCAAGAAACAAAAATTTGTGTAGCTATATACAAAGCTATTTACATATTAAATCACACATGGTTACAGGTTAACTACCACCCGCCCCGCCCTCACCGAAATAATTGGCCCCCACCGCCTGCCGAACGTCGACCTCGGCAGACGAATGAAGTCTGCCTCAACCTTCAGTTTAATCTCCGTCCTCACCGACGCCAGGACGACGTCCGCAGGCCTCCCCTCCCTCCTAAAGACTATATTACAACGGTCTCTCCATATGGCCAGCTTAACCGATGCCGAAACAAAGGTGAGTATACCATGAACACTTGTGTTACATGGTGGGGGCGATAGACCGTGCAAAGCATAGTCCTGGCTGACAGCCCAGGTGTTACAAAACGTCAGGCGGTCAGCCAGGACTTGAAACCACTCCCAGAGGAGGGCCACAAAGCTACAGTGCCAAAACAGATGAGGCACACTCTCCCACTTTGTGCACCCAGTGCGGGGGCAAATGCCATCTCCAAGACGCCACCGGAGGCGCTTGAGGTTGGTAACGATGGCATCGTGTGCAATTCGCCACAACAGGTCTCGCTGGCGGTAGTCTAGTGACCTGCTGTGCACTACGCGCCACACTTCCGGTCCCAATGCACAGTTGTTCGGTTGGGCCTGGCCGACCAAGTCATCAAAAATGCCCCGGTACAGGTCCCCTGCACTGAACTGCGAGACGTCCCCTGCTGTTGACATCATACGGAGAGTGTCCCTCATGTGACAATATGCCCCCGAAGGCCTCCAACTGTGAGGGGCACTATTTCTAAACGGGGTCGGAAAGAACCTACGGAGTGATATTCCCCCCCAATAACGGACAAAGTAGGAAAATGGCATTTCACTTTCCACAGCACTAAAAATACACTTGGCCAGGAGAAAACGGAGCTTTGAGGGAAAATGCACAAGGCCAAGTCCCCCGTGCTGAAGGTCCTGGTACACCACCTTCCTTTTGACCAGCTCCGTTTTCCGTGACCATAGGAACTTAAAGATAACCCTTTCAAGTCGCACAAGGACACTTTCTGGAGCAGCCAGAACAGTGCCCGGGTACCACAAGAGAGGGTAGATGAAACGATTAATTACAGTTACTTTCCCCAACAGACTAATGTAGCGTCCTCCGTAGTCTGTGATCCTAGCCTCCACCAGGTCCACTTTCTCATTCCAGGTAAGTAACTCGGGAGAGCCGTAACCGAACCATATACCATTGATTTTCATGGCGTCGTCAACCCATTATGCTGTGAAGGGTAGCCGTTTCCACCGCCACTTACCTAGACGAAGTCCTTTGGTCTTTGAGGGATTCAGTTTGGCACCTGTCGCTCTTTGAAACGTGGACAGGGTGCCAGTAAGGGCCCTGAAGGAAGCTAGGTCAGAGACTATGCATGTGACGTCATCAGCATACTGGAGGCAATTGACTTCAGCTCCACCGGGTATGCGAGAAGAGCGGAACAAAGGCTCAACTTCGAGGGCTCTCGCAAGGGATTCACTAAATAACACATAGAGTAAAGGTGACAGGGGGCACCCCTGGCGTACCCCGCGCTGGACCCTGAAGGGGTCCGACGGTAGGCCATTTACAATAACACGACTATATACACTTTTATACAATAAGGCGATCCATTTAACAAAACCTGGATTCAAACTAAACTTCATCAAGACTTTAAAAAGGAATCCGTGATCAACCATGTCGAAGGCCTTCTCCTGATCGAGGGAGACAAGCGCACATGGAAGATCACGGTCTGTCACATACTCAACTAAGTCCCGCACCAACCAGAGGTTTTGCTGAATACTGTGTCCCCGCACCGCACATGTCTGAAAAGGACCTACAAGATCCGGCATGACAGAGCCCAATCTGTTGCAAAGAGCTTTCGCCAGGATCTTGTAGTCCACATTTAAAAGAGTAATTGGTCGCTTGTTTTCGGTTCAAGGGGGTCTCCAGACTTGGGCAACAAGGTAATCACTCCTGTGCGCTGCGACGGGCTCAACGATCCAGCGAGGAAGGCGGAGGTGAATACATCGCGGAGATCGTGTCCCACGGTACCCCAAAAGCGTTTGTAGAATTCTACCGGAATACCGTCCGACCCAGGTGACTTTCCGGCCTTCATTTTCGCCACTGCCTTCCAGAGCTCGTCGACAGTCAATGGAACCAAGTTCATCGTTCTGCTCTGTAGAGGGGAACTTGTTAATATTATCTAAAAGGGACTGCTGAAGATCCTCATCGACATCTCCCTGGGTGTAAAGCTGTTCATAGAAGTTCTTATATACTTCCACAATGTCGATGGGGTCCTTCTGTACTGTACCATGGACGTCACGGACTGCTCTTACACGGCGATCAATGGCATACTTTGTGACGTCCTGGTAAAATTTGATGGTTGGTTTCTCCTCCGCCTCCACGCAAAGCACACGAGCACGAATGCGGGCCCCGTGCAATTTCTGATCAAGGTGCTGCTGGATGGCGTGGAGTGCGGAGGTGTCCCCGTTCCTATCTCTGGAGCAGAGCGAGAGGAACTCTCCCCTTCTTCGACGAGCTCTTGCTACACAGTACTCAACTGTAAACTGTTTGATGCGAGACTTTACTTCATCCCACCATTCTAAGCCCGTTGAAAAGGCCGGCCTCAGTGTCCGCCACCCTTCGTACCTGGCTTTAAATTGTTCGTTATAGTCAGCCTCTGTCAGAATATCCGTGTTCATTTTCCAGAATCCTCTCCCCGTTGGCCATGACTCTGGGGGCTGGAAGGAGACGGTAACTGCATCGTGGTCTGAAAATGGACATGCCACAACCTCACAATCACTCGGTGACAGCGCAGGTGGAGAGTACACCCGGTCCAACCTTGAGGCGTCCGTGCCATCAGGGCGGTGCCAAGTGAACACGGACAAGCCAGGATGTTGCACTCTCCAAACGTCAACCATGTCGTGGTTCTTTGTGAACATGTCCAACTCCGCCATACCGACACTACAGCTCGAAGATGTGCATGGATACATACGATCGAACTGTGTGTCAGGGACAGAATTGAAGTCTCCAGCCAGGATACATGGGGCACTACCAGGTACGAAGGATGACAGGGTTGTAAAAAAGTTTCTCCTGTCTGGGGGCCGATTTGGTGCGTACACATTACATAGTAGAAAGCTACCACTAGGGTGCCTTATGGTAACGCATACCAACCGACCCTCATGATCAGAATCAACTTTTCCGACCAGGGTAGCCCACCTTGGCGAAATTAATATAACCGAACCACAAGATGTTGTTGAACCAAAGGAAGCGTGCAACCCCCCACCCCACTCAAAAGACCAGGTGTGGACATCGTCCTCACTCACAATGTGGGTCTCCTGGAGGAAAGCGAAGTCCACACCCAGCGACCGGCAAAACTGAAAAATTCTGTTCCGCTTCTGACTGTCCCTCATGCCATTAACATTCAGAGTCAGGAGGGACAGAGAATCCGCCATGGTGAAAGGAGTGGCTACGTGTCCACCACAGACTTGGCCTTTTTAGTCCGTGGGCTTGGTGTGGGTGTTCCAGGGTGTTGGACCCCCGGGTCTGACATGTCGCCTGAGGCCGACCTCTTTAAAGACGACTCCTCCCCCTCACATAGGTCAAACCAGCCCTCCCCGGTGGGTGGGTCCTTCGGAGGAGGCTCCGAGGCAGGCTCCCCATCATGGGACATAGGGATGGACTGACGAAAGCAGATCTTCCTCCACTGTCGTAACGTCAACCCCCACGGGTGCCAGTGGGGAGGACGGTGAGGAGTCCGCCTCTGGAGTTTGTTTGGAGGCAAGGAAGTCCTGTTCCACAACATTAGCTGCCTCCTCCAGTTCCTGAGTGGAATACTCTGGGTCTTGCTGCGAGGGTTCAGGGGGCTGCTCCACATCCACACTGGCATGGGCAGAGTACGATGTGGGGCACGCACCAGAAACATGTCCCTCCTCCCCACAGAGGTTGCACCGCACCTTGTTGGGACACTCTACCTTGTCATGCCCCACCTGAAGGCACTTGCCACAACGCCTGTTGGGACACGACCTGGCTTCATGCCCCTCTTGACCACACTTAAAACAGGTGCGTGGCTGCCCAAAGTATCTTATATGGGCCTTCGAACCCCCTATGAACAGGAAAGAGGGAATGTCCCTGTACGGAACTGTCTCTTCCCGTTTAGAATGCCTTTCAACTCGCCCTCACCATACTTGCACCACCGCATGTCAGAGACAGTTCCGTATTGGCTAAGAACCCTCGCAACCAGGCGCTGTTCGACCTCGCAGTTCAGGTAAAGCACTGTCACCGCCACAGAGCGATCATATGGGGTGACAGTCAGCCCCTCTACCCCCTTCAGGCAGGACACACCTTTCACTCGAGCAGCATCAGACCTGAACTTTAGGTCATACGTGTTGCGGGCTGGAAGCGCCTGCAACATCTCTATATCCTTAACACCAACTCCATTATTCTTTAACACGGCAAACGCTTGTGGGGGAGGTACGCTCACCCCAGACGAAAACTCCAACTTAACAATTGTGCTATCCCGACCTCCGGGCATAGCAGCAGAGGGTTGTGGCACGAGGCCACCCAGCAACAGGAGAGAAAACCTTCAACACCGCAGTTCAAACCTAATATGTAAAAGTAAGGTAACCAAACACAAAAACACAACTATGGAACAGGCGTGCTTCCAAACGAGCACGACCAAACCTCTAACCCAAGAAAGAGACCGCACCCAACGCTTCAATAATATGACAGCAGAATAGTTTAGTATGGTATAGTATACCAAATAAAGCTAGCACAGAGCAGCACAATGTCAAAACCCAGCACGAGCAATCGACGAGAGCTCCGTGAGAGCTTTTTAAGTGCATTGAAACGGCACATACAAAACAGAGAGCTCCGTGAAAACACGTCCGCTCTCGACGAAGACCCTGAACAGACTAACATTGGTTTTTAGCTTTGCTGCTGCTCGAGACAAACAGGAACATTAACTAGACTATACTTATACCGAGTTTTCGTTTGCCAGCCCATGTAATTGGGTATGTAAATATTCATAGTTCTATTATTGCAATGAACATAATCTTCTCTGTGATTAAGCTGTTTGTAAATAGTTTTGCGTCTATGTTTCCGCCTGATCTGGTTTGAGTTTCTGTTTTTGTTTGCATGTGCCGTTTCAATGCACTGAAAAGAACACTTATATACTGATCGAGGATCAATTGACAGTGCAGATCACAAACGGTATGAATGTAAAGAAAGTAGGCATTTTGAAGTTATTACTTGATTTCATACGTGCGAACAAAGTGTGTTTTACACACCATTCATTCATGTTTTTTTTTTTTTAATTTACACATTTTATTTACTGTTTTGAAGGATATACTTCTGAGTTTATTTCCGTTCAAACATTTTATTTTTTTTTCAATTACTTTATCAGGACGCCAAAAATCTGGGGGGGGGGGGGCTGGAGAAAATCTGGGGGCCTACCCCCCCCCCCCGTGGCTACGCCACTGTAATGAACATAGTTTTCTGTTTGATTTAGCAGTCTGTATATAGTTTTGCGTTTATGTTTTGCCCGATCCGGTTCCAGTTTTTGTTTTTGTTGTATATGTGCCGTTTCAATGCACTTAAAAAGCACGGACGTGTTTTCGCGGAGCTCTTGCTGATCGTGCTGAATTTTGGCATTGTTCTGTGCTGTGCTGCTTGTTACATTGGCATATACTACTGTCATTTTAATGAAGTGTTGGGTATTGGGTGTAGTCTCTCGCTTGGGGACGTGGTTTAGCCGTGCTCGTTTTAAAGCACGCCTGGTCTATAGTGTAGTGTTAGGTTCCCTTTCTATTTTCCCTGCCTGGGTGTGATCTGCTGTGCTGAAGTTTTCTCTCTAGTTGCTGCGTGGCCTTGTGCCACAAACCTTTGCTGCTATGCCCGGAGGTCATGAGTGTTCCTCCCCCGCAAGTGTTTTCGTTGTTAAACAATAGAGGTGTGGACATTAAAGAAATTGAAGTGTTGCAGGCACTTGCTGCCCGCAACTCGTACGACCTTAAGTTCAGGTCTGATACCGCCCGCGTGAAAGGCGTGTCCTGCTTGAAGGGGACTGAGGGACTCACTGTCACTCCATACGATCGCTCTGTGGTAGTGACGGTGCTGTACCTGAACTTCGAGGTCGAGCAGCGCCTGGCTGCGAGGGTTCTGGGCCAGTACAGAACTGTCTCAGACATGCGAATGTGTTTACACTGAAGGTGAATTGAAAGGCATTCTTAATGGCAAGAGGCAGTTCCATATGGAACTGGAGAGGGACATCCCATCCTTTCTGTTTATTGGGGGTTCCAAGGCCCACATTAGGTATTTTGGGCAGCCCCGCATGTGTTTTAAGTGCTCTAATGAGGGTCACGAGGCCAAGTCGTGTCCCAACAAACGTTGCGGCAGGTGCCTGTTGCTGGGGCACGACAGGGCAGATTGCCCCAACGAGGTGCGGTGTAATATTTGCAGGGAGGATGGGCATGTATCTGGTGCGTGTCCCACATCGTACTCTGCCCGTGCCGGTGCAGGTATGGGGCAGGCACCGGAGGCATGGCAGCCGGGACCGGAATATTCCACCAAGGAATTGGAGGAGGCAGCCAATGAAGTGGAACAAGATTTCCTCGCCTCCAAACAACGTGAGGCGGGTACTGGATCTCCCAAGGCAGACTCTCCACCATCATCCCAATTAACCCCCATGGAGGCTGATGTGACAACAGTTGTGGAGGACCTCCACTTGTCCTCCGAATCTGATTCTATTAATGGGATGTCAGATGATGGAGAGCCTGCCTCTGAGCCTCTTCCAAAGGATCCACCATCGGGGGAGGGCTGGTTTGACTTGTGTGGGGGATCTGTGCCAGAGTCCCCACTGAAGAGGTCGGCCTCAGGTGAGGTGTCAGACTGTGGGGGCAATGCGGAGCCAATACCCAAGAATCCGCAGAGCAAAAAAGGCCAAGTCCCAGGTAAACACGTAGCCAATGCCCTATCATGGCCGATCACCTGTCCCTCTTGACCCTAAATGTTAATGGCTTGAGGGACAGTCGGAAGCGATCCAGAATATTTCAGTTTTGTAAATAACTGGGTGTGGACTTCGTTTTTCTCCAGGAGACCCATATTGTAAATGAGGATGATGTCCACACCTGGTCCTTCGAATGGGGTGGGGGTTTGTATGCTTCCTTTGGTTCCCGACGTCTTGTGGTTCAGTTATTTTACTTTCGCCTAGCTGGTCCACCCTGGTCGGAAAAGTTGATTCTGATCACGAGGGTCGGTCGGTGTGCGTAACAATAAAGCACCCATGTGGAAGCTTCTTTCTGTGTAACGTTTACGCACCCAATCGGCTTTCAGATAGAAGGAACTTTTTCATGACCCTGCCATCCTTCGTTCCTTGCAGTGCCCCTTGTATCCTGGCTGGAGATTTAACTGTGTCCCTGACGTACAGCTCGACCGTAAGCCCTCTTGTGTGTCTCCGGGCTGTAGCGTTGGCATGGCGGAATTGGACATGTTTACAAAGAATCACGACATGGTTGAAATTTGGAGAGTGCAACATCCCGGTTTGTCCGTGTTCACTTGGCACCGCCCTGATGGCACGGACGCGTCAAGGTTGGACCGGGTGTACTCTCCCTTGGCCTTGTCTCCGAGTGATTGTGAAGTTGTGGCGCTTTTTAAGTGCATTCAAACGGCACATACAAAACAAAAACAAAAACTGAAACCGGATCGGGGAAAAAACATATAAACGCAAAACTATTTACAGACTGCTAAATCAAACAGAAAATTATGTTCATTACAGTAATAAGCTATATATGCAGATATTTACAAAACTATGTACAGAAAATTATACACACAGATATTTACATACTATTTACAAGCCCCTTCCATACCCACCCTATTACAAATTGACCACCACAAGCCCCCCGCCCCTCAGCCTCACCTCCGCCTTCACCGATGCCAGGACGACGTCCGCAGGCTTCCCCATCCCCCTAAAAACAACGTTACATCGGTCTCTCCATAAGGCCAGCTTTATGGAGGCCGAAGCAAAGGTAAGTATGCCCTGAATACTTGTATTGCATGGCGGGGGTGAAAGACCATACAAAGCATAGTCCCGGCCGACCGCCCATGTGTTGCCCATCGTCAAGCGATCAGTCAGGACTTGGAACCATTCCCAAAGGAGGGCCACAAATTCACACTGTCACACTTTCCCACCCTGTGCATCCAGTGCGTGGGCAAATTCCATGTCCAAGACGCCACCGAAGACGCTTGAGATTAGTAACAATCGCATCATGTGCGATTCGCCACAACAGGTCTCGCCTGCGGTAATCTAATGATCTGCTGTGGACCACACGCCACACTTCCGACCCTGAAGCATAGTGATTGGATTGGACCTGGCCAATCAAAAACAGCCTGGTATAGGTCTCTTGCACTTAGATATAATTAGGAGCGGACTGTATGCTTCCGAGGGCCTCCAGCTGTGGGATTCACTGTTACTAAACAGGGAGGGAAAGAACCGACGGAATGATAATCCCCCCCAATAACGGACAAAATAGGCAAAAGGCATTCTGCTGTCTACAGCACTATAAACACACTTGGTCAGGAGAAAACGGAGTTTGGAAGGAAAATGCACAAGGCCCAACCCACCACGCCTAACATCCTGATAAACCATCCCTCTTCTTACGAGCTCCGTCTTCCTTGACCATAAAAACCTAAACACAGCCCTCTCGAGACGCAACAGGACACCCTTTGGAGCAGCCAGAACGGTGCCTGGATACCACAAAAGGGGATAAATAAAACGATTGATAACTGTCACCTTTCCGAATAGGCTAATGTGGCGCTCGCCGAAGTCCTTCAACCTAGCTTCCACCAGGTCCACTTTCTCATTCCAGGTTAAGTAACTCGGTTTGCCCATAACCAAACCATATGCCGTTTATCCTTATGGCGTCGTCTACCCATGATGCAGCGAAGGGCAGTCTTCTTGACCGCCACTTACCTAGGCGAAGTCCTTTGGTCTTATTGGGATTCAGTCTGGCACCTGTGGCTCTTTGAGCTAGGTCGGAGACTACGCATGTGACGTCATCGGCATACTGAAGGCACTTAACTTCAACACCACCGGGAATGTGAAATGGTTGAAACAAAGGCTCTACTTGAAAGGCTCTTGCTATTGATTCACTAAACAATACGTAGAGTAAAGGTGATAGGGGGCACCCCTGCCGTACGACACTGAAGGGGTCTGACGTTAGGCCATTAACGATAACCCGACTGTTTACACTATTGTACAATAAGGAGGTCCATTTAACAAAAACTGGATTCAAACAAAACTTCTTTAAAATTTTAAAGAGGAATCCATGATCAACCATGTCGAAGGCCTTCTCCTGATCGAGGGAGACAAGGGCACATGGAAGGTCACGGTCCATCACGTATTCAACTAAGTCCCGCACCACCCAGAGGTTCTCCTGAATACTGTGTCCCCGCACCGCACAAGTCTGAAAGGACCCTACAAGATCTGGCATAACTGTGCCTAGCCTGTTGCAAAGGGCTTTCGCCAGAATCTTGTAATCTACATTTAACAAGGTGATTGGCCGTTTGTTTTTCGGTTCGAGGGGGTCTCCTGACTTAGGCAGCAAAGTTATTATGCCTGTGCGCTGCGAGTGGCTCAATGAGTTGTGGCATGTCCAGTTTCGGATCATGATGCAGTTACTGTCTCCTTCCAAATGAATACAGATATCTTAACGGAGGCTGAATATAAAGAACAACTGAAACCCAGGTACGAAGGGTGGCGAACACTGAGGCCGGCCTTTTCAACGGGTTTAGAATGGTGGGATGAAGTCTCGCATCAAACAGTTTACAGTTGAGTATTGTGTAGCAAGAGCTCGTCGAAGAAGGGAAGAGTTCCTCTCGCTCTGCGTTAGGGATAGGAACGGGGGCTCCTCCGCACTCCATGCCATCCAGCAACACCTAGATCAGAAGTTGCATGGGGCCCGTGTTCGTGCTCGCGTACACTGCGTGGAGGCGGAGGAAAAGCCAACCATCAAATTTTACCAAGACGTCACAAAGTATGCCATTGATCGCCGTATTAGAGCAGTCCGTGACGTCCACGGTACGGTACAGAAGGACCCCCTCGACTTTGTCGAAGTGTACAGCCGGAAGTGTGGACCGTAGTTCACAGCAAGTCACTAGACTACCGTCGGCGGGACTTGCTGTGGTGAATTGCACATGATGCCATTGTAACCAATCTCAAGCGCCTTCGGTGGCGTCTTGGAGATGGCATATGCCATTGTGGTTTTGTGACCCTCCTCTGGGAGTGGTTTCAAGTCCTGGCTGACCGGCTAACGCTTTGCAACACTTGGGCGGTCAGCCAGGACTATGCATTGTATGGTCTATCGCCACCACCACCACCACCATGCAATGCAAGTTTTCGTGGCATACTCACCTTTGTTTCGGCCTCCATTAAGCTAGTCTTGGTCAAGACGTTAGTATACTTATTTTCCACGCTATTTGGCCTCTGGATCCAAAATGAGGGCGCTTGTCAACTGGACTGTACGTGCTCGAGTATCTCTTTCAATACTAACGTCTTGGACAATTTGCACATGAAGGGGCGTGACATTATGCAAATATTATTCATACGTATTAGAAACGTCAGGAAAACGTCAGTTATATTATTATTATATCAGCTGATTCAACCATGGAATCGTATTCGATATTGCTGTACCTTACGTGGTTGAAAACAAAACAAAAATTGTAGCCTACGGTTGAAAACAAAATAGAACAAAACAGGACTTTAGTTCAAACAATTCGGCAGCGTTCCGTAATTGCTTTCGGTAGCTTTATGGTTTGATTAGGTTAAGGAATCAGAAGTTGCGAGACAGTTTGCAAAAGGCCTATAAGGCACTACTCGGCTATATTGCACTTGGTATTGCGTTGGTTTAAACGTTAGATGTAGTCCGGGATTGAACTGCAGTTCCACGGTTTCATAGAGGGGTATACCGAATGAATTTAAGTACAGAAGCATTCCTCAGAAACCTCTCTATAGAATTACGAGTCCCCAGAAACATATATGAGAACTCATTCAAACAAAAGGGGGGGGGGGTGAGGTTGAGGGAAAATCTGCCGGGAGGCCGGGGGGAAGGATGCACAACAAATAGGCCTACAGTTGTCATTTTGACGAGAATATACAAAGTAACTTTTTTTTGCTGTGGGCATTTTGGGCCGCCTTGAACTGTATTTTGGGACCCCTTAAACTGCATTTATTTTATAGGACCTCAGGAAAAAAATCTTCCTACACAATTTGGAAGTGTGTTTGTGCCCCCTCCCCTAACTGTGTTTTATATGCAGTGGTATAATTGGGCTGGGAAAGTCCATATAAAAGACCATGGATCTCCCTCCTATCTTTCCTATGAAAATTTTTCTGTTGTATGAATAGTCTATTGAAAAAGGAAGAAAAAAATCAAAATTTCCCTGTAATCTTCCTTCCCATCAGCCCCAGCGAGCAGGATGATTGTTGCTTCAGTTAGCCGAACAATTGATTCCTTTATCTTTGCTTATGCTTGGGTGGGGTAACTTCCAAGTGCATTTTGTAATAGGTACTAAATCAAGGGTCCCTGTTCAAATGCCTGATTTGCTGGGCAGACTATGTGGTTAATCGAGTTTTAAAGCAATAAATATGTATTCATAATGAGCTGAAAAGGTTTGTGACCCCTGGAGTTCATAAGCTTAAAAATCCTGGCTGTGCTAAGTGGCCAAGGGCTTTGTGCCTTGGCATTTATGGAACCCCCTAAAGATCACACACCTTATCTCTCCCAACACTTGGACTACATGCATATAGGCCTACTGATATCCTTGTCCAAAGGTCCCAAAATGTAATTGCTGATTTTATTTTGCCTCACAGCCAGCTGGAAAATTATTTCTGGTAAAGGCCATAACATGTAATGATCTAAAAGTTCTTGTGTAATACCCGAGTTACAGTGTTGTACAAATTGCTACAGAGTCATCCCTAGTCACAATATAGGCACTTGGTCAACAAGAATACATGCTCCCAATACACTGAAAGCAGTAAGCCTGTTGAGTCATCTGGAAACAATGGTTACCTTGATTCAGCAGTCAAGGCTCATTAATTCTAACACACTTCAGTCCTGTACTACTACTAGTTGGACAGCCCCTGCTCCATCCAAATTGAATCTAAAGGCCAAATTCCT
Organism: Holothuria scabra; assembly: GCA_037179385.1. NCBI lineage: Eukaryota > Metazoa > Echinodermata > Holothuroidea > Aspidochirotida > Holothuriidae > Holothuria > Holothuria scabra. Next base: position 40,338,662 of record CM074183.1, read on the forward strand.
TACCCCAAACAGAACCAATTCTACTACCCTTTTGCACTTATGCCCCTCACAAAAATTGTTAGAAATTCACCCTCATCCAGATTACACAATCTCTGTTTATATCGCTTCAGGGCGAACATAGAAAACTCAATGGGTATAATCAAAAACACTCCCAGTTCAGTTCATGCTGTTTAATGAAAGCTTTGGTACTCTGCATTGTTTGAAATTAGCAGTCAATCAAGAAGCTGAGCCAATTGAGAGTTTCTGTTTTCCCCTGCAAGAAGTGTAGTTTAGGGTGAGAGGTTTGCCCTTTTAAGAATCATGGTCTAATGTAGTTGCCAGTTAACTACTTGTTGTGAGATCATGAACAGAGGTTTGCAGCAATCCTATAACCCCTTTATGAAGCTCTTGCATTCATCAAGCATTTCAACTTACATGATCCTGAGGAAAACTTAGTAATTTTGGTAAAAAGTTTAAAAAAGAAAACCCTGATTACTCAGTCCTTTTTTCCTTCCCTTATAATGACATGCTTATGCACGTGAAGATGCTCTTCAGAATTTTTCATGGACTGTAATCACCATGACTCTCTTTCTCGAGCTGTTTGGGATCCAAACATAATGGACCCCACTTGGTAACATTATGATTTTGTAATAATGTCTTCCCTCAAGTGCATCAATCACTTTGCCTAACTACACAAAGTTTTTTTATAAACTTTCATCATGACAGCATACTCCTGAAGGGTAGCAACAGATGACAGCCAGTCTATTTTATCTTGCTAAGAGTTAAGGTGGGCAATTACACCACAATTTCACTTTACAGAAAGTATAGTCCTTTGTTAAGTATACCCCTTTTTTCCATTTAAATTAACCCTTTGTATCTTGTTAAAAGTTGATAGCTCACAAAGTTCTTACTCATCACATCCTTCCCATAATTAATATTCCAGGGTAGTGAAGTGGAGGGATGTAGAGGGGTAGGAGGTTAATAGAAGAGCCAGATCTGGGGGGGGGGGGGGTTTGTAAATGTGTACAAAAACCATTTTGGAAAAAACAATGACTTTTACAACCAGAATTTTTATGTCCAAGCCCATAAAAATTTTTCTTCACAAGAAATAATAGCAAGATTGCACACTTTTTTGCAACCCTGAGTGTGTCCATGAGGACTGAGGAGAATAACAAAACAATATATATATATAGACAAGTAATCTGAATTCTGGTACAATTTAAAGTAATTTCTACTTTAAGAAAAAATACTGTATCATGCAGATGCAGAGCAATTTGCAATCCCATTGAACCTAGGTTAAATTTTTGGATAACATCAGTAAAAACAGGTCATGAGAAATTACACATACCTTACATAACAGAACTGAAGTATATATATTCTTTTATTTACACTAAAGTAGGGACTACGGAACAATATAGTGAAGAGGGCTACCACGTTGTGAAAAAAATTGTGAGGGGGGAGATGAAAATGAAGTCAAGGGAACTTTTCTAAACTCTACATTTTTAAAAATTTCTATAGGCAACACTTTCTTTGTAACCATCCCCAATTAAACTCATTAACCTTGTTTTCACACTACTGTAAAAGTATGTGTAAAGAAAAAGTTAAAGAGAAAGTAGGGTTAAAGAAAAAGTAGGGTTTGCTTAAAGAATCCTCCTGAGTACTGTATTAGCCCAGTTACAAGATGCAATCTCAAGCAGTGCTTTCCAAACATGCATGCAGTTTCTAATATTGTACATAGCTTACAGTTGAAAGGTACAGTATACTATAATTTGTAAAAATAGCAAAGCTTCTGATAATGAGGCATTGGGTCTGCACCAGTTCTGAAAGGTTTCGACAAAGGAATTAACTTGAAACCTGAGGGTTCTGGGACATCTTACTTCAAGGGTCTGAGGAAAAGTTGAAGGGTCTTGCAGTTTCTTTAAGAGTCCCATAAAATTAAAATGCCTACATTAAATTCCCCCTTGCCCAGCTGCAGGGCATTTGTGAACCCTTCTGGAGAGGTTTTACAAGAGTAAGCTAGAGTAACATATCAGTGTGTGAAAAGCCAGAGCTTTTGGGTTTTGCTGACACAAGGTATTTTTCAAAAGCTTTCAAGGGGGCGCGCTCAAAGTGTATTCCAGACTGGGCATTCGGAGTTAGAGAAAATCCTGTAACAAATCTGCAGTTTCTCGATCTGTAGAGTCCTACTGTTGAAGCGAACAGGAATTCTTGGTGGATGGAGGAAGGCACAGCTGCTGGTCAATTGTTGCTTCATCTCAGACAGGGATTTACATACAAGAAGATCTTAGTAGCAGCGATGCATTAAAGAAAGTGGACTAATCAAGTTGAACACACAATGAGTACAAGAATGTTATGAAGACCGAACCCTGGAAGCCTGACCTAGAAAGAAATGAACAGAAAAAAAATGTTGAAGAAATGTAACCTGCAAAAATTTTGAACTTAGGTCAAAATGTCAACCCATTCAGAGAGCATTAGAGTCACCAATTACAAAAAGTGAAAATAGTATAGGGACTTGGGTCCCTGACTTGACTCTGAGTCAATTACAAGCACTGTAGCAAATGAATCTACCTTGAATTCAAAATTGGGTAACTCATTACTTGTCGCCACTTCTAATAGAAAACCTAGCTCCAATCACATGGGTTATTCCTGGAAGTTTAATAAGATCAATAGAAGTAAGGTAAATTTTCCAAAATTTGTTCCTGAAAAAATAAATTTAAATAAATCAATTAATGTACTAATATAGCCAGGCACTAACTTGAGTACTCTGGTGCTTCCTAAGACATTGTCTAGAAGGATGGTAATCCTGTGTATGGTAGGCCTACAGTACATATGCAATTGTCTTATGCTACTAAATGTGATTATTATATGACCACAGGTGTTGAGGTTGGCAAAACAAACACTTTCCGAGAAACAACTCCCCAGCATCGTCTTACTGTAGCTTTTTCTGTTTTGCTCTGGTGTATAATGCCAGCATTTAAATAAAAAAGAATGACATTGAATACTATCACACAATCTACTGTACCATTTAAAAAATGAGTGAATAAAGCTCATTTAAAAGCACTCTCTGCTGACTCAGCTCAGAAATATCCTTCAAAGATGGGAGCTGAGGATGATTTAGATTCATTTCCAAGTTTTGTAACCTAAAGATCTTAAATTTCATAAATGTACAGCACTGTGGGTACACTTCACATAAAGAAGCAGTACCACAAGGCACATGTGAACAAGGCCACCTTAATTGAACAGTGAAAAACTTAGAGCCATAATTGACTGAAAAAGCTTCAAACGCCCCAGCATAGAAACTCTATAGCAAAAAGAAAATTTGATGATACTGTACCTCATCGCAAGTCTTGTACATGCCTTTCCTTTGGCTGTAACAAAGGACCATTCGGCAACTTACATTTCAAGCTGGGCTATCCACTATGAATACTCAGAGGGATAGCCTACCGTATGCAATAAAAGTTCAATTTGCCTGACACAAATATGTCTTGATTAGGCAACAGAAATACAGGCCTGTTTACCAAGAAAACTTCTATATTGTTAGCTAGCCAATGTACAGGTAGCCTATAGATTCTGTTTACAACTAACTTTTTTCTTTTTTAGGGGCTGCTAATTGTTGGATATGCTGGCAAAATATTAAAAGGCTGAATTTGATGGGCACAGTTACACCAGACCTGTACTAAGTCTATAGGAGGCTATGCAGTCAGTACATACATACATTACTGGGTACTTTATAGAATAAATCAAAGCATTCTAAACTTGCAGCATGTTTGCTGTTTGCCTACCAACAAAGGCTAGCTTTTGAATTTTTTTTGCATCGAGGCCCATATACATATTTCACTCTGAGAGGCTACACTGTCTCAGGGGTCAGCTGATGTTTTAGGGACAGGGTTGCCTCCAAACTGTAGAGTACTGTAGCCAGGGTTGTGACATAGGGAAGGTTTTGAAGCATGACATGAAGGAAAGGTCTAAAAGGGGGTGGCTATTTTTGGCCTCCATATGCAAAATGGTGCAATGTTTCTGCCTCAAATGTAATGAACTTTTTAGTAATAATGTTTTTTTTTTCAAGTTTGGGCCCGGGGGGGGGGGGGGTTCAACCCCTTAAAACCCTCCCTGTGGCTATGCAGATGCCTCAAAAGGGCAACATGAGTTGTCCAAGGGACCAAGGAATTAACTGTGCATGGAGCCAAGTTGTCCCAGGGGCCAAGTTGACCCCACGGCCCATAGTGGAAAGTATGTATGCTTCACAGAATATCTTTGACATGCAGTTAACAATTAGGCTGCAATCCATTTTCATAGCATGATTTTTTTGTCTTGTTGCATAACGCATGCATTGTGCATAAGTTGCATCATGCCAATTTGGTGTGTCCTGAAATTTAAGAAAGAGGAAGACTGGGGTAAAAATTCAGTGACTCAAATTTGAACTTTCAACACCACATTGCCATGTTGAGTTGACGTTCACCGCATATTGATCCTCGTTTGTTCGTTGCAGTATTTACCCATTGGGCCTACTGTAGACTGTTCAGCATGATTGTTGTGATCTTGAGGGCCGGAGGAGCTAGAAGCATGTCAGTGATTTTATCCTAAGCCAAAGATTAAGAACCTGCCTTCTTCTAATGGTAAAACAACTTTTGGGGTAAATGAGAAGTTTCTGTAAGCCGGTTATTCTCTCGTAGTTATCAGTAGAGTGAACTGCTTGTAACTTCTACGGTCATAACTGCCGCATACAGTATCGTACAGTATATCGTACAGAACAGTACTGCACTGCACTGTACAGCTATCTATTTGGTATGTCATGTATACAGTAACTTAGTGCATGTACACTGTACAGTACATGCTACTATGTAGTACAGTGAGCGGGTGCTTTTTAAGTGCATTGAAACGGCACATACAAAACAAAAACAAAAACTGAAACCGGATCGGGCAAAAACATAAACGCAAAACTATTTACATACAGACTGCTAAATCAAACAGAAAATTATGTTCATTACAATAATAAGCTATATATACAGATATTTACAAAACTATGTACAGAAAATTATACACACAGATATTTACATAGTATTTACAAGCCCCTTACATACCCACCCTTTTACAAATTGACCACCACACGGTCCCCCCTCACCGAAACGAGTGGACCCCATCGCCTACCGAACGCCGACCTTGGCAAACGAACGAAGTCGGACTCAACCCTCAGCCTCACCTCCGCCTTCACCGATGCCAGGACGACGTCCGCGGGCTTCCCCATCCCCTAAAAACAACGTTACATCGGTCTCTCCATAATGCCAGCTTTATGGAGGCCGAAACAAAGGTAAGTATGTCCTGAATACTTGTATTGCATGGCGGGGGTGAAAGACCATACAAAGCATAGTCCCGGCCGACCGCCCATGTGTTGCCCATCGTCAAGCGATCGGTCAGGGCTTGGAACCATTCCCAAAGGAGGGCCACAAATTCACACTGCCAAAACACATGTGACACACTTTCCCACTTTGTGCATCCAGTGCGTGGGCAAATTCCATCTCCAAGACGCCACCGAAGACGCTTGAGATTAGTCACAATCGCATCATGTGCGATTCGCCACAACAGGTCTCGCCTGCGGTAATCTAATGATCTGCTGTGGACCACACGCCACACTTCCGACCCTGAAGCATAGTGATTAGATTGGACCTGGCCAACCAAATCTTCAAAAACAGCCTGATATAGGTCCCTTGCACTTAACTGCGAAACGGCCCCAACTCTAGATATAATTAGGAGCGTTTCTCTCATTTGACTGTATGTTTCCGAGGGCCTCCAGCTGTGGGGTTCACTGTTACTAAACAGGGAGGGAAAGAACCGACGGAATGATAATCCCCCCAATAACGGACAAAATACGCAAAAGGCATTTTGCTGTCTACAGCACTATAAACACACTTGGTCAGGAGAAAACGGAGTTTGGAAGGAAAGTGCACAAGGCCCAACCCACCACGCCTAACATCCTGATATACCACCCCTCTTCTTACGAGCTCCGTCTTCCCTGACCATAAAAACCTAAACACAGCCCTCTCGAGACGCAACAGGACACCCTTTGGAGCAGCCAGAACAGTGCCTGGATACCACAAAAGGGGATAAATAAAACGATTGATAACTGTCACCTTTCCGAACAGGCTAATGTGGCGTTCGCCGAAGTCCTTCAACCTAGCTTCCACCAGGTCCACTTTCTCATTCCAGGTAAGTAACTCGGTTTGCCCATAACCAAACCATATGCCGTTTATCCTTATGGCGTCGTCTACCCATGATGCAGCGAAGGGCAATCTTCTTGACCGCCACTTACCTAGGCGAAGTCCTTTGGTCTTACTGGGATTCAGTCTGGCACCTGTGGCTCTTTGAAACTTAGACAACGTGCCAGTAAGGGCCTTGAAGGAAGCTAGGTCGGAGACTACGCATGTGACGTCATCAGCATACTGAAGGCACTTAACTTCAACACCACCGGGAATGTGAAAAGGTTGAAACAAAGGCTCCACTTGAAAAGCTCTTGCTAATGATTCACTAAACAATACGTATAGTAATGGTGATAGGGGGCATCCCTGCCGTACGCCACGTTGGACACTGAAGGGGTCTGACGGTAGGCCATTAACGATAACCCGACTGTTTACACTATTATACAATAAGGAGGTCCATTTAACAAAAACTGGATTCAAACAAAACTTCTTCAAAATTTTAAAGAGGAATCCATGATCAACCATGTCGAAGGCCTTCTCCTGATCGAGGGAGACAAGCGCACATGGAAGATCACGGTCCATCACGTATTCAACTAAGTCCCGCACCACCCAGAGGTTCTGCTGAATACTGTGTCCCCGCACCGCACAGGTCTGAAAGGACCCTACAAGATCTGGCATAACTGTGCCTAGCCTGTTGCAAAGGGCTTTCGCCAGAATCTTGTAATCTGTAGGTGATTGGCCGTTTGTTTTTCGGTTCGAGGGGGTCTCCTGACTTAGGCAGCAAAGTTATTATGCCTGTGCGCTGCGAGTGGCTCAATGAGCCAGCGAGGAAGGCAGAGACGAACACATCACGGAGATCATGTGCTATGGTACCCCAGAAGCGTTTATAGAATTCCACTGGAATACCGTCGGATCCAGGTGCCTTTCCGCTTTTCATCTTCACCACTGCCTTCCAGAGCTCGTCAATAGTCAAAGGGGAGCCAAGTTCATTATTCCGATCTTTAGAGGGCGTCTTGTCAATATTATCTAATAGGGACTTTTGAAGGTCTTCATCGACATCTGCCTGGGTATACAGCTGCTTATAAAAGTTTTTGTACTCTTCTACAATGTCGAAAGGGTCCTTATGTACCACACCGTGGGCGTCACGGACAGCTTTTATGCTGCGATCAATGGCATACTTTGTGACGTCCCGGTAGAACTTAATGGTTGGTTTCTCCTCCGCCTCCACACATTGCACACGAGCACGAACCCGGGCCCCGTGTAGTTTTCCATCAAGGTACTGTTGGATTGCATGAAGTGCGGAGTGGTCCCCGTTCCTCTCCCTAGAGCAAAGTGAAAGGAACTCCCCCCTTCTTCGACGAGCTCTTGCTACACAGTACTCCACTGTAAAACGTTTGATGCGGATCATCCCACCACTCTAAACCTGTTGAAAAAGCCGGCCTCAAAGTTCGCCACCCTTCGTACCTGGCCTTAAAATCTTTGCTATATTCAGCCTCCGTTAGAATATCTGTGTTCATTTTCCAGAACCCCCTCCCTACTGGCCATGACTGTGGGGGTTGGAATGAGACAGTAACTGCATCATGGTCCGAAATTGGACATGCCACAACTTCGCAATCACTTGGTGACAGAGCCGTTGGAGCGTACACCCGGTCCAACCTTGAGGCGTCCGTGCCATCAGGGCGGTGCCAAGTGAACACGGACAAGCCATATCGTGATTCTTTGTGAACATGTCCAACTCCACCATACCCACACTACAGCTTGAAGATGTGAAGGTGGACATTCGATCAAACCGTGTGTCAGGGACACAGTTGAAGTCTCCAGATAGGATACAAGGGGCACAGCCAGGAACGAAGGATGGCAGGGTAGCAAAAAAATTCCTTCTGTCTGTAGGTTGGTTAGGGGCATAAACGTTACATAGGAAGAAATTCCCGCAAGGATGTTTGATGGTGATGCATACCAATCGACCCTCATGATCATGATCAACCTTTCCGACCAGGGAAGACCATCTTGGAGAAACTAAAATGACAGATCCACAGGAAGATGCGGAACCAAAGGAAGCGTACAAACCCCCACCCCATTCGTAGGACCAGGTGTAGACATCGTCCTCATTAACAATGTGAGTCTCTTGGAGGAAAACGAAGTCCACACCTAATGATTTACAAAGTTGGAATATTCTGGACCGCTTCCGACTGTCCCTCATGCCGTTAACATTCAGGGTCATGAGGGACAGGGGACCATTCATGAAATGTGGAGTGTGAAATTACAAAACTGTCTCTGACCTAGCCTTTTTATTACGTGGATCTGGTGCTGGTGGCACAGAAGGACTAACTCCCCCTCCCCGGTCGGACACCTCCCCAGAGGCCGACCTTTTCAACTTGGGCTCAAGTTCAACGGCCTCACACAAATCAAACCAGCCCTCCCCAGATGGTGGGTCCTTTGGTGGAGGCTCTGAGGCAGGTCCTCCCACATCTGACATGGCAGTGTCAGACTCCGAATCCGATGACAGTTGAAGGTCATTCTCCACTGTCAGTATTCCAGCCTCCCCAGGAGCTGGTGCGGATTGTGCCTCAGGTACTGATGTGGAGGGTTGGGAAGGGCCTACCTCAGGGTTCCCACAGACCACCTCACATCCCTTAGAAGCTAGGAACTCTTGTTCCACCTGATGTGCCACCTCATCAGGCGTAGGGGACCTGGGTTCCTCTACCATTGGTTCAGGGTCTGAAGACGAGGGTTCACCTGCCGGCTCCACATCTGCACTTGCACGTGCAGAGTACGATGTGGGGCAGGCACCAGAGACATGTCCCTCCTCCCCGCACAAGTTACACCGCACATCATTGGGACATGTTGCCCTCTCATGCCCCAACTGCAGGCATCTGCCACAACGTTTGTTAGGGCATGACTTGGCCTCATGTCCCTCCTCTCTACAGTGAAAACAGGTGCGGGGCTGACCGAAATACCTGATGTGGGCCTTGAACCCCTATGAACAAGACGGAGGGAATGTCTTTCTTCAGCTCCATACGGAACTGTCTCTTTCCGTTGAGAATTCCGGCCAAATCACCTTCATTATACTTGACCCAACGCCAGTCAGAGACACTTCCGTACTGCCCTAGAACCCTCGCCACCAGGCCCTGATCCACCTCAAAATTGAGGTATAACACTGTCACTACCACAGAGCGATCATATGGGGTGACAGTTAGACCCTCCACACCCTTAAGGGAGGAAACCCCCTTTAATCGGGCAGCATCAGTCCGGAACTTCAGATCATACGTGTTTCGGGATGCAAGGGCATGCAGCATCTCTATATCCTTTACCTCTACCTTATTGTTCTTCAACACAGAAAAAACATGCTGGGGTGTAACATTCCCCCTCGACTCAAACTGCAACTTAACGATACTGCTATCCCGACCTCCGGGCATAGCAGCAAAAGTTTGTGGCACAAGGCCACGCAGCAACTAGAGAGAAAACTTCAGCACAGCAGATCAAACCCAGGAAGGGAAAATAGAAAGGGAACCCAACACTACACTACAGACCAGGCGTGCTTAAAAACGAGCACGACTAAACCACGTCCCCAAGCGAGAGACTACACCCAATACCCAACACTTCAGTAAAATGACAGTAGTATATGTTAGTATCACAAGTAGCACAGCACAGCACAGCACAATGCCAAAATTCAGCACGATCAGCGAGAGCTCCGTGAAAACACGTCCGCTCTCGATGAAGACCAGAACTGAACCCAGTACAGTGAGCTTGTCGCCGAAGCAATCGCCGTCTCAAGTTTCACAGATATGAATATTAATGAGCAGGTGAGTGCCAATTTGAGGGATTTGATTGGTTCCTTCGGTTTTCCGAAGGAAACCTGCTTTAAAATAAAGAAAAAGTTAAGAATGCTCTGACAAATTGTGCAAGACGGTATTATAGAAATAAATTTTGAGGCCATGTAGAGGGCGTGTTCACATTTGTTCTTGTGCAGACATTGTACATATCGAACTAACGTAATGTACTACTAATACCGTCTTGAGCAAGACTACCATTAAGCTGGCTGTTTGGAGAGACCGATGTAAAATTGTTTTTAGGGGTGAAGGGCGGCCTGCCGACGTGTTGGCGTCGGTAAAGACGGAAATCAAACTGAGGGTCGAGGCCGACTTTGTTCGTTTGCCGGGGTCCACGTTCGGCAGACGTTGGGGACCAATTGTTTCGGTGCGGGCGGGGCGGGTGATGGTTCATTTGTAATTAATCCTGTTTTCTTTTTGTTTGGTAATGTGTTAATAGGTGAGTTTGTAAATATTCCTGGATTTTGGTGGGTTTTGTAAATTATCGTCACAAAATCTTTCTTTGCGTCCGTAATGGTATGAATTCTGTACTTGAGTTCAAGTTATGTTTTGTCCCGTCTGGTCTGAGTTGTGTTATTGGTTCTCCGTGCCCGTTTCTATGTACGTAAAAAGCTCATATGTTAGAGTAGTACATGTTAGTATAACAAGCAGCACAGTACAGCACAATGGCAAAATTCAGCACGATCAGCGAGAGCTTCGTCGAGAGCGGACGTGTTTTCGCGGAGCTCTTGTTGATCGTGCTGGATTTTGGTGTTGTACTGTTCTGCTCTGTGGAGCTTGGCTTGTTTACTATACTACTGTACTATATTGGTCTGACTGAAGTTCTGGTCTTCGTCGGGGGCGGACGTGTTTTCGCGGGGCTCTCGTTGATCGTGCTGGATTTTGGTATTGTGGTCTGCTCTGTGGCAGCTTGCTTGTTTACTCTACTACACTGCTGTATAGATTCGTCGTGCCCGTTTTGGAGTACGTGTTAACAAACTGGAAGTTTTGTTTTTCTGTTTGTGATTGAACGTGGCCTAGAGCCACCCCGTAGCTGCTATGCCCGTGTGTAGGGATAGCAGCATTGTTAAGTTAGAGTTTACGGTAGGTGTGAATGTCACACCTCCGCAAGTGTTCAGTTTGTTAAAGAAAAATGGGGTAAAGGTGGAAGAAATAGAGATATTGCAGGCACTTGAAGCCCGCAACACGTACGACCTAAAGTTCAGGTCCTTTAAAGCCCTTCTGGAGGGAGTGTCTGCCTTAAACGGAGTAGAAGGGCTCACCGTCACACCATATGATCGCTCTGTGGTGGTGACGGTGCTGTACCTGAACTTTGAGGTTGAACAGGGTCTGGTTGCGAGGGTTCTTGCACAATACGGGACTGTTTCTGATATGCGGTGGTGTGTCTATGGTGAAGGTGAGATGAAGGGCATACTTAATGGAAAGAGGCAGTTCCGTTATCTGGGACAGCCTTGTACTTGTTTTAAGTGTGGGAAGGAGGGACACGAAGCCAAATCGTGTCCCAATAGGCGCTGTGGCAGATGTCTGCAGTTGGGGCACGGCAAGGCAGAGTGTCCCAACGAGGTACGGTGCAATCTCTGCGGGGAGGAGGGACATATGTTTAATGACTGCCCTACATCGTACTCTGTTCGTACCAGTGCTGATGTGGAGTCTGCACCTGAACCCTCGCAAGCAGGCCCAGAATATTCTTCTCAGGAATTGGAGGAGGCAGCAAATGAGGTGGAACGGGACTTCCTTGCCTCCAAGCAGTGTGAGGGGGGTTCTGGGGATCCTGAGGCAGACACTTCGCCATCCTTACCAAGGGCACCCAGGGAGGCTGAAATGATGAAAGTAGAGGACATTCAGCTCTCCTCGGACTCTGAGTCTTCTTCAGTTTCAGCAATGTCGGATGGCGGGGGGCCTGCCTCAGAGCCTCCTGCAAAGGAGCCACCTTCAAGGGAGGGGTGGTTTGATTTGTGTGAAGGGGAGGGGCCAGAGTCTAGTCTTAAGAGGTCAGCCTCTGAAGATGTATCAGACCGGATGGCCCATCGGTCTGGGACGCCTGTACCGAGCCCACGTATTAAAAAGGTGAAGTCCCAGACCGATGGGTAGCAATGGGCAGTGTACATAGTTATATCCTGAAACACTTTAATGTAATTGGGTTCGTAATTAGTTTTGCTCTGTGTTGGTCTGACTTAGTTGTATTTGTACTTTTTCATTGGTGTTTTGGGAATGGTTCGCAATTTTGTTTTGGTCCAGTTCTGTTTTGGTTCTAGTTTTTGTTTCTCCGTGCCTTATTTTGTGTACAAACCTGTATATAGTGTTTCGGTTGAGTTGACGGGTTGTTCGGGTGGGGTTGGTGTGTCGTTTCCGTTTGTGACAGACCTTTTGTCCCGTGTTTTGTGTGTGGATGGTTGATGGTTAGCTTTTGTGTTTTCGTCCGGCTGGGTTAAGTTAGGTCTATTTGTTCATACGTGCCTGTTTCTATGTACGTTTTAAAAAGGAAACTGTACTATATTGGTCGTGTCCGTTTTGGACAACGTGTAAATAAAATTGTCTGGAGTTTCGTGTTTTCTGTTTGTACTTGAACGTGGCCTACAGCCACACCCTTAGCTGCTATGCCCGTGTATAGGGATAGCAGCATTGTTAAGTTAGAGTTTACGGTAGGGGTGAATGTCACACCTCCACAAGTGTTCAGTTTGTTAAAGAAAAATGGTGTAAAGGTGGAAGAAACAGAGATGTTGCAGGCACTTGAAGCCCGAAACACGTACGACCTAAAGTTCAGTTCTGGTCTTCGTCGAGAGCGGACGTGTTTTCGCGGGGCTCTCTACTGCTTTCATTATTACAGCTATAGGAGCGGTCTCTTTTTGAGGATACAGGTGGGGTCGTGCTTGTTTTGAAGCACGCCTGTTCGACAGTTGTGATTTTGTGTTGGGTTACCTTCTACTTTCCCTTAACTTGTTTTAACTAACGGTGCTAAGTTTTTCTCCTGTTGCTCTGTGGCCTCGTGCCACAAACCCTCTGCTACTATGCCCGCGTGTAGGGATAGTAGCATCGTTAAGTTGCAATTTGAGTCGGAGGCAAATGTGTCACCTCGTCAAGTGTTTAGTGTGCTGAAGAAAAGGGGTATTGAGGTGAAACAAATTGAGATGTTGCAGGCGCTCCAAGCCCGCCACACGCATGACCTGAAGTTCAGGTCAGATGCAGCCAGGTTGGATGGTGTGTCACGCTTGAAGGGGGTGCAAGGGCTCACCGTCACCCCATATGATCGCTCTGTGGCGGTGACGGTGCTGTACCTGCCTTTTGAGGTGGGACAGGGTCTGGTTGCGAGGGTTCTTGGGCAGTACGGAACTGTCTCAAGCAGTATGTGGTGCACCTACGGTGATGGTGAGTTGAAGGGCATACTGAACGGCAAGAGGCAGTTCCGTATGGTATTGAAGAGGGATATTCCATCCTTCCTCTTCATAGGGGGTGCCAAAGCCCACATTCGCTACTTTGGGCAGCCCCGCACCTGTTTTAAGTGTGGAGAGGAGGGGCACGAGGCCAGGGCGTGCCCCAGCAGACGTTGTGGGAGGTGCAGGCAGTTGGGACACGACAAGGCTGAGTGTCCCAATGACGTGAGGTGCAACCTTTGTGGGGAGGATGGTCACATCTCTGGTGCCTGCCCCACGTCTTACTCTGCCCGGGTCAGTGGGGATGTGGGATCGACACCTGACCCCACGCAGCCAGAGCCAGAAGCCATACTTGAGGAGTCAGATGCACCTGAGGAACTGGAGAGGGTGGCTCGGGAGGTAGAGCAGGAGTTCCTCGCCTCAAAGTGTGGGAAGGAGACAGGGATCCCTGAGGCAGACTCTCCACCCCTGGCACCTGAGGAGGCTGGAGTGAAAACAGAGGAGGACCTCCAGCTCTCCTCTGACTCGGAGTCTGGCAGTGTCATGTCAGATGTTAGGGAGTCTGCACCAGATCACCCAATAAGGGAGCTACCACTGGGGGAGAGTTGGTTTGATTCAGGTGAAGGGGTACCTAAATCCTCATTAAAGAGGTCTGCCTCAGGTGAAATGTCGGACCTGGATGTTCAAGTCTCTGAGGCCCCCATACCACCCCCTCGTAATAAGGTCAGTAGGCTCCAGACCAATGTTTAAATACCCACTCCTCCATGGCTGTCCCCCTGTCCCTCTTGACCCTGAACGTCAACGGTATGAGGGACAGCAGGAAGCGGGCCAGAATATTTCAGTTTTGTAGGTCACTGGGTGTGGACTTCGTTTTACTCCAAGAGACGCATATAGTGAATGAGGACGATGTCCACACCTGGTCCTTCGAGTGGGGTGGAGGATTGCATGCTTCCTTTGGTTCGGCATCTTCTTGTGGAACAGTTATTTTAATTTCATCAAGGTGGACCTCCCTGGTTGGAAAAGTTGATTCTGATCACGGGGGCCGTTTGGTATGCGTTACCATAAAGCACCCCAGTGGTAGCTTCTTGCTTTGTAATGTGTACGCGCCAAATCGGCCCTCCGACAGGAAGAACTTTTTCACCATCCTACCATCCTTTGTCCCTGGCGGTGCCCCATGTATCCTGGCTGGAGACTTTAACTGCGTCCCCGACACTCGGCTGGACAGACTGTCCTCGTGTACGCCTTCCAGCGGTGGTGTTGGAATAGTGGAATTGGACATGTTCACAAAGAACCATGACATGGTTGACGTTTGGAGAGCACAACACCCGGGTTTGTCCGTGTTCACTTGGCACCGACCAGATGGCACGGAGGCCTCAAGGCTAGACCGGGTTTACTCTCCACTGGCTCTGTCACCAAGCAGTTGTGATGTTGTGCCATGTCCAATTTCGGACCATGATGCAGTTACTGTCTCCTTTCAACCCCCTGAGTCATGGCCAACAGGGAGGGGCTTCTGGAAAATGAATATTGATATTTTAGCAGAGACAGAATATAATGAACAGTTAAAGGCCAGGTACGAAGGATGGCGGACATTGAAGCCAGCCTTCCCAACGGGTCTAGATTGGTGGGATGACGTTAAGTCCCGCATCAAGCAGTTCACTATTGAGTACTGTGTAGCAAGAGCTCGTCGAAGAAGGAAGGAGTTCCTCTCGCTCTGCTCCAGGAAGAGGAATGGGGACTCCTCCGCTCTTCACGCAATCCAGCAACATCTTGATAAAAAACTGCATGGGGCCCGTATTCGTGCCCGCGTGCATTGCGTGGAGGCGGAGGAAAGCCTACAATCAAGTTCTACAGGGATGCCTCGCAGTACGCCATTGACCGCCGCATAAAGGCGGTGCGAGACGCCCATGGTACAGTACAGAAGGACCCTCTTGACATCGTGGAAGTATTTAAAAGCTTCTATGAAAAGCTTTACACCCAGGCAGATGTCGAAGAGGGACTTCAATTAACCCTGTTAGACAATATTGACAAGTCCTCCACGGAAAAGCAGAATGATGAACTTGGCGCCCCATTGACTGTCGTCGAGCTCTGGAAGGCAGTAGCAAATATGAAAGGAGGAAAGGCACCCGGATCCGACGGTGTACCAGTGGAGTTTTACAAACGCTTCTGGGGTACCGTTGGACATGATCTCCGTGATGTATACGTCTCTGCCTTCCTTGGTGGCTCATTGAGCACCTCGCAGCGCACCGGCGTAATAACCCTGCTACCCAAGTCTGGAGATTCACTCGAGCCAAAAAATAAGCGGCCCATCACCCTGTTGAATGTGGATTACAAGATCCTGGCGAAAGCCCTTTGTAACAGGCTGGGCACTGTTATGCCGGATCTTGTAGGGCCTTACCAGACATGTGCGGTGCGGGACCTAGTTGAGTATGTGAAGGACCGTGATCTACCATGTGCGCTTGTCTCCCTCGATCAGGAGAAGGCCTTCGACATGGTGGATCATGGATTCCTTTTTAAAATATTGAGAAAATTTAAGTTAAGCCCAACCTTTGTTAAATGGGTAACCCTATTGTATGATAGTGTATATAGTCGGGTTGTGGTTAATGGCCTACCATCGGACCCCTTCAGGGTCCGACGTGGGGTACGTCAGGGGTGCCCACTGTCACCCCTACTCTATGTGTTATTCAGTGAATCTCTAACTAGAGCCTTACAAGTTGAGTCTTCGTTCAAACCCTTTCACATACCTGGTGGAGCCAAAGTCAAATGCCTCCAGTATGCTGATGATGTCACTTGTGTGGACTCCGACCTACCTTCATTCGGGGCCCTTTCTGACACGCTGTCCACCTTTCAGAGGGCGACAGGTGCCAGACTGAATCCCACTAAAACCAAGGGACTCCGTCTAGGCAAGTGGCGGTGGAAGTCCCTCCCTTTCTCAGCATCGTGGGTTGACGACGACATTAAAATTAATGGAAATTAATGGCCTATGGTTTGGTTATGGTTCTCCAGAGTTACTTACCTGGAATGAAAAAGCGGACCTAGTGGAGGCTAGGTTGACGTCCTTTGGCGATAGGTATCTAACTCTTTTGGGAAAGGTGACAGTAATCAACCGTTTTGTTTACCCTCTCTTGTGGTACCCGGGCACTGTTCTGGCTGCTCCAGGGAGAGTCCTGATACGACTTGAGAGGGCCATATTTGGATTTCTGTGGTCAGGAAAAACGGAGCTAGTCAAAAGAAAAATGGTGTACCAGGAATGTAAGCACGGGGGTTTGGGTCTTGTGCACCTTCCCTCGAAGCTCCGTTTTCTCCTGACCAGATGTGTTTTTAGCGCCGTCGAGAGCCAGTCGCCGTTCACATACTTCGTTCGTTATTGGGGGGCGTTATCCTTTCGTTGGTACTTCCCCTCACTTTTTAGCAACAGTGTACCCCACAGCTGGAGGCCAACTGTGGCATATTGCAATATGAGGGACACTCTTCGTATTATGTCAACACTGGGGGACGTTTTGCAGTCCAGTGCGGGGGACCTGTACAGGGCCATTTTTGATGACATGGTCGGACAGGTCCGACCCAACAACTATGCGTCGGAGCCGGAAGTGTGGCGTGTAGTCCACAGTAAGTCACTTGATTACCGCCGGCGGGACTTGCTGTGGCGAATCGCACACGACGCCATTGTTACTAACCTGAAGCGTGCCTCATGCGTTTTGGCAGTGTAGTTTTGTGGCCCTTCTCTGGGATTGGTTTCAAGTCCTGGCTGATCGCCTCACGTTTTCCAACAGCTGGGCGGTCAGTCAGGACTACGCTTTGTATGGTCTTTCACCTCCGCCATGCAATGCAAGTGTTTGCGGTATACTTACCTTTGTTTCGGCCTCCATAAAGCTTGCCTTGTGGAGAGACCGGTGCAATGTTGTATTTAGGGGAGAGGGAAGGCCTGCGGACGTCGTCCTGGCATCGATAAAGGCGGAGGTTCGGAGGTTAAGGTGCGGATGGAGGCTGACTTCGCTCGGTTGCCAAGGTCGACGTTCGGCAGGCGGTGGGGTCCGCTTGTCTCAGTGCGGGGTGGCCGGGTGATAGTTAACCTGTAAATAATAACCTACCTGTACATAATATTGTGTAAATAGTTCGAGTGTGGGGTGGGTGTTGTACATGTATGCTGAGTTCAGTTCTGGTCTTCGTCGAGAGCGGACGTGTTTTCACGGAGCTCTCGCTGATCGTGCTGAATTTTGGCACTGCTGTGCTCTGCTGTGCTGCTTGTTATACTAACTTATACTGTCTGACTGTTGGCTACTACTGTGCCTTGCTATATACTATATACTGCTGTTGTGTGTATTTGACTTTGACTTTGTATCGTGGGTGTTTCCGACCGTGCCTGGTTCTTGTGGTATTTTGTGTTGGGTTATTTTCCTTTGATTCACGGTTTATTTTAAAAGGTACTGAGGTTTTTTTTTGTGTTGCTATGCCCGGAGGTCGGGATAGCACAACCGTTAAGTTAGAGTTTAAGTCGGGGGGGGGGGGGGGGAATGTTTCTCCTCAACAAGCGTTTTTTGTGTTGAAGAATAAGGGGGTAGAGGTGAAGGAAATTGAAATGTTACAGGAGCTTGCAGCCCGCAACACGTTTGACCTTAAGTTTAAGTCCAATGCTGCCCGAGTTAAAGGTGTGTCTTGCTTGGAGTGGGGGGAGGGACTCACCGTCACTCCATACGATAGCTTTGTATGGGTGACGGTGTTGTACCTGCCCTTTGGGGTCGACCAGCTCGCAGTTTCAAGATTTTTACATCAGTACGGAACTGTCTCTGACTCCCGATGGTGCAAATATAGTGAGGGTGAAATGAAGGGCATTTTCAATGGAAAGAGGCAGTTCCGTATGGAACTGAAGACACACATTCCATCGTTCCTGTTCATTGGGGGCTCGAAGGCGCATATCAGGTACTTCGGGCAGCCCCGCACCTGTTTTAAGTGTGGAGAGGAGGGACACGAGGCCAGGTCATGTCCCAACCGTCGTTGTGGCAGGTGCTTACAGCTGGGGCATGACAAGGCAGCGTGTCCCAACGAGGTGCTTTGCAATCTTTGTGGGGAGGAGGGGCATATTTCTGGTGCATGCCCCACATGGTACTCCGCCCGGGCCAGTGCGGGTATGGAACAGGAACAGGATACTTCCCCGGAGGCAGGCCCAGAATACTCCAGTCAAGAATTAGAGGAGGCAGCACTGGAGGTTGAACAGGAATTCCTGGCCTCCAAACTGTGTGAAGGGGCTGCTGAAGCTCCCATGACTGACCCCCCGACTTCCTCCCCGTCAACACCCATGGAGGCTGATGTGAGGGCGGTGGAGAAGGACCTTGAGCTCTCCTCAGACTCAGAGTCCTCCACGTCAGAAGAGAATGTGCCTGCCTCAGAGCCTCCTCCACAGGACCCTCCTTCCAGGGAAGGCTGGTTTGATTTAGGCGGAGGGGAGGAGTCTTCCTTGAAGAGGGCGGCCTCAGGAGAGGTGTTAGTAGACCCAGGGGTCATCGACCCTGCCGCACCTCTGCCTGGGCAACAGATTAAAAAGGCGAAGTCCCAGCTGGATACGTAGCCCTTTTTCACCATGGCTGATCCCCTGTCCCTCCTGACTCTAAACGTAAATGGCATGAGGGACAGTCAGGCGTTCCAGAATTTTTCAGTTTTGCAAGTCCCTTGGTGTGGGCTTTGTGTTCCTCCAGTAGACCCACATTGTGAGTGAGGAGGATGTCCACACCTGGTCCTTTGAGTGGGGTGGGGGTTTGTACGCTTCCTTTGGTTCAACAACATCTTGTGGTTCAGTTATTTTAGTTTCGCCAAGCTGGACTCCCCTGATTGGAAAAGTTGATTCGGACCATGAGGGCCGGTTGGTATGCATCACCCTTAAGCACCCTTCTGGGAACCTTTTCCTGTGCAATGTGTATGCGCCCAATCGGTCTTCAGACAGAAGGGACTTTTTCATGACCCTCCCATCCTTCGTTCCTGGCAGTGCCCCATGTATCCTGGCTGGAGACTTTAACTGTGTCCCCGACACACGGCTTGATCGAATGTCTATACATGCATCTTCGGACTGTGGTGTCGGCATGGCGGAGTTGGACATGTTTGCAAAGAATCACGACATGGGTTGACGTTTGGAGAGTGCAGCATCCTGGTATGTCCGTGTACACTTGGCACGGACGCCTCAAGGTTAGACCGGGTGTACTCTCCACCCGCTTTGTCACCAAGCAAATGTGAAGTTGTGACATGGCCATCAGGGAGGGGATTTTGGAAAATGAACACCCATATTCTATCGGAGGCTGACTATTGCGAACAGTTTAGAGCCAGGTACAGAGTGGTGGGATGACGTAAAGTCCCGCATCCAACAGTTTACGATTGAGTACTGTGTAGCAAGAGCTCGTCGAAGGAGAGAGGAGTTCCTCTCTCTCTGCTCAAGAGAGAAAAACGGGGACTCCTCCGTACTGCATGCAATCCAGCAGTATCTTGATGAGAAACTACACGGGGCCCGCATTCGTGCTCGTGTACATTGTGTGGAGGCGGAGGAAAAACCAACGATCAAGTTGTACCGGGATGTCTCGAAGTACGCCATCGACCGTCGCATCAGGGCGGTTCGTGACTTTCTCGGTACAGTACACAAGGACCCTCTCGACATTTTAGAAGTATTTAGACGCTTCTATAACCAGCTTTACACCCGGGCACAGGTTGATGAGGGCCTTCAAGAGTCCCTGTTAGACAGCCTTGATAAGATCCCCACGAAAGAGCATAATGATGAACTTGGTTCTCCCTTGACTGTCGACGAGCTCTGGAAGGCAGTGGCGAAGATGAAAGGTGGAAAGGCACCTGGGTCCGACGGTATTCCAGTGGAATTCTATAAACGCTTCTGGGGTACCGTTGGACATGATCTCCGCGATGTATTCGTCTCTGCCTTTCTTGCTGGCTCATTGAGCCCCTCGCAGCGCACAGGTGTAATAACCCTGCTGCCCAAGTCAGGTGATCCCCTCGAACCGAAAAATAAGCGGCCAATCACCCTGTTAAACGTGGACTATAAGATCCTGGCGAAAGCCCTTTGTAACAGACTGGGCACAGTCATGCCAGATCTTGTAGGGCCTTTCCAGACATGTGCGGTGCGGGGACACAGTATTCAGCAGAACCTCTGGTTGGTGCGGGACTTAACTAATTACGTGATGGACCGTGATCTGCCATGTGCGCTTGTCTCCCTTGATCAGGAGAAGGCCTTCGACATGGTTGATCACGGATTCCTCTTTAAAGTTTTGAGAAGGTTCAGTTTGAACCCTACTTTTGTTAAATGGACTCACCTATTGTATAATAGTGTATATAGCCGTGTTATTGTGAATGGCCTACCGTCAGATTCCTTTACAGTCCAACGGGGGGTGCGGCAGGGATGCCCCCTGTCTCCTCTACTCTATGTGTTGTTTAGCGAGTCCCTAGCAAGAGCCTTTCAAGTTGAGCCTTTGTTCCGACCATTTCATATTCCTGGTGGAGCTGAAGTCAAGTGCCTCCAGTATGCTGACGATGTCACATGTGTAGTATCCGACCTAGCTTCCTTCAAAGCCCTTGCTGACACGTTGACTACATTTGAAAGGGCGACAGGTGCCAAACTGAACCCCAACAAGACCAAAGGACTTCGCCTAGGTAAGTGGCGGTCAAAACATCTGCCTTTTGCAGCTTCGTGGGTTGATGACGCCCTAAAGATCAATGGCATATGGTTTGGCTATGGCTCGCCCGAGTCACTTACCTGGAATGAGAAAGTGGAGCTGGTGGAAGCGAGGTTGATGGACTTCAGCGACCG
This sequence comes from Holothuria scabra, assembly GCA_037179385.1. Classification (NCBI taxonomy): domain Eukaryota; kingdom Metazoa; phylum Echinodermata; class Holothuroidea; order Aspidochirotida; family Holothuriidae; genus Holothuria; species Holothuria scabra. The sequence goes on from CM074183.1 coordinate 40,359,831, forward strand.
ATATATTACCCTGTTGGGAAAGGTAACAGTTATCAATCGTTTTATTTTTCCTCTCTTGTGGTACCCGGGCACTGTTCTGGCTGCTCCAGAAAGGGTCTTGGTGCGACTGGAGAGGGCCGTTTTTAAGTTTCTGTGGTCAGGAAAAACGGAGCTGGTCAGACGAAAGGTCGTTTATCAGGACCTTGGGCGTGGGGGGCTGGGCCTCGTTCACTTTCCCTCGAAACTCCGTTTTCTCCTAACCAAGTGTGTTTTTTGCGCTGTTGGTAGTCAAATGCCGTTTGCCTACTTTGTCCGTTATTGGGGGGATTATGATTTCGTTCCTTTTTCCCCTCTCTGTTTAGCAACAGTGTACCTCACAGTTTGAGGCCCACAAAGGATTACCTTCATATGAGGGACACTCTCCGTGTTATGTCAACCATTGGGGATGTTTCACAGTCCAGTGTGGGGGATCAGTACAGGGCCGTTTTTGATGACATGGTTGGCCAGGTCCAACCCAATAACTATGCGTTGGGGTCAGAAGTGTGGCGTGTAGTCCACAGCAAGTCACTAGACTTCCGCCGGCGAGACATGCTGTGGCGAATTGCGCACGACGCCATTGTAACTAATCTCAGGCGTTTTCGTTGGCGTCTTGGAGATGGCATTTGCCCCCGTAATAGATGCACAAGGTGGGAGAGTGTGCCCCACGTGTTTTGGCAGTGTGACTTTGTGGCCGTCCTCTGGGAGTGGTTTCAAGGCCTGACTGATCGCCTCACGTTTTGCAACACCTGGGCGATCAGCCAGGACTACGCTTTGTATGGACTTTCGCCCCCACCATGCAGTACAAGTGTTTGCGGCATACTTAATTTTGTGTCAGCCTCCTTGAAGTTGGCCATATGGAGAGACCGATGTAATATTGTCTTTGGGGGGGGGGGGGGGGGGAAGGGAGGCCTGCGGACGTCGTCCTGGCATCAGTTAGGGCGGAAGTTAGTTTGAGGGTTGAGGCAGACTTTGCTCGCTTGCCAAGGTCGACGTTCGGTAGGCGGTGGGGTCCGCTTGCCAAGATGCGGGCTGGCCAGCTGGAAGTTGTTTTGTAAATTGTTAACTAGGAGGTTGGGGGATTGTTTATAATTGCCATAAACAAGCCCACAAACAAGTTTGTAAATAGTTTCGTTTTGTTGGCCACTGGCCCGTGCCTTTCTGTACGTTGAAAGAACACTTTAATTTGGTTTTGTTCTCACAGAAATTTTTGTTTTCTTCGTCTTTAGAAGTATGTGAATAGTTCATAGTTCTGGTCTTCGTCGAGAGCGGACGTGTTTCGCGGAGCTCTCGCTGATCGTGCTGAATTTTGGCATTGTGCTGTACTGTGCTGCTTGTTATACTATCATATACTACTATTGTCGTTTTACCGAAGTGTTGGATATTGGGTGTGGTCTCTCGCTTGGGGACGTGGTTTGGCCATGCTCGTTTTAAAGCACGCCTGGTGTATAGGGGGGGGGGGGGGGAAGGGAGGCCTGCGGACGTCGTCCTGGCATCAGTTAGGGCGGAAGTTAGTTTGAGGGTTGAGGCAGACTTTGCTCGCTTGCCAAGGTCGACGTTCGGTAGGCGGTGGGGTCCGCTTGCCAAGATGCGGGCTGGCCAGCTGGAAGTTGTTTTGTAAATTGTTAACTAGGAGGTTGGGGGATTGTATATAATTGCCATAAACAAGCCCACAAACAAGTTTGTAAATAGTTTCGTTTTGTTGGCCACTGGCCCGTGCCTTTCTGTACGTTGAAAGAACACTTTAATTTGGTTTTGTTCTCACAGAAATTTTTGTTTTCTTCGTCTTTAGAAGTATGTGAATAGTTCATAGTTCTGGTCTTCGTCGAGAGCGGACGTGTTTCGCGGAGCTCTCGCTGATCGTGCTGAATTTTGGCATTGTGCTGTACTGTGCTGCTTGTTATACTATCATATACTACTATTGTCGTTTTACCGAAGTGTTGGATATTGGGTGTGGTCTCTCGCTTGGGGACGTGGTTTGGCCATGCTCGTTTTAAAGCACGCCTGGTGTATAGTTTGTTGGGTTCCCTTTATTTTTTCCTGCCTGGGTTTGATCTGCTGTGCTGAAGTTTTCTCTCTAGTTGCTGCGTGGCCTTGTGCCACAAACCTTTGCTGCTATGCCCGGAGGTCGGGATAGCAGTATCGTTAAGTTACAGTTTGAGTCGAGGGGGAATGTTACACCCCAGCATGTTTTTTCTGTGTTGAAGAACAATAAGGTAGATGTTAAGGATATAGAGATGCTGCAGGCCCTTGCATCCCGAAATACGTATGATTTGAAGTTCCGGACTGATGCTGCCCGATTGAAGGGGGTTTCCTCCCTTAAGGGTGTGGAGGGTCTCACTGTCACCCCATATGATCGCTCTGTGGTGGTGACGGTGTTGTACCTCAATTTTGAGGTAGATCAGGGCCTGGTGGCGAGGGTCCTAGGAGAATACGGAACTGTCTCTGACTGGCGTTGGGTAAAGTATAATGAAGGTGAACTGGCCGGTATTCTCAACGGAAAGAGACAGTTCCGTATGGCGCTAAAACGAGACATCCCCTCCGTCCTGTTCATAGGGGGGTCTAAGGCCCAAATCAGGTATTTTGGCCAGCCCCGCACATGTTTGCAGTGTAGAGAGACGGGGCATGAGGCCAAGTCATGGCCAAACAAATGCTGTGGCAGATGCTTGCAGTTGGGGCATGACAGGGCAACATGTCCCAATGAGGTGCGGTGTAACTTGTGTGGGGAGGAGGGACATGTCTCTGGTGCCTGCCCCACGTCGTACTTTGCGCGTGCAAGCGCAGATGTGAAGACGGCAAGTGAACCCTCGTCTTCAGACCCTGAACCATTGGTGGAGGAACCCAGGTCCCCTACGCCTGATGAGGTGGCACATCAGGTGGAACAGAGTTCCTAGCTTCTAAGGGACGTGAGGCGGTATGTGGGAACCCTGAGGTAAGCCCTTCCCAACCCTCCACATCAGTACCTGAGGCACAATCCGCACCATCTCCTGGGGAGGCTGGAATACTGACAGTAGAGAATGAACTTCAACTGTCATTGGATTCGGAGTCTGACCATGGAAGTACTACCTCGGAAGGAAATCCAACTTCAGATTTTCATTATTCCCAGGTCCTTGTTTGCCCTCAAGACACAAAACAACTCAAAAAACCCTTTGACTTTTTACCAAGGCCAAACGTCCCATGAGACCGATCGGGTTTCTTTGAATTGTCCAAGAATACCGCGAAGGTCAGACACCCTCTATTTTGTGGTGATGAAGTCAAAATCTCTGACATCATGGGACTGTCCCTAAAGTTTTGCGATTGCGCAGTAGTCACACAAAGAGCAAATATGGCTGAAACTGATGTGCAGTTGTTGACAACGGATTAAAAATTATCGGAAATAAATCCCGAGAACTTTCCACTTATTCAGCGGTAAGTTACAGCCATTTTTATGCAGACACCCCTTTCTCCAAATTTAAGAAACAAATAGAAAATTATTGACCCAAAATATGTGGTAATTTGGACTATTTTCGCATCGATGCGAGCCTTCTGTTAAGCATTAAACGTTAGGATAAGAATCCAACTTTCCAATGTTGGCACAGGAGAACTGGCCTACGCGAGCCTACAGGTCGAAAAATGCATGAAATCGACATCATTTTTTTCAAAAAATTTCACTCCGTTGCCATGGATTGTCATGACGTAATTTTCGCGCCATTTGGGTTGCCATATTTTCCCTTGATCGGTGGGTTTGTTTGTGATGTATCGACGTAGGTACCGGTTCCACCAACTTACGGGATGATAGGCCTAAAAGACGATAAAATCCATTCGATGGAATAAAATTTTTCAGTAAGTAGCCTAAGCATAGCACCCATATGATGGGGCTTAATATAGAGATGGGACACCCATTGGATTTTACCAGGATTTTTTTTTTTTTTTTTGATGGTTTAGGCCTAGCATAACTTTGCAACATTTTGTTAGGCCTAGACTGTAGACACCCTCTTAAACAAACAAAAAAAAAAAAAAAAAAAAGCGGTGGGAAACACCTCCTACTGTACACTTCCTCTCCCTCCCGAGATCAGTGACCACAGTCCTCATTTTCAGAAAATATGTCATGTTTCTTATCATTAGTTACAATATTTTTTTTTTATTATTTTTATGTTAATTGAACCACTCAAGTCAGTTCTACCAAGATCTATCGCTTGGTCCATGGTAAAACCTGTTCCATTTTGAACAGTTGTAAAAATTTTACTGCACATGAGATTAACACCCCACATCTGAAGGGTCCTTGCAAAAGCATGGGGAAGAGGCTCAACAATATTAGGGGATACTGAAGTGAATTTTTCTTAAACCAAACACTCTCACACAGTTAAAAAACTGTAGTAATAACAGTAATACTAATAAGGATAGTTGTGAATGGCCATGAAAATGTGCAGCTTTAAAACTTGCACGGTATAAGCAGACTTTTTCCAGGGTAGTTTCATTTAGAGTGAATTTAGTGCATTCCTGAGAATATAATATGTACAGTACTGTGTTTCCATGAAAAATATATTTGTAATTTACATAATTGATAGTCCTTGCAATCAATCAATAAAGACTTAGTGTTAAGACTAGAAGTTTATTTGATGTGCTTCAATGGCCCATGTAATCCGTACAAGCAAACAAGGCAGACTTAGAGCATGGAAGTACTTGCAGGCAAATAATTACAGATAAAGACGAAGTTTACTTGATGTGCTTAAATGGCCCATGTAATCCTTACAAGCAAACAATGCAGACTTAGAGCATGGAAGTACTGAGAAGGTTATCCAGGCTATGCAAACAATGAAGTTGAAGTTTCTTTGAAATTTGGCCGACTTTATCAATAGATCTCAATTCAAGGTGCAATGCAACACCATAGAAGAATAGTAACGGCATGGCTATGGAGCAGTTGAGGAGTAGAAAACAGAATCAAAGGACAGTTTAGAGCATATTAAAAGGGAGAGACCTGGCAAGGGGAATAATATGAATGTTTCTTTGTGATCAAGTGGCATATACAAATGTTGTTGCTTGAAATTGTTTTCTGTGAAGCCAAGATGACAGTACAAAGCACCCTCCATCAGTATGCGAACTCTGCAGGAGAAAATTTGTAATTTTATTTTACAAATGAGAAAGGATTGGAAGGTATACATACTGTAAACTGATGAACATTTCAATGGAATTTCATCTTCAAGTGTTGCAGCCACTGTGCAGGCTTTGTGGGGAAAAGGTGCAAGAGGATCCTGTTGCATTGAAAAAGGATCATTGCAGGAGTAATATTCAGAGATTTTTGAATATAGACATTTCACAAGATGACAGTACAAAGCACCCTCCATCAGTATGCGAACTCTGCAGGAGAAAACTCAGTAGGTGTCATGAAAAGTACAAAAGGTCAGAGTCTTTACGTTCTTTGCCCCCTCCTAACATACTCGTGTATGATTTTCAGAGATGGCTGGACAGTTTCCAGAGAGTGGAATCCGAGGATTGGTTGGCCAAACAGTTTCTAAAGTTGAAACTTTGGACTCACAATCAGACATGTGAATTGCAAACTCTTAGTTGATACCAGGGCCAGCAGCAATACTTCTTCATACACTGACAGGCAGTGCACAGTTTGCAAGATGTATAATCCGGTTTTGATTCAAAAAAGGAAAAGATTGCAGTCAGCTTCACCAAAAAAAAAAAAAAAACGCACCAAACACTCACTTATGACAAAGAAAGATTTGGTTTCAAAAATGTCCTCTTCAGAAGGAGAAGAGGGCTTTGCAGCAGAAGGTGTCAAGGTTGAAAAGAACTGTTGAACATCTAATGGATACAGATTAGTGTTTGCACGGGTACTAAAAATTAGGACCCGGGTACCCGATCGCCATACCCGTCGGGTACCCGGGTTACCCGGTGTTACATACGGTGACTAAAAGATAGGAGCATTTTGTAACGCATACTCCATAAGACATGCATGGTAACATTAACATCTGTATTGGATAGGTATAGCGATCACAGTTCCCAAGTTCAAAAACATTCGATTTGTTAGGTTTAATCGTCTCGTTTTGTTTTAGATCAAAATGACAAGTAAAAAAAAAGGAACAGAAAACAGTCAAATAAGAAAATTATACTTCCCAAGGCCTATACAGTATCAATTTGATATTGAATTTTGGGACGCTTTCCTACTCGAAAAGCCAGCATAGTAAGAGCTCGAAGCTTCTCCTTTTAAACCACTGATTTAAAAATATCAACTAATCAGAGCCCTGTATTATGGTATTCTCTTGCACGTCAAAAACTACTGATTGTAAACAAACGACGTCATGTTTGTGAACTTCCCTCATACTACTTTGCAATGTGCATTATCGCTAATGGGGTATGTACGTTCTTACGTAGCTAGGCCTCGTGTCGACATCCAGGCACGGCAGCATAACTTTCACACAAACTTCGTAGTCTGCTCGAGCGCTATGTAAATATCTGTGTGTATAATTTTCTGTACATGGTTTTGTAAATATCTGTATATATGGCTTATTACTGTAATGAACATAATTTTCTGTTTGATTTAGCAGTCTGTAAATAGTTTTGCGTTTATGTTTTTGCCCGATCCGGTTTCAGTTTTTGTTTTTGTTTTGTATGTGCCGTTTCAATGCACTTAAAAAGCACATTTTGGGGCAAAATAACGTAATATATACTGGCCTATTTTAAAAAAAAAATTTGAATGTTTACGGTGTTATTACATTGATGTCGTTTTGCTTTGCAGACAGCGGCAAAGTGTTGATTTGCGTAAAACTGACACATTTAACCATTAAGAAATATTCGAGGATTATACTCGAGGTGGCATACCGTATTGATAATAAGATCGTATATACATGCAAGGCTCAGTTTACCTAGCATGCTGAACGTTACGGGCACTGTCTTTGAGAGCTGGGCGGGGGTGATACAGTATGTCTTGCTATGTCTGCGTGAAACAGTACGCTGTGATTTTGAATCGGCCGTCAGATAGCTTGCTTGGGAGTAAGTTTATAAGCGATATACATGTGATGTGTGAGAAGTAACCCACTACGTGACGATAGCGCGATCGGGCCGCACGCTGATAAAAATTCAACTTCAGAAACGAAGTACAGACAACTATCAAACTTACACATAATTTCCAGGGGCTCTCTTCATTCTCAGTCTCGGAGAATGTTTACCAAATTGGCAAAATATTTTAGTCCATTACCGTGGGCAATGGCGTAAATGGGATGATCCTTTTGCATGCATTTTTTTTTTAAGATTCGGGTGGTAGATTTGGAACCGGGTAATACGATGGCGGGCGGGTACCCGGGTTACCCGTGCAAACACTAATACAGATGCTATCACAGTTCAACCAGTAGGATCAGCCCAAATAGAGGAGCTTGTTCTTGAGAACGAAGAAGCTCTCAAACGCCAGTTTCCACCAAATAGTTATAGTGAACTTCTGTGGAAGGAACAGCTAGAAGTAATGAAATCCAAATCATCAAAAGGGATGAGGTGGCACCCTCAGGTAATCAAGTGGGCAATTGCTGTTCACTCCAAATCAGCTTCGGCCTGTGATCTTTTGAGAAGCGGTTTTCTTGTCCTGCCCTATCCTAATACTTTGTATTCATATACTCATTTTACCCAACCATCTTCAGGACTAAATATGGATGTGCTTTACAGATTTTACACTGATTTCAATTTAGCCAACCTACAACCTCATCAGGAGTATGTAAACTTGCTTTTCGACGAGATGAAAATCAAAGCTGGCCTCATTTTTTCCAAGTCCTCGGGGAAACTAGTAGGATGTGTGGACATTGGTACTATCAGTAAGGAGATCGAAAAATTTGAAGCCAAATGCACACAAGGGGCCCAGACTGTTGCTATTGCTACTCATGCACTTCTTTTTATGGTGCGAGGACTGACATCCAATTTGAAATTTCCGGTGAAATTTCCGGTGGCGTATTATTTTACCACAAGTGCCCCTGGACACCAGATATATGAAATGACCCAGCAATGTATTAGAGCTTTGAAGGTTCCCGGCCTAACTGTTACGTGCAAGCAGCAATCGCAAATTCTATGAGATTCTCTCTAACACTAAACCGCTCCTAAAACCAGCTTACAAAGCTAAAAATGTTTTTGAACCATCTACTTCAATGCAGATGCACTACACCTGCTGAAGACCTTGAGAAATAACTTTGAAAACTCAGGTTGGAATCAGAAGACAAGGAATTTGGTGGTGAGTATATTTTCTTCAGATCTTGTCATATCTTACTGGTTTGGTACAACTGGCCATACTGTACAGTACCATCAAGTGCGCATTTCTTATTGTTAATGTAACAAAGGATATATGCAGATACTGCAGTGTCCTTGCTAGAAATAAACTCTTTTTCAAATTATTCTCATAATTTTTAAACGTATTTGTTAGGAATTTATCCACGCTCTACTCTAAAAATGCAAGTAATGCGATGCTCTAAAAAATTTGCTTAGATACATACTGGCAAGAACCAAAGGAGGGTAAAGTCTTTCCTACTAAACATTGTGTTTTGAAAAAAGTCTTTATTCCAGTTAAACAGTTAATTCCCATGGAGATGAGAGTGCTCATAATCATTTAGTGGTATGCTGTATACCTTTTGTATTAACCACAATCAGATATTCTCGAAATGTAAAAATTAATCAGACTGAGAATCTGAAACTCATTAAACCATTTACATTGCCTGTTAGTACTGCACATGTCATTCTGAAATAAAAGAGAAACTTCTTGGCATTCTCTTTGTCTGTCTGGATATGGTCTGTTTTTCTTAAAGCAGTAGTCCCAACTTTTGAGAAGTGTAGCACACTGTCATGTTCCATGATTGCCACTTTTTCAGAGTAATGTGACTACTTTTATCCTCAAATATGAAATTTTAGAATTGAATGTTCAGTACTGAAGTCCTAAAAATATTGTGAAAGACACTCTGAAGAGAAATGAGAAAATGAAGCAATTTACTGTACTTGTTACTTCAAAGTAAGTTCAGGTTTACTGCCCTTGTCTTAAGTGTCAAAGAGCTGGCACCCCATACGAAGTATTGATTTTTTTGCTAAGAAAATACTGCTTCCTTTTTTTGAGAATTTACACTTGTCATGAGAATGAAATCATTCTTCTCTCATTATATCCAACTATTTAATCTTTTCTTTGGACAGTATAATGGCTAGCCCATCAAGTGGGCACACCTCTTACAACTTCAGGAATGGGACAGAGGTGCAGACCGTAGCACTCCTGGCTTGCTGCTGGTGCCAAAGCTATCATTTGAACACTTGCATCTTACCCCTGGCTTACGCATGCGAGTCAGTTTGGCTGCCCAGGTACTTTTTATTAATTCATTACCTTGGAAGTAGTAGGGTACTTCCATGGGTAAACTATGTGTGAGATATTGAAGCACAAGAAAGGAAAAGTGCAAGATTTGGTCTAAATGAATGTGTGCTATATGCACAATGTTATGTAAGTGCAAAAGATAAATTGCAAAGTACTGTATTTCATTTTGATAGTCTAGAGACTAATTTGTACAAAATTGCAGATGGGTGGTACAGCTTAAAAGTATTCTCATTTGGCATATGAATAGTAAACACTAAAAAAGGACAGAAACTAATACAAAATTTCAAAGCAGCATGTTGCTCCTGTTAACTGACTTTTGTAGGTTGCTCAACTGTAGCTATATTCCTTGCATAACATGTATATTCAGTAAATGCATCCAACATCCATTCTGCTCAAATGTTTTTGCTACTCATCTTGGAAAGTGCTGCAGGAACCTGATATGACAAACTAGAAAATTTAAAACTCATTGTGGTTTGCATCTTGGTATAATATCATTTGAAAATGTGTTTTTTGTACAACAGGTTATGTCACAGACTGTTGCAAATGGACTGCAGATGATGGATAGAGCAGAGTTTTCGTCCACCATCCACTTCATTACCATGGTGAACAAGTTTTTTGACTGTCTCAATGTTAGCAATACAACTGACTGGAAGAACAAAAGGAAGGATAACCTTAAACCATATATGGCTGTTGATGATGCTAGATTTTCTGTGAGTCTTTGTTTATACTATACATTATGGGTATTACAGCAATGGTCTGTACATTGATTCAGGATAGAGCTCATTTAGACCATGGAAGTACTACCTCCGAGGTAGTTCTTCCATGTTTAGACTTAACTATCTTAGGTGTTCTGAGTTGGGTGTATCATACTGATATGAGAAAATACCTCACTGATGGTAGAGAATTGCATTTGTGACTCCATATGAATCACATTCTTCAGTTTCTCTACTCTTCACAGGATTTTAGGTACATACACTGCCCTCATGCCCTCTTCTCTGCATACATTTCCATCCCCATATTTTCAGCCAGAGTGTAATTTGATCTATGAAATTTGACTGTGTGGCTCACCATGTAATGTAATGTTGATTTACAGCGTTTTCTGTAAGGCTCAGAATCTGAGTTGCCTGGAAACAAGACATTTTGTGTGAAGTGACTGCTTAGTATAATTGAAGGGCCATATGGTACAATTTCTTTTTCAAAAGTCATAAAGCTCTATTTTATTTCCATCCTTGGCCAGCAGCTTGCAGTTGTAAATTTTTATTCCAAGAAGCTTCACAAAATTGAGAGCAATTCTTCAGTCCATGAATGGCTGAAACTCTTGCACAGCATTTCTTACCCATAGCCATGTCAGACTTGGGGTCCCAGGTCATGGTTTGTCTTTTGGGAAAGATTCAGTCACAATTTTGCACATTGAAGGGTGATGTACCTTTTAAGATTTTTTATTACTTCTGTTGTGTCATGTTCTGCCCTTGGCAACATAATGGAATAGTCCTTCATGTTTATTAATTCATGCAAATGATTCACTTATGTCTAGCTTGGAGAACTTCCTGGAACAGGAAGTCAAGGGAGGGAGGTGATTGGCCGATGTGGTCACATGTTTGTGTTTCGACGTATTATTGGTCTATAGTTGTTGAGGAGACTACCTCGTGTAGATTGTAGAATCAGTCAGGCCCTAGACTTTGTAGCCATCGGACTCCGTGTGTATTAGATCCTGCACGTAAAATACTGGAGAGAGAAGAATGTAATAAATCATTTGGAAATTGGAAGGGTTTGACTCTGTCTTTTCTTGAGTACGTTCACGCTACCGGAACAAGAAAGACACGACAACTTCAAATTCTTTCTTCAAATGACTTTCTGGGATTTATTGACCAGTGGATAAATGAGTCGAAGGAGCAACCAAATGTGACAGCAAAAGAGATGCTACATGTCTCAGTAGAGCAACATTGGCAGGCTGCCAGCAGGTAAGAATACCAAACAAGTTCAAGCTTAGGCTGTTATGTGTGATGCATCTTCTTTACAAGGGGCAATCTTCTGTGTGAAGTCTGTCAAAGATATTTCTGATATAGAAATTCATGCCTTATAACAATTAAGTTTACCAAAAAAGGGAAAAACTGTTGGTTGGGGCGGGTGTATTGTCCAAAATTCTAGGAAAGAATTGGTTAATTCACAGGTCTTGAAAAAACTCTGTCAGCCTGGAAAGTTAATGGACTGTTTTGTGGGTGGCCTAGGAAAAGTTAGTTTTGCAATTCATTTCCAATGTCAGAAGCAATGGAGAAGATTTGTGAAAATAGTCAAATATACATTGCATAAAATTCAGGGTCAAACCATGATGTGAGGGTTTCTGGTTCCCAGAGTATTTACCCCCAAAAAGTCTTGCATTCTGATTTACCTTTTTTTCCGTGACAAATGTGACAAATATTTCAGTTGAACCATTTAGTGTTATTTTTTTTTGACTGAATTAACTAGCAACAATAGGTATTAAAATTCACAATTAATTAGGCAGGATGGTCCATATTTTCATATTTGACTTCAATTTCTCTCAAGACTGATTCACTCAATTTAATTTTTGAAATGTTTTTTTTTTTTTTTTTGTGAATAATACCTGTTAATATTTGGTGGAAAAAGTGAGCAATTGGTAAATTTGTTTTTCTGCTCTTTCTCCCAGTCAACTCATTTATAGAAATAGCACAGTTCCTAATATCCATGGATGGTGTCGGATACTTTCTCAGCGACAAGCTGGTGCTGGTGGCCACCATGACAACCCTCCTGCAGAACAATTTGGACATCACTACCTCAGAAATATTGTCGCTGGTCGTTGTGCTGTGGGTTCCAGAAGAGCAAATGTACATTCAGAAGAGGGTGAGAGTTCTATAAGTGAACAACCCTTACTCAAGAGTGTTAGGGTTGCAATGAATGTTGCAGTTTCGTGTTTCACTGACGGAAGTAATAACCTCACTTATGCGAGTGCATAAGTCGCATGCTTAGATTACAGGTAACAAACACTGTTAATTTACAAGTCTTAAAAGGGACAAAGGAGCAGTATGCAGTTGATGTAAACAATATGATACACATCAATACATCCCAGCCTTGAAAGCTAATAATTGAACATGAATTGGTCCACTATTTAATGTTCATGCATCTTGAAGCGAGACAGACTACAACAATACTTCCCAAGTTGGGTCGACTGCTCTAGCCATTTAAATGAATATGCAGAGCGCCTTCAGGATATTGAGAGGTTTCCAAATTCTTTATTGTATTGCTTCCATATTTCAAATGGATTCCCAAAGGCCAGCATCTCAGATCATCAAACAGGTCAAAGTTATTCCACGAATTTTATATTACAAGCACATTTCATGTTCTGTTTTCATTGCTCAAATATAAGAGAAGAATGAGAAAAGTATGCAGCTGACATTATTCTTTGCTGTAAATTGACCCTCCAAGTTTTTTGAAAGTGGGAATGCTGCTCATAATTTTCAGTTCTGTACTTTATTGTACAGTAGGATTAAGGTGTTTTATTGAATTGAATAAACTTGTATGTACTACAAGGACTGAAATTTCACTGCATGTGTAATATCCTTAATGTTCTTATCTTATTGATAAAATCAGTAGCAGTGGTGAATTTCACTGCACTATAGTACAGTACAACTTAAGAAGTCTTTCAACTTTTTGTTGTTGGTAAGTTTTTCTTTAGGAGCCTTCTTCTTGCTGAGGGCACCCATGTTTGAGTTCGAAATGATCATGCTGAAAGCTATAAAAGAGGAAAATTGCGGAGTGCCTGCAGCCAACTGGCTCAATAGAACCATAGTATACTTGTGTAATCCAATTTGTAAGGTATACATTCAGTAGCTGTAAAGCCAAATTTAATGTGGGTGAAATATTGCAACTGTTGGAAAGGGTGTCACATTTATAAAGACAACTTTCATAATGACATACTTATTATGTCAGGGGTATATCCAAGTTAGTAAGTTTTGTTTCCTTTGTTTGGTTTCTCATTTCAAGGCAGAAGCATATCTCTGTTTAATCTTTATTGACCTTGTGCCAATATGAGTGTGTTTTCATTACCACAAATTAATTCTTGTGGGCCAGGTATTAATTTTGCAATCAGGGATGGTTTCTTCCCAATGATTGTTGGTGTTCAATGTCATGACCCCTCTCTTGGTCATCCTTCAAGGCCAACATACACACTTCCTTGCATATATCATGGAAATACTTCCATGGGTATAGTAACTTCATCATTGGCAGTGGTTCCACTAGTATTGCAACTTGCAAAACTCATATGAATGACATGAATGGTCAACGTGCAGTTGATCGGGCCCAAAGGAGTGATTGTACCCAGAAAGAAGGCTACACCCAGCATATTCCCGGTGTGCCACTTGATGAGACGTGTTGCCAGTTTGAGTGAAGAAGAGTCAGTGCTTGCCCAAATAACTCTGCTGGTCACCCCATTTTGGAAAATAAAACACAATTTTTGTGAAGTTCCTTGTCCTTGTGGTATTACCCCTTCCCTTCCTCCATCCTCTCCACCAGACTTGGTCTGCAGCTGCAGTCAATGATGCAAATCCTAACTGGCATCATTGCTTAGTTTGAAACCACAAACGCCTAGTTAGCCTGGAGTACTAGTGCTACCTTTTGTTGTTAAAATTGTATATAATGTCGAAAGTTTTTTCAGTAGATATGTTTTGGTAGAATGCTGTTTTAAAGAAAACATAATTCACTTTGCTAGTGTAGAAAGTTTCAAGATCATATGAAATTATATTTAAATCTGTAATATAGTATACTAAACATAAAATCATTTTCACTGTTTCATGATGACATGTGGATTGACGTACTACAATCTCTTTTGGCACAACAGGCACATCTGAACAATTGTGTAAAAATATTTTTGTCAGTTTGGGTACCAACTATATAATTTGCAGAGGTGGAGCTTTTTGCCAAGGTTTTGACCTAATTTCTTTTCCCCATCTCCCAAGTTCCAGTCACAAGTTTGGTGAACAGAACAAAAATTAACAAACAGTACTTTTATCTCCAAAAACTTCATTTTCCAACCAGAGATATACCTCAGAGCTTCCGGGCACTTGGACCCTGAAACATACTATGCCGGTGATTATCCTCAATCATGCTGGTGATCAGTCAACACACTACATACCCATCCCCCACCCTCATGACTGGGTGCTTTGAGCTCAGTTTTGTGTTGCAGCATAAAATTCTTTGCCCTAAAATATTACCATTTAACCCTATTTTTTATATTCGTCTGCTGTCAGTGATAACTTGATTGGAAAATGTATTGCTGAACCATGCAGCGGACTCAGTGCCTGCAGAATTCACAATGACATGGTTACAGTAGGCTACTCTATTTTGTGATGTACATAAGTTATTCATGTGCCATTTCATAAAATGTGTCATAAGAACCCACATGTTTGTTTTTAATCTTTATCATAAATTTTACCATTATTATTGTGGGTATACAGTTAATGTAATTATAAAGTTTAGTCCATATTAATAGAGAGTAGGAACCAAAGCACTGACACCGTGGAATTGTTTTCACTACGTTAAAATCTGGATTCAATACAGTTACATGTTGTGTGAGCCCTGTCATGGAAACAACTTGTCTGTATAAATACATATAGCTAAACAGAAGTAATAAAGAGTAAAATTTGGGGGAAATTTCCACCACAGTTCACATAAGTACCCTTCATCAGGCAGCAAAATATCAGCCATTGCTCTGGTCTTGGACATTACTTTGTCGTTGTGTTGTTTTTATCACAAGATAGCCATATGTAGAATTTGTTGTTTCATTTGAAAAGGGTTTTGATGAAAGGAACTTTTTGTGGCCGAAAAATTGTAGATTTTTCTCCCAAATTTTAGCACCCGTTTGTGCTTTTTTACCTGCCTATGTTTCAAGTGCTACAAACTCAGGAAGTAACTGCCCTTACATATGTACGTACGAAGGGTAATCTGCCTGACAGACATATAGAAACTTCCTTGCCTGAAAGTGAGACATGCCTTCCATTGCTTCATCTGAAAGCCAAACATTTATATCAGTACTAATAACTTTGGCAGGAATCCACCCCTCCCCCCCCCCCCCACCTGCTCCTGCCAACCTCTATTTCAATGCAGAATTTATGCATGAAGGTTTTTCAACAAATGGACAATTTTATATGGCAATTTTTATAGTTTAAAGGCTGAACTTTCCAGGGGGGTAATTTGGATGGTCGCTAGTTGTTTAAGTACTATCTCCAAGGTTGTACTTTAGTACTCTTGCCAGAGTCTCTGATTCCAGTTTGAAAATACAGGAAGACTTAAGCTCTGTTCACAACAATAAACAGGTCATCAGTCTGGCAAACAGTGCACTCCAGGATCAGTATAGTGCAACATGCTGTAACTTGTCACATGGGATAGCTCTGTTAACATAATTAAAAAAAAAACAGCTGGAAAAACATACAAACAAAACCCTTTTCCCAATTAACCTGTTTCAAAACTGTAACTTAACATACAATCAAGGGAAATAAATAACTTGATACCATGACTACCACTTCTGTATTAAATACTTTTAACAGCCTCTCGCACTCAATCATTCTACTACCGTTTTCAACAGAACATGTTATAAGCAACATAAATGTCCCTAGTAACTTTGTAGGTTCTTCCATGGTTTAACTGGGTTGCTTCTGGAACTACAGTGGGACTTTACCATGTTCTAAATTTTGTGAGTCTGAATAAATTTGAAATGAAATACGACAATCAAATAGAGTTCAGTAGAATACTAAGCATGAATGTATGATACGGTACCAGTGATAATAGCTGAGTAAATGTGATATGAAGTAAGATAACGCTGCAAAGGTTTTTATGCTGAAAAGGTCATAAGCAAAATGTTCTTTGTTAATCTTCTTAAATACAGTTACTTAATATTTGTAAAGATGCTTCTCCCATTAAAGGCTCAGTTCTCTCACACCAAACTACCAATTCTCCTAACCTTTTTACTGAAGCCCTTCCCACAATTGTCAGAAATTCATCTTCATCCAGACACAATCTCCGTTTATTGCTTCAGGGCGAGTATAGAAAAACTCGATTTAGTACTTCCATGATTTATATAATCAAAAAAATCTCAGTACCGTTCATGCTGTGTAATATACTGTAAGCTTTGGTACTCTGCATTGTTTGGATTTGAGAATTTCAGAACCCCTGTACCAAAATTGTATTTTGGGGTGAGAGGTTTGGTCCTTTAAAGTAAGAGGCGTATTTTCATGTGAATATATTCATGTGTACATAAACGAACTGGTAATGAAAACAAATTATACAACACACGTAGTGGTCTGGTGTCACTGTGAATGTTTTACCCCTTGATCATGAAATGTGTGTTTATTGCACTTACTATTAAAGGTCCCTCACAGCTAAAGTTAAAACACGGTTAACAGAACTAAAGTCAAGTTCAGTAGGTTTTCAAAACCTGGGCTAGCACCTTATGAATCTACAATTGCATTTGTACAAAAGGTATCACACTTGTGATACTTGTTTGGACATGAATTAGTTGGTTAGATGGAGTTTTACAGCCCAGTTTACAAAGGATGATGGGATAGAGTTTTGGTGTTTGTCATTTCTGTGGTGAAAATTGACATACACCAAAAACTATATCCCACAACTCATTGTAATTGCGTAAAAGTCGACCACAGCATTTTTCCAGTTGTGGCTCACTGGTGTGTTTGCCCTACTCCATTGCTTATGTAGAGCATCATGCGCAATGGCAATAGGTTCCACTTTTAGAGTCTTTGGTATGACTCAACCTGGGAATAGAGCAAGAGAGCACTACAGTACTATTATATGGTAACTTGTAATTCCATACTTATATACTACAAGGCCAGGCTCTTCCTCAGCCCTTTTTCAGCCCGTTTTGACACTTTTCCCTGTGCTTCCGAAGATTTTCTTACATACAAATAAACTTTTATAAATGATTCACATCGCATTTTAATAAAACATTTAGGTACTTCTGTCAAGAGCTTTGGGTTCTGTAAGTTAACATCTTGAAGTTTGTCAATGTTCTTGACATGTACATTTGTCCTCACGACAATCTCAGCAGCTCTGAAAAAAGAAAATACATCATTATTAACCCTGAAAAGCCACCCCCCTATTTTGTAACTTCAACCACTTCTCTGTATATGTCCCCTTCATCAGCCCACGAAGATAATATAGAAAAGTACTTTGCTGCAACCTCATTCCCTTTCATCTTTCTGTATTGCTTCCTCAGTTTGTATGGAACATATCCGCAGCAGTAGCGAAGTGCCTGCTCCTCACTGGGCACCATAGGCTGGGGAGTTAAGACCTCATTGGTTTGTGGCATATCTGTCTCCATCACAGTTTTCATAAGAGATCCAAATGCAACATCTAAAATATGCTGGTGGAGGAATGCCTCAATTTCAGCATCTTTGTCTACCCCCAGTTCATCCATGAGCTTTCCCCACCGTTTCGTTGTCGTACTGTTGCTCCTAAAGCAATGGAATGCTTGCCACATGTCTCCCTTCACTTTATCGGTCCAAACTTTTCTTCAGAAAATCTTCTGAATAAAGGGCTATTAAAATTTGCCTCCACTTTCCCTGCATACATTACAACCTTTCCTGCAAATGGAGTCTTTAATCGGAAAAGTTCATTCGAAAAAACATCCACTACAGCTTCCTTCATGATATCTGGAGCCAAGACTGCAGCATTGGCTTTCTGGAAAGTTTTTCCAGGGTATTTCATCTTTGCTATTGATGTAAAAAGGAAAAAAGAAACCATTACTTCTTATTTTAGTTTTCACTTTTTGTATTACAATTTTTTTCTCAGATTGAATGAAAACGTTTGCCAATAAAAATGTATGTCCAACAAATTAGTCAATGATAATATGCTTTTCACTGACCCATGTCTTAAACAGTACTCACAGCTTAAATGACCAACCCTCTCAACCCAAAGTGCAATTTTTGCAGGGGTTTACAAAAATTTTCAATTGGCTCAGCCTCTTTGATTGACAGCTACAGTAATTCAAACAATGCTGAATACCAAATCTTATACTTCACAGCATCAGGGATGTAGACAGCCAAATTTGAGTGTCAGGTTATTATCTGATCTGGGAAAAGCACCTCACCCCACACTGTGGCATCTACCCCATTTTTCAGCCAATAATTTTCATTTTTTAAACTCATTTTTATTTTAGGGAATGAATTTTGGGCTAGTTTTAGGTCTACTTAGGGAGATTTATGGTGAATAGGGAGAGGTGTCTTTTTGCCTGGAGCTCAGGGTGGGAATGTAGCTCTACCTCCCTGCACAGCACCAACTGTAATGAGAGTGCTTTAGTTACACATAGATCATGTCTGAATGAGGATGAATTTAATACAGCTGTGGGAGGGGCCTACGGGCAAGTAACAAGGTTAAAGGAATTGGTAAGTTGTTTGTGTTGAAAGAACTAGGCCTTTAATCCATATGATGGATTTTTAATGCACATGTATTGCTGAAGTTGTAGAATAGTTTAATCAGTCTTGGAAGAAAATAACTAACATTAGAATTTTTGTATTTTTCTCTTCACTATTTCTTGTTTTGTTGGTTGTTTAAAAAAAAATGGATTAAAAATGACTTTTCCTCTCTTACTTCTTCAAACATAATTTCATTAGCAAAGCATCTTACTGTTTCCACCAAAAAAGTATTTGATACTGCAGACTTTTTGCTTACTATCTCTTTGCATTCCTCGTTGCATTAAGTTCCTTTTCAGAACAACATTGAAACGGCACATACAAAACAAAAACAAAAACTGAAACCGGATCGGGCAAAAACGTAAACGCAAAACTATTTACAGACTGCTAAATCAAACAGAAAATTATGTTCATTACAGTAATAAGCTATATATACAGATATTTACAAAACTATGTACAGAAAATTATACACACAGATATTTACATAGTATTTACAAGCCCCTTACATACCCACCCTTTTACAAATTGACCACCACACGGTCCCCCCTCACCGAAACGAGTGGACCCCATCGCCTACCGAACGCCGACCTTGGCAAACGAACGAAGTCGGACTCAACCCTCAGCCTCACCTCCGCCTTCACCGATGCCAGGACGACGTCCGCAGGCTTCCCCATCCCCCTAAAAACAACAATGAGGAAGAAAAGTGCAGCAAAAAACTACAATGTGCATGAGCAGAAGTGAACATCACTCCACCTTTTCGGTTTGCAAAACAGAAAGGTACACGTGGTTGTCTCAATTGGCAACTTCCCTCATACCATCATGTTGAAATCCTGAATCACCTTAACAGACAGGACTGAATGCAACTTGCACATGCGTTAAAACTCACCATCCTGTTGTTTTACTATCCTGAATCAAAAACTTGCCAATATTGCTGGCCTGAGACCATGCGACTATTATGAGGCAGTTCTGCAAAGTTGAAACACCTGTTGACATAACTAGCACCAACCCACAAGTAGTACTCGTTTTTCCAAATTTCTGAGATGCAAGATTTATCATTGGGTGTCACTCCTATGTAAGAACTCTGTAGGACTTGTTTTTGCATAGGTCCTAGCTCATCTTGTAAGATCTCAATGGATGGAATACAAATGATGTGGTGTCCTTCACTGCTAGTGACAATCAAAGTTTTCCACACAATTTCTTAAATATATAAATTTTCTGTCCATCTTGCTTAATCTACTTGTTCTTACTCTGGTAAAACTAACATTGTCTAGAAACTTACGTTTTCTGGAAAGCTGTTGATCTGAAGTGAAGTATGACCTTGTTGGGCACCAGCACTTGTAGAAGGGTCTGGAAGAAAGGTATAATCATTAAACAGATTACAATTGCTCAAAAATGAAAAAAAGAAAGAATACTCATGGAGCAAAAAAATACATTTACACCCATCCATCCAAAGTGTACTGTAGAGTTTTAGATATATCCCATCATCTCAGAAGACTATGATTCCTGAAGGACAACAAAATGGCCATGACAAAATACAAGACGTTGTCTTTCAAATCCTCAGTTGTGTCAATGTCCCTCTCATTAGGCAGTGGGGTCCGTTAGTTTCAGCCTCACTGACGCGACGTAACATAGAAAATTGTCCAATCCTTTTCACCTTAATATCATGATGATACCCTCCATGGCTCTCAGTCTGGAGTCTTGTACTTGGATTTGAAATTTGAAGTTACGTTTGAACTTACATTTTAAAAAACTTCGAATTTCAAATCCAAGTACAAGGAGGGTATCATCATGATATTCAGGTGAAAATTGTCCAAAGGATTGGACAATTTTCCATGTTACGTCGGGTCAGTGAGGCCGAACATAATATAGTTGTGAGACCTGAGATGAGTAGAATGGATGAGTGGCAAGATTTGCTTTCTACAAAATATGAATGAAAAAGGAAGTTGTTCTCAAAGAAATATGTTGTTCTTAGGCCTATCAAAGGTGTACACATAACATCATTTTGAATGGAATGGTAACCAATGGTAACCAATAACAAATACTTGGCCTAGGCTGGGACTAATAAGTTCTAGGCCTAGAAGAAAAAATATTTCCCAGGGAGGGAGTTGAATTTCACTCAATTCTACCAATATCTTCATGTTCAGAAATGGGATATTTCGCTCTAGATGCCTCAAGAAGGGGCCTCCCAGGTTCCCAACTTTTTTTTTCACCCCATGACTTGCAAGTTCAAAAGAAGGCAACTCACCCGTTTGGTGCTCTTCACAAGATGCATGGTAAAATTTCTTTGCATTCTATAAGCTGCTCTATTGATGGAATGGCACAGATGCACACATCTATGTTCACCTGTAGGCCTACCCCTTGGCCTATTTCATGATCTTCCGGAATCAAATTTGTTGCAAACTCAAATCTTCGTTTGAATTTCCTTCCATGTTTAACATGTGTGCTCTTTAAGTGCATTGAAACGGCACATGCAAAACAGATTGCTAAATCAAACAGAAAATTGTGTTCATTACAGTAATAAAGCTATAAATACAGATATTTACAACTATTTACAAGCACCTTACAGACCCACCCTATTACAAGTTGACCACCACACGGTCCCCCCTCACCGAAACGAGTGGACCCCATCGCCTACCGAACGCCGACCTTGGCAAACGAACGAAGTCGGACTCAACCCTTCACCGACGCCAGGACGACGTCCGCAGGCTTCCCCATCCCCCTAAAAACAACGTTACATCCGTCTCTCCATGGCCGAAGCAAAGGTGAGTATGCCCTGAATACTTGTATTGCATGGCGGGGTTGAAAGACCATACAAAGCATAGTCCCGGCCGACCGCCCACGTGTTGCCTATCGTCAAGCGATCAGTCAGGACTTGGAACCATTCCCAGAAGAGGGCCACAAAAAACACTGCCAAAACATGTGACACACTCTCCCCCTTTGTGCATCCAGTGCGTGGGCAAATTCCATCTCCAAGACGCCACCGAAGACGCTTGAGATTAGTAACAATCGCATCATATGCGATTCGCCACAAAAGGTCTCGCCTGCGGTAATCTAATGATCTGCTGTGGACCACACGCCACACTTCCGACCCTGAAGCATAGTGATTGGATTGGACCTGGCCAACCAATTCTTCAAAAACAGCCTGGTATAGGTGTCTTGCACGTAACTGCGAAACGTCCCCAACTCTAGATATAAATAATTAGGAGCGTTTCTCTCATTTGACTGTATGCTTCCGAGGGCATCCAGCTGTGGGGTTCACTGTTCAGTTCAGTTCTGGTCTTCGTCGAGAGCGGACGTGTTTGGCATTGTGCTGTACTGTGCTGCTTGTTATACTATCATATACTACTATTGTCGTTTTACCGAAGTGTTGGATATTGGGTGTGGTCTCTCGCTTGGGGACGTGGTTTGGCCGTGCTCGTTTTAAAGCACGCCTGGTGTATAGTTTGTTGGGTTCCCTTTATTTTTTCCTGCCTGGGTTTGATCTGCTGTGCTGAAGTTTTCTCTCTAGTTGCTGCGTGGCCTTGTGCCACAAACCTTTGCTGCTATGCCCGGAGGTCGGGATAGCAGTATCGTTAAGTTACAGTTTGAGTCGAGGGGGAATGTTACACCCCAGCATGTTTTTTCTGTGTTGAAGAACAGTAAGGTAGATGTTAAGGATATAGAGATGCTGCAGGCCCTTGCATCCCGAAATACGTATGATTTGAAGTTCCGGACTGATGCTGCCCGATTGAAGGGGGTTTCCTCCCTTAAGGGTGTGGAGGGTCTCACTGTCACCCCATATGATCGCTCTGTGGTGGTGACGGTGTTGTACCTCAATTTTGAGGTAGATCAGGGCCTGGTGGCGAGGGTTCTAGGACAATACGGAACTGTCTCTGACTGGCGTTGGGTAAAGTATAATGAAGGTGAACTGGCCGGTATTCTCAACGGAAAGAGACAGTTCCGTATGGAGCTAAAACGAGACATCCCCTCCGTCTTGTTCATAGGGGGTTCTAAGGCCCACATCAGGTATTTTGGCCAGCCCCGCACCTGTTTCCAGTGTAGGGAGGAGGGGCATGAGGCCAAGTCATGCCCAAACAAACGTTGTGGCAGATGCCTGCAGTTGGGGCATGAGAGGGCAACATGTCCCAATCAGGTGCGGTGTAACCTGTGTGGGGAGGAGGGACATGTCTCTGGTGCCTGCCCCACATCGTACTCTGCGCGTGCAAGTGCAGGTGTGGAGCCGGCAAGTGAACCCCTGTCTTCAGGCCCTGAACCAATGGTGGAGGAACCCAGGTCCCCTACGCCTGATGAGGTGGCACATCAGGTGGAACAAGAGTTCCTAGCTTCTAAGGGATGTGAAGTGGTCTGTGGGAACCCTGAGGTAGGCCCTTCCCAACCCTCCACATCGGTACCTGAGTCACACTCTCCACCAGCGGAGCACGACCTTAGAATGTCCTCGGACTCGGAATCTGACTCTGCCATGTCAGATGTGGGAGGACCTGACTCAGAGCCTCCACCAAAGGACCCACCATCTGGGGAAGGCTGGTTTGATTTGTGTGAGGCCGTTGAACTTGAGCCCAAGGGGAGGTCTCCGACCGGGGAGGGGGACTTAGTCCTTCTGTGCCACCAGCACCAGATCCATGTAACAAAAAGGCCAGGTCAGAGACAGTTTTGTAATTTCACACTCCACATTTCATGAATGGTCCGCTGTCCCTCATGACCCTGAATGTAAACGGCATGAGGGACAGTCGGAAGCGGTCCAGAATATTCCAATTTTGTAAGTCATTGGGTGTGGACTTCGTTTTTCTCCAAGAGACTCACATTGTTAATGAGGACGATGTCTACACCTGGTCCTACGAATGGGGTGGGGGTTTGTACGCTTCCTTTGGTTCCGCATCTTCCTGTGGATCTGTCATTTTAGTTTCTCCAAGATGGACTTCCCTGGTCGGAAAGGTTGATCATGATCATGAGGGCCGGTTGGCATGCATTACCATCAAACATCCTTGCGGGAACTTCTTCTTATGTAACGTTTATGCCCCCAACCAACCTACAGACAGAAGGAATTTTTTTGCTACCCTGCCATCCTTCGTTCCTGGCTGTGCCCCTTGTATCCTATCTGGAGACTTCAGCTGTGTCCCTGACACACGGTTTGATCGAATGTCCACCTTCACATCTTCAAGCTGTAGTGTGGGTATGGTGGAGCTGGACATGTTCACAAAGAATCACGATATGGTTGACGCTTGGAGAGGGCAGCATCCTGGCTTGTCCGTGTTCACTTGGCACCGCCCTGATGGCACGGACGCCTCAAGGTTGGACCGGGTGTGCGCTCCAACGGCTCTGTCACCAAGTGATTGCGAAGTTGTGGCATGTCCAATTTCGGACCATGATGCAGTTACTGTCTCATTCCAACCCCCAGAGTCATGGCCGGTAGGGAGGGGGTTCTGGAAAATGAACACAGATATTCTAACGGAGGCTGAATATAGCAAAGATTTTAAGGCCAGGTACGAAGGGTGGCGAACTTTGAGGACGGCCTTTTCAACAGGTTTAGAGTGGTGGGATGATGTAAAGAGCCGCATCAAACGTTTTACAGGGGAGTACTGTGTAGCAAGAGCTCGTCGAAGAAGGGAGGAGTTCCTTTCACTTTGCTCTAGGGAGAGGAACGGGGACCCCTCCGCACTTCATGCAATCCAACAGTATCTTGATGAAAAACTACACGGGGCCCGCGTTCGTGCTCGTGTGCAATGTGTGGAGGCGGAGGAGAAACCAACCATTAAGTTCTACCGGGACGTCATAAAGAATGCCATTGATCGCAGCATAAAAGCTGTCCGTGACGCCCACGGTGTGGTACATAACGACATTGTAGAAGAGTACAAAAACTTTTATAAGCAGCTGTATACCCAGGCAGATGTCGATGAAGACCTTCAAAAGTCCCTATTAGATAATATTGACAAGACCCCCTCTAAAGATCGGAATGATGAGCTTGGCTCCCCAAAGGCGGAAAGGCACCTGGATCCGAGGGTATTCCAGTAGAATTCTATAAACGCTTCTGGGGTACCATAGCACATGATCTCCGTGATGTGTTCGTCTCTGCCTTCCTCGCTGGCTCATTGAGCCACTCGCAGCGCACAGGCATAATAACTTTGCTGCCTAAGTCAGGAGACCCCCTCGAACCGAAAAACAAACGGCCAATCACCTTGTTAAATGTAGATTACAAGATTCTGGCGAAAGCCCTTTGCAACAGGCTAGGCACAGTTATGCCAGATCTTGTAGGGTCCTTTCAGACCTGTGCGGTGCGGGGACACAGTATTCAGCAGAACCTCTGGGTGGTGCGGGACTTAGTTGAATACGTGATGGACCGTGATCTTCCATGTGCGCTTGTCTCCCTCGATCAGGAGAAGGCCTTCGACATGGTTGATCATGGATTCCTCTTTAAAATTTTGAAGAAGTTTTGTTTGAATCCAGTTTTTGTTAAATGGACCTCCTTATTGTATAATAGTGTAAATAGTCGGGTTATCGTTAATGGCCTACCGTCAGACCCCTTCAGTGTCCAACGTGGCGTACGGCAGGGATGCCCCCTATCACCATTACTATACGTATTGTTTAGTGAATCATTAGCAAGAGCTTTTCAAGTAGGGCCTTTGTTTCAACCTTTTCACATTCCCGGTGGTGTTGAAGTTAAGTGCCTTCAGTATGCTGATGACGTCACATGCGTCCGACCTAGCTTCCTTCAAGGCCCTTACTGGCACGTTGTCTAAGTTTCAAAGAGCCACAGGTGGCAGGCTGAATCCCAATAAGACCAAAGGACTTTGCCTAGGTAAGTGGCGGTCAAGAAGACTGCCCTTCGCCGCATCATGGGTAGATGACGCCATAAGGATCAACGGCATATGGTTTGGTTATGGGGAAACCGAGTTACTTACCTGGAATGAGAAAGTGGACCTGGTAGAAGCTAGGTTGAAGGACTTCGACGCGCGCCACATTAGCCTGTTCGGAAAGGTGACAGTTATCAATCGTTTTATTTATCCCCTTTTGTGGTATCCAGGCACTGTTCTGGCTGCTCCAAAGAATGTCCTGTTGCGTCTCGAGAGGGCTGTGTTTAGGTTTGTATGGTCAGGGAAGACGGAGCTCGTAAGAAGAGGGATGGTATATCAGGATGTTAGGCGTGGTGGGTTGGGCCTTGTGCATTTTCCTTCCAAACTCCGTTTTCTCCTGACCAAGTGTGTTTATAGTAGTGCAGAATGCCTTTTGCGTATTTTGTCCGTTATTGGGGGGGATTATCATTCCGTCGGTTCTTTCCCTCCCTGTTCAGTAACAGTGAACCCCACAGCTGGAGGCCCTCGGAAACATACAGTCAAATGAGAGAAACGCTCCTAATTATATCTAGAGTTGGGGACGTTTCGCAGTTAAGTGCAAGGGACCTATATCAGGCTGTTTTTTGAAGATCTGGTTGGCCAGGTCCAATCCAATCACTATGCTTCAGGGTCGGAAGTGTGGCGTGTGCTCCACAGCAGATCATTAGATTACCGCAGGCGAGACCTGTTGTGGCGAATCGCACATGATGCGATTGTGACTAATCTCAAGCGTCTTCGGTGGCGTTTTGGAGATGGAATTTGCCCACGCACTGGATGCACAAAGTGGGAAAGTGTGTCACATGTGTTTTGGCAGTGTAAATTTGTGGCCCTCCTTTGGGAATGGTTCCAAGCCCTGACCGATCGCTTGACGATGGGCAACACATGGGCGGTCGGCCGGGACTATGCTTTGTATGGTCTTTCACCCCCGCCATGCAATACAAGTATTCAGGGCATACTTACCTTTGTTTCGGCCTCCATTAAGCTGGCATTATGGAGAGACCGATGTAACGTTGTTTTTAGGGGGATGGGGAAGCCTGCGGACGTCGTCCTGGCATCGGTGAAGGCGGAGGTGAGGCTGAGGGTTGAGTCCGACTTCGTTCGTTTGCCAAGGTCGGCGTTCGGTAGGCGATGGGGGTCCACTCGTTTCGGTGAGGGGGGACCGTGTGGTGGTCAATTTGTAATAGGGTGGGTATGTAAGGGGCTTGTAAATACTATGTAAATATCTGTGTGTATAATTTTCTATACATAGTTTAACTAAATATCTGTATATATAGCTTATTACTGTAACGAACATAATTTTCTGTTTGATTTAGCAGTCTGTAAATAGTTTTGCGTTTACGTTTTTGTGCCGTTTCAATGCACTTAAAAAGCACACTTCGCCTAGGTAATTGGCGGTCAAGAAGACTGCCTTTCGCTGCATCATGGGTAGATAACGCCGTAAGGATCAACGGCATATGGTTTGGTTATGGGGAAACCAAGTTACTTACCTGGAATGAGAAAGTGGACCTGGTGGAAGCTAGGTTGAAGGACTTCGGCGAGCGCCACATTAGCCTGTTCGGAAGGGTGACAGTTATTAATCGTTTTATTTATCCCCTTTTGTGATGTCCAGGCACTGTTCTGGCTGCTCGAGAGGGCTGTGTTTAGGTTTTTATGGTCAGGGAAGATGGAGCTTCAACGATGTAACGTTATTTCTAGGGGGATGGGGAAGCCTGCGGATGTCGTCCTGGCGTCGGTGAAGGCGGAGGTGAGGCTTAGGGTTGAGTCCGACTTCGTTCGTTTGCCAAGGTCGGCGTTCGGTAGGCGATGGGTCCACTCGTATCGGTGAGGGGGGACCGTGTGGTGGTCAATTTGTAATAGGGTGGGTATGTAAGGGGTCTGTAAATAGTATGTTAATATCTGTGTGTATAATTTTCTGTACATAGTTTTGTAAATATCTGTATATATAACTTATTACTGTAATGAACATAATTTTCTGTTTGATTTAGCAGTCTGTAAATAGTTTTGCGTTTGTTTTTGCCCGATCCGGTTTCAGTTTTTGTTTTGTATGTGCCGTTTCAATGCACTTAAAAAGTTAAAAAGCACTCCCGCCTTGGCATCCTTTGAGTAGTTTTCCCCCAACATCGTAACAATGTCTAACTTGATGACACTACATAACACAGTTAGATGGGGTTACACGACACACCAACAAACCCCATCTAACTAACTTTTGGGGAGGAAAACCCCTCAAGCGGTCGAGTACTGGGCGTTTTCCCTTATTACTTTTAAGGCATTTTTTCATCAACCCAAACAGATCCAACTCTCCCGACCTACTTACTTCTAGCCCCCTCCCCCCACATTTATCTAAAACTCATCTTCATCCAGACACAATTCTAGTTTATTGCTTCATGGCTTGTCCCAGTGGCCATACAAGTCCATAATGTGTATTCAAGACACTCTCACTGCCCATGCTGTGTAATTTAGCGATGATGCATTGTTTGAATGTGATGCCAATCGAAGAGCTGTACCAATTGAGAGTTTTGATATAGGCCTATGTATACTGAAACTGTAGTTTGGGGTGACGAATGACTGCCAACTTCAACACCCTTATTCTTTAACAAAGTAAACACTTGCGCCGGAGGAACACTCACCCCCGACTTACACTCTAACTTAACAGTTGTGCTTTTTTGTGTGCTTTTTACGTACATAGAAACTTAACAGTTGTGCTTTTTTAGTGTATGTAACGGCACATACAAAACAAAAACAAAAACTGAAATCGGATCGGGCAAAACCTTACTAATTTAACAATTGTGCCAGCCCGACCTCCGGGCTTTGCAGCAAAAGGTTTGTGGCACAAGGGAGAAAACTTCAGCACCATAGCTCAAACCAAAAGCAAGGTAAATAAAGGAGATCCTTTCACAGATTAACAATACAACAGGCGTGCTTTAAAACGAGCACGACCAAACCACGTCCCCAAGAGAAAGGCTACCCCCAACACTTAACAAAATGACAGTAGTACAGTATTGTAGTACAGTATAGTACAGCAAGCATGCCAGCAGCATTTCAATGTTAAAATTCAGCACGATCAGCGAGAGCTCCGTGAAACACGTCCGCTCTCTACGTCGACCAGAACCGAACCCCCACGAGTACTGTTAAGGGTGAAAGGACGTAGGCTATCTTAGTTACCTTGTAATTTAAGTTTTCAGTTGGGTCTCTTTGTTCAAACGTGCCTGTTTCTATATGTACGTTAAAGAAAATGAAAGTTTTCAGTGTCAGTCGTTCTGTGGTTTCAGTGAATAGCTTCCGTTCCTTGCCAGTTGTGGTCGTGTCCGTTTTTGTGCACGTTAAAAGAAATTTGAATTCCTTCCAGGAGTGCGAGTTCAGTTCTGGTCTTCGTCGGGAGCGGACGTGTTTTCACGAAGCTCCGGTTGGTTGCATCGTGAAGTTGCAGTTCGAGTTGGAGGTAAATGTGTCACCTCCTCAAGTGTTGAAGAAAAGGGTTGGTTCGAGAATTAGTTCAATACGTAATGTACCGTGAGTGTGCTTTTTAAGTGCATTGAAACGGCACATACAAAACAAAAACAGAAACTGAAACCGGATCGGGCAAAAACATAAAACGCAAAACTATTTACAGACTGCTTAATCAAACCGAAAATTATGTTCATTACAGTAATAAGGTATATATACAGATATTTACAAAACTACCCTTAGGAAAATTTACCATGGTATTGTACTTATGGTATTACCATGGTACACATGGTATTACCATAAAAATACCATTAAAATACCATGAGTGCATGGTAAGTTACCAT
The DNA here is from genome assembly GCA_037179385.1 of Holothuria scabra. Classification (NCBI taxonomy): domain Eukaryota; kingdom Metazoa; phylum Echinodermata; class Holothuroidea; order Aspidochirotida; family Holothuriidae; genus Holothuria; species Holothuria scabra. Next base: position 40,389,208 of record CM074183.1, read on the forward strand.
GATAATCCCACCTTACTCATGGTATTACCATGGTACTTATGGACCATAAAAATACCATTGAAATACCATGCACTCATGGTATTACCATGGTACTCATGGTATAACCATGGTATAACCATGGCACACATGGTAATACCATAATGAGACGATGGTAATACCTAGAAACTCGTGTTATTAACATGAAAGCCCTATGGTTTTCATGGTATTACTATGGAGGTACGTCGGGAAATGTTCTTTGTCCTTGCGTACAAACGGTATAGCTGCTAAACGTTGCACAGCAGCTCTAAAGTTGTGCGCCTGACACTATTTAATTTGCAAATTAAGAGGTTTTGCACTGACGCCACTGCGTTGCGCGTCTTGCTATTTTTCCATCCAGACGTCGATCCATACTATACAACAATTGTTTCTAAGGCGTAATTGTAGTACGCGCGTATGGTAGCAAAAGTCCTGTGCATGATCAGTTCCATCCAGTATGCCAAGCTGAAACGCGCTGACCTCTCTACGAAGAAGGAAAACTAAGTCTGCGCCATGAACTTTTGAACACTGAGCAAATATTCCAGTAAAGCGCGTGCATCGAACATGTTCACTCAGAGCATAAGAAAAACATCAATATTCCATTCTCACATCACGCATTTCGGCGCGTTAGTTATATTAGGCCTAATACAAACAATGTGCGTTTCAGTCTCCCTGTAGCCTATCTACTAGTTTGCACGCTAAAACCATGCTTAACGCGTTTAGTATTGCTCATGTGTCATAACGCAGTCAGAAAGTTCCAAAAGGTGTTTCTTTCCGACGTAGCTGTGTCACTGCACTGCACTCACACCGTTAGCATTGGTCAGTGTGTAATTATACTATTTTAGGTTTCTTGTCAACTTCGATGGCTTGTTCACTACAAAAAATTGGAAGAATGAGAAGGAAGCAATTGCGAATGGAAAAGTAACACATTTCAACACAAGGAAGGCAACGTAATGACCGAGCCACACGTATGTGAAGCGAGTACACAAAATCTAAATTTTCGGGTAAGTTGATTTAAGCCCATAGTATGCTAAGTTATCATGAGTCGATCGCTATCATGATTCGATCACTGCCTTCTATTCTAAACGCCATTGCAGCGAGTAGGAGAGATGAGATTGCAATGCTAGAATAACCTGCGATGCAAATTCTTCAAACAACATAAAAAACAATTATTTGTTATAGTATTTTTGATTTTTAAAGCAAAAATGTTAGTCATGGTCAGATTTTCAAGTAAGAATTCTGATAGGAAGGAGATTGTTCTGTTTCATTATGTCAAAATCTGACCCTAAATGTAGTAATTTGTAGGATTTTATTTGTTTGTTTTATGAAGTGATCGACTCATGATTACTTCATAAGCATTGCTACTTGCACTGCCTCCTACATTTTCATTTTCTAAAGATTACTCAGCCCAAATAACACCAAAATATAGCACAAAGAAGAAGACATATAACAAAATATTTCTGTCAAGATTTATTGATTTTTGTCAGTGTTTTCATATTTTTGTGGTAACAAACTTTATTAGGTGATCGACTCATGATAAGCCTAGTATATAGATACTTTAATCTCAACAACTTTTATTAACCTTTCAAGTATGGTGAGTTGTTGAGTTCTTCCTCAACTTTATAACCCCTAGGTTCTGGCTAATTGATATGCCCGTATGTTCACGGCCCTGTCTCTGGGCTAAGACCCGCGTGCAGTAAATGCCGATTCAGGCCTATAGGCTTAATTCCCCTCACAAAGTTGGAATGCATGTATTATTATGGATATACATGCGGGAGTGGCCTCCCTGAAGCCACCTTTTCTGCAATTCATCACAGTAGTTTACATAAGAATACATGTAGACAGCTGAGAGCTGATCGGAGGCCAGCCTAGGCTAGTTAACATCTGCTTAGACAAACATTATGAGTTAAAGTTTCAACAACTGAAGTGTATTTAATCAAATCCCTTCAAAACTCTCTTTTAATTGTGATACTATATTGATTCGAATAGCTGTTCCTGTTAGTGTTACTTATCAGTGTTTGTTGTAAATGTACTAAGTTTGCACACTTTATGGAGATTGAAAGAATGCAACCAAAGCAGTATAGAAATTTATATTTCAACATTTTAAGGATTCCTGCACAGTCGGTTGAGAAAGCTGTCGGGCTTCCTCAAGATTTTTACAGCAACCCGTACCTGAAACCTGTCTACCTGTGAAGGCTCTACCTCCAGTGCATGTGTACTACACCTAGTCTGTTAAAAATGCCAGGTAAAATTACAGTAAAATACAGAAAAAACAAACAAATACATAAGAATCTCTGCTGCATCTGCAGCCACTCCGGGATTCACATGTATTTCTTTGTTTTTGTTACTGTAATTCAACAGGCAGTTTTTAACAGTTTTGTTTCTAGTAAAAAGGGATAGGAGGGTTGCTTCTCTTTCTTCACTTACCCAATTTTTCGCAAACGAAATTAAACAAAAATCAATGAAAATTTGGAAAGTGTCACTCACTAAAATTTCCAAAGGACTCTCCTTTCAATGTCTCGGCCCTATAAAGTTTTCAACAATTATTACTATTAGTACTGACATTTTTTAACATCGTTCTGTATATGTGTTATTTTATATCGTAATACGTTCGTGGTAATGTGAGATCCCGTTTGAGCATGCGCAGTCAGTATCGTTTGTTCGCAACGCAGCTACAGTCAACTTTTCACACTCGGGAGAAAATTTTCGTGTTTTGGCGGATTATTCACATTTTACAGTAATTTCATCTGTAATCGCGAAGTAGAAAGGAAAATTGTTGCCGTTTGGGGTTTTTAAGTGAACCGAAACGGGATTTTCATCATGGAAACGAACAATAATAATTTGGCGGCAAGTGCACAGCAACTGCAGGCCGAACACTCCGATCATGCATGTAACATGCTGGAGACTAACGCGCTAGGTCAAGCACCTCCACCAGTAATGCTACTGACACCACCAAAGGACCTAACGTTATACCGGTGGTCAGTGAATCGGCAACCGATTCAAATGCATCAAGCAGTAACGATCATCGTAAAAAAGGAGTAGATGTTGGCCGAAAGGGCAAAAGTACTGTCACTCGGTCTGGAAAAAGGCTGAAAGTGAAAGGTAAACCCGATTCGTCGGCAAATACCGAAGACCGGCCTAACGTTAGTAATGGAAAGCCTAACGTTGCAACTGCTATGGGGCATACACACAGGCCTAATGTAAAGCCTAACACTAACGTTAGTGCAGAGCCCAGGCCTGTGGAAAAGGAAAAAAATGGTGACAGATAGACTGGATAGACTTGAAAGTCTAGTGGAAGGGTTCATTGCATCCATGATGGATCGTCAAGTGGATAGTGGTATGGACCAAGGTGCAATGCCTCAGATGGAAATTGAGAACAATTTTAATGAGGACCTTGACATGCCATTGTCAGAGGCAGAAGGTGAGGTTGAAAATATAATGGAGACGGACAGACCTATAAGCCCAACCCACAGTCAGAGTAGGGCGGCTTCTGCTGAAGAGAAGTAAAGTCAAGCCATGGGGTTTGCATCCCGCTTTACCACTCCCTCGGGTGTAGGTAAGCCTGTAAATGATGACCTGGCTAACAGTGTGAAATTTTTGATCACCACAAAATTGGAGGAGAAGAAGATGTCTGATATCTGTGATGATATTTTACGACCAGAGAACTGTGAGAACTTGGTTGTACCAAAGGTTAACCCTACTATCTGGGACAACCTAAACCCCAAAACACGGTCCTTGGACCTAAAGCTTCAGAGATGTCAGAAGCCTCTGGTAAAAGGGCTATCTGCCCTCGTCACATCATTTAACGATAGTGAACTGTCGGAAGGGGAACAAAACATTCTTGCTCTCCTGGCCAATTCATTGTTTGAACTGAACATGCTTCGTAAGGAAGTGATAAAACCGGACTTAAACCAAAAGTATGCACATCTCTGCAAACAATCTGTCATACTGGGGTTGTTAAGTAACACCATAAGTTTGCACCGTATAATCTGAGCAATTCTCGCCAAAGATATCGTGAAGCTGGATGGTTCTCATCTCCAAGAAATGCACAGAGGCCTTTTTTAGGGGGAGCGAAGTATGCTCATCAAAACAGACTGCGCCCTCAAGTGGGAGCACACAAGAGTGCAAAACAGGCACCAACAAACAGACCCTTCAGACGTTAGCGCCTGGGGCCGTGAATCACAACATTGGGGTAAGTAACTTGCCCTTGTCAAATGTCATAATGGAATGTAAGCATATTGGAGGTCGATTACGAGACTATGTACAACAATGGTATGAAATTACCACAGATAAATTTATTTTGGAGGCTGTATCAGGTTAAAAGCTGGAATTTATTGATAAACAGATGCCAGTGCAATGGGCTGTGCCCTGGCCATACACAATGACTGCAGATGAAATACTTGCAGTAGATAAAGAGATAATTCGATTAGCAGCCGTTGAGGTGATAGAGCCCTCATGTGGAGACGGGGGATTTGTGTCCAACGTCTTCACTAGACCAAAGAAGGATGGAGGGTTCAGAATGATCTTGGATCTCTCTGACTTGAATGAAACATTACAGTATCACCATTTTAAAATGGACACATTTGATACAGCCTTAGGCCTGGTTACAAAGAACTGTTACTTTGCCTGAATTGACCTCCCAGATGCTTACTATTCAGTGCCTATAGCACCTGAGCATAGAAAATATCTCAAGTTTGTATGGAAGGGGAATATGTGGCACTTCAAAGCAATGCCAAATGGCCTCACATCAGGCCCTAGAGTGTTTACCAAAATTCTAAAACCACCTTTAGCACTTCTCAGATCAATGGGAATTAAAATCACTGCCTATATTGATGATACCCTAATTGTTGCAGGAAGTAAACAAAAAAGGGGAACAAGATGTCGCCATAGCTGCTCGTCTATTGTCAGATCTGGGGTTTGTCATCCACCCAGAGAATAACTTTAAAGGATATGCAGGTTAAATTAAAGGCATATTCTGGAGACAAAATTCATTAACTTTAAAATATGCAGAAAAATTTTCTCTTTCAGGAGGTGAAAACTGCATATGAATAGCATATTGCGTTCAGAAGATACAGATTTTTAAAGAAATGCAATTTTTCTTGAGATTTGAGGCATCATGGGTAATCTGTGATGTAATCGTGGCACATTAATTTGACTTTGCATTCAATTTATTTGTAATGTTGATTCTTCTGCAGGCAATATTAAGCAACATTGTTGGTTGTACTCTATATATGGTAAAGGGAAATGCTAGACCTGCAAGAAAAGATGTTCAACAGTATCAAATTTCAAGGACAAACAGGACGTTCAATTATAAAGAAACACAAAAGGAATTCAGGGCAATATGCCCACATTACATAACTTCCAGATGTTTTGTTGAAAAGCAGAGGTATTTTTTAACAAAAATACTCAATCTTTAAAGTTAGATATCTTGAGTTAGGAAAATGGTATTGAGACAGGGTTTGGAGGATATGGTGCAGAAAATGTTTACTTTTCTTACAACACCCAGGTGAAAAGCCACCAGAACATGCCTTTAACTCCGACTTCAATTCAGGAATTAAAGGTCATGTGTCAGAATTTGTTAACAGTAAGAAGGCCAACCATCAGGACTGTGGCCGCAGTAATAGGGAAACTGGTTTCTACCTTCCCAGCAGTAGAGTATGGTCCATTGCATTATCGGGAACAAGAAAGGGACAAAGTGAAGGCCCTTAAATGCTCTCGTGGACATTTTGATAGACACATGGTGCTTGGTGACCAAGCCAGACTGGAACTGGTGTGGTGGTTCACAAATATTCACACTGCAGTGAGAAAAATAGATAAAGGGAAGCCTGCAAAATGCTTAACTAGTGATGCCTCGGGCGTAGGTTGGGGAGCGACTGATGGTAAAAGAGAAATTGGTGGTAGATGGAATGCATGCGAAAAAGTACGAGCTAATAATAATGAAATCAATTACTTGGAAATGCGTGCAGCATTTTTAGGTTTGCAAGCATTCTGCTCAAAAGACCACAATATTCATGTCTTACTCAGGCTTGATAATACAACAGCTGTGGCCTACATCAATAACATGGGGGGCTTAAAATCTGTTTCATGCAATGAAATGGCAAAAACCATTTGGCACTGGTGCACCAACAGAAATATTTGGGTTACTGCCTGCTACATTCCAGGAGTTGAAAACCAAATAGCAGACAAGAAGTCCAGGCAATTCAGTGATCACCTTAAATGGATGCTGAATAAAAATATTTTCAAACAACTGTGTAAAAGGTTTGGCGAGCCAGAGATAGATTTGTTTGCTTCCAGGCTAAATGCTCAGCTTAATTGTTATGTGGCCTGGAAACCTGACCCTGGGGCACATGCATGTGATGCGTTTTCCATTGATTGGAACCCATATTTCTTCTATGCCTTCCCACCATTTTCGCCAAGATTGAACAAGAACAGGCAGAAGGCATTATTATAGTCCCTAAGTGGCCGACCCAACCATGGTTTCCAAGAGTGTTACAATTATTAGTAGCAGAACCCATAGCACTGAAGCCCAGTAAAAATCTTCTTCTTTCACCAACTGATAGTTCGTCACACCCCCTTTACCAACGATTGTCGCTTTTATGTTGCAGGTTATCAGGCAATCCATTACGTCCCAAGGAATTTCAGAAGACACTTGTGACATACTGCTGGCCTATTGGAGGGAGTCTACTCGCAAACAAAATAGTGTCTATGTCAGGAAATGGACTGACTTTTGTCGCAGATTCAAAACTGATCCGATGTATTCCTCTCCAGCACATTTCTTAAATTTCTTTAGAGAGCTGTTCAAAAATAATGGTAACAGTGCCTTAAATACAGCAAGGGCAGCCTTAGCACCGATTGTAACATTATCAGATGGCCATACTGTTTCAAACCACCCTTTGATAACTAGATTATTTTTTAAAGGGGTTTTCCATCTGAAACCACCTGCACCAAGATACAACAATACTTGGGATGTGAAAGTGGTACTTGATTATCTTAGGAAGCTTTCGCCTGCTAAGAAGCTCTGTCTAAAGGACCTCACTCGAAAAACATGCATGCATGTTGGTTGCATTAACTTCAGCGCAACGTCAGCAGACCCTACACAAGCTTAATGTTGTGGATATGAAGATTTGCTTAAACATTCAAGGCCACATAATGTAGGGATGAAAGTAGTTTGCAACGCTTACCCAAAGGAGAGAAAGTTGTGTGTACACACATACCTTCTGGAATATCTGGAGAGGACAAAGATTTGCCGACAGAAAGAAACAGCATTATTCATTAGTTTCCGCAAACCTTTCCACAAGGTCACTAAAGACACAACAGCTAGATGGATTAGAAATGTGATGCAGCGGGCTGGGGTGAATGTTTGCCACTACAAACCCCATTCTAGCCGGGCTGCTGCTGTATCCAAAGTCATTGCAGCTAATTTTCCTGTGATGGAAATTCTTTCTCATGCAGGATGGGCCGGAGAAAAAACATCAATAATCACCAAGGATTCAGTCATGCACTCTTGCAAAACTGAAGTGATGGACAGCCAAGAGATTATTGTTCTCATCAAGGTGTAAATGCCACCTACCTGTTCATATGTTCAAGTGTTGAAGATTTAGTTCCTGTAAATATGTTCAAGTGTTGAAGATCTAGTTCCTGTACATATGTTCACGTGTTGAAGTTTCAGTTTTACTACCTTACTGTTTTTACCAATGTTTATGTACTGAAAGAATGCAAGTTACCGTTCTTAAAGGAAGTTACGGTAAAAAAGTTGCAACTTGCTGTTTTTCACCTTGTTTAATCGTAACTCTACCATAGATGTCAAGTGTTTAATTATTATATAGTGTAACACAAGGGTCAATAGGATGCAACTTTGTGACTATACCCTTTATATGAGGCCTGAGTTGCTTTAAAGGTCTCACATTACCACGAACGTATTACGATATAAAATGGAAAGATTAAACGAGAACTTACCGTTTGAAGTTTGATCTTCATTTTATATGTGCCCACCTCACCCACCTCCATAACACATGAGGAACTCTAGTGTGGTAAAATAACACAGGTACAGTATTTGTTTTTCCACTTGGTATGGGCTGGTAACACAGTCCTCATACTTTAAAGACTGACTGCGCATGCTCAAACGGGATCTCACTTACCCCTCACTCCTATTACTTCATAAAATGAAGATCAAACTTCAAACGGTAAGTTCTCGTTTAATCTTTCCATTAAATTGTATCAATTTGATTGTACAGATTTTTGTAATTATGAGATGGAAGATATAAATTGAACTGAACTGAAGTCCAGGGATCGTGAACCTGGTTTGTTTGACTTTAAACTTTTTTTATGATTGTATTTGCAGTTTTCAGGACAGTAGAAAAAGCACAGGTCTGTAGACATAGGTGTAGTTGGTGGCATACGCCAGAGAACAACTGTCTACCTACAGGTATACTTTTTTTTTATTTTTCTCCAGTAAACTCACAGAAGGATCCTCGGAAAGTAACAGAAAAGTTCAAATGTCAACTACGGAAAGACTACTCAAGAAGAAAAAAAATGAAACAAAAAGAATTGAAATATTTGAGGAATAATATGTGTTATATGACTGTTGTTTAATTTTGAGTTATTACCCTTTTGTTTATTTCATCATTGCATGTGTTGCTCTTTTGTTTAAACTTTAGACATGTTGAATAAAGTGTGACAAATTTGAGAAGATGTGTTTTGAGAAATATCTTTGGCTAAACTATTGTAGACATGTTCCACATCATTTTCCAAAGATGAACTGAATGGTCGACCAACCTCTTCAGCTACAGGATGAGGATCTTCTGTCAGCAAAGCCAAGAAAAGAATGAGCATGCCAAACTTGTAACGCAGAGATATAAACTGGATAACAATTTTGAAACATCAGTGCAACAAATTAGTTTTAAGTTGATTTATCCTTGCACTTTTGTTACAATGGATGTAAAATATCTGTTTAATGACGTGGTATTACTTTGGTAGCATTAAGAAAGTACCATGAATTTTGCCATGGTATTTTACCATGGTATTACCATTGTAATTTCCCACCATGGATTACCATGGTACCTGCCAATAATACCATGGTAAATTTTCCTAAGGGTATGGACAGAAAATAATGTCCACTACAGTAACAAAGCTATACACACAGATATTTACATACTATTTACAACTATTTACAAGCACCTTACAGACCCACCCTATTACAAATTGACCACCACACGACCCCCCTCACCGAAACGAGTGGACCCCATCGCCTACCGAACGCCGACCTTGGCAAACGAACGAAGTCGGACTCAACCCTCAGCCTCACCTCCGCCTTCACCGACGCCAGGACGACGTCCGCAGGCTTCCCCATCCCCCTAAAAACAATGTTACATCGGTCTCTCCATAAGGCTAGCTTTATGGAGGCCGAAACTAAGGTAAGTATGCCCTGAATACTTGTATTGCATGGCGGGGGTGAAAGACCATACAAAGCATAGTCCTGGCCGACCGCCCATGTGTTTCCCAACGTCAAGCGATCAGTCAGGACTTGGAACCATTCCCAGAAGAGGGCCACAAATTCACACTGCCAAAACACATGTGGCACACTCTCCCACTTTGTGCATCCAGTGCGTGGGCAAATGCCATCTCCAAGACGCCACCGAAGACGCTTGAGATTAGTTACAATCGCATCATGTGCGAACGCCTTCGGTAATCTAATGATCTGCTGTGGACTACACGCCACACTTCCGACCCTGAAGCATAGTGATTGGATTGGACCTGGCCAACCAATTCTTCAAAAACAGCACGGTAAAGATCCCTTGCACTTAGCTGTGAAACATCTCCAAGTGCGGACATAATAAGGAGCATTTCTCTCATTTGACTGTATGCTTCCGAGGGCCTCCAGCTGTGGGGTTCACTGTTACTAAACAGGGAGGGAAAGAACCGACGGAATGATAATCCCCCCCAATAACGGACAAAATACGCAAAAGGCATCATTCTGCTGTCTACAGCACTATAAACACACTTGGTCAGGAGAAAACGGAGTTTGGAAGGAAAATGCACAAGGCCCAACCCACCACGCCTAACATCCTGATACACCATCCCTCTTCTCACGAGCTCCGTCTTCCCTGACCATAAAAACCTAAACACAGCCCCCTCGAGACGCAACAGGACACCCTTTGGAGCAGCCAGAACAGTGCCTGGATACCACAAAAGGGGATAAATAAAACGATTGATAACTGTCACCTTTCCGAAGAGGCTAATGTGGCGCTCGCCGAAGTCCTTCAATGTAGCTTCCACCAGGTCCACTTTCTCATTCCAGGTAACTCGGTTGGCCCATAACCAAACCATATGCCGTTGATCCTTGTGGCGTCATCTACCCATGATGCAGCGAAGGGCACTTAACTTCAACACCACCGGGAATGTGAAATGGTTTATGAAAGACGCTTGCTAGTGGTTCACTAAACAATACGTATAGTAATGGTGATAGGGGGCACCCCTGCCGTACGCCACGTTGGACACTAAAGGGGTCTGAAGGTAGGCCATTAACGACAACCCGACTATTTACACTATTATACAATAAGGAGGTCCATTTAACAAAAACTGGATTCAAACAAGACTTCAAAATTTTAAAGAGCAATCCATGATCAACCATGTCGAAGGCCTTCTCCTGATGGAGAGAGACAAGCGAACATTGAAGATCACAGTCCATCACGTATTCAACTAAGTCCCGCACCACCCAGAGGTTCTGCTGAGTACTGTGGCCCCGCACCGCACAAGTGCGCCAGAATCTTGTAATCTACATTTAACAAGGTGATTGGCCGTTTGTTTTTCGGTTCGAGGGGGTCTCCTGGCTTAGGCAGCAAAGTTATTATGCCTGTGCGCTGCGAGTGGCTCAATGAGTCAGCGAGGTAGGCAGAGACGAACACATCACGGAGATCATGTGCTACGGTACCCCAGAAGAGTTTATAGAATTCTACTGGAATACCGTCGGACCCAGGTGCCTTTCCGCCTTTCATCTTCACCACTGCCTTCCAGAGCTCGTCAATAGTCAAAGGGGAACCAAGTTCATCATTCTGATCTTTAGAGAGGGTCTTGTTAATATTATCCAAGAGGGACTTTTGAATGTCTTCATCGACATCTGCCTTTGTGACGTCCCGGTAGAACTTAATGGTTGGTTTCTCCTCCGCCTCCACACAATGCACACGAGCACGAACGCGGGCCCCGTGTAGTTTTTCATCAAGATACTGTTGGATTGCATGAAGTGCGGAGGGGTCCCCGTTCCTCTCCATAGAGCAAAGGAACTCCTCCCTTCTTTCGACAAGCTCTTGCAACACAGTATTCCACTGTAAAACGTTTGATGCGGGTCTTTACACATCATCCCACCACTCTAAAATTGTTGAAAAGGCCGGCCTCAAAGTTCGCCACCCTTCGTACCTGGCCTTAAAATCTTTGCTGTATGCAGCCTCCGTTAGAATATCCGTGTTCATTTTCCAGAACCCCCTCCCTACCCCCGCCCTCTACGTCATACTAATGAGGTTATTTATTATTCATCTTTAAACTGTGTCAGCACTACCAACCAATCAGCATTCTCAAACATAAACTTAGTATCGCCCAATTGGTTTGTTTAGAAACGTGTGTGAATAATATTAAAGACCCTGATCATACCCATAATAATTAAATATTTAAATATATCTTAAATTATCCTTTCTTAAATATTTACGTGTATAAGGAGTAATTAAATTGCTATCTCTCGTGGTAAAACGAAAATACGATCGCTCTTTATAACCTTGAAAAGTAGTATCGTCTTCCATTGAGGCGTAGCAGAAAACGTAATGTTTTTGAGCCCGTACCATAGAAGAATACTTCTAAAATGGCAAATTCGCCTGTTGTAAAATAAGTGATACAATGTATGTGGCAATTCGATCTGTCCTGCGGGCACGAAATCCGAGTTTACAGCGACGTAACACATTGAATTAGTACTTGAAGCAATTATGCGAATTGATTACAGACACTAATCATTGAACTGTCATCGTCAGATTGTAGCCCACAAAAAATGAACAGTATTGCAACGAACGAAACCGTCTGAATCCCAAAAAGTACTCAACTGAGATTACGAGATTACAGACAGATAAGTCAAATGGGTAGGAGAAGAATATGCCGTTATTTGATGGATGAAGGACAATTTTGCTGTCAAACCGAAGGGGATATGTCTTTAGCCTGATCTCTTTACTTCCCCGTCAATGGTCCCCCATCCTTGATACTACTGTAGTAGCAGTCAGGCGCATAGCCAGGATTGTGTCATCGGGGGAGAGGGTTGGTGTCATGGGGCACTAAATGAGGGAAGAATAGGGAGAAAAAACCGCTATTTCAGGTGTTCTTTGCATTGCAAAGTTCTGACCCCCCCCCCCCCCGGGGCTATGCCATCATGGACTGGCAGCGGTGGTGCCAGACTGTCAAAACTGGATGGGGTGGGGACAAATAAAGGGCACAGGATAATGTTGGGGCAAAAATTTTGGACGCAGCTCCAAACAGAATACAGATCCCAAAGCATTCATTCCCATTCAGGCTGGAGGTAGGCATGTTCAGGGGGCGAAAACCCAAAAGCTTGCAAGGATATTTCTCAGTATGAAAAATTAGATCTGGAGAGGTATATTATTTTTTTTTTTTCTGTGTACTCAATTCTTAACTGAAGTAAGTTGGGGAGGGACACAGGCCAAAATCTTGGGAAGGGGGACAAATAATGCATGCCTGGGTTGGCTCCTCTGCAGCTGCACCAATGGGTGTTAACTCTTTTTATGTGGGCCAATTTCACCTGGGATTAATAAGTGGCCTTTTTATGGTAGCCCACTTCACTGATATGAGAGAGCTCTGGGGCAAACAACATACGTGGGAAGAATATGGGTCCGGTCAGCTGCCCAATTAATATCCCTACCTGTGGTATATAGTTTGGTTACCTGTAATATGCATTGGTTCCCCATGGCATTGTTCCCCTCATATTTTTAAGTGCATGCCCAATAACCATATCTCTAACCCAACCCCTATAATCCCAATGAGTTGATTGGTTGTGGAGCAGTGAGTAAGACATGGCACTTTTGAGACAGGGGACCAAAACGAGATGGTATATATGAAAGTGGGATTTATGAGACATGGGAACAATATACCCTATGTGATAAGGTAGAAATAGCCAGCCATCTTGTAGAGTATTGACCACAGTGATTCTTTCATACAGCCAGCAGCACTAACTAGGTATGACACTTAATTCAATATAAACATGTGTTTAATTTGAATCTGATAATTTTTATTCCTCCTTTTACTGATTGCTGCCAGTCTCAAACAATGATAAGTAGCATAAGACAAGACATGCATAGCCTACTTAAACAGTGATCCAAGCTCAGAGAGAAAGAGAGAGATTAACATGGGTATTTTGCAAATCTCTCAGATTATGTATCATGTGGGAGGCACGGCTCGATTTTCTTGGTTGTGCGATTGTCCGGGACAACTAAAGTTCCATAAGGACAACCAAAAGGTGGAAGAATTATATTCCAGCAGCTTGCTTTTATCTGAATGAAGAAGTATGTTTTACATGCTGACTGATCAACTCGTTGCAAAATTTTCCATCATAGTTTCACACTTTCACATTTTATCATTTCATTCTTCCAGACCAATTATACATAAACGCAATTACTGTTTTGTGCTGTAATTGGTACAACTAAAAATATGGAATTGGTTGCCCACAAATTTTTCTGAAAATCGAGGCCTACCATGAAGGACAAAAATATCTTGTCTCAGAGAAGCAATTCATAATTTTAAATCCCACCTGTAACCTTACGTTACTTAAATTAAACACTCTATCTGCATGGCCTGTCTGGTTGCAGTTTTATGGAGACCTAGGTCTACTCTCTACCCACCCCCCCCCATACCTCACCCATTAAAAAACTAAGTTGTCCCTGAAACCATTTGCATAAGCCTGCCACTTGTAAGGCTTTGGCTGAGTTTACACTGTCTCAAGAGGTTATGGAATGTAGAACTAGACTGTAGTAATGCAAGTTCTACAGGTACTTACCTACAATGATTTGTAACAAGGCTGCATGTGCTATGCATTACAGTAGTTGTAATCCTCCAATTAACTTACTTGTGATGATGGGATTATTGCTAATCTGAAGTGATCACCCAGACGCATGTCAGAATGATGCTCAGTTACAGATGGTAATGTATAAAGTGTCTCTCCACTTGTCACATTTGTGCAACACTTGCCAGATTCTTTTCCATCACCCTACCCACAAACACACAAAAAATCCAAGTACACAAAAATATTGCAGAGGCTAGTAGTGGTAAGGACATGCTGTGTATACATCATACAAGGGTGCTGAGAAAATATCCCATAATTTGCACTAAGCTCCCCCTATACTTTCTCCCCTACCCTCCACAAAAATGCTCCTTAAACCAGTGAGTTGCTATCATCATACCACATTTGTTTGTAAACAGTGCAGGTCTCAATAATCTCAATAAAACTGGAAACATTTCTAAATTTCCCAATCTTAGGAAGCTGTATACTACGTTAAGACTTCTACAGTTGTTGAAATCATCATGCATTACATCACACCACCTCTATTAATAAAGAATTTGTACTCATTGTACCCATGGAAACAGCTTACTTTATTAAGCAAAATAAAAAAAATCAACAAAATTCCTGCACATGCTATTAACTAAATCATACTGATTGTTGAAAGCATTTCTTCTGTGAACAGCTACAGTAGTCCCTGTTTTTCTACTGCAGCAGTTGAAAAATATTTTCTTTAATGTTTAACTGGTAGGTCCCTGTTTAAAATGTAACTCTATATGTACCAGTTATTGCTTTGGAGGACAAGTGCATATACCAATCACGACAGTCAATGATTATTTTAAAACGGTTCTCTAATTAAACACCATATGTACAGTTGCTCCAACTGGTTGTACTGGTACTGGTATCAGATGATTGTCAAGTGCAGTCTATCTCTCTTTTCAAAAATTGCAATGAAATATTTTCCAGGCCAAAGATTTTATTTACATAGTTCATGTAACCACTCATTCCATGTAAAATTGGAGCCAAGATACTGTAGGTTTTCAACACATACACTATACATTCCATGCCTAATATACTCCATATACCATGCTAAGCTTGGTGTTTAATGTTTAATGTACTTCATAGCCTGGTTGCCTGCTGACTCTGCCAAAGATGGTGGCTTTGCAGTATGTACAGTCCCACTTACTCCAATGGCTCAAAAATGAAGGAGAATTAAGTACACTTTAAAATGTTCATACCATTCACACTTGAAGCAAATATTCCACCAAGGAAACTTGATGGAAACACTGCAAGATGAAATATGCAGTGCCACAGCACTAGCGCGCTAGCATGTAGTCTGATGACCTAATTTTTTTTCTCAGATTAGTACAAGAAAATAACACACATTTAGCCTGGGCTACCTCGAATTTATGGTATCAAAATCTTAATTCTTTGTGTAGATATTCACATTCATAAAAAACACAACCAGTGCAATTTACTCTACTGTAGCTGTTCCTGAAGTTACATTAAAATATAGGCAGTAGGTCTACATATGAATGCTCATTTATTGTAAATTATGCTAGGGCTAAAAATTAGCAGTTGTACATTTCATAAAACTTGTTAAGTGATCTTTCAGTGCCTGGGTAATTAAAGGCCCAATTTTCTCATCCCAAACAGTACCAATTCTTTTACTGTAACCTTCTTAATTAAGCCCCTCCCACAATTGTCTAAAATTCACCATCATCCAGACACAATCCCATTTTATTGTTTCAGGGGGAAAAGAAAGCTCGATGTGTATAATCAAAACACTATCAGCCGGTTCGTGCTGTGTAATATAAGTTTTGGTACTCTGCATTGTTTGAATTAGCAGTCAATTGAGAGTTTCTGTTACCCTATACTAGAAGTGTAGTTTGGGGTGAGAGGATTGTCCCTTTAATTTCCTGGTTTTCTGCAGGGATTGACAATCCCTTGTACAGTAGCACAGTGTTACACCTAGCTTGTATAAAGCAATTATTTTGTTAGGAAGCAAAACTAGTCCCTTCAGCAGGGTTCCTCTAAAATGTATGCATGCAACTCTCTGACTAAGTAACAGCCTGAACAAAGTTGTAAGCAAGTTTGAAGAATTGTTATAATGAAACCCCTGGGTAGAATTGTGGCAACCTGAATTATGCAAGGCCAAGTAGAAAATGGCTTTTACCTTATTCATGGGTCTGGGACAATTGATTTTGACCTATGCAGCTGCCCCAAGTCCTGTATGTTGTGGTGCCTTTAGCTGTCAACTAAAAGGGTCTGGCTGTAATAATCTTGCAATGTCATGAAGATTTATGCACTTATCAATTGCAACACTGACACTTCCTAGACCTGGGGATGGTCGGGTCTTGCCCGGGAACTTTATTTTTGAAATTGTTAAATCCCCACACAGAGCCTAGCCATATCCAAGCTGGGTTGGGTATACACTGATCGAGGGTAAATCCCCTGCCAAGTCCCCACTGTCAGCTAGGCACTATGCATATCACCAGAAAAAGACCTGCCAGATTTACCCCGGCCTTCGTATCCAGACTGATGGAGTGAAATCCTAGCACACTCAAGTCTCGGCCGGGTGGGGACAGAATGACTGTGAAATCCGTCCCCAGTCAAATCCCACCCCTGGGTCTAGGAGACTAGGCCGGGGTCGAGGTTGCAATTGGTAAGTAGCCGAAGTGCATGAGTTTACCTCAATTATACCAGCATGCCGGATAGGAGGCCTATGTCTTCTTCAATTTGCAGACTCCCAGTAGTTCCCCTTGGCGTCCTCTATGCTGAACAGTGCCTCATCATATTCATTAATCATGAGTTGTGAAATTCCTCTGCTACACTTCCATATGTCCAACACGGGCAAACTTCATTGTTATTGCAGAGCACTAACGTTACACACATCAACAGCCCACTTGATAGAATATTTTCTAACCCACACATTGTCTATGCAGTGTTTACGAAGTAACATTATTGTTTATACTGTAACTGTAAGCGTCATTGCCTTCTCTGCGCTTCGGGTAACTCAACCGCTTGAAGGTGGTCGATCGATAAATTTACTTCTTAAATCCTGCCGGTAATCAAACTCCGACGTCTTCTTGGTGTCCCATACATTAATAATGACTCTTTCTAAACCCCTGCGAATGTCTTTGGGAATAATTTCAGATGTTATTGCAAAGAAAATAGTCGCTTCATCGGTACGGTAAGGGCTCTACATTTGTCGACTGGTAGCGCTGGCTGACAGATATGAATGACAAGGTCATGTGACCTAATATATGTTTATTCATATCACGATTTACAGAATGCCAACTTTGATTGGAACAGATATTGAGAAACTACTACATATTATTCATCTTAATGAGGGATGAATAAAGTAAAGGAATAACATAAAAATTATGACGTCATAGAAACCAATTGTCCCAAGTCTCTCGTTGAGAAGCGATACCTTTATAGACCGATAGAGGGCGTATTAGAAAAAAGGCAAATACGGTATGCTGTACCGTGCTGAAGCACTGGATTTGTGTAGAGTTGGTGTTGTCAGCTCCCCGGAGAACACTCACGAGAGACTTGGCCAAGTCTAGGGTCTGGGTGGGTTTTGTAAATTATTGACACAAAATCTTGGTTTGCGTCCGTAATGGTATGAATTCTGTACATAGTTCAAGGTATCATTTTGTCCCGTCTGGTCTGAGTCCTCTTATTGGTTCCCCGTGCCCGTTTCTATGTACGTAAAAAGCACAGAGCCACAAACCTATCGCTGCTATGCCCATGTGTAGGGATAGCAGCATTGTTAAGAGTTTAGGTCCGGGGTGAATGTTACACCCCAGCAAGTATTTATGTTGTTGAAGAACAAAGGAGTTCAGGTTGGGGAAATCGAGATGTTGCAGGCACTCGAGTCCCGCAACACATACGACCTAAAGTTCAGGTCGTATCAAACTTTAGGTCGTATCTAGCTTAAAGGGAATTGAAGGGCTCACTGTCACGCCATATGACCGCTCAGTGGTGGTGACAGTGTTGTACCTGAACTTTGAGGTCGATCAGGGCCTGGTTGCAAGGGTTCTCGGGCAGTACGGAACTGTCTCAGATATGTGGTGGTGCAAATATGGGGAAGGTGAGATGCAGGGTATCCTTAACGGTAGAAGACAGTTCCGCATGGTGCTAAAAAAAGATATACCGTCCCTCCTCTTCATGGGGGGGGGGGGGGGGGGGGGGTTCGAAGGCTCACATTAGGTATCTGGGGCAGCCCCGTACCTGTCTTAAATGTGGAGTGGAGGGACACGAAGCATAATCGTGTCCCAATAGACGTTGCGGAAGATGCCTGGAGTTGGGGCATGGGAAGGCCAACTGTCCCTTGCAACCTTTTTGGGGAGGAGGAGGAGGGACATGTGTTTGGTGCCTGTCCCACATCATTTTCTGCTCGTGTTGGACGTGATGTGGGGCCGGCTGTAGAACCCTTCCAATCAGTTCCAGACTTTTGCACTCAAGAACTTGAGGAGGCAGCACAAGAGGTGGAGCAGAATTTTCTAGCCTCTAGGGGGTGCGAGGGTAGCAGTGGGGGTGTTCAAGTTGTGTCGCCACCGTCCTCCCCACAAACACCTGGGGAGGTTTAAATCAAGATGGTTGAGAAGGAGGACTTCTGGCTCTCCTCAGATTCTGAAACGGATTTGTCAAGTGGGGGAGAGCCTGCCTCAGAGCCTCCCCCAAGCATCCACCTACAGGGGAGGGCTGGTTTGATTTTTGCGAGGGCTGGTTTGATTTTTGCGAGGGCGGGGTTCATGGTCCTGCACTGAACGGTTGACCATTCTGGGGCACCTATACCGAGTCCACGGAGTAAAGTGGTCAAGACCCAGGTAGATACTTAGAAGCGGGCCTGGTGGTTTGGCCTTCGGGCGCTAGGTTGGCGGGTTGTTTGGGCGGGGTTTGTTGCGTTCTTTTCGTTGTGACGGACGTTTTCATTCCATGTTTTGTGTGTGGGAGGTTTGTGGTTGGTTTCGGTTGTCTGTTTGTTGCGGCCTTCAAACAAATGGACGTTGTGCATAGTTTTTGTGATTGGCTTTGTTTTGTGTTGGTCAGGTGGTGAGTTTGGGTGGTGGGGTGGGGTTTGGTGCTTTTAAAGTTCTTGACAGACGTTTTCGTTCCGTGTGGATGGTCGTGGTTAGCCGTTGTGTTTGTGTGGGTTGTCCTTTTGTTGCAACATGCTTGTTTCGATGTACGTGTTTTACCAGAACTCTTCCTTTTTAAAACGTACATAGGAACATGGACGTATGAACTGATAGACCTAACTCAACACGGCCAGACGAAAACACAAACGCCAACCATCACACAAAACATGGGACAAAAAGGTTTGTCATAAACGGAAACGACACATCAACCCGACCCGGACACCCAAACAACCCGTCAACTCAACCACAACCGCCCCCAACAACAACCATCGCCCCACTTGAAACCCCAAAACAACGAAACCCAAAGATCATGCCCGAAGGCAACAGCACGCCCAAAGGTACAGGGGAAATATACAAGTACACCTTGCCCAAGGGTGCCCCGGAGGCAGTTGTGGCAAAGGGTAACTTCATTATTCCCATGCTTACACAAACTCCACAACCGGATGCAGTTTAACGTCTACCCAGGACGTTTTTACCACAACTCTATGACAAACTGAATACACAAAGATCAGTTCAGTTCTGGTCTTCGTCGAGAGCGGACGTGTTTCACGGAGCTCACGTCGATCGCTTGTGCTGCAATTTGTTGTGCTGGTTTGCTTGTTGTGCTGTAGTGCTGTTATGTTATACTACTTGATGGTATACATACTTGTATGACTGGTCGTGGCCGTTTTGAAGCACGTGTAAGTTTGCCGGTAGGTTTCGTTTTCTACTGATTTGTTATGTTTTCCTTCAAAAACGTACATCGAAACAGGCACGTTTTCTACTGTTGATGATGGTTGAGGGGGACCTGTGCTTTTTAAGTACATCAAAACGGGCACTGGGAACCAAAGGGAGAGGAACTCAAACCAGACCGGACAAAAACACAAAGGCAAAGACCATTTACAGGACTTTAACATGCACCAATAAACAAAATTTGTGTAACTACATAATTCCTGTTTTGTTCTCAAGAAAGGTGATGCAAAATTATGTTCATAACAATAATGAAAAATAATAGACCCCTTTTATTTACATACTCGTTTACATGGGCTGGGAAACAAAACTTCTGCAGCATGATGGTTGAGGGGACCTCAACCATCATCACTTCATGGATGGTTGAGGAGTCTGAAACAGGTTTGACCGATGGTTGAAAGCCTGTCTCAGAGCCTCCTCCTAGGGATCCACCCGACTGGTTTGATTTTTGTGAGGGTGGGGCTCCAGAGCCTTCTCTAAAGAGGTCGATTGATGATCTTTCTGGGGATGACCATTCTGGGCCACCTATACTGAGCCCAAGGAGTAAAGTGGTCAAGCCCCAGGTAGATACATAGAGAAGTTTTGGCCTCCAGGCGTGTTTTGGAGGTTGGTGTCGGGTGGTAAGTTGGCGGGTTGTTGGGGTGGGGTTTTGTGCGTTTACGTTCATGACAGAATTTTCGTTCCATGTTCCTTGTGTGGATGGTCGTGGTTAGCCTTTGTGTTTTTGTCATTTCGAGTTCTAGCCTTTGTTTTAGATGATTACAAGCTTGATTGCAAGTTTGGTGTCATTGGGAAAGATTCTCAACTTAACAAGTTCCAATTCCACTGCTCATAGCCATATATTACATTACAAAAAGCCCCCCTTCCATTTTGTGGGGAAGGATTGTGAGAAGGTTTTGCTTTTGTGTGGCATGAAGTGTACTATGTTTGTTAAAAGGTCAAACCAAGACGTCCTGAAAATATTTTGAAATAAATTACTGGCAGTCTAAATAGTGAATGATTGCTTCAAATATTTAAAATGCAAGTAATATCCACAAGTTTCAATTCACAGAAGAAAAATTATACATCCAGTTATTTTGTGATGCTTTCTTCACTTCCTTCAATATCATGAATAAATCAAAATTCAAAAATGTGTTTGAGAAAATGTTTTATTGCAAACCATAACAGTACACCATAATATCCGATTTATTTTAGTCACTGGATCAAATCTGATCTTAAAGTTTGGGAAGAAAGATTTTTCTTCACTCTAGATCCTTTCTCCTTCTGAGCTAGCAAGAAATAAACGCAGATAACATAGTTCAAGTGATCATTTTGTCCCGTTGGTCTGAGTTCTCTAATTGGTTCTTCGTGCCCGTTTCTATGTACTTAAAAAGCAGATAACATTTTTGGGACATTTGCTTTGACCGGCGGTGCCAATGACTCCAGATGACCTTTGACATTCATCAAAATAAAGAGTCATTCATTATGGAAGATTAACAAACAAAGTTTGAAATAAATCGAGTTTAATCAACAGTGACCCCAGATGACCTCGACCAGAAACAATAAGGTTCTTCCTCTCACAGTAATACATCAACACACCAAGTTTGAAATAAATCACGGCTTACTTAACTACAAATATACTGTTGACAAGTTTTTCAAGGTTTGACACACCATGACTCCAAATGTCCAGTGACCTGCAGCAAAAAATAAAGTGCTTTATCTCAATTAATGGGCACCTGTGTACCAAGTTTGACTTTGGGAACTGTCCAAGCTCCCCCCCCCCCCCTTGAGATGTTATGTAAATTGGCAGACTCCCAAATCAAGTACACAGCAGGGGATTCTTAATCCAGTATGGTACTACATTTTGCTTCAATCACAGAATATTCAAACTGCAACATGAAAGCAAATTTGCATAGCAGGATTTTGCATTATACTGCCACACAGGGTTTCAGGGTACCATCACCCCCACCCCGCCCCCGAAAAAAAATAAGAATTGCAATTCAAAAATTATTGCCTCCGATATATACACACATCATGAATGCATGTTCCTCTTTCATCAAAACTTGCAAGACGGGGTAGAGTAGTTGCTAACGGTAAGTAGACAGTTACTGAACACACTGACATAATCAATACTTCAACTACTAACATACATTGGGTAGGCTAACTTTCATACAGTATCCTATGTTCCCAAAAAATCACCGCTGGCATTTCTAAATACCACTTCTAAAGCTGAGCATGTCCGTAACAGTTGAGAAAGAGCTGAGCATCACTCACTACATTATGATATCAGATCTGCACAATGTAATATTCAACATTTTGTTTGACTTAATTTTACAAAACTTTACTTGCTCGTCCTTATGCACTACCTGCATGAACTTGAAACCAGAGAAAAGTATTCTTGATGACATTCTGGTTTGAAAGTGTGGTCAATTGCGGACTGCCTGCCTCATGCATAGAAGGACACTGTACATTGTGTTGCAACTGTATGTATGACATGCTTTTCCACCACACCGTGCAAATACTGTATCATATCTGGGCAGATATACGTCCAGGTTTGATGTTGTTGGAAACAGATATTTTATACCCCACACTGTACAGCTAACCAGCTGTTATAACGTTTGAAGTCGTCTTCTTATGGATCATGGTGACAAATGCAAGACGTATGGGTGGCCCTACAGTAACTCCAAATACCATCTAAAGAAAGTGGCAGGCAGATTATTACAATCTTTCAGTTCAATAAAAGTTATGGGACATTCCATATGACATATGAATGATGGTGAAGGAGAGTTATCACAGTCTACAATGACAGGCAGGACAGCCTCTACAGTACTGTATCTTATTCTACATTTTGGGCATCCATCACCATATGCTTGCCAATAATCCTGATGATCAGTCATAAGATTCATTTCTTTCAAAAAGATGCAAGTTCTTCACACTATTTCCTGGACTGGATGGAGGGTAGAAGCAGTTCTTGCCCAAATTTAACGATATTTAATATTTACAGTTGCCAAAGCATGGTTCTCCATTTAGCCTCAAAGTAAAAGTGATGTTGGACCCACGTTCCTGTCCGACAGGATTCCGTGCTGTTGAGCTAGTCTGGATGATGATATTTCTTCGAAAATAGGCGTCACCATTCATAATGAAGTGACATACAGCCAGTCTGGCAACACACTGAAGCTCAACTTTAAAACATTGTAACAGATAAAGGAGAAGGAGTCCATAGGAACACAGGCCTTAGGCCACTGCTAACTAACTCCGGCTGGCTTGCAACTTTAGGCCTGTATAGTATGTTGTGGTCTGTGGGATAACTTGTAAGGCCTATTACTAACGTAGCCTAACCGTAGTCTGCGTAAATCAGCAACACTTTTTCAACAAACTTTCCAACTCTTGGCTTGATAGTTGGTAGCGAATTAGGAAATGTTTTCAATCCACAGGTATGATGTAAATTCTTCGGTATGTTGCTTCATTTCTTGGTTTTTCGCTGTAGCACTTTCATCTCCGGTGTAAACACAACTCCAAGCACTGGCGCAACACGTACATCTGTCTTAAATTTCAAACTCGTACTTTGCAGGTAAGGACGTCTTTCCATAGGGGTTTTAGCTGAATATGTGAGGTGATTTTGTGAAATTTGTTTCAAATTGCACATTCACCAAACATTTTTTGATTTTCAACTTGGAAAGGCCCTTATATGTGTAAAAGCTGACAAAAATGCGTCATTTATATTCGAATCAAGTGCATATGTAATCATCAGCTTACCTACAAAATAGTGTAAACTCCCTTCTTGTCTCGTCCCGCAGCGCTAGCGAGCGCCAACCTAATGCTGTGCCGGGCACTTTTTAAGTGCATTGAAACGGCACATACAAAACAAAAACTGAAACCGGATCGGGCAAAAACATAAACGCAAAACTATTTACAGACTGCTAAATCAAACAGAAAATTATGTTCATTACAGTAATAAGCTATATATAGAGATATTTACAAAACTATGTACAGAAAATTATACACACAGATATTTACATACTATCTCCAATCCCCTTACATACCCACCCTATTACAAATTGAATGTTGTAAGTGAACGTTGCTGTTTGCTACCAGTCGTTGATAAGTACCAAATTAGTTTCAAAATATGTGGTCGAAAGATAAAAAAGGTACGTGGAAAGTGTTGACATTTTACCTTTCCACCATGTGTGTGAATGGACCGAAGGAAACAAGTTACCTGAAGTCAGGGTTACCAGGACTGAAATCTGGCCAGGTAAACACCCTTAGTTTTGTGAATGCATTTCCACAATACTGTGACTTCGTTGGCACGGAAACACATTGTGAAGTTGCATTGTGACTGAGCTCCTCTTTTCAAGTGTACCTCAAGTCAAATACAGGTAAACTATTATTAACAGCTCACTAGTTGGACTGAATTCCGTCCTGAAGTACTAGCTGGAGCAAGTACTTAATACTTCCATGATCTGACGTCGCAGAACGATATTATGTTGACCAGTTGAAATCCGCTTAATACAACTTAAAATTTCAAAATTCTTGACTGTTTCAGGAAACATGTTCCCAGTTGTGGAATCACATGTCCTTTGCCGTCAGGATACTGCACTGACTGGCAGACTTAAAAGTTGCAAGTTGGATGTAACTGAGCGGGGCAATAATCATGGACAACACAACGGACACTTTAATAAAAATTCTTGTTTATTTCATTGACTAATTTACGTGAAAAAACATTCCTACAGAAAGTTTGACAACTGGAGCAGTTAACGCGGAATCAAAGGGTGAAATATCGTAATTTCTCTAAGACGTGGTGATGGTACCAGTTGTGCGAAATGAACGTGTAGATAGGTAATAAGAGCCGGTAATAATAAATAATAATAAGAGCAGGTAATAAAGCACACTTTTGCAGTTAGTTAATTGCCCCGAAATCAGTTGTATCAGGATATTCAGTACTCTTCTTAAGGTACAAAATCAGATACAGGGCCAGCTTAACTACACCTGTATAAATTGCCTATAGCCTCGCCTATAGACTGATGCTTCTGCTCCACATTAGTATGGAGTCTAAAAATGAAATCTCTTTGTAGCTTGCTATATCGTATGACAAGCTTGCTATGGAATGTAAGCTTGCCAGAAATGATTGCCAGCTTGTAACATGCTTGCTATATAAGCATGCGTCATACATGCAGGCTAAATAAGTTTTCTGCAAGCTTGCAACAAGCTCGATTAAATTGCTGCAAGCTTATTAAAAGCTTGCAGCTACCAAATTTTTCTGTTAGGGTTTTGTTGCAACGTGCCTGTTTCAATGTACGTTTTAAAAAAGGAAACTTTGTTTTACGTGGCCTGGTGCCACACCCTTCGCTGCTATGCTCGTTTGAAGGGATAGCAGCATCGTTAAAGGCAGTCATTCGTCACCCCAAACTACAATTTTGGTATGCATACATCAAAACTCTCAATTGGTACAGCTCTTTGATTGGCATCAAATTCAAACAATGCATCATAGCTAAATTACACAGCATGGACACTGGGGTGTCTTGATTACACATTATGGACTCCACTGAGACAAGCCATGAAGCAATAAACAAGGATTGTGTCTAGATAAAGATGGAGTTTTAGATAAATGTGGGAGGGGCTAGAAGTAAGTAGGTTGGGAGAATTGGAACTTTTTGGGATGATGAAAATATGCTTTAAGTTAGAGTGTGCTTTTTACGTACATAGGCTGTTGGATTTCAACCCATGGTAACCCACTTTTCGGGTTCTGGTCTTTAACAGGGGTTTAAGGGTTGGGTGTTCGTTTGGAAAATGGGTACTAACAATTTTTAAAATGCCTTAGTCTGTGAATCAAAACTTTTGTATCAAAATGAAGCTACAGTTACTGAACACCTGCAATTACATTTATATGAAATTTAAGAAGTACACGTAGTAATGCTGATCAAGAACAGGTTTGAAAATTTTCTATGAACCATCCCCTAACCTTGTTAACCTTCATAATTGTCACACTTGAAAAATTTAAACCAAAGCACTGTTTTGTGTATCGAAAGAAATTCAGTTTTGCAGTGTTCCTCATTGTGTAGTTTATTTTTCAAGAAAAATAACATAGCAGGCCTCTTGTGCCGACAGACACTTCTCAATCACCGTTGATCACTCCCCTGCATTGGATTAACTATATAAATTGGACTGTTCATCATTGCCAACCAGTGAGATAATACCTGTACATGTCTTTCACTTAAACGCAGTTGAAGCACTGGATATGCATGCACGTAGATACCATCATTACATCTAAACCGCCACTCCCCCCCCCCAAATGGAATTCAGACGATTCTCATCGGAGTTCTGCAAAACGTTATCCGGCTCAAAATACATGTAACTTTTGAGCCAACCCAGCCTTGGCCCATAGGAATGAGGATGGACCTTAATTATAGGAATACTTGTATTTATTAAAGAGATACACAAACATTTTACCATCTATAATGATGGCAATTCACCCCTTAAATTATCAAAATCCTTCAAAGTTACGATCCAAAAAGGAGAAGCAACTTACTGAAAATCGGCAGAATTTTCTCGGTATAGGCTGCAATTTGCATACGGAATAGTGTGTTAGGATAAGTTACTCATACGCAAAAGACTGCCAAATGAAAATTTCCGGAATTTGACAATGCTTGAAATAAAATTTTATCGAATTTTAATAGTTAAAAGGAAATTTGAGATATTTCATGGGAATATCTGTGGCTATGGCCTTTATAATAGGCCTTGGCTAGGCCTACGCCTAACACATTACATACACTTATGTAGATACCGTAAGCATCTGAAAATGACCACTTTTTGAGAGTTTTAATCTGAACAGACTCAGATTTTTTAATCTTTTGGATGCTGGTTCCATGGTTTATGTAAAGTTGGCTGTGGGACCCTAATCGTATACGTACGTATAACCGGTATAACGTAAAGACTAGGCATGATACTGCTGCCTGCCAATGCCCTGTAAGACTAAGAATGAACGTGTTTGCATTGCTTGCTAGCTAGCTTAGCTCACGGGTGCGTGAATCGGGGAATTCCCAGTATCACCACAGTACCAACCAAAGAGCATACTTCAAACTGCCAAAAAACAACAATTCTTCGCAATGAAAAGTTCCTTTTTTATTCGATCCCATTCACCTTTCTTCCTTGTTTTAGGTAACAGTTCCCCTAACCCTAGACAATATGTCAGCCAAATCAAGATATAATTTATGGATAAAACGGAAATGCCAGTCCCATGATTACTAAGAAAGAACGACAGCACATTTTGAGGTATGTGATTTGATTATCCCCAAGTCACCCACCAGTACCGCGGTATCGGCTTTTGTTATGCTAGCGTAGCAGTACATACCAAAATGACTACAGATAAATCCGCGATGACATTTTGTGTTGCAAAAGATTTTTTGTCACAGGTTTTTGGTTACGTAAAGGTATGCTGTTCACACTGTGTTAGAACGGATGTTCATAGATAACAATGGGGATTGACTTTGGTAACTTTACATTACTTTGTACATCCAGCCCGGGGGCATATGCCATCTCCAGGACGCCACCGAAGGCGCTTGAGATTGGTTACAATGGCATCATGTGCTATTCGCCACAGCAGGTCTCGCCGACGGTAGTCTAGTGACTTGCTGTGCACTACGCACCACACTTCTGGCTGTAAGGCATAGTCGCTTTGATGGACCCTGCCAGCTAGGTCATCAAAAATTGTCCGGTACAGGTCCCCCGCGCTGGACTGCGAAACCTCCCCCACAGTTGACATCATACGGACCTTATTTTAAAGACATGAAGAAGTGAAGGGATATAATTTTCGCGTAAAATTGAGTAATAATCGTAAAGCCTTCTCTCTCGTAGACTCACAATCCAATAATTGTTGCAAATTATGGTGGATTTCATTTGATTTCTTTAAGACTTACTGTAGTTTCTTCTTTTGAAGTAAAGAGGCATTTTGGGGGAGAGTTTGTGAGCAGGTCTGCCGACGTTTCTCTTATGAATTTGAACCAATAACTTGTTTGGAAAAATTGCCCAGCTATGTTTAGTTCAAAACAAATGTGTTAGCAACAGATTGTTTTTGTGCAAATTTTGGAATGCTTGTTTAGCTGCCATATCTTTATGGTTATTTTTCAGCAGCCCTTTAACGAGAATGAAAGATTCCCCTAGCTTAAAAACAACAGGGAAGTACCATAAGACGACAACATATGATCTTGTTTAAATATATTTGCAATATGCATGGAACATCTATGGTTCTCTATAGTATCTTTGTCGTGCAGACTTGACTTCGCTAGACTTCAACTAGACTTCAATGCAAATACGCGGTAACAGAATATTTCTAGAAGTTACATAATGTTGATTTAAACTTTTACGGTCGAAAATATACTTTTACAAGTAGGCCTATGTTATGTTTTCTAAACATTTTATAGGACTGTGAAATAGGTAAAATCCCAAGAAACGTCGACCAAAGTGGCGACCCGTTAAATTATAAGCTCAATGAGTGTGTTACAACAGTTCGCTTTCTATTGGTAGTGCATAGAGAAACCGTCCCGTAACGTTCACAATACTAACGAAATCAATATAAAATGACAAACGTTTTCTTCTAAAAAGGGGGTAGTGGAACAGGATCCCCTTCCTCAATGAACTATATAACTGCCGTTGTTTTCCATCAGCTTGGCTGTACCCGAAAACGTATTATTGTACGTAAGAAAACATATATTTCAATCCGATTAAATAGCCCAAAGTTGCATAAGAAAAGCTTTTTCATGAAAAGCTTGCAACAACCTCGGTTCCTCACTTCACTTGCCAGTGCGTTGCTTACGGTCTTATTCTTTTAGGCTATTTTGAAAATCTTGTATTAGATATAAAATAGGGAGGATCTCTTTGCAGGTTCCGCCATGCATAACAATCTGCACTTCTTAAAAATTTCGTAGTCCTTCTTCACTTTGCACTGCAGACGGTGAATAAGGTATCCATAAGAATACACGTCTGTCGATGGCACTAGCAGGTTCCATTCCTTCTATGATCTCTGGGGCGTGCTTTTTAAGTGCATTGAAACGGCACATACAAAACAAAAACTGAAACCGGATCGGGCAAAAAAATAAACGCAAAACTATTTACAGACTGCTAAATCAAACAGAAAATTATGTTCATTACAGAAATAAGCTATATAATCAGATATTTACAAAACTATGTACAGAAAACTATACACACAGATATTAACATAGTATTTACAAGCCCCTTAAATACCCACCCTTTTACAAATTGACCACCACACGGCCCCCCCACCGAAACGTGTGGACCCCATCGCCTACCGAACGCCGACCTTGGCAAACGAACGAAGTCGGACTCAACCCTCAGCCTCACCTCCGCCTTCACCGATGCCAGGACGACGTCCGCAGGCTTCTCTGGGGCGATGAATGGATATCTCCGTCTCCGTCTTTATGACTTTTTTCTTCCTTCGACAGACGGATTCGTTTAGGAACCTATAAGACCAGCCTTTCCATAGTCGATGATGACTTGAACATACTGTCCCCCCCCCCCTCCTCGCACTTGTCCTTCCTGTCAATAACGATGTTGTCATCTAAAAATTGCAAATCAGAAATAAATATGAAAAATAAAATTGAACTGAATTACACTAAATCTGTATTTGTGGGCACAACTTGACTACTGGACACTTTGGATTCAGTGACATTTTCTGAAAAGAACATTAAATACGGAATCTATACCGAGTCTAAAAACAATTCTGCTACTATTTTTGTTGTTGTTGTTGTTTCCGTTGTTGTGACAGGGACTTCAAGTTTACTTTGACAACGGCATACTGGGGGGGGGGGGGGGTTGGCTTGAAGTTTAAATTCTTATATCGGAATACTGTATGAAACATTTCGGGATGAAAAGAAAACTGGTGCTGCATTTTTATGGCATAAAACCTTGTAAAACATTTTTGTTCTCAGTAAACTACTATGAAAGTATTCAAAACAGGATCGATTATGCAGGCTACAGAAAACATGTCGCAGTACTATGAGGATTTGGGGTAACTTTCACGTCTTCCTGACTCAATGTGGACTCAAAACCTGGAACATACCCTCACCTTGGTCATTGTGAACAACTCCACAAGCATGCATAGCTTGTAATCCTTCGGCAATCTGCTTGAACAGATCCAGCCATTTCATCCACGATAGTGAATTTCTTTGTGCCTTTCACAAGGTAGTTGGCCTTGCGTCTACCGCGTACAATTTCGTCACCAACATGAGATGATTCCGAGTAGAAGAGGAATATTTTGGTGAGACGGAATTTTGATCATCATTGCTGCTTCATGGTGAAGTTCTGCCATAAGCTTTTTCTCTGCCTTCTGTTGTGGATTAAGGAATATTTTAATGGCAACACTCATACCTTTATATGATCCCTTCGAACAGGATCCGAAAACACCTTTACCAGTTTCTTTCTGGATAGATAGCAACTTCTTATCCAGAATCATCGAAAGCGGTAAATGTGGTAAAAATGTTATTGGATGTGGTGGTGCTACTGCCGCTGCTCTTTTCGCAGGTCGTGTTGGTTTGGCTTCATTATGTTTTTTCGTTGGCGCTGCAGAATTAATGCGCGATATTCCGTAGTGATGCCATCTTCCCGGTCTGGTCTTTGACTTTCCGGAGCAGAGTCTTCGGATTCCAGGGAATACCTCTCTAATTGCAACGCCAACAGTTCTCTTGGATAAGCCTGGCCAATCTCTTGTCAACAGATTTACTACCTCCTCGACAGCAATTTTAGCATTTGGGTCAGATTGGAAAAGGGTCTCACACCTGCAGCATGAATAAGATGTAATTTGAAACGTGAATTATAAACATACGCACCCACACACACAAATAAGATGAATAACAGCCTTTACTGTTGTGAGTTCCAACGCTACGAGTGTACACCCGCCAAGTTTAGTAAGAGATTTCTATCTTAACTGACAGCCAGCTTAAGTATACAGCTGCAAGTTAAATGAACGTCCCTTCGCGATTATACTCTAAAGATATGTTCAAACAGTTTATCTTTAGGAATTAAACGCGTCCAAACAAAAAACTTTCAGGAATTTGACGCGCCTGTTTAAAGCATGTAAACTTTTTACAAACTTTGTAGGGTGGGGGGGGGGGGGACGTTTAAGAAAGTGTTCAGTTCCTATAAATTTGTTTTTATGGTGTAAATGATTAGACAATCCGAACATAGTTAGTCGCATCGGTAAACATGCATCGAGTAACACACATAATTAATCTTTCAACGTTGCATATTTCATTTCTTACGTCTGTCTTTACCATGAATGGTTGTAAGTTATTAACCATACGGCACTCAATCTGCTGAAGCCGGGGTTATAGGTTGTTTGCAGCCACCTACGTCATTGGTAATCGACATGATGACTAAAATCAAGGCTGAAAGACCCGCGGAATTTCTCATCAATCACTTGACTCAACGATCCGTCAAAAAAAAGTCGTAGCTGCACATCCTTGTAGACTTGCTACTGCATTGCTCAAAAATTATACGGCTGCGAGTTCAGGTATACAGCTGCGAGTTTAAATTAATGCCGCTTGGCGAGAGAATAAAGTCTTCACAAAAAAAAAAAAAAAAAAAAAAAAAAAAAAAAACGGTGCCATAGGAACCACGGATTTCTAACAAACATATCCATGTATTAAATTATGTTTTAAATGTCTTTTATCCAAGTTTTATTTGGCAACTAAACATGTCGCATATCTATTGGTCCAATCTCGATTTTTCCGCAGAGCAGCTGTATATCCCTAGACTCGCAGCTGTATAGCTCAAAAATTTATACGGCTGCGAGTTCAGATATACAGTTGCGGAAAGTTGCGCCATTGAACCAATATACACAACATGTAAGTTGCAAAATAAAGTTTGAATAGAAGATGTTTATGCAATTATTATGTTTGAAATCCGTGTTTTAGTGCCACCGTGTATTCTGCGAAGACTTTACCCTCTCGCAAAGCGGCATATAAACTCGCAGCTGTATCGGAAGTCGAAGCCGTATAATTTTTTTAGCTATTCAGCTGCGAAATTAGGGATATACAGCTGCGAAAAAGTTGCACCATTTGACCAGTATACACGACATGTGAGTTGCAAAATAAAGTGTGAATGGAAGATGTTTGAAACATAATTTTATGCATGAATATGTAATTATGTTTGGAACCCGTACTTTAGTGCCGCCGTGTATTTTGCGAAGACTTTATCTTCTCGCAAAGCGGCATTTATTTAAACTCGCAGCCGTATAAATTTTTAGCTAAACAGCTTCGAGTCTCGGGATATACAGCTGCGAAAAAAATGCGCCACTGAACCAGTATACACAACATGTTAGTTGCAAAAGGTATCTTTGATGGAAGATGTTAAAAACATAATTTAATACATGAATCAATTATGTTTGCGGTAATCCGTGTCTTTAGCAGTTTAGTGCCACCGTGCATTTTGTGAAGACTTCTCGCAAAGCGACATTCATTAAAACTTGCAGTTGTACATCGGAACTCACAGCCGTATAATTTTTTTTAGATATTCAATTGCGAGTCTAGGAATATACAGCTGCGAAACGTTTGCGCCTTTGGGCCAGTAAAAAATTAAGAGGATTTATGGGACGAAGAGAGGGTCGAGTACTCTGAAGGGATTCCCGGATCTCAGCTGGAGCTACATAATTTTTTCCCAAATTGTCATTGAAAAGAAGCACTCGAAGTGGGTGCGTGCCGAAGCGTACAGAAACTTTGGAACAGTGCACGAGAAGTACAAGCCTTAAAACATAACTGAGATGAAAGACACACAAATATGAATAATTACAGTTACAAAATAAAATGGTGCTTTCAGTTCAGCTATAGGCTACAATAGGTATAGCTACCAGAATATGGAGGCTAGTAATCTTTAAAAGCTGCTTGATCTCGCGGCTGAATATCAAAACTTACAACATTATATATCCTAGTTTAAGGTGATATATTTTTTAAGCTACTACTTGCGAGTCAGTGGCGAGCACAAGAGATAAAATTAACAATCACAACTTACATTTCTAGAACAAAGAGTGAAAAATGCGCACATAAAAGTGGATATTTGGAGAAATTTTAATTATCTCTTTGTAATGCTTCCTGTGGGAGATATTCGCACCTGTCAATGATCTTTTCCGGGCACGCCTTTCCTTTGCCTTTGGCTTCTATCATATAGCTACTTCTGTAGTTCCGTCGTTGGGCTGAATGGCTGGAAACGGCTTTTTGGTTATTTCGCAGCTTTGTCAGTACAAATACGCTGTTGTTATAGGAGTTGAAAATTGAAAAACAAAATTCACAGTGGGCTTAAATCATGCAATGGCAAGGTGCACGACCCACAGCGTAAAGTTGGGAAAGACCCAAATACACACTTAGTCTAACATGGTGACACTATATAACACATTCGTGTTGGTGTGTCGTAAAGCCCCATCTAACTAACTAACTAACTAACCCAAATACACTTTAGCAGTGACGATCAATACCCCCTCCTTTTTCAGTTTGTGGTTAAAGGGGCCTACATATACTCGATTTAGGCACGGTTCTACGGTGGGGGCTGAGGGGGGCTCTATCCCCCTAAAATTTTCTTTACCCCCCCCCCCTCAATTTCTGCAAATTGTAATTAAGGAGTGGTGAAGATACACATATGCTCACAAAATACTCTTTATGCGGTTCTAGCCCCCCTAAAATTTTGTCCCTATAACCGCTTTTGACTGGATTGGGATATCATTATTTTGTGGTGTTATGACTGCATTTACAAATATTAAAGAGAAACTCGTTCGGTTGTAAACTTGTTTTACGAGTTTCAATACTTTGAAATGTTGGGACAATCAGCGGTTTCCATGAT
Source organism: Holothuria scabra (assembly GCA_037179385.1). Classification (NCBI taxonomy): domain Eukaryota; kingdom Metazoa; phylum Echinodermata; class Holothuroidea; order Aspidochirotida; family Holothuriidae; genus Holothuria; species Holothuria scabra. Next base: position 40,422,961 of record CM074183.1, read on the forward strand.
TTTCAGTTTCCAAATAATTCTGAATCACATAGTTTCACTTGGGTGCTACAGGGGCGTGGATCCATCTCCAAAAGTGGAAGAGGGGGGCTTTTTTTTCAAAGTTACAGCATACTGATCTGGGAGGGTTCGAGAATTTAATTTGCGGTAGTCCACACACAATCGTAGTTCCCCATTTTTCTTTCGCACAATGACAATGGGGGAAGCATATTGGCTTCTAGACTACTCAATGATGTTATTGTCACATAGCTGCTGCAGATGATCCTTTAAAGACACTGTATCGTGGAGCGAAACGGGGGCGGCAGCATGTTTTTAGAATTGTTCTTTTCTCCCTCGCGCTTCAAAAACTGTTACAGCGCCATCACCCTTCTTGGCCGTGAAAAATGTTCGTGGAATCGACGGAGGGATGTTGAAGCATGGAAGTACTAGACGGTACTCATTCGGGTGATGTGGATTTCTGCAAGACATTTGCAAATACCACATACAACGAACAATCGTCGGCAATAACAAGAGATGTCGGCGAGGGCAACTTTTCCTAAAATTAACATGAGATTGACGGCACAGCTTCCAGGGAACGCTTTATCAACTTTAATTAAGGAGTAATTTGTGATGTTTAAAGCTGTGAGGAGGTAAGGAAAAGAGATATGAGCAAATACGATGGCAATTAGTAGACACTGGCAGTAATTCTACGAAAAATCCTTTGCTTGGCGATGTGTAGTATTACGTACGTGTATATGCCATATAAAATTGAAAAAGGGAGAAACTTTCCCCAGATTATGGACACAAATTCCCAAAGTCCGATACAACTTAATAAAGCAAGAATCGAATTCAACTTCCATCACGTTGCATGTGGATCCTTAATTGTTATTTAATTGAGTGTATAATTAATGCTGCAGTAGTTTGACCGGGATACACCTTCAAATTAAGGCTGATATATCTTAAACAGCTGTGAATTAGGGACAGAACTTTAGTCATTGCCAGTATGAAATTACTTCAAGCACAACACTCTTTGTCCTACAATTGAGTTACATAGTGTTTTAGTAAAATATATCCCACAATTAGAAAGACTTGTGTGAATTGACAGATTTCAGACTACACTCTGATCACATATGATGGCCTAGCTAGCTCGACAATTGGCTTTTCACCCCCTAAATTAGGACAAAATCAAAAAAGAATAGTTGTGTGATGCACAAAAGATTAGGAAGGGTTTGCTTGATGAAAGCGTTATATACAGTATGATTAGATCGAGACCATGTTCAAAGGATAATGCAGTATCCAACCAGCTCAGTACTGTTGAAATAATGCCAACAATTTCCACTGAATGCTTAATTGACATGTGACAGCAAGTTGCATCTAGGGATAGTCTGGCCATGATGGTTGTCTGAAACAGTACACCCGACCTCAGGAGAACTTAGTTTACTAGACCAAAGATTTTAAGACTTTTCAGGGTGCTTGCTATAATCCATTACCTAACCTCATTTTAAAACATCAGGGTATTAAATAGCCCTCAAACAGGGCTATGTCATCAGTTAAATGGCCTAATGAAATGCTGTACATGTAACAGAATACACATGCAGCCCTGTTAACTAGGTAATGGGGGGTGGCAATTAGAACTTCTTTCCACTGATACCCGAAGTGTAACTGAATATAAATCTATCAATCATTTAAAGTCTCCCCCCCCCCCTTACCCGCCAAATTAGAAAAAAAGGTTCTTGCTACCCCACATGACAAAGTTTCTTGTCAAACTATGTTTGCCACTGCTAGGCTTCTTTAAAGGGTGAATCTCTTCATTCCAGATGGTTCCCACCAGTTCTGGTACGTAAAATGGCTAACATCTTTAGCTCCTCAAAAAACACACAAACTTTTGTTGCTAAGAGACTAACCCTGTCAAGTAGCTGTCATGTTTAATAAATCAGAACAATTGCAGTGCATGCAACTGCCTGTTGTAATGAAAGCATTAGCTCCCTACTGCATCTTCTGAATTGGTCAATGGAAGAGCAGTCACATATTACAAAGGTTACTTTCTCATAACTAATCGACATGAGTATTCACAAGCTAGCGTACATCTCTCATGTTTCATATCCTAACTATTTTGCATTTTAATTAACATCATATGAAATACACATCATATTAATCCAGGCCTATGTGTCATTCATGTAACAGCTCAGTAGCCTCTGTCTGTCACAAGAATCTTCAACATGGCTTTATGTACATAGCATGAAGTAAGTTAAAATATCATACCAGAGTAAACTAACCTTCAAGAGTACAACATTTTCAACAGTGTACTGAAACTAAAATTAATTAATTACTACATGTGACATATAACTTATTTATATTATGCTCTTCTTTGTATCCTTGAAGGCACTAGCACTACAGGAACTGCATCAACTTTTCTGGAAAAAAAAAAAAAAAAACACCTACAATACCGTACCTACTATATGGCAGAACTCATGCATGGGAACCTACCATTATCTTCTTGTTAGGCTGGAAGGAAAATGTCTTCTCGATCTTTAAAGAAGAAAGTGCAGGCCAGGACTGTATGGTGGCTTTGAGAACTACATCTCCACTGCAAGCTGATTGCCTGGAGAATTCAACTATTCAAACTTGCTTCATATGACTGTCAATACTTACTTAATGCAATATTCGGAGACTGGGGAAGACGGCTGGTGTCATCATGTTAGGATACAGGGACAGTAGTGCAAGTATAGGAGCGAAAAGGCCACCCAGAAGTACATTAAGATGGGAATTGCATATCATGATATCAGTGACAAAAAATGTACTTGTAGACCCAAACCGTCATGCAAGATATATCATGAAAGTTGCATGAAAGCCTCGAATTCCTATATTTTAAAAACTTCATTTACAAAGATGGCAGTAGTTTTCATGTTACTTGAAATATAAACTTTTTTTTAAGAAAAACACAAGTTTTTGTATCATTTTTGAAGTAAATTCATAACAACATGCAAAATAGAAGAGTTATGTTTTGTTTGGGAATTAATCAGAGTGTCGTCTATTATAAAAAAAATAAGAGCTTATTTCCACTGTCATGCTTGTTGATCAAGAAATGTATTATGGCATGTTGAAGGGAAATTTTAAGTGTAAAACAATAAAGTGAAACAGCTGGTACAAGATTCCAGTAAGAATATGGTACTCTACCTGATTCTCATCTTTTGCTTTCTGTCAATTGACTTTCTAGGAATTCCAGTAATTATTATAATTTTGTCAAAAATCATTAAATATTTAAGTTACTATGAGATATGAGTGAATTACATATTTCCTATACCTTTACATATGCCTTGAAGACTAGTTGGGTCAGGCTATTCACTTACAGAGGTAGATCAGAAAAATGATGGGGTATTTACAGGATGTAGAAGAATCTATTTCCAGTGGTTTACAGCAGTTATGGTAGTGTTGTAAATTGCATTCACTGGCCAGAGAAAGGACCTGTAGAAAGATGTATAGCCTACCTACCATTTCTTTTGAATGAGAATGACAGAAGCTGTTTTGATGATTTTGAGTTTGGAATTAAAGGGCTGTTCATTATCATACAGAATCAAGCATGCACCTAGTGTATTTTATTAGCATTCTGGACCAAAATGGGGGGGGGGGGGAGGGAGGAGGGGGGGGAGGGGGGGGAGGAGGAGGTGATACTTACCATGCACACTGTCCTGCAGGTTGAAAGGCTGACAAGAACTAGTCCACCTCCTTTTTGAAGTTTACAAATCCATCCCTAGAAAATGTATGGTCAAACTTTCAATTGATCACATTCCACTCTTTTCTGAAGGGCAGCAAGTTTTTACATAGTTTTCAGACTTCAAAGGATCACAATGAAGCCCTATTTTAAAAGCTGTGTTCTACACACTCTAGTACCTTCTCCAATTTAAACAAGAACACCAGCCTAGTGCACCTCTGCAGTAGAACTTCAGCAAAGCTGAATTGAGTTTCAAAAGTCTACAATTACATACAACTTCATTCTTATTGGGGACTTCTAGGTAGCAGTAGGGTGGACCTGGGTGGACAATGCACAGGGGTCCATGGAGAATTCAAACACCTCAGAGCTTGTGTGTGCAAGGTTTCATTCCTATCCCATACCCCCCCCCCCCCCCAACCCCTACCCATGAATATTGGAGCTAGAGGCTTTCAAGAAAAATGAATTTGGGCACCCCCTTGCTGTCTAGCTTCCCCATGCATCTAGAAGGTTTTTTTATGCCATTGATTGAGTACACAACTACCAGTACCCAAAAAACATTGATCAATAAGAGTGGAGTAATTGTTTCAATTCATATCAAAATTTAACCAATTGGTACTGATCTTCATGTATAAAGTGCTATTCTATATCTTTTTGGATATGCTCAGTACATTCCCTTCAAGTGTAGCAGTGCTGTTTGTTCAGTAAGCAAGTGCACATACTGTATGCATGCAATTTGCACAAATATATTTTCTCCTGCTTATGGCAACAACTTAATTCTGCATCATAGCAAAATCATTTTACGTCTAAATGTACTAGTCCCTCCATAACTAAGAGCAAATGATGATGCTAGGACATATATGAGACCCATCGAAGCAGTGCCATAGTCTCCAATTTAAGAGGCACCATGCATGCAACAGCATGCACCTTTACTACCAGGCTGGTTTCTAAATGGCACTCAGGTGGGGGCACATAAAGTACTGCACAATATCACATGTAAACAAGCTTGTGGATCAGGTGTAGGATGAAACCAAATTAGTGGAAGAGAGCTGATAAAAGAGTTCTCGGATGAAACCAAATTAGTGGAAGAGAGCTGATAAAAGAGTTCTCATGGATTGTACAATGCTTGAACTAAATGTAATCAAAAGTTTTATTCAAGTCATAATGTTGGCATAAGGTAATAAGGTACATGAATGTGGCAACATAGACCCAAAGCACGTCATGACTGAACCTGAAGTAAGTACTGTTCAAGGAGTGATGTCAATGTTTCAGCACAGATGGGCAATGCTTACAGTATAAAGTCCTGATTTTACAATTGCTTTTATTCAAAATTAAACACAGGGATTTGGTTTAACCCATTAATAGAAAATTTCAAGATTGGAAAATTTCTGTGTCCCACTAACCATTGCGAGGGCTCCAAACATGATGATAGCTAGGAAATGTGTATTTTCATCACAAATAAAATTTACACTGGAAATTAAATGTTCGTCTATAAAAAAAATATTCTTCCAAATTTTCAACAATTCCTGGCAAGGAGCTTCCCATTTTGCTGGTTTTTCCACTGGCACCCTTGCTCATGGCATATTCAAATCTAAGAAAAGTAATATTTCAAACACATTTGATTAGTGCAAGTGTAGGATATGTAACACAAGCTTGCTCTAAGTTCACAAAAATTGAATTTAAAATCTGATAACTTTACTTGCATATATTTTGAGCATCTCAAGAATTTTATCACAACATTCTACTTCACCGTATTAAACATAAATTTATTTGAAACATTTTTCACAGGATATCTTTTAAATGTGAATTAGGGTCTACTTCTGGAGGTAGAATATTCAAGCTAGGCCAAGTCCTCTCACTACTTCATACATTCTCCCAACCTTTTTAATTCTAGCCATGCACCCACAGCTGTTTAAAACTTTTCATTGTGCAGACACAATCCTGGTCTACTCTTTGAAGGGTATATATCATCAAAGTGAGCACACAAAACCCTGTTGAATCAGACTGCACTCTCTGCCCGAATATGGGCCACTCTGCCTTCTTGAATTTGATATCAGCATGATGCATGGGTATTTCTTACACAGTACAGTTACCAGTGTTGTAATCGAGTCACTAGATTAGTGACTCGAGTCACCAAGTTTCAAACCTTTATGTGACTCGAGTCACTGTACTATTTCAATGGGGATATTACTCCTGAATTCTATCAAGTCACTATTTTGAGAGAAAGTGACTCGAGTCGTGACTTAAAACACTGACAGTTACTACAAATAAATAATCTATGATTATCAATCTAAATATCCTGAACATGCAGTTTCAAACTTCCACTTCCTTTGGCATACCGACGTCTCTATTAAACCAGAAAGCCAAAAGGCTTAGTGATTCCTTGCCATCAAATACCTTACCTGCTTTCAAATTGACAGTGCTTGATAGATTTTTCTTTACATTTTAGGCACAGAATTTTCACAATTTTACCCCTGGTGACCTCAAATGACCTTTAACCTCTACCAAAAACAATAGGGTTCTTCCTCTCAACATGACAAATCTATATACCAAGTATGAAAATTGTCGGGCAATCCTATCTGAAGATATCGTGTTTACAAGCCATTTTCGGCGTTTTCGCAATTTTACCGCTGGTGACCTCAAATGACCTTTGACCTCTGCCAAAAGAAATAGGCTTCTTACTCTCAACATGAAAAATTATACACCAAGTATGAAAATTGTCAGGCAATCCTATCTGAAGATATCATGTTTACAAGCCATTTTCGGTGTTTTCACATTTTTACCGCTGATGACCTCGAATGACCTTTGACTTCAGCCAAAAACAAGACTTCTTCCTCTCAACATGACAAACCTATATACCAAGCATGAGAAGTGTCGGTCACTCCTATCTGAAGAAATCATGTTTAAAAGCCATTTTCGGGATTTTCCCAATTTTACCGCTGGTGACCTCAAATGAACTTTGAATTCTTCCAAAAGCACTATAAGCTTCTTTCTCTCCACATGACAAATCTATGTACCAAATATGAAGAGTATCTGTTACTCCTTTTTAAAGATATCGTGTTTCCAAGCCGTTTTCAGTGTTTTTCGCAATTTTACCGCTGATGACCTCAAATGACCTTTGACCTCTACCAAAAACAATAGGGTTCTTCCTCTCAACATGTCAAATCTATATACCAAGTATGAAATTTGTCGGGCAATCCTATCTGAAGATATCGTGTTTAAAAGCCATTTTCGGCGTTTTCGCAATTTTACCGCTGGTGACCTCAAGTGACCTTTGACCTCTACCAAAAACAATAGGGTTCTTCTTCTCAACATGATAAATCTATATACCAAATATGAAAAGTGTCGGACATTCCTATCTTAAGATATCGTTTTAACAAGCAAATGTCACACACACACACACACACCTATACACACACACACACACGACATCACCATCGCATAGATTCCTTGCCTGCCTATGGCAAGGAATCAACAAATGACTTAAACACCTTTAGAAGGATTCCTGCCATCACTGAAAACCTAAAAAATCATGAAATTTGAAAAAATATTTTCCAGGGCCTGGTAAAGTTTTCCAATTCAAAAACGTGTTAACCAAGTCATGAAAAATTCATGGAAATTTTCACAAATTTTCATAACTTGATTTAACAGCCCCCCCCCCAAAAAAAAGTGCAAATTCTTTTAATATTTGGTCGTGGAAAAGTGAATAATTAGTTTCCAGAAATGTAGGAACCCTGCTCCAACTTATGATTCATTTGAAGCTTACAAAAGACACATGCTCCACTGAGTGCACCAAAAATTGTTCCTATATTGTTGTTGTCTTTATTGATATGATAGTCCCATTATTTCTTTCATGCTTTTTATTAAACTGGAATAAAATTCAAACCTAAAGTTTCAGGTATAGCTGATGTTATAACATATAAATGAAAGGCTTCAATACAGTTACAAGCTGGTTGGCAATACTGTTCAGGTATCACACCATCTTTCTATTCACAAAACTTCATACACAAAAGTTGACAAAACACATTTGGCCAATAAAAATTGCTTTTGTGATGTAAACCATTACATGGCAAGCAAGGCAAGCAATCTTTCCAGTATTGGTGTGGTTTTCTGGGTTCTGCCAGGATACTCAAAATCATGCATAAATCCATCCTGGTTGGGAAGCATCAACCAGGTGCCTTTTACACCCCAATTGTAGCTGAGATTTTGAATCTTCAGTCCAGTTGAACATGACACTGTAAATGACTAGCATATGCAGAGGTGAACTTGACAACTTTGGGTGGATCCTTGGGCTGGTCCTCCTGTGCCAAATAAAAAACAATAATATATGAAACGCTCACAGAAATATTTTTGCTCTGTCCTTGCTTACTTGAAATTTTTCTGGATTGCTCAGTAATCTGCATTGGTACTTCTTCAAATTAAACGTAATAAGCAGGCTCAGCTGGAACTAGAAATGGAACTACAAAAAACACTTATAATTTTTTTCTTTATTCTTCTTGTCACAAATTCCAAAAAGATGAAATTGTTCTCATATTTCTCACTTTCTTGAAGAGAGAGCTACTCATAAAAGATTTTTTTCAAACTTGTGGTGCCAAAACTTGATTAACTGGACAAGGCCAGAGCTTCAGAGGTGAGGTTGGTATTACTGTCAGTAGGTCTTGGAACTGGGGATAGGCATACTACCATTCCGGGAATATTTTGAGCAGAATCCAGATCAAAATGGAAATTCAAAAGATGTAACAAAAACTTGATATTTTTCCATCAGGTACAAGGATTCTCTTTTCAAAGAAACTGAAACCAATGCATAGTGAATTTACCTAGATAGCCTACTTTCATGTTTAGACTTGACTGCTTCCTCCCACATTATATTGTCTGCATCTGCCTCATCAGTGTCATTTTCATTGTGGCAATCCAGGAAATCTTCAACTGAACTGTTGACAAAGTAGATTGTACTGCACTTAGACCTGTACTTCAAGTCACCTCTTGTCCAAGCAATCAACAACAATAATGGAGCAATGAGCAGAGTTTGGAAACTACATTTTATCCTTTACATCATATTTTGAAGATAAATGAATGAAGAAAAAAACTGAAAAATGGCAAAAAATTTTCTAACTTGTGGAAAGGTATTTTTTGTTCATGCCAAATGCAAATGGTAAATGTTCCTACCATGCAATTTAATGATACTGTTTCAATCTAGAGAAATCTCGGATCCTCATTTCTGCCCTTTGATATCAAAGCATGATTAATGAAAAGCTTAAAGGGCAAGAGCAGTCTCCCCAACTAAAAGTAGTGTAGTATACCATCCCTGTTTCATGATTGGCTCTTCACGGTCATGTGCCATTTTTGGGGGAGTCACTGCTTGGTTTTCCTAGAATATGTAATATTGAAGTCCTAAAAAATTATTAAAGATACTTTTAAGAAATTAAAAGAAGTGAAAAGAAAATTGTGAGCTTTAGCCTTTGCTTCGAAATACAGTAAGTTTGGGATGACTGTTTTTGCCTTTCAATGTGGAAAAATGACAACAGCAGTCATGTGCCTTGGAGTAGTCTGGTTAAAATGGGAAGACCAAGTGATTGCAGATCTGCCAGGACTGAGCCTATACAGCACATTAAAAAATTACAAAACAAATTCTGTTTAACAAAGGATTTGTTTCTTTCCTGGTCAGCTTTTTGATGTTAATATCCGACATTTCAAAAGCACGTTGGAAAGCAGGTAATTATGTTTTGCAAGCATGTGACTGCATTTGAAAATTGTCAACCAGTCATCACTAGAAAAAAAACTTGCATTTTCAGAGTTAACACCCAAAGAAACAGATTGGGTAGTATATTAAGTTGTTGGAATAATACAGTAGATAAAGTAAGTAATAATAAAAAACATAAAAAAACTTAATAAATCCATTTTGAAATGATGAGAGTAGCCTAGCTAGGTTAAAAAATAAAAGGAAATACAACTACTGTGAGTAGAAGAGAGATGCATGTCTGACAGTCAAGCTACGGTACTGTACTCCAGAAGAAATGCTTACTGTCATGAAAATAGTCAAAGCTTTAGAACTCAATGAACAATTACAGTAAATATTGCACCCTCCTCCCACACTGTGACAAAGACATCACACTTCCACTGCAGAAAGACAAGGGAAGACTGGCATCCAATACCCCCATCCCTTTTTGTTTAGGTAGAGGGCAAAACAACTAAAATCTTGAATGACCCTTTGTGTTTTGGCAATTTATTTTGCCATAAGTGTTCAGTAAAACCAGGAGTGCCATAGAGGTGCTATGGGGAGCAAGGTGCGACAGGGGATTCATCTCCCAGTTATGATGGATGGTCCCCACTGTATATGGGAAACATTTTAGGAAACAATTTCCATTCTTTTCAAGGGAGCATAGATGGGTATGTTATTTATTGTCCAGAAAGTGACAAGTAACATTCCAATTGTGTACTTCCTTCTAATTATGGAAGGAAATGCAATTGTCCTTTAAAAACCGCAAAAGTTGAAATTTAATTTTCAAACCCAAATCAACATTGAATTTAAAATCCAAATTTTCAATTTTTCTTTCATAACATTTTATTCAAAATAATTCCCAGACAAACCTCGGGGTTTGGCCACAGATTTGGGTTGCTTGTGCCTCCTATGAAGGATTTCATTATTCCCTTGGAAAGAGACTGCATGGCACCATGCCGGATGTTGTGACTTATGACAGCACGTACTACAATGCTATAATCATGGGTGGAAAGAGTTGTGAAGCTGAGAAGCTCCTTCCCAGAAAATTTGGACACCTGGAGGAAAATTTCCCTTTTCATGAAAATGCAGGGAGAATTGTAGGAACTTTTACTCTTTTCCTGGGCAATAATGCAACTCCCTTCCTAAAAAATAAATATTTTTTCCAGCCCTGGCTGTAATACATGTTGTAGTTAGATGGAGTCTTATGGCCCAGTTTCCAACCTATTGGTTCAAGTCCAACCAGCCACGGCCTTTTTTCCAGTTGTGGCTCACTGGCTTGTTTTCCCTACCCCACTGCTTATACAGAGCAGCGATCATGCAAAATGGCAGTAGGTTCCTTTTTTAGAGTCTTTGGTATGACTCGACCTGGGAAGTGAGCCTTCCGTGTGAGAGGTGGATGCTCTACCATTAGACCAAACACACACCGTCTGTCATGTTGTATAAGGGAATCGTGCATGTAGGACATTTATGATGTTTGTCTGAACTCGATGAAAGTTCAGCTAGTCTTGGGCAATAACTATTGGTTTAAAGTTGAACAGCCATTTGCAATCCTCCCTGTGTTTGGCTTCCATAATTACCTAGTTGCTGATGGGGGACAAACTGGCTCTAATATATGTCATAGTGGCCCTTGACAGTAGTAGATCATGCTGCAATTCAATGGAATATCATATTTACAGCTGGTGATGCAAGTTTGCAGCACATGATGAACTGTATGGATGCATGGTTTTCAATTATTATAATCACACTTCTAACTACTGTAAACTTGATAATATATGGCTTATTTTTAAGGAGGTTTCTCACAATTTTCTTCTCATTGCTTGTTTTTAAGGAGGTATCTCACAATTTTCTTCTCATTCCATAATGATATTCAGGCAAACCAAGCAATTAAGTAAATTGCACATTTCAGGAAAGAATATTGTCACTTGACTCTATAGCCAATCATGAAACAGGGCAGTCTAACTACTGTACACTACTGTACTGTATACTGGGGTGAATGCTCTTGTCTTCAAGGAAGGGAGCACATCATATCAATATAGCAACTAGCCCAATTTGTAAAGGTAAACTAATCAAGCACATTACAATTATAATTCTGAAAATGTTGGCAACGTCAAAACATTACCATAGTGCTGGGTATAGTGTGCAATTGGGAGAAAATAATATTCACTCAGGCTTTGTGGACAACTACTTGATACTGCAACTCTGCATCATTATCAAACAAGATATTGGATAAAGGCCTAACAATGCTCATAAACTGTGCAATATTTTAGTAAATATAGATACTGTATAAAGTTTCTAGATAGTAAAGATGAGATTTAACCATACCCAACATGAACATGTCATGTACAGTATTGTGTCAGTCAACTCAATAAAAAGTTCAAAGTTTAAATTTACTTTCAAGTACAGTTCAAGTACAAGTTACTTTTCCCTTTCGTCACCTCTTACAGTAGGCAGGATCAAACAGGCTTCGCCCCTGGAAGCTCTGAGGTTTTAGCATACTGTATCTCTGAATGAAAAATGTAGTCTCTGGAAAGGTATGTTATTTAAATTCTTTTCAGTAAACCCAAACCCAACTCCTTTCTGACCAGCTAACATTTGGACAGAGGGAGGGGGAGTGAGGGGGGCCAAGGACAAAATCTATGGAGGGCAAATGCCCCCTCTTGCCCCAACATAGAGCCACCACTCATGGTACTAATTAAACATTTTTGGAAATTAAAAGACTTGTTTTAATACATCTTGCAGTAATTTTCACTCACCTATGGGTGTAACAGCTAGCAACTGAGGGGTTGGTCATTCACTTGGCTCTGTATGTGTGGCCCACTGCATGTACAGTACTTTGAAGAACACCTGAAAAGTAAATCAAGACTATTTGCAATATCAAACAGTATTTTATCTTAGAGAAGAGTGCATATATCAGACTTCCATGATTTCAAATCACATGTCCCTCAATGATTAAGGGGTGGTGTCAAAATTGGTTGTTATAAGAGTCATAATAATGATGATTGATGATGATGTGAACACTAGTTCCCATTAAAACAGAAAGGGACAAGGGGTGAGAGGGATTGCAAGCTATTCTGTCTAAAGGAATTTTAAATCAACCTACTGATTACCAGTGACATCAGCAGTGGCTCTTGTATTTCCCCTCTCATGTAAAAAGTATATTGGGGCAAATGTGTAAGAACTTCACAAACACCTCTTGAAAGCAGCGCTTTTTAGTAGTAAAAACAACAGCTGGGAAGTACCATTTTATGCAATCTGAAACACATTTCAGGCAAAGTGTTCTCTATACGCAATGTGCTGGTCAATAGTGGCACTCGATAGGGGACAGTAGGAGCATTTTCGTTTGCCCCACCACGTCAGCACTTTCACTCTCCCGATGAAAAAGTCTAGTAATGCCACTGTCAATAACCGAGGACATAAATTTTGCTCAGGCATTAATTTTTATTGCATTTGGCATTCCATGTACACTCAACATACAGATTCCCGTCCCGGTCTCACTGAAGACTTTAAAAATGGAACCTATATATACTGCCATTGTGCTTGCAAAAGCAATGGAGTAGGGAAAACAAGCCTGTGAACCAAAACAGAAAAAAAGGTCAAGACAGAAATAGCATTTATATGCCATTCCTGCCTAGATCTTGGGGAAAACAACTTTTCATACTGTCTGTACAGGTACAACAGCTATACTATGCTTAGCCTACCTTACAGTACCCCTCATAGCCCAGGCCTCCATTTTTAAAATATTTAGTGTTGTCTTGGGGCAACCATTTCACTCATTTTAGTTGTCCAGAAGGAAATTTGGTTGTCCAAAATATTTTTCACACAATTACAAAACGGGGGGGGGGGGGCAATTAGGGTTAACTGCCCCCCCCCCCATGACCAGTCTAGGGCCCCTCAATACAAGAAAAATGCACCCCCTGAGTCTTTAAGTAAAGTAAAAACTGCCGGAAAAGTAAAAAAAAAAATAAAGGTCCCCAGAATTTCGAACCGTATAGCTATATATAACTGTGGCAGTGGGAGGGTCTGAGAAATGAAGTCGGTCAAATTCATGAGCATGCATGCAGCCCCTGTATGATGTTGGGGCCCCCTTTTCAAACTGCCCCTCCTTCAGCTAGAGGCTGGATCCGCCCTTGATGTTCATGCATTTTTGGTCTTGAAGAATGAAAAGATGTGATGTTTGAGAGACAGGAACACTCCAAGTCTGAAATATGGTTATGAAACTGTTATGGAAAAAGGTGAAAGAATTTATCAATCAGCAGTATACTTTTTCAGTCTGAGAGGAAAATGGTTGTCCATGGGACAACCAACCTTTAATGTATTGGTTGTCCGTATGGAATTTTTGTTGTCCCAGATATTCTGACAACCATGAAAATCGATTCCTGTAGCTCAACTGGTTACTGGTAGCAGCCCAACAGTACTTGAACTGAATTTAGAATGCAGATTTCTATTTCCCTTGTGAGGATGGGGGTTGTGGGGTGGTGCACGGTGATTGAGGGGAAGGAGATCTGCATCAGTTTTCAATTGCATACAGGTACAACCAATTGTTGAATATTTGGTAATTATTTATGTCAAATTGTGTATGAGCATATAAGCAGAATTCAAATTTTTATTGGAGGTGACCCCCAATGCCCCGGTGTCTGGTTTGTTGATGGTGTGTTAATTCCCCTCTTTCTCAAAATCCTGGATCTGCGACTGAGCCCAAAATCTGCAGATCCTGGTCTTCTTAGGCGACTGATGAAGGCCTATACTGACGTAGTTAGCTTTCTATACTATAGCATTGTTCCACACATGGGGGGAAATTTATGATGTACGTACTTGAAAGCCTATAGGCCTATATGGGCCTTACCTTACATTAGGAAGGCAGTTGCCTTTCAACTCTTTTTTACCACATATACCTAGCAATAAACCACTACTAGCATTTGGATTGGGACCCTCATCACCCTTATTGAATGCTTACTAGCATTCAATAAGCATTCATTATGCCTTCTGAATGTATCATTCAGCATTCGAAGGACTAAATTAAGCTGTCAGTGAGTTGGAATGCTTATTTTCTTCCTCAAATGAAGTCTTCCTTGCATTCTGAATAAGCCTTCATAATTTCCTTTGAAGTCTACCAAGCCTTCAGTTACTGTTTGAATGCATTCATTAGTTTTTTAATGTTTTGGAATGCATTCACACATGAATAATGATTATCAAAGCCTTCATTTCCAGATAATCTTCATTTATATTATAAATCCAACATGCTCAGGCTTACAGACTGTTGTTCTCATCAAGTTAAATCTTTGGCAAATTACTGATCCAGCAAAGCTGAGCACTTACTCATTGTCACTGTGGTCTGCAGGCTAATGAAACACCTAGGATTATCTAAGTGATAGCATATTGTACTATAGGTCTATGCTTAATAAGAAAGTTTTGAGAAGACAATATTGGGGAAAGTGCAAACTCCGCGCCAGGCCCTCTGAGAGATCATAAGTGTAAACTAAGATAGCGCATGCATATGAGCAAACTGAGGACATAGGCTAGTCAGATTTTTCAAGAGTAGTGTGGCTTATTCTGGGGTTACGATTTTGATGAAGTGGTAAATGTAGTGCTGATCCCTTCTACTGTAACCTGTGCTAGCTGGTCAAAAGCCTAGCTACTAATGAAATTGTCCTAACGAGGCCTATGCATACTCTGTACTGTACATATGCTAAACACGCGTGTGGGATGGGTATATGTGGATCACTAACGAGACGGGAATCCTGTTTACTTTTAAGTTTTTACTATCAGTAGCCTGAACAAACACATTACACTTACCTTTGAGCATGATCTGTGAGATGATGTTTCGCCAAATCGGCTTTATAAACAAGAGACTTGCCATTCCCCAATCAATCAACCTGCTTTTTCTGCGGCGATCTAACGTTAGGTAGTCCTATGGCCTATTCCGCGTGAGAATGGGAAAGGGAACCCCCGACTTTCGTTTGCTACTGTATTTTTCTCGTTTGATTTCTCCTTCTCGTGACAACGTGTGCAAACGCTGTCCTTCGATTTTTCTTTCTGAAGTTCTGCACAGGAAGACATTTTGCTGTCGTAAGACTAAGACTAGCCCCTTCACTGCGACCAATCTCTCAAGTTCAATGCAGGTTTCCTAGGCCAGTTCGTCTTTTTAGAAATTCCCAAGATCACGTCTCGAATAACAACGTGTAGCCTCTCAACGCTGAACTACAGTAATAATAGCCTATAGCATCGAAGTCAAACTGATGATTAAAACACAAAACAATTAAGCCGGAAATTTAAGCCACCTTGGCATTCTTATTAGAACTTATTCACATATTTCATAATTAATTAATAAGTGACTTAAAAAAGGAAGAAAAAAGAAACAATCACACAATATTTCTTTTTTCAAAGTGGGAAGGAAAAGAATGATCGAGACGGTTTAAAATTTCCCAAGATATTGGGAAAATTCCCAAGGGTCTCTCTGTTGTCACACTGAGCAAGTTACTTGTATCAGGAAAACAACTCCCTGCTACATACAAATTAACACAGATACTACGCCTGTTAACGCTCACACAAACAAGCATACCGTATGCAGCCGTACGCTATCCCACCCAATCGTATGAACTGTTATCATACGGTGTCTATGGGCTACATGCGGGATTTTGGGTGGGATAACAAATTTTTTGAAGGCTGTCCAAATATCTCCCCTGTTTCGCGCCACGATACCGTGCCTTTAAGTCATCCAAATCGGCCAAGGCTACTCGTCTGGATCTCTCTCGGAAAGGTTGGTCATCAGTAAGTTTAATTCCATGTTCAATTTTGTCTATTAGCCCAATATCCCATTCTCCAGGGGAGAAAACTTGCCTATTTTGCATCATAGTCTGTAGCAACCTCTTCTTCCACTCTGGACTTATCGGTCCCCATTTGTAGGGTAAACTGGCAAATTGGTCAAATTCTGATCTTGTCCATTTCTTGTCTTCTTTCTCCTCAGTTGCTGCATTCTGACTTTCACGAAGAGTTTTACTTGAGGTGTTTCTACACCACTCTGGCACACCCACTTCTGCTACAATAGATCTAGGTCTCAGAGTAACATCTTCATGTCCAGGGTTGGTAACGGTCACCTTCATCTTACAAAAAGTGGCACCAGGCAAATATCTCACCTGGGAATATACATATAAGGGTGAGGGTAGATCTGTATCGGGTGTATCAATCAACACGAGCTGTTCAGCAGTGCAGAGATGGTGGAAAACAACCGTTGTCTCTTTAGTTGAACCCGCAGGAACCCATAAATTGTCATCTCTTCTCAGTCGTGCAAATCCCACATGACCATTGGGTCCCATCTTGTCAACATCATCCAACCGGATATAAGCAGCACGACATTCAGCAGAAATATCGAAAGCACTTAAGTATCTCTCACCACCCACTCTCTTACATGCAGCATGACATTGTTTAAAAATACCTGTATTAGTTTCCACTTTAAGAGGGCATCGGGCTGAGTCCCTTCCATCTGGCACTACTAATGCCACTGTTTCAAAAGCCTCATCAGTTCCTGAAAAATGAGCAGAGAAACGCAAGTTAATGTAGGTCCAACCTCGGTATGGGAGAGAACCTCCTCCTCCATGTCTAACTATTAAATCTGTGAGTGGGTGAAGTTCCCGATTCAGGGTCTGGAAAAAACTGTCAGCTAACAACGTCACTTGGGACCCGCTATCTAGAAGGCACACTGTGGATTTCCCATCTACTTGACAAGTTATAGTACTCTCTTCTCCAACTAGCCCATTAGGTAATTTTGAAACGGCTGGTCCCTTCTTTCTGACTCCGAGAGGTGAGGCAGTCTGCTACTGGTCGGACCCTTGAGTGCCTCCCCTCATGGGTCCCCTTACGTTTTCCTGGTCTATTTTACCCAGCACAAACTGAATCAGCTTGCGATTTACTTCCTGTACATCTGCCTCTTGGTTGCAATTCCTGCTAATGTGTCCTGTTCGGCCACAGCTGAAACACAAGTTTGGGCTGGGATGACGGGCGGGACCAGCTGCTGTCCACTGACGGTATTCTGGTGTCACATTCGGGGTAGGTTCTGCCACTGTAATACTTTTGGGCTCTTACTTCCCCTTCCAGCTTCACCAACCGGTCTTCATCATTCATTCCAGGGGCAGCAGGTTGCTGAGGTTCCTCTGAGCTGGTGGCTGAAACACTATTTGCCAGGGCTGTCCTGGGTTTGTTCTGGGAATGGTTTTTAGATTTTCTCTGCTGCAACTTGATTTGCTGCTCCTCTTCATACCTCCTTACCATTTTTAAAAGGGAAATATATCCTGGAGCATCCTTATCCACATCCCTTAGGTGAAGACTTGTGATCAGCATTTCGTCAAACAGTAGGCCCCTTACAAACTGTCGCAGGCGGGCGCTGTTCACATTCTCTGGGCGTATACCCCCCTCCCTAATCCATACCTGCCAACTTTTTCCAAAGAAAAATAGTAATGAAGATGCATGAGGTGATCGCTGGCCCGGGGGAGGGGTTTAAGGGGAGGGGGACCTCCCCTTTGAAAAATTTTTGCCTTTGTACGACAGGCTGGACGCAAAATGGTGCAACATTTGAATGAAATGAAACACCCTCCTTTGTTTATTTTTCTTGCTTTGTGAAAAATCTTTAAGGAGAAAGTTGCATCTTTACTTTCATGCAGTTAGGCCCCTAACTTTAAATCTGTGAGGAAACAGAAATGCATGAAATAGCCCCTTCGCAATCTACATTCCCCTGGCCATCCCAAATCAACTGTAGGCTAGACACCTCATAAGAATGGCTATTTGTTTCCCTTTACTAGGCTTTTCTAGGCCTAGATGGTTTGCACATTTTTACCCTCCAAAAATAAGTTAGGCCTACTAGTAAGACATAGGCTAGGCCCTACTACATTACAATTTACCTACAAAAAGGCTGGGTGTTTGGGTCTAGTGATACTATTCTTCATAGTTTGACACACATTCCAACAAACCAGAGAGTGCAGAGGCCTATCATTGAAATGGAATCTCTCTGTCAATTGCGTCGATATAATAATAGTATAAGCCAGTCAGCTAGCCTATACCAGGAATCTCACGTTACGCTAAGGCATACTGCATAGGCCTAGCCTACACTCAGATACTACAATAGTAGCTTAAAGTTCAATGAAATACATCGTGCAATACTTCACGGTCACATACAGTAGCCTAACGTTAGGCCTCACTGAGGAACATTCCAAATTTCGCTAACCGGAATCGATGTTTCCAAACGTGGAGCAGTAAGGCTGTTCGTACAGTAAATTGAGGTTTGAATTTTAATGAATATTCACTGGTAAGAATCTCAAAAAAGAACGATGTTTACCATCAACAGAGAGCGCTACGAAGCTTAACCATTAACACGTCATTGACATATGCACAGCCAGCCAAAGGATGCGATACGAACCATACCACTGCACTGCACCAAGAGTGCAATTACATGTCACCGTGTTACACATCGTGCAGCCGTATTGCGTGCTGCATGCATGCTATATAGAGCATGTGTGCTGTATCCGTACGTACACACAGAAGTAGCGTGGTATTGCATAACACACACAGAAGCCAACTTAACACACTGCGAGGCAGTATACGGCAGTGCATGCAGCGCTGAGTGTATTACCACTAGTTGGTGTATGCAGGAGCTTTCCACATTGCATGTTTACATTTGAAGACTGTACTTCGGGGATCGGGAAAATGAAAAATCGTAATTTGGGTGCTGTAATTCGGAATTCGTAGTCTGGTATAAAAAATCGTAATAATTACGCCAAAATCGTAAAAGTTGGCAGGTATGCTAATCACTTGCCTCAACTTTAAGTGGAGCCTTGATAGGTATGTGGAAGGTTTTTCACCGTCTTTCTGCTTCATGGAGTGGTACTGGATGAGAAGTTCCTCCCCACTCTCAGAAGTCCCAAATGCCGCTTCCAGAGCTGCAAAGTAGTCTTCAGCAGTTGCCTTAGGAAGGTCTTGTTTTAAGTCTGTAATCACTCTCGAGGCTGGGGGTCGCAGGGCTTCCCTAATTCTCTTGCGCTTCTCAGCCTCTAAAATTTGGGTCCACTCCTCCATTTGTCCTTCTGCTGCCTCAATCCAGGAGTACCATTCCTCCTAATCTTTGTTTAGAACATCCTTACCCGAGAAAAACTTTAATCGGCGACAACTGGGGGTCAGATGGTACGCACCGTATTGTTGATCAGTAATTGAAGGAGTGGAGTCACTTTTCAGGTCATGCACTGTCATTCGTTCTGTGGTTCCTCTTGCTGGGCCACGGTTCTCTGTCAGGGGTACTACTTTAAACCAAATGGTATCCTCATCAATCTCAATAGTAGCACTGTGGCCTGTATCTATCTGTGAGACATCCCCTTCAAACTCGCACAATCTGATCGTCTCAGTGTGGCCAAGTCTTGTTACTTCTTTCCTACAAATTCCTATTAATCCCGGGGGTAGGCCCTTAGACAACCCCACTAATACTGATCGGGTGGTCGCTCTGACCATGCTACAAGACAACAATATGCAGTGATGCTCAAGAATGTCTTCCTTCTTACACCACTCTTTCCCTAAGTCTTTCAGAGAACTAGTAACTTCGGCACTAGCCTCGTCTTTAAAGTATGCTCGATGGCTCTCCATGTTCCCCAATTAAGCATTACCTTTAACAAACAGCAGTTTCCCCAGAGAGAGAGGTTTCCCCAGAGGTTCGTCTTACGGAACACTGCCCTCAGTGCTGAACAATACCCAAAACTGGCTTATTTTCACTTGTACACCTAACTCAAGTAACTTCTCTCTCTCTCTCTCTCTCTCTCTGTATATCAAAACCAACCAAAGTGAATCTGAGAAAATCTACTGTACCCAACTTTGAATAGTACGTACCTTAACTTAGGCCCTTGCACACTCAAGACTAAATACAGGAAATACAGGTGAGCCTGCCTAAGTATCTTACCCCACTGGCAAGTAGTAAAGAAAAGTACAGCCTTGGCAAGACTTTGATCAAATTTTGACCTGTCTAAAAAACAGTAGGAGGCTCTAAAGCTAAAAGTCCAATTACAAAACTATCTTAGCAGAATTCAGTTACTAAAAAAAAAAAAAAAAAAAAAAAAAAAACCCAGTGCACTCGCGAATTACTGATCAGTTACGAAATCCTGACAGGTGGTTCCTACTATGGCAATCCTCATGCACTAAATCCTCAAACCTGGGATAGCGTTCATTCGATTGAGCAACCAGCAGCTGGACAAGAACGATGGTGGAAGGTTAACCCCGCCGTTGTGAAGATCAGACTGTTACCTCACTTGAATGTCCACTGGAGAGTAGGCAAAAAGTTATTGGAATAGTGTATAACATAACACTTGAGGATATGATATTTCATTTATACCAACATTTCAAACAGACAACTCATTGCACCCCTGCTATCAGCAGTGAAGCTGAACCATGTCAAAGTACCCATTGTCAACATTTTCACAATTACTCAACAAGACATCCTTGACAATATAACTACTTCCAAATCCTTCCTAGCAATTCCCTACACAACAGAAAAGTTTCATTACATCATTTTCCAGGACAACATTATGCACTCCAATTCAATATACAGCTATCTCTTCCCAAGCTTACCATACTTAGGCCCTAACAAAATTTCACCACTAATCTTTCTGGAGTAGGGCCCTTATTTTTTCAGCACCAACATGCCGTCCCTGGCCTGAAGACGACAACATCACCCAGGCTACTGTACACAATTCTACGTACATTCATAATATATCCAGCGATCCACAAAATCTACCTTATGCAGGTTTGACAAACTGATCTTACGGTACATAATCTAAATGAAATTCTACAGATTACCACTTAAATAGCTTTTCATGGTTAACCAACCATTGTACAGAAGTAAGTCGAAACTTTTAGCGATTCAAGGAGGAACAGGTGAGAAACTTTGTCATTGGCCTAGGTACAGTATATCACATACAGTATGCATTACACTGAACCACCTACGGCTACACAGTAATAGTGCAGACGACACTAACTTTGCACTAAGTAACACGAGAGAAAGGTTTCATTTCGACAACCACCCCTAATAGCTTTTCATAACATCAAAATTTATCTTGACAACTCACCTGGAGAGCCATCGAGCAATACAAAATAGACATCAGTCTTGTGGATTAACAATTAGACCTGGCTGTCACCATAAAGATAACAAATGGCAGCTAAATCAAGCGTTTAATTTGTGGTCACCCAAAGACATGACATGTGAGCAGACATCTTGACCACATGTGTCGTATGCACACCGTAGGAGCGCGCAATAGACGAAAAACACCGCCCTCAACAGGGCCAACATACAGGGGGCTACATATTTGTTTTTTTGGTGTAATGCCCTTCCCAATGACTATGATGTCCTTTAAAATTAACAAAAGCTGGGAACCCTATTAATCCAGAAATTAGCAAGATTTGTAATTTGCCTTATATTCTCTGCTTGTAGGAACACCTCATAACAAAGTACAAGTCAAGTGTCTTTTGTTTGATACACAGTAGATGCTATGATGCTTGTTCTGATTACCTGAACTACAGTACTTTGTGAAAAACAAGCCTTACTGAGAGGGCTACAGTAAATAAGTGTCAAACACTATCTCTAGACAGGTAAGAAATGGTTAAACCTTATTGAGCTGTTTGATTAAATGAGAAAACCCCTTAGGACACTTTGGCAGTCAAATGTGATAAAGTAGGTAAGATAAAAGTGACCAGCATTTTTCACAGACTGGTGGTTCAGTTACAATTCGATTCATTCAATTAGACAATCTTAGTTCAAGCATGCTCAAGGGTATTTGATCCAAATGATCAGTTATTTAGTTCTTTTTATAAAACAAATTACCCGTGGTGTATTTAATTATCTCGTTCCCACTTACATGTCCTTATGAGGACAGTGGCACAAGGTTTATCTGTAACTTTTAACAATCTTTGATACTAAGTTTCATGTTTTTTCTTTAGGGTTATGGAAGAAACACTGTTTGCATGCTCAAAAAGAAATTTTGGGCATCATACAGTTCCAGACACTGGTAGAAATCTCCACTTAAGAGTAGGAAAAACATTTCATGAAAATCTATAAGCCGAGATACTTATGGCAAAATCAGCATACCTTTGACGAAGATAAATTAACATGTCAACCTGATGAACATTTTTTTCCTTTTTCAGATTTGTTCTACCCACCTACTCTTATGCGTATTAATACTGGCACTAAATGTTATAGGGCAAAACGTCAAACCAAAATCAACATGAGTACTGTACCAAATGCACTTAAGACATTCTTAATACAGTGAGATTCCTTCAGTACATATTGTGAAATTACCCAACTTGATCATTTACATAATGAAGTGGATTCCAAAAGCTTACCTATGCATCTTACATTACCCATGCCATTCAAAACTCCTAACCCTATGCACTAATGAATATAAACCCTAACAGGTTTAACCTCTAATGACCTTAAATGACCTTTGGTCTCCAGGAAAGACAATAGGGATCATCTACTCAATATGGAAAATCCACATGCCAAGTATGAAATCCCTCACAGTTACCATTCTTGAGATATACTGTTTACAAAGTTTTGATGTTTTGACCTATGGTGACCCCAGATAACCTTTGACCTCCACCAAAATAAAGTAGGATCATCTACTTAACATGGACAATCCACATGCTATGTATAAGAGCCCTCACGGTTACCCTTCTTGAGATACAGTGCTTACAAGGTTTTGACCTTTTTACCTCTGGTGACCCCGAATGACCTTTGACCTCCACCAAAAACCATAGGGATCATCTACTCAATATGGGCAATTCATATGGTAAGTATGAGATCACTCACATTTGTCCTTCCGGGTGCTTTTTAAGCGCATTGAAACGGCACATGCAAAACAAAAACTGAAACCGGATCGGGCAAAAACATAAACGCAAACTATTTACAGATTGCTAAATCAAACAGAAAATTGTGTTCATTACAGTAATAAGCTATATGTACAAATATTTACAAAACTAGGTACAGAAACTTATGTTCATTACAGTAACAAAGCTATACACACAGATATTTACATACTATTTACAGGCACCTTACAGACCCACCCTATTAGAAATTGACCACCACACGATCCCCCCTCACCGAAACGAGTGGACCCCATCGCCTACCGAACGCCGACCTTGGCAAACGAACGAAGTCGGACTCAACCCTCAGCCTCACCTCCGCCTTCACCGACGCCAGGACGACGTCCGCAGGCTTCCCCATCCCTCTAAAAACAATGTTACATCGGTCTCTCCATAAGGCCAGCTTTATGGAGGCCGAAACAAAGGTTAGTATGCCCTGAATACTTGCATTGCATGGCGGGGGTGAAAGACCATACAAAGCATAGTCCTGGCCGACCGCCCATGTGTTTCCCAACGTCAAGCGATCAGTCAGGACTTGGAACCATTCCCAGAAAAGGGCCACAAATTCACACTGCCAAAGCACATGTGGCACACTCTCCCACTTTGTGCATCCAGTGCGTGGGCAAATGCCATCTCCAAGACGCCACCGAAAGCGCTTGAGATTAGTTACAATCGCATCATGTGCGATTCGCCACAACAGGTCTCGCCTGCGGTAATCTAATGATCTGCTGTGGACCACACGCCACACATCCGACCCTGACGCATAGTGGTTGGATTGGACCTGGCCAACCAATTCTTCAAAAACAGCCCGGTATAGATCCCTTGCACTTAACTGTGAAACATCTCCAAGTGTGGACATAATAAGGAGCGTTTCTCTCATTTGGCTGTATGCTTTCGAGGGCCTCCAGCTGTGGGGTTCACTGTTACTAAACAAGGAGGGAAAGAACCGACGGAATGATAATCCCCCCAATAACGGACAAAATGCGCAAAAGGCATTCTGCTGTCTACAGCACTATAAACACACTTGGTCAGGAGAAAACGGAGTTTGGAAGGAAAATGCACAAGGGCCAACCCACCACGCCTAACATCCTGATATACCATCTCTCTTCTTACGAGCTCGGTCTTCCCTGACCATAAAAACCTAAACACAGCCCTCTCGAGACGCAACAGGACACCCTTTGGAGCAGCCAGAACAGTGCCTGGATACCACAAAAGGGGATAAATAAAACGATTGATAACTGTCACCTTTCCGAACAGGCTAATGTGGCGCTCGCCGAAGTCCTTCAACCTAGCTTCCACCAGGTCCACTTTCTCATTCCAGGTAAGTAATTTGGTTAGCCTATAACCAAACCATATGCCGTTGATCCTTAAGGCGTCATCTATCCATGATGCAGCGAAGGGCAGTCTTCTTGACCGCCACTTACCGAGGCGAAGTCCTTTGGACTTATTGGGATTCAGTGTGGCACCTGTGGCTCTTTGAAACTTGGACAACGTGCCAGTAAGGGCCTTGAAGAAAGCTAGGTCGGAGACTACGCATGTGACGTCATCAGCATACTGAAGGCACTTAACTTCAACACCACCGGGAATGTGAAATGGTTGAAACAAAGGCTCTACTTGAAAGGCTCTTGCTAGTGATTCACTAAACAATATGTAAAGTAATGGTGATAGGGGGCACCCCTGCCGTACGCCACGTTGGACACTGAAGGGGTCTGAAGGTAGGCAATTAACGATAACCCGACTGTTTACACTATTATACAATAAGGAGGTCCATTTAACAAAAACTGGATTCAAACAAAACTTCTTCAAAATTTTAAAGAGGAATCCATGATCAACCATGTCGAAGGCCTTCTCCTGATCGAGGGAGACAAGCGCACATGGAAGATCACGGTCCATCACGTATTCAGCTAAGTCCCGCACCACCCAGAGGTTCTGAATACTGTGTCCCCGCACCGCACAAGTCTGAAAGGACCCTACAAGATCTGGCATAACTGTGCCTAGCCTGTTGCAAAGGGCTTTCGCCAGAATCTTGTAATCTACATTTAACAAGGTGATTGGCCGTTTGTTTTTCGGTTCGAGAGGGTCTCCTGACTTAGGCAGCAAAGTTATTATGCCTGTGCGCTGCGAGTGGCTCAATGAGCCAGCGAGGAAGGCAGAGACGAACACATCACTGAGATCATTTGTCCTTCTGGAGATATCGTGTTTACAAGCAGGCGTCACATACACACCCATCACCATCGCATAGATTCCTTGCGTGCCTTCGGCAAGGAATCAGAAAGATCTGAATACAACAATGGGGGTAATACAATACAGGGCTTATAGTTGTGTGTGAGAGAGTTTATTTCTCTCTTCCAAGTCCGTGTTCTCTTTGCAAGTAGAGATGTCTAAATTAACCAAGATTTCCAAACAGCACCCAGTAACTTGGGCCCATCGACGACTGATAAGTACATCGTTTAACTATGGATGCATTTATAGAAATGCTGGTTACCTTATTTCGGCGTTATTGACGACAACTCAGTGCGCTTTTTAAGTGCATTGAAACGGCACATACAAACAAAATAAAAAACAGCAGTTTGAGTCTTTCTGTCAAATTTACGTCCTTCAATGGATTCGAAACCGTCCCGAACAGTTATACGGTTTCGTTGGACCGCCTTCCGCAGGAGAATCACAGGCTATCAAGATAGCAGCTTCACTTCACCTTAATCAAGCTATAGACGACAAGGATCTCGCGTCTTTCCTTATAGAAAAGGCTAGGCCTTCATGACTGTTGAAAAACTCGCTACTGATAAGCAAGGTTTCTTACATCACCTGAGATTTATGACGTACTCATTCGATTGCCGAAGACTGATGATGGCGTGAGTGGTGACG
Organism: Holothuria scabra; assembly: GCA_037179385.1. Classification (NCBI taxonomy): domain Eukaryota; kingdom Metazoa; phylum Echinodermata; class Holothuroidea; order Aspidochirotida; family Holothuriidae; genus Holothuria; species Holothuria scabra. The sequence continues at coordinate 40,449,111 of CM074183.1, forward strand.
TTTCTATGTTGTGCGAACTTTTCTCAGGAGAAGGCGCTTCTTTAACATTGGCCACACTCTCGGAGGGAAAAATAAATGCGGGAACAACTTTCTCAATCCTAGGAAGTACGCAACTGCCACCCCTTGCAAAACTTTAGGTGACAATGGATGAAGGTCAGGGACTGTTAGACAAATTTTATAATTCCCGAGTGTTTTCGCCCTATTCCAGAAGTATCTGTTTTCTGCCATGTATGATATCTATACAATGACACGGAGCTACAAGTTTGATAAAGAGGCGAAGATTATACTCAAAGAAATGGAAACAGGAGTTAGTGGGGACATTTAACGAAGCCATTGGTACAGGAACATTCACCTCAAAATCAAAGAAAATTGACATTGTACAGAGACTTGCTCTTGCAATCCATGTCAATCTACTGACTCAACTGCTGTCTGGAGAAAATCCATCGCCACCACCAGAGGAGATTACAAAACTTAACTCTCGAAAGTGCATTCAAGTTGACAAACTATTGCGAAATGCAGAAAAACATACTTCTTGAGGTGAGTTTTAATTTCAAGCAAGTACTTTTCAGTTGATAAGTTTATAATAGACCCTTTTAGAGGCATAATACTTTCATTCCAAAAATTATATTATATTATAACTTACATGGGCTTTGAACAGGGAAGAATGAACACTGACAAAGTCGTCCCCGTACAATGTGCTCCGGTACCTACTGTACTTACGTATTTCTAATTGAACATTAAGTACCATGTGGCATTAAAATTACAGGACATAAATGTAAACGCGCTCTCATTTTGTACGAATCTGATCGTGCGGTTTACTTTATAATTTGCAAAGAATTGTCGGCAAATTTACATTAAGTAACATTTGGTATTAAAACTATAGTAGTAGCCAACTCCCATAGTCAAGTAACTTCAAAATTGTTTGGGGCGAGTTTGCAAAGGGGCTTCTTTGAGTGGCAACCATTCAAACCTACTGTTGCCGAGGCATTGATAAATTGCGTAAAAAGCAGTGTCAAAGAAACGTTTATACCGACCGGATACCTTCACACCCATCATTGGGAACTCCCTTTTGAACTGACCTTTTAACCCATCAAAGGGAACCGTGCGGCTATTTCTATCCCACTTGAGTGACCATCTCTCTAACACAAAAGGATGGGTGCAATTCGTGAAAGAGAGACTACAATATAGTTAATGGTACCACTAAATCGGTATCTGGCACGCAGATCGCTTCTTCATAGTCATTCTCACGGAAACAGTTCATGCGATAACTAGGGAACTTGACATTGAAACAAAACTTATTCGATCTTGCGGTTATAGCAGTTTTTCAATAGAAAATCCAGTCCAGTTAGAACTGCAATACGCTACATTATGGCTTGCTCGTCACAGTTGCTCTATTCCGTTTGTTTTGGGGATTGTTATTTATTTGCTGAGATGTTGAAGACATGACCCATGATGTGATGTTAGTCAACAAAGATTGCACTTGATTCATCTAAATAAAGGTGACGTGTTCTGTTAAGTTCATAAATGGCCCGCAAATATTTCAAAATTATTTTGGCGAAAACCTTTGTCGGACAAATCAACATTTTAAGTCGTCTTCTGTTTCTTGTGTGTAATGGATGTTCGCCACAGATACCTTGTCACTGGATCTTACTTTCCCAGTATTGGGGAAAGAAAGCTTTAAAGAAGAGAGTTTGCCAGCTTGAGTACATAGCGAACCACTTTCATGAGTTCCGAAATAAGTGGTTTTATTGTGACATTCATTTTAATATCTACAGGTTTATTTCGGGAAAGCTGCGATGTGCTACATCGTACACACGTTATCAAACATGTCATTTCTCTTTCATTCTAGTTTCTGGTCACCTGGTAACTGTACGCGCTTTCAGACAAACTGCATCTAGGCTTTTGACATAATAACCCAGGAGGAAGTTCTAAAACAGATAAGGTTGCTGACGTCATGGGGTGAAGTGGTCTCAGTGAAGATCCCGAGGAGCCGGCCCATCTTTGTCTTCGTCAAGCGTAGATCCCAACAGATTGATTGGACTGAATTGGAGAAGCAGACTACCTGGCCAAGTTTGCGGCACCTATCAACAGATCTATTTCTGATGGGGTAAAGAATTTCTTAGTTGAGAAGGGTCACAGCAACCACGAAGCCGCATCCGTTTAGAGTTTTCCTTAGTCGGAGAGTATTGTCTGAGTCGGAGTGTGTATTTTGCCTAAATTATGGCTCGGAGTGTGTATTTTGCTTGAATTATGGCAAGTATAGTAGTACTGTGGTAGGGTGGTACTGTGCTAATACTGGAATTTTACCTTTTGGCAATTTACTATATGTTGCTTCCACATCTGTTCAATTACTTGCGATGATGCAAATCCCTCTTTTAGCTTAAGAATTGTGAGATGTTTACGATACCGTTCGTTTCATTAAGTTTTGTAATTTTGCTTATTTTTGTTTCACAGTTATTTGAGAAATTTTTTATTATTGAACATCATAATGAGCTAATTCTCTAGAGAGACGGCAGTCCGTACTTGACAGTGGGGAAGGGGGTGGTGGGAAGGGAGCCTGGTGGGGATATTAGATCAGACTTTTGCTTACCCTGTTACGGCTTGGTCGCAATTCAAACCAATAACAGCGAAAGACCACAGAAGAGCGAGATTAAAATCAACACCTTAATTATTATTCACCTCTTACTTCCTTAAATTTACAACAATTAATCTTAAATCTACTTACAATCTTTTACAGCTTAAGGTATCACTCTTTGTCCAAGGGGTAGTGTTGTTAGTGTCGATTGTACAGCAGCTCAGCGTAGGACTCGGTTCCGCGAAGGCAGGATGAAGACTATAGTGATCGGTAAATGGCGACACAATTTCAGCGTTAGGCTGCGAAGCAGACGTCTGGTTTCTGTATTATCTGTGTATCTTCTGTTTTCTTCTCCTTCTGTCACAGTTCTTGCATGACCTTTTATACGCCTGGTAGTTCTTCCAGAAAAGTCTGGAACTCACTCTTATGGAAACGTCTCGTTTGATCTCGTACAAAACAAACAGCGAATGTTCTGGGCTCAGTAACCCATAATCACAAGTTGGCTATTATTAGGCCATTACATCGTTTCCAGTAACTGTGCGAATGTTCTCTGGGGTTACCCGTTGAATATGCTCGAGACTCAGACAACACCGATGCTAGCACTTTCTAGAACTCTCCACTTGCTCGTCCGTGGATTCAATCTGGTTGATGTCGTCTCGTAACACTCCCCCCCCCCCCTTGAAAGAGTTTTGGACGTCTAGGACAAAACTTAGGTTACAATATCTACAATATTACCTTATAGCAATAGCTATAGTACTACAGTATGCATTCCAATATCAAGTGGAAGGTTCTATCATAACATACAACTTGTCTTACAATATGATAAGACATGAGTAGTAACATCATCAACACATACTGTGCTGCAGGCAACATCAAAATTTCAAAATTACAGTACGATTTTAAATTTACTCTATCAGATTAAGTTCTTGACAAGGCATCAGGCACAACATTGTCTTTCCCTTTAATGTGCCTAATATCCACATTATATGATTGTAGAAATAAACTCCATCTCATCAATCTCTGATTCTTGTTCTTCATCTTAGACAGAAATGTCAGAGGATTATGATCAGTATATACCATGACAGGGAAACTAGTAGTCCCCAAATAAACATCAAAGTGCTGAAGACCAAGTATCAAAGCTAATGTTTCTTTCTCAATTGTAGAATAATTTTTCTGATGTCTGTCAAATTTCTTTGAATAATAACACACAGGGTGATCTACACCATGCTCATCAGCTTGAAGCAAAACTGCTCCTATACCATTGTCACTGGCATCAACTGCCAGCTTAAACTGTTTTTCAAAATCTGGAGCAATCAACACTGGCGAACTCATTAGTGTTCTTTTCAAAGATTCAAATGCTGCCTGACAATTTTCTGTCCAAACGAACTTTTCATTTTTCCTTAATAATCTTGTCAATGGTGCAGCAATGTCAGAAAAATTTGGACAAAAACGTCTGTAGTAACCAGCCATGCCTAGGAAGCGCATGAGCTGCTTTTTGTTAGCTGGGGCAGGGAATTTGTCGATGCCCTCAACCTTAGCCTTAATTGGTTTAACTCTACCCTGACCAACAACATGCCCTAAGAATATTACATGGGCACAAGCAATCTCACTCTTGACTAAATTGAAAGTCAAATTAGCTTTGGCAAGTTTGTCAAATAATGCCTTAACATGTTGCACATGTTCGTTCCATGAGTTACTGTACACAATAAGGTCATCAACATACACTTCACAATTCTCTAAATCTGACGTAAGGTCATTTACTAAACGTTGAAAGGTCATCGGTGAATTTTTCATACCAAACGGCATAACCTTATACTGAAATAAGCCATCTGGCGTCACGAATGCTGAGATTTTTCGAGCCCTCTCAGTGAGTGGTATCTCCCAGTACCCCTTTAACAAGTCAAACTTTGATACGTAAGTAGCATTCCCAATCCTATCAATACAATCATCGATACGGGGTATAGGATAGGAATCCGTTCTTGTTACCGCATTCACCTTCCGGTAATCAGTACAAAATCTGTACCCACCGTCTGGCTTTGGGACCAATATACATGGGGAAGACCATTCACTATTACTAGGTTCGACAATATCATGGTCCAACATGTAGCGAACCTCATCCCTGAGATGTTGTCGTTTTCGAGGGTTAACTCGATAAGGATGCTGCTTGATTGGTGCAGCCTCTCCCACATCAACATCATGTTCGATCAAATCTGTCCTAGTAGGATCATCTGAGAACAAGCATACATAGTCATTGATTAATGATTTCATTTCTGATCTTTCTTTGTCATCTAGATGACTTAACTTCTGATCAAGATTACTCAATACATCAGAGTTCTTTAACTTAATACACATGTCAGGAACATTATCAGCATTGATCTCATCATTATCATTGAATTCTTGATCAACACTGATGATACACACTTGATCACATGCATTATTAACATTGACATTCACATCATGTACACTTTCATCCTTAGAAATGTCACAATCCTCTCTTTCATAATATTTTTTCATCATATTAATGTGACAAACTCTCTTCGATTTACGCTTGTCAGGCGTCAAGATGACATAGTCTGGGTCATTGACCTTTCTTTCAATGACATAAGGTCCTTGAAAGCGAGCTTGAAGTGGCTGACCAGACACAGGCAAAAACACCAACACCTTTTCACCAGGCTTAAACTCTCTTTCTACAGTGGTCTTATCAAACCACGCCTTCATTTTCTTCTGAGAACTCCTCAGATTTTCTTGAGCCAGTTCACATGCTCTATGAAAACGCTCTTTAAAGCGAGATACATAATCAAGCAGATGTATGTTTTCACCTGGATCTGATAACCACTTCTCCTTTAATAATTTCAATGGTCCACGAACTGTGTGTCCGAAGACGACTTCAAATGGACTGAACCCAAGTGACTCCTGCACAGACTCCCTGACAGCAAACATTACAAATGGAATGCCTTCATCCCAATCTTTCTCATTGTCATGACAATATGTCTTTAACATATTTTTCAATGTTTGGTGAAACCTTTCTAAAGCCCCTTGGCTTTCGGGATGATAAGCCGAAGACTTAATTTGGTCTATGCCTAATTCATACAACATCTGTTGGAATACAGTTGACATGAAATTAGACCCTTGATCTGATTGGATCTCCTTAGGTAACCCAAACAATGTGAAAAATTTAAGTAAAGCTTGTAAGACTGTCCGAGCCTTAATATTTCTCAGAGGTATTGCCTCTGGAAACCTTGTCGAAGCACACATTATGGTTAATACATACTGATGTCCTGCCCTACTCTTAGGTAGAGGACCTACACAATCAATAATGACTCTACTAAATGGCTCTTCAAAAGCAGGAATTGGTTTTAAGGGTGCAGCCGGAATATTCTGATTCGGCTTCCCAACCATTTGACATGAATGACAAGTCTTACAAAATTTGGCCACATCACTCTTAAGCTTAGGCCAATAAAAGTGATTTAGAATTTTGTGGTAAGTCTTACTGACCCCTAGGTGCCCTGCAAATGGCATTTCATGGGCAATACTCAGTATTTCCTTTCGATACACCCTAGGTACCACAATTTGATGGTAAATGCGCCACTCTTCATCTAATGGTGCATCAGGTGGTCGCCATTTACGCATCAAAACACCGTTCTTAAGGTAAAAACACACTGGGACCTCTTTCGAGTCATCCTCAGTGAGGGCACCAGCAAGTTGTGGCTGAAGCTCTTCATCATGTTGTTGTTGGACTGACAACTGGTCTTTATGGAGTGTGTCAGACATGTTTCTTTCCTGTTCTATCCCCTCACCATGTGTGGGGACAGGAGACTCACAATCCTGAAGATTGGCCATAAAAGTTTGGCTGAGATCAAACCAGGAATCTTCACTTTCATCAATATTCTTTTTAGAGTCCTCTTTGGACTCTGACTCCCTTTTTGGGAGTGCTGTTCCATTTTTAGGAACTAGTTCCTCAATTTTAGAGGGCGGAGGCTTAAATTTACCATCCTTCTTTTCAGAAATCATACCCTCACTTTTAGAGAGTGGATGTTCAAGATTATCATCCTTACATGATTCCCTACTTGTTTCACTTTTGGAAACTGGATCCTCACTTTTGGAGGCTGGATGTTTAAGATTATCATCCATAGCAAGCTTTTGTGACATAGCTCTCGTGACAGCACAGGCTGGGAATAAATCTGGAAATTCCTTTTCTAATTGCTCTGTGTTGTTATAGTCACATGGTTTATCTGTCAAAATTGCATTGGCGACTACCTTTCCACCAGCTAGGTCATTGCCTAGCAACAGAGATACCCCCTTTACAGGTAGAGTAGGTCTGACCCCTACTATGACCGACCCAGAAACTAAATCTGACTTCAAACTAATTTTGTGAAGAGGGACAGAAATAAATCCACACTCAACCCCCTGAATTAGTACATTTGCCCCTGTGGAAGTAGAGTCCGTTAATGGCAAAACTCCATCAAGAAGCAACGACTGAGTTGCGCCTGTGTCACGCAAAATTTTAATTTTGACGGGTGGATGAGCTGAATCCCCATCTAGGGAAATAAAACCCTCAGACACGAATGGAAGGTATTCTTCCTTAATTTGGTCATTAGAATTAGGCCGTAAAGTCACGACTACCTCTGGAGAATTTTCTGCATTGGCTAAGGCATTTGGAGCTGTTTCAGTCTCCTTTAATTTTGCCAATTGAAAGCAATTTCCCAATATGTGGCCCTTTTTGTGACAGAAACCACAAACTATGTCTTTAAAGGCAGCTTTATTTGAGCTGACCTGGTCGTTCTTTTGACGACTAGAATCTGGTTGTTTTTTACCAGAATTTGTAGGAGAGAGGGAACCAGACTGAGATCCACTAATTTTACCTGCTGTGTCACCACTAGTGCCATTGCCATATTTTTTATTTGGCCTATTAAACTGACTCTTGTTTTGAGTCTGACCTACTTTACCAAACTTATGGGTAAGTGCATACTGATCAGCTAAATTTGCCACTTCTTTCAATTTGTCTGCCTTTTGTTCTTCAAGGTGAGTCTTTATGTCATCACTCACACACCGTTTAAATTCCTCGACCAGCATCAGTTGTCGTAAGGCTTCAAATGTGGAGACCTTTTTAGAATCACACCATCTATCGAAATGCCTTTCTTTTTGATAGGCAAACTCTACATATGTTTGTGTATCCGCCTTACGATATTTTCTAAATTTTTGGCGATACGCCTCGGGTACTAATTCATAGGCTTGTAATATGGCCTTTTTGACCTTATCGTAATCCATGCTGTCCTCTATTGACAGAGCGGAATACACTTCCTGGGCCTTGCCAGTAAAATTACTCTGAATGAGTATCGACCATTTATCTCTGGGCCACTTTAGTTGTTCACCCAGTTTTTCAAAGTGGTTGAAAAATTTCTCCACATTATCCTCCTGAAATTTGGGCACAAATTTTACGTGCTTAGAGACATCAAATCCCCCAGTATCCGTGCCTATTTTAGGCTCTGGGCCCTTTAAGACCCCTAACTCCAGTTGTTTCAACCTAAATTCATGCTCTCTAGCCTTTTCCCTTTCTTCTCTTTGCATTTGCATCTCTCTTTCCTCTTTTTCCTTTTCCAATTCTTTTAATCTAATCTCCTTACTCATTTCTAATTCAAGCTTTTTCAATTCAAATGCATTGTCAGTTGGCACGGTCATGATTGTCTCAAGCACTGTAATTGGCAGAATACTTTCATCTACCAGATACTCCACAATGTATCTCTTAATCTCGTCCTTCCGCATTAATGGCTGAAATTCAACACCATAGTGTTTTGCGACTTTTACAATCTCAGACTTTTTTAGTGAGTTAAGCTCCTCAATTGAGGGGCTAGCCACGAATTTATCTAAATCGAATGGCATTTTGAGGTTGTGTCAGGCACTCACAAAAACTAAGAAGTCTGGACAATACAGTTGCAAATTACAACGAAATTTCCAGAATTTTCTACCTGGTAGTTTAATTCTTTCCCGGATGTTAGGCCACCAATTCTGTTACGGCTTGGTCGCAATTCAAACCAATAACAGCGAAAGACCACAGAAGAGCGAGATTAAAATCAACAACTAAATTATTATTCACCTCTTACTTCCTTAAATTTACAACAATTAATCTTAAATCTACTTACAATCTTTTACAGCTTAAGGTATCACTCTTTGTCCAAGGGGTAGTGTTGTTAGTGTCGATTGTACAGCAGCTCAGCGTAGGACTCGGTTCCGCGAAGGCAGGATGAAGACTATAGTGATCGGTAAATGGCGACACAATTTCAGCGTTAGGCGGCGAAGCAGACGTCTGGTTTCTGTATTATCTGTGTATCTTCTGTTTTCTTCTCCTTCTGTCACAGTTCTTGCATGACCTTTTATACGCCTGGTAGTTCTTCCAGAAAAGTCTGGAACTCACTCTTATGGAAACGTCTCGTTTGATCTCGTACAAAACAAACAGCGAATGTTCTGGGCTCAGTAACCCATAATCACAAGTTGGCTATTATTAGGCCATTACATCGTTTCCAGTAACTGTGCGAATGTTCTCTGGGGTTACCCGTTGAATATGCTCGAGACTCAGACAACACCGATGCTAGCACTTTCTAGAACTCTCCACTTGCTCGTCCGTGGATTCAGTCTGGTTGATGTCGTCTCGTAACAACCCCCAACTAAAAGTCTTAGTTGGGGTGATTCAAATCCCTCTTAAAGCTTAAGTTGAATTGTGAGATGTTTACGATACCGTTCGTTCCATTATGCTGTTTCGATTGCGGTAGAAAAAAAAAAAATGATTTTCTCACCTCAGTAAGCTATTATTCAAGTTTGGAACATCAAGTTTCTGAACCCTCTGCTGGAGTCCTGTTAATACCACTTCACAAGGCTTCTAGTCTACGTAGGTTGGAAAAAATTACACGGTATTTTGGGCAGGAATGTAATCAAAATCGGCTGTGTGCTCTGCATACTGTGGCTGGGGTTTCTTGGCTTGGATTATATGTCTTTGCATGGAGTATTACTGTCTGTCAGTAATCAATTGTTTAATTGGACAACGAAGGAAATCAATTGTATATTTTTACCTTGACCAATTCCTCATCTTAAGTTTTGCAACTTTGCTAGTTTTTGTTTCACAATCATTTGAGAGATGTGTATTATTGAAAAACATAATGAGCTCATTCCCTGCAGAGACGGCAGTCCGTACTCGAGACTGGGGAAGGGGGTGGTGGGGATACCCGACCTAGAGTTTTTTCATGATGGTAAGCTTCATTTCGACATATTCCAATTAACAACTCTTACTGATGTTAGTAACAATCCGTCAACCTCTATTTTTTCTTGTGTTTTAGCAAATTTTTCCGACATTGTACCTTTATCACCATCTGCTTTGTATTTTGGCACAAGGGTCAGGGATCAGATTTATACTTATTGTTTTACACCTATTGTATAACTCCCGCCCTCATTTTGTGGCAAGTCAATCATACAAAATGAACACCCCTCTCCTGACTGCAGCCTCATTCCCCATCCCTTGTGGTACCTCGAGACCAAAAACATGTACCTTCAGCATGAATAAATTTTCTTTAATATTCTTCTTGTCGTAGTTTCAATAATTTTATCTTTGTGGGTATGGCCTTTAATATTTAAATCACACGTGATAGAAAGTGCTGAAACCCCTCCCCCACAAAAATATTTTTAGATCCTTTCTTTGGAAACTACAATGCAAGATTGACACAACGCAATTATTAATCGTGCCCCTCCACCTTTACTGTCTTCCCATATACTCTCTATGAAAGTCACATGTACCAGAGACAATCCCCGACAAAGGTAAATGAAACAAATCACCTTCTCCGATCCCCCTTTCAATGCTGGCTACAACCATTCAACCATCAGCTAGGACACAACATTGAAAAGGGGAAGGGGGATTTCAAGGGAAGTTTGAGAGTGTGAGTGCATTTTGTTACCGTACCAACGATTTTGTTTCATTTGTTTTGTCGGGGATTGTAGCCTATAGGCCTATAGCCTAGTCACTGAACATGTTCTTGGCCTGAAAAAGGGAAAACATGCACAGCAAAAAACACTGTGGCTGTTAAAACAAGTGGCAGTCACTGAAAATGAAACCCACATCTCAGTGCTTTGCACTGAAAGTAAGCAACAGCTAGGCCTAGGCTACTTAGCCTAGGCCTAAATGTAAAAGTGGGGCTAATGTTTCAGTGGCTTTCATGAGGCTATTCGGCCCCATACTAAAACTGCCCACACCTTTGTGTTTGCTTGGGTGAATAAACACCAAGTAACCCTAGTTTAATCCTCTTAGAATAGCAGTTATGTTTTATTTGTCCTTCACTTAGGCATTTCCTTTATGCCAACTAAACAAAAAGACATGCAATTGACCACCACCTTGTTCACTGAGGAGTAAATAATAACAAATAAGAGAGGAAGCCGTTTGTTAGCTAATAGCAATCTCAGCTTTACAATCCGCCTAGAGGAGGAAACTGTTGGAGGACCTAGTATACATATCGGTGCTCAGAGCAGCATGTAGACTTTGTTTTACTAGTGCAATAGGCCTGTTTGACCCCTTTAGGACTTTCTGGTATTTCTGTGGTAAAAGAAGTTAGGCTAAGAATAGTCTTAACCAAATAACTGAATTGTTTGTTGATAAAAAGGGGTTATTAAACTCTTCGACCATCCCATGTCAGATTTAGACCGCACAAGATTGTTTCACAATTTCTATCACGACAACCAGTCAACAATTCCCCAAAAAATGAGATTGATGAAATTAGGGTAAATTCACAATTAGGCAATGTTTATTTTGCAAAATAAGTGCAAAAATTAATGTATTTTGTATACAATAGACACATAAATAGAGACTGTATGCTACGTTCTTAAAGGATTGTTTTGAAAAGAATTTTTCAATTACATGAACTATGGTAATGAATGATAAGTAACAGTGCTTGTTGAATTTAAACCCACTGATAACATGGTGACACTATATAGCACATTCGTGTTGGTGTGTCGTTAAGCCCCATCTAACTAACTGATAAATTTCACAGGTGTTTGTTATGCTAATTAGCCATGAATAGTCAGCGGTTGAAAATTAAAGGGCAAATTGCAACTGTCCACTTTTTTGACTTGCCCCCTTCCTAGAACACATGAACTCTTTTGTCGAATGGTGAGTTGGCGTTTGTTTGGGTGTCGGGGTGGGGTTCGGTGCGTCTTTTACGTTAATGACAGACGTTTTCGTTCCTGGGTGGATGGTGGTGGTTAGCCTTTGTGTTCTTTACGGCCGGTTTGGGTTGTCCTTTTGTTGCAACGTGCCTGTTTCGATGTACGTATAAAATGTACTCTTTCTGGGGTGAGTTTACAATTTAAATTTGGTAAATTGGATCATTCATCGTGAATAAATAAAATTTTGTCATAAGTTTATACCTTGATTCAAATTTATGACCTTACGACCATGCACAAGATATTTACAGGATGCTGTAAAAAAGTCTACATTTTGAAACTAAGCCTAAATTTTAGAAGAGATGCAAAATTGTTCTAAAGTTCATTAATTGTGGTACTATTATTCTTTCATGCTTGTAAAACAGATTGTTACTCACAAATGAGGTAACCTTCATTAGAAATTTGATTAATTATGCAAATAAACCAAAACCGTCACAAGCAGTCGAAAACTTGGGGCCGGTTGAATACTGTGCATCTTACCGTAGGCTGAATTCCAATTTCCATTCCTATTCCTTCACTCTATGTTACTAATGTCATGGGCCGGCCCATCTAACTCCACTTAGGCCTTGCATAACTAACAGGAATAGATTTTACATGGAAAACAAAAAGGAGCATAGCCCTAGTCCTCTGTAAAGGACTGTGTGGTTTTCGCCGATTGCCCATTATACGCAGTACTTACTGCGACATATGAAAATAGCCGGGGGAGGGGGGGGGGGGGGTCTATACAACTGTTGAAATTAACTTTCTTTTTGCAGCAGAAATTTGGACGTAAAATCTAAGTTTTGATACGACGATATTCTTTTCCAGATCTTACATGTGTATTGTTTTATTCATTGTTTATCTTTTAGAAAGGGTCAAAATTAAGCTTGGAATGAAACCAGTAACCTTTTCGTGCCGTAATATTTACTGTGTGACTAAGAAACTTTGTTTACATTAGAATGCTTATGACCTGCATAGGCAGTGGTTATGTATATGTAAAGGAACTGCAGTAATCAAATGTTGCATGTGACGTCACAATATTAGACACATTGCATTACCAATATCAACTTATATTTCAAACGAAGCAGTAAATATTATTGACCTGACTGTATATATGTCAAAATTTTGGTGTTTGAACCAAAGGCCCTTCATAATTAGCTATATGACTGACGGACCAATGATAACCCCCAAGGTGAGCGTGGGAGTGCGTGCAACATATCTACAAGTATTATAACATTTTTAAGTCCAGTCTCTATGGGAAAAATTCAAAGCCCCCCTCCCCCTCATGCATTTCTTACATATGGACAGTAAGGAACAATGCATACTGTACAATTGATTAATAGTAGGGTCCTTTAATTTCATCATTTTGACTGTAGTCCATGCAAAGGCTGGCAGTATCTGATAACATTGTTAATTGGTCCGATGATTCGTGGGGAAGAGTGCTTACGCCAATCAATAACTTGTAACAGGGCAGTTTTTCTGAGAGGAAGAGGGGAGTGCTTTGTAAGTGCATTGAAACGGCACATACAAAACAAAAACTAAAACCGGATCGGGCAAAAACATAAACGCAAAACTATTTACAGACTGCTAAATCAAACAGAAAATTATGTTCATAACAGTAATAAGCTATATAAACACTTATTTACAAAACTATGAGAGGAAGAGGGGAGTCTTCAGACCTTCTACCGATCTTACACGTCTCTTATGCCTACAGGGATCTTACACGTCTCTTATCCTTACAGGAAATGTTCAAATACAATCCCACCCCCATCCCATCGCACCTGTAGAAGAAGACTGAAATTCCTTACATAATGACATACCAATAGTAGTGTAAGTTCATCTTGCAAACGGTAGTAGGCTAGTGCAAGGTTTCTAGGGGCATCAGGTAGAATGTATTTAATACTTTGACCCCCTATAAGTGCTCTCTGATCAGCCTCCCCTGTAAGTATTTCTTTTCGCTCACTTGACAAATGATCAGTGTACCAGACAACCAGACCACTGAAATTCGGCCTGTAGAAGGTTCACATGTGAACTTGTTAGCCTAAGTTTAATTTCTGGTGAGACAGACAGATAGGAAACATTAAAATTAGAAAACGGGCACATACACAGTCCTTTCTAACACAATAGAACTTGGTTGTCAAGCGTGCAGATGCTATAGTGCTCCCAGGCTTTGATGGGTCTGGATACAGCCACTTTTCATCACGTGCTTACACAATGTCATATGGTACTGTTTTTTCTTTCAAGGGAATGCAATACCACATTGGCGGCAGTTAATAGCCTTTGGATTATCATCCAGAAATACAACTATTAAAGGATTGTCATTATGGTGTATCTCTGAATACATCCGAGCTGGAACTGCGTTTTCTTCCACATTAGAAGACTAATCCTTGCTCGCAGGGCGCCAGCTGTGTTTGTGCCTCCCACCTTTCTTGCCTGACGTTCCTTTTGCTGGCCCCAAAAGACGCTGGCGTGAGGGATTTTTAGAGCGAGGTGATGTTGAAACATAGTCAAGGTAGTTGCTGAGCATCTATTTTCTCTGACACGACAATGCTGTGCTTACATAAGGTGTTATAACGGAATGCCTGACAAGTGCATGCCACGTGCTCTTTATGTACTGTGCACTCATAATATCCTTCTTTGCTGCGTTTTGCACTACTAGGTATTTTTCTACTGCACATATGAGAGAAGGCTTCTTTTGAATGCCCTGATCATTTCTCAGCAATTTTAGTGCTTCGTTGGTAATGACAGATGAAAGGTGTTCATCCAAGTGTAAAGTGGTCATCAATTCTGCTTTTAGATCAAATGAAAATTCCATCCGGTTCTCTTCTTGTGATTTTATGGAACTGACTTAGATAAGCCTTTCACGGAATGCTTCTTCAATGGAAAGCTTTTCGTGCATTTGTCATGTTGTACCAAACATCTATGTCCAATTGCAAATGTTGAGCACCGTCTGCTAGACGCAGTTCCCGACTTTCTCCACAGGTAGCAAGTCGCATTTTCTTTAGTTACAACTGGGGTAAAAATACCGAGAAAAAACAAAAGGGACAGTAAAAAGGTAAAACCTTGGGTCAATTTCAACTAAAATGATTACAGTGCCGATAGTGATTACACAGAGCGCGAGTCATGTCAAAAATTTCTATAAAGTTAACTTTCCTTGAGAAAGTCAAGAACAAGGGAAGAATCCGTTTGTCTAAACAGAGTTTTCAAGTCGGGCACCGTGTAGTATTTCTGGCGAATATGGGAGTATTCAAAGCAGTCAACGAGAATGTGACCGATGGTGAGGGCACAGTCACAAGGTATACAGTACGGTCTTTCATCTCCGTGAAGTAATAGGCGTGGGTAACGTAAGTGTGCCCGACGCGGGCCCTAGTCAGGACTAAATCGTCCCTCCGTTTACTGGAGACTGCATTTCCCTCAGTTCCTACCGTTGGCTTGATTCGATACAATTTGTTTTTGGGAAAGGAATACCATAGTTCTTGCCATTTTGATTTTACGAAGCCAGTTATCAATATGATCAATAGCCGGTAATCAGTATGAGACAAAAGGATGTTGGTGACATCTATCTGAAGGGCTTCTTTAGCAAGTGTATTGGCTCTTTCGTTCCCTGGTGTGCCAACGTGACTAGGGACCCACGCAAGCACAACTTATTTTTGCAATTGAACCAAGTTCCAATAAGCAATATACCAACATCACCCAAACCGAAATAGACGCCATATTCCACGCCAGAAAATCACTTTTGTTCAATAGCGGAAAACCTTGGCAAAAACGTGATTCGGACGGCTGTTTTGACGTCACGATGGGGAGTTTTGAACGGGCGGAAACATGCGAGCTTGTGTTGGGCTTTATTTTAAATGAACTAAAAGAAAAGTTTAGCAGAGGAAAGATCGGACTATACCTCGATGACGGCCTTGCCGTCTTTAACACAAAATCTGGAAGGCAAGCGGACAGGTTGAAAGAAAACTTTATTGCTGTGTTCCAAAAGTTTGGTCCAAAAATCACCATAACAGCAAATCTGACAGTGGTGGACTACCTCGACGTAACCCTTGACCTACGAAGCGGTCAGTACCAACCATTTATCAAACCAGGCGCCGCTTTACGTTGACGCCAGGTCCAATCATCCGCCTGTCATAATCCAGGAATTACCTAAAACCGTCAGCAAAAGAATCAAAGCACTTTCTTCTTCCAAGCAAATTTTTGACAATGCTGCCCTCCTTTACAACGACGCACTAAAATCTAGCGGGTACGGAGAGAGCCTGACGTATGAGGAAACTACACCACAGCAGCCCATAAAAAGACGTCGCCGTCACCGAAATGTGATTTGGTTCAACCCGCCATTCAGCAGAAATATCAAGAGCAACGTAGGGGGATTTTCTTAAAACTGCTAGATAAGCATTTTCCAAAACATGATCGGTTACACAAAATATTCAACCGCAACAACGTCAAAATTAGCTACAGCTGCATGAGTAACTTGCAGTCCATTATCGCCTCGCACAATTCAAGAACCCTTGAAAAATCGAGGACTCACACCCCCAGAAAGACTGCAACTGTAGAAAACCCGACGAGTGTCCCTTAAGTGGTAAGTGTTTGACGGCGAACATAATATACAAAGCAGAAGTGGCTCACAATAACACCACCGAGTCCTACATTGGCACAGTTATGCCAGATCTTGTAGGGTCCTTTCAGACGTGTGCGGTGCGGGGACACAGTATTCAGCAGAACCTCTGGTTGGTTCGAGACTTAGTTCAATACTTAATGGACCGTGATCTTCCATGTGCGCTTGTCTCCCTCGATCAGAAGAAGGCCTTCGACATGGTTGATCATGGATTCCTCTTTAAGATTTTGAGGAAGTTTTGTTTGAATCCAGTTTTTGTTAAATGGACTTCCTTATTGTATCAGAGTGTAAACAGTCGGGTTATCGTTAATGGCCTACCGTCAGACCCCTTCAGTGTCCAACGTGGGGTACGGCAGGGGTGCCCCCTATCACCTCTACTCTACGTATTGTTCAGTGAATCCCTTGCAAGAGCCTTTCAAGTTGAGCCTTTGTTTCAACCATTTCACATTCCCGGTGGCGTTGAAGTTCAGTGCCTTCAGTATGCTGATGACGTCACATGCGTAGTCTCCGACCTAGCTTCCTTCAAGGCCCTTACTGGCACGTTGTCTAAGTTTCAAAGAGCCACAGGTGCCAGACTGAATCCCAATAAGACCAAAGGACTTCGCCTTGGTAAGTGGCGGTCAAGAAGACTGCCCTTCGCTGCATCATGGGTAGATGACGCCATAAGGATCAACGGCATATGGTTTGGTTATGGGCCAACAGAGTTACTTACCTGGAATGAAAAAGTGGACCTGGTGGAAGCTAGGTTGCAGGACTTCGGCGAGCGTCACATTAGCCTGTTCGGAAAGGTGACAGTTATCAATCGTTTTATTTATCCCCTTTTGTGGTATCCAGGCACTGTTCTGGCTGCTCCAAAGGGTGTCCTGTTGCGTCTCGAGAGGGCTGTGTTTAGGTTTTAATGGTCAGGGAAGACGGAGCTCGTAAGAAGAGGGATGGTATATCAGGATGTAAGGCGTGGTGGGTTGGGCCTTGTGCATTTTCCTTCCAATCTCCGTTTTCTCCTGACCATGTGTGTTTATAGTGCTGTAGACAGCAGAATGCCTTTTGCGTATTTTGTCCGTTATTGGGGGGGGGATTATCATTCCGTCGGTTCTCAGTGAACCCCACAGCTGGAGGCCCTCGGAGGCATACAGTCAAATGAGAGAAACGCTCCTTATTATGTCCACACTTGGAGATGTTTCACAGTTAAGTGCAAGGGATCTATACCGGGCTGTTTTTGAAGAATTGGTTGGTCAGGTCCAATCCAATCCAATCACTATGCTTCAATGTCGGAAGTGGGGCGTGTAGTCCACAACAGATCATTAGATTGCCGAAGGCGAGACTTGTTGTGGCGAATCGCACATGATGCGATTGTAACTAATCTCAAGCGTCTTCGGTGGCGTCTTGGAGATGGCATTTGCCCACGCACTGGATGCACAAAGTGGGATAGTGTGCCACATGTGTTTTGGCAGTGTGAACTTGTGGCCCCCTTCTGGGAATGGTTCCAAGTCCTGACTGATCGCTTGACCTTGGGAAACACATGGGCGGTCGGCCAGGACTATGCTTTGTATTTGGCCAGGACTATGCTTTGTATGGTCTTTCACCCCCGCCATGCAATACAAGTATTCAGGGCATTCTTACCTTTGTTTCGGCCAACATAAAGCTGGCCTTATGGAGAGACCGATGTAACATTGTTTTTAGGGGGATGGGGAAGCCTGCGGACGTCGTCCTGGCGTCGGTGAAGGCGGAGGTGAGGCTGAGGGTTGAGTCCGACTTCGTTCGTTTGCCAAGGTCGGCGTTCGGTAGGCGATGGGGTCCACTCGTTTCGGTGAGGGGGGATCGTGTGGTGGTCTATTTGTAATAGGGTGGGTCTGTAAGGTGCTTGTAAATAGTTGTAAATAGTATGTAAATATCTGTGTGTATAGCTTTGTTACTGTAGTAGACATAATTTTCTGTCCATAGTTTTGTAAATATCTGTATGTTCAGCTTATTACTGTAATGAACATAATTTTTCTGTTCGATTTAGCAGTCTGTAAATAGTTTTGCGTTTTTTTTGCCCGATCCGGTTTCAGTTTTTGTTTTGTATGTGCCGTTTCAATGCACTTAAAAAGCACATTGGCATGTATAACGGACCATTCAAAACAATGTACAATAATCACACTAAGTCATTCCGTAATAAACCTTACGCGAACGAAACCGAGCTGAAGCAGAGAAATCGAGACTTTTCAATCAAATGGACAATACTCAAGCGAACAGATGTCAACAAAAGGACAGCCACGCAGTGCAGTCTGTGCCTGGAGGAGAAACTAGCGATTGCCACTGCTCACTCAAGGAAACAAAGCCGTCTTAAGTGTAGGCATATAGGTTTACTCAACCATAGCAGAAGAAAGCCGCATTTTTTGTTCAAACGGGAGTGTTTACAGGTGTATGAGCTCAGTTGCCTGATGATCGCAGAAGAGCGTGAAACTTGAAATAGCAAGGCTAGATCTTGATTTTTAGCTCACACACTTAATACAGTGTGTGAGGTTATAGAATGGGCTTAATGGCGTCAACTTTTCACTTCGTCACGCATGGTCGACTTTGTGAATTGTGTGTAGCGTTAACATAACTTCGATTGGCCGTTTGTATCACATGACTTAGGTCTCAATTCGTGACTGGTTCTCTGGCCAGCTGGACAGCGTGCAGGACTGCGTCACTTGCTCATACTATGACGTCATAGCTCTAGCTCCGGCCGTCTCTCCTCCGTACTTCTCTAGCCTAGCTCTGCGATCTGTTACCAGACTTTCGATCTCATTTTATCCAGTTATAGTTTTATCTTCTGATATTTGGCTTCATCTAAATTTGCTTTAACTGACCAGTGCAGGACATTTCATCTTTATCAAGAAATAAACCCGGTAAGATATTTTGATTTGTATTTATGCACTCTACCGAACTCATCGCATGCTTAGGCTAGCCTAATGTTAAGCAGCCGGAGTGTTGGACTGTAGCATTTAGCCTAGGCTAGGATAACGTTACTTAGGCATGGAACCTTCCTTTAGGCTAAATGATACGGGGATTGGATATTTTTATCCAGCAATCAGTTTGGGAAAAGTTATTGGTATGATTTGAAATTTTTTTCATTAACGTAAGGCATGTTTATGCAATCTACCGAACTCATCGCGTGCCTAGGCTAGGTAGGCTAGGCTAGCCTAACGTTAAGCAGCCGGAGTGTTGAACTGTGGCATTTAGCCTAGCCTACGCCTAGGCCTACTTAAGACTTGCCATGATAAAAGTTATTGGTATTATTTGAATTTTTTTAGGAACTTTTTTTAGAGATTGTTAGCCTAACGAACATTAGTTAGCCTAACGAACATTAGCCTAATGTACAATAGATCATATTTTTGCCAAAATAAAACGTTACAGTGGTATGATTTGAATATTTTTTTGAGGAATTTTACATTAACGTAAGGCATGTTTACGTAATCTACCTAACTCATCGCATGCCTCTAGAGGCTAGCCCAATGTTAAGCAGCCAGTGTTGGACTGTGACATTTAGCCTAGGCTAGGCTAACGTTACTTAGCCTAGCCTAGGCATGGAACTACCATTTAGGCTAAATGATACAGGGATTGGAAATTTTTGTTATCGAGCAATCAGTTTGGAAAAATGTTACTGGTATGATTTGAAATTTTTTTGAGGAATTTTACATTAACGTAAGGCATAGCCTAACGAATGTAACCCTAACTTATAGCTTAGCAGACTTCCCTTGTTTAACGTTAGAGTAGCCTATAACGTTATGCCAAAGTTAGGCTACGCCCAGGTTCGTTAGCGGGGTAAGTTGCAGTCATTCATGGTTCGGGAAGTATTTTATCCAGCAATCAGTTTAGAAAAGAGGGATTTTGTCCAAGATATTTACGCCCCCAAATACTTAAGACTTGCCATGATAAAGTGTGGGCCTAGCCTAGCCTACATCAGAGCAATTTTGAATTTTGAATGTATTTGATGAACTTGTGACAAAAACTAAAAAAAAAAAACTCTCAGATAAAGTTGCACTTAATCTACAAATCCAACAACAAATCATAGACTATTTCAGAGTTGATGTGTATTCTCTCTCTCTCTAGAATAACTCTCAAGCATAATCTGCAATTTCAGCAATTTCGTTTGCACAATTTTCGTTACTGAAAATAATTTGTAATTTGTAATTTTGACACGTCTCTGGGGGCAAACTGGTTAACTGAAGGGGCAAACTGGCATTTAGGGAACAAAACCAACCAGCTACCAGTAAGCCTAACCGAAAGGTATCCAGTTGAATCAGTCCTGCTTTTTTGCCAGCAAAAGTTCTCAAAGGGTTTTACGAAACATGTGGCAAAAAAAAAATCTTTTATGTTTCAGAACATGAATTTGAATTACAACCCTGCATGAAAATTTCCAAAGTGTTTCACACTTGCTAATTTGTCGAGGAATTTCTAAACACAAATTTATTGCTGCAATTTTGTTCCATTTTCTTGACAATGAGAAGGTATCATGAACTACTGATGCAACTGTGTGGACTTCATGCATTTATCAATGAACCTACTGCCTATGTAAAATCGATCAAACTGTGTTAGTCGGTGACTAGATTTTTATACCACTGTCCGAGAACACCTGACGCTTGAGAACACCCCAAGTTTACCCTAGATGTAGCCAGTAAATAGACATTACATCTCAATCACAGTTGCCATAAGGGTGGGCAGCCCTAAATATATCACCAATATACTTTTATCCCAATGTTGTGATCTCCAAAATAGAATGAAGGTCACACCCAAGAAGTATCTCCTATTTCTCAAATTTCTTGTTCAGGCATCAGCATAAAATAATTATAAAAATTGGTGTAATAACTGAGGAGCAGTGGCATTTGATCCTGGTTGCGTTGGTAATTCACGAAATGGAGGTTAAGCATTTGAGGTCACTGTGGTTCAAAGTGAAAATTTGTTTAATGAGATATTTGAAGTGTGCATATTTGGGTGTGCATGCATTATGGGCAGGAGATGGTCAATATTGTTTTTGGCAGAAGTGAAAGGTCATCAACCCAGCAAAAACATAGGAAACAGAAAGATTTAAATCAACAACCTGAAGATTCGCCTTTGCAGAGATGTCAATAGTACAGTTTTCTGGTATTTAGTACAGATTTTTGTGCAAATGAAAGCTTTTGCTTTGTCTCAGTAAAGATACTTAAATATGATCACTGAAGCACAGTAAAAAGATCTCCATTGAAATAACAATGTTCAGTAAGTAAAACTGCAACTGGTGGAGACTATACTGTGTAACTGCATCGGCACCAAAGCATACTGTGATTAACTAGATGGAATAAGGCACATGAAGTGCTTAGTATGGATTAGGTAGAACATCATTTCTAGCTCAATGCAGGAAATAATTTATCCAGTATCGCATCGCAATTTGCTACACAAACAGGCCACTAAGTTGCTACACAAATGAAAAATTGTTTAGCAATTTTTTGTGTGCATAACCCTTGCATTTTCACAAACAATGTGTGAAAGACCTCAAAAATCTTCTCAACTGCTACGCAACATTTGAATGCTACGCAAAATTTCAATGCTAAAATATTTCCTGCAATGTGGACCTTTAGACAATTTTTTAAAAATTCCCTAGCAAATTCGTCAACAAATTGTTGCGATTAATCTCCAGTATTCTGATCTTTTGTTTTAGACTCAAGAGCCCCTACAATAAGCCAGTATTGAGTTCTTACACGTATACATATTATATGAGATATTATTTTATTGCATGAATTTTAAATACAAAAGCTATCTCATAAATTCATGCATTGTTTTCAGGTGTATCCTATCAAAGAAGGACAAAATTGGAAAACAAGGGATGTCATCATTGAGGTTCCTCCAACAACCAAGAAGATATGTTGCAAGTTGTGGAATAACTATGCCAATTCAATTAAAGATGATGACAACGGGTCCACAGTATTTCTCAAAAACAAGTGGACAATTACAACGAACAACACCAGTTAAGGACAACGACACTGTCTTCCCTAATGGTAAATAATAATTACAGTAATTACAATAAAAATAATATTGATATGTTTTTTTCCTCCCCTTTAAAAATTTCATTCAGGTTTGAGACTGCTTACAAACACAAGAAAAATCACTGTGTTCCAAAAAAATTATATTCAGACCAGATGATGTTGCTCCAAGTAATAGCCAGAGACAGGAAAATAATTAGAGATCCGGGTACCTACTCAGTGCCACCCAACATGGTGGCAATCCTACATATAATCTAACATCAAATAAACCATGCAAAAACATTTCCTCTTTCTAATCTTAAGCTTTCAAGAGACAAATCTGCATTGGTGTTTCTCCTTTGTCATCTATCTGAAGAGCAAACAAAACTTAAAATTGTAAAGACACCTTTCCACCAAACAAACAGATATTTAACCCTTTAAGTAACACATTGCACACAAGAGGCACAATGAAACAGTTGACATTTTCAAACTTTTATAAATCTACCTTACCAAACATTTCAAAATGTCAACTAATATGTTAAATAGAAAGAACAAAAGTTTCTTTCCCACTGATGTTTTATTTAGCTGTTTCGAGTAAATTCAGCAGGATTTTCCAAAAAAAAAAAAATCCGTACTTGACATCCCCCAAGAGTTGGTATTTTTGATTCTTGGCGTAGGCAGGCAAGGAATCTATGCGATGGTGATGTTGTGTGTGTGTATGTGTGTTCGTGACACATTGCTCGTAATCGCGATATCTCGAGATAGGAATGACCAGCACTTTTCATATTTGGTATATAGATTTGTCATGTTGAGAGGAAGAATCCTATTGTTTTTGGTGGAGGTCAAAGGTCATTTGAGGTCACCGGCAGTACATTGCGAAAAACATCGAAAATGGCTTCTAAACACGATATCTCAAGGTAGGAACGACTGACACTCTTCATAATTGGCATATAGATTTGGTATGTTGAGAGGAAGAACCCTATTGTTTTGGCAGAGGTCAAAGGTCATCTGAGGTCACCATGGGTGAAATTGCAAAAAACTGTAATTGGCTTCACTTTTTATTTTTGTTTCTCCCTCCAGAGAGTTAGAAGTTTGCACTTCAAATTTTTTCACAATTCACTCAGCTTTGAAAAGATTTTTGCCTCCTTTCCCCCTCCCCAAAGAGATTGTTCCCCCTCCCATCAAAGTGTGCATCGAAGCTGCTATTCATGAAATTCTGTTGCTTGCAGCCTCCACCTATGACTGCCTCAGTAACTTGCTCGTTCAACTGCTTGTGGTCATTTAACTGTTAAGAATATTCAGAAGGAGCACAATGGTAGAGTAGAAGCCTGGAGACTGTTGCCAGGGAGAAAAAGGTATAAGCCCCTAACTGCATTCATAAAATTATTTCAGTGGTTATACTGTTATTGTTGTTAAAAACTTTGCTCTGCCTTCTCCGTTCTGGAAAGATTCATTATTGTCATGGGTAAAACCAAATTAAAACAAACTTGTTACTTGTCACTGCTTGTTTTTTTTTTTTTCCACAGCTATGTCGTAAGTTATTAGTAATAACCTATGACAGGGCTGTAAAAAAGAAGCGAGCACAGACAAATAACCTTTTTAGTTTTTTGTGTAATTTTGGCTAAACCATAGCAGTAATGGTCACCAGAGGTCAAACTGCAGAAACGTCTTAAATAGCTTGTTAAAACCATAAGAACCTTATTGTTTTTGATAAAAACCAAAAGTCATGTCAAGGCAATTGTTGTCCATTTGGGGTCACCAGAGGTCAAAAAGTAAAGTATTTCCAAGATTGAAAAGGAATCACTAAGCCCTTCGGCTTTCTGGTTAGAAAGAACTACTCTTTCTCTTTCATTTCACACTAAAGTATGTTTGTAGGATGTATACTTTTTGTGTTATGATTCTTTGAAATGACCATGTATTTTACCGGCCTTTTTGCCGTATCGTTCTTTAAAGGGTTAGGAATAAGTTATTATGTATCATTACATTGCAGATAACAACACCAAAGAAGACGGGCAAATTTCAGATCACTGGTGTCGATTATGAAGAGTAAGTACTACAACATTTTGTATGACTCAGTAAAGTCAAAAAATTTGAAAATATATATTAAGAGGATCAAAAATGAATTCTAACATTCCAACTCCCCATCTTCAAAGGTCATTCCTGAGCTGAGATATAAAATGTTAAAGTCTATTCACATAAAACAAATTGGTCCATTGTGCAACAATTTGACTTTTGATTTGTACAACTCACATTATCTGCCTTGTTTCCCTTTAAAATTGAAAATGCTTTTATGACATTGAGCACTTCCTGATTGCTTGCACAGCATGTTTAACAGAGAGGGATTAATTAATTACATCACACCATTAGAATAAGAGCACTATCACACCTTGGTACAAGGTGCAGTAACTTCCAACAAAACAATGACATCACAAATTATTGCACAATATGCCTTTTTGAGTGAATGAGTGAATTAACTTCAACATTTTATATCTCAGCTCAAGAATGTCCTATGAAGATCGGGAGTAGGACTGTTAGGATTCATTTTTCATGTTCTTTAGTATATATGACTTGAGGTACACCTTAAGGAGCACATTTAGTCGGATTTCTCAATTCTGAGTTGAAAGTCCATAAAAGTGTTTCCTAGACCAAAAGCATAAATATTCTTGATCACTGAAAGACAAAAAACTTGACAGCGTTCAAGTTTAGTTCTTTTTGCCTGCAGTAATGCGTGCAGAGAGGTAACTGGCATGGCCAGGGTATCACTATGTATTTTTAACCCATTACGGAACAGCTAGCACAATGCCAAAAAGTTGACATTTTCAAATAGACATCAACATCATCTGTTGAAGGAGTAGTTTATGCAAAAATTTAATTTTTAAATGTGAAAGAGGAATCAAATCTACACAGTGTGGTGAAAATTCCACTCAAATCGGACATATATTTCTCGAGATACCACCAAATCAGGAGACAAGGTTTACCTTTACCTGCTTATATCTTGAGAACTACACATCCAATTTTAATGCAAATTTCACCAAAATGCTTAGGATAAGTACCCCTCTAACATATCAAAACTTGATGTGGGCTTAGACCCTTCTTTTACTCCCTGGAGAAGGCACTCCACAAAATTTGTTCACTTGCATTTATTACAGCAATGAGTCTGATTTGCTCCTATCAGCAATTTCGTATCTCAATACATAACATATATTGAGATATTGTCACACTAGCCATTTGCTAGCTGTAGCTAAATATTCTTTTCAGCATGGCGATGTTAGGGAGGTTTTACATTTTAATCATAAAATCTTGAAGCTCTGTGCAATGGTATAAGTATGTGATAGTCAGAATTTGAACTTGATATTCTGATTAAGTTCTGATAAGTTGATAACTTAAAGAGTTAACTGTAATTTGGCAGCAAGTGGCCAAACAGTTTTTCAAGGCAATCAGGGACATTACAGCTCATTGCAAAATACTCTTTTTCCCACCATGCATTATTCTGTGTATTTAGTCTGGCTGTTTTTTCTCTGGCCTCAAAACCTCTGCAAAACCAAGCATAAGGTAACTGTTACATGATCCTGTCTGGTCTGATCAAAATGTTTGTTTATTTACAGTTGATTGAGTTTCTAAACAGGACACTGGTGGCTCCGTTGAGTTCTTTACTAATATATTTGAAGAAGACTACAGGAGATACAGTACCATTAGAGAGGGTGGTGTTGAATAAAGGTAAAAGGCAGTTTAGGAAAGCTAAAACACTGATCTCCATCTGCTTGGTAGATTCAATATGTTTTACATGCAGCAATTTATCACTTATTATGCCAGCGTCATTTGAACTTGTTTTAAGTGGTCATACAAAAAAGGACCATTTCAGTTTTGAGTATAAAATTTACAGTATCAGGATACTATAATTATAAATTTCTGCTATCAATATTTGATTGATCACGCTGCAATAGCTACTGTAACCTACGTGTACTGTATAAAAAACTGTATGTCATGATATAGGAAGTTTGTCTCATATTTAATTTTCATGTTTGATGCTGTACAAGATTACTTAAATGAGGTATTCTCATTTCTGTTGCATCTTTACAACAAAACTTAAATGCATAGTTCCACTGCTTCAAAATTATGGTTGATCACATATTTGCGTAAGTATTGAGATTCAGCAGCATAGCTGCTCTAGTTTTCAGAGGAATCACTAAAATTTTAACCAAAGTGCATCCCTTAATCAATTTTCAATTTAAAGAGACACATTTATGATAAGGAAAATGCTATTTTAACAAAATAATTCTTCACATTCTCTTGCAGAGACAACTAAACACTCATAACCAACTGTGGACAAATCCTCGAAATGCATGAATCTTTGCTCACAGAACTGGACATGTCACCAACAGACTTCATTGATATTACACCATTAGTGGTCAGTGTTGAACTTTACATGAACAAAGTTACAAAAATACAACTGGAACGGTAATTTGGAAAGCCCTCACTCAGGATACCAGCCAAGCCATCATGTGGACAGCCTGTCCTTGCCAGTGGTAGACTGCATTGAACATTCTCCTTGACAAACAACCCCAAATACGTTACCTTCTTTAAGGACTTTAATCGATTTTCAAACCGTAATGACACTATATAAATATAAACTTCAGTTATCTTCAAAGCAGAGATCAACATAAATATCACTGTCCTCATATAGTCCATACCTGCCAACCTTTACGATTTGGGTGAATTATTACGATTTTTTTATACCTGACCACGAATTCCGAATTTACAGGGCCCAAATTAGGATATTTCATTTTCCCGCACCCCAAAGTGCTGTCTCTAACTATAAACATGCGATGAGGAACGCCACTGCACATTACGACTTGTGGTAATACACTCAGTGCTGCACTGCCTGATACTGCCTCGCAGTCAACTTAAGTTGGCTCTTGTGTGTAGTATGCAGTACCGATTGTAGGCAAACGGCAGTCAATACAGTACGTAAAACACACAGCACGTGTTTCCACTGTTCTGTACCGTGCGGCTGGCGGTGCATATCCGTCTCTGTTTGACCAGGGAGTTTGGAAACGATTACGCTTCGTAGCTCTTTCTATTGGTTGTTATTATTGTTCCGTTTGAGATTCTTAGTACCAGTGGATGTTCTGTGAAATCAGGGAGATGCAACGGAATTCAAGCCTACTTTTCTTTGCGGATTGCCTAACTGTACGTTTTGAAACATCAATTCTGGTTAGCGGAACTCGGAATATTTCTCAATGAGGCCTAACGTTAGGCGCCGAGTGATACAATAGCTCCCTACGTTATGCTACTGAATGTTACCGAGTTCATCACATATCAGTAAGGTGCAGTACACCCAGAAGATATTTCACAAAACAAGAAAAATAAATAAGTAGGGTATTTTTTCAAGGTTTATTTTATTCAAAACTAGCACCAAATGTTGCACCATTTTGCGTCTAGCCCGTCTTACAAAGGCAAAAATTCTCAAAAGGGGGGGGGGGGACCCCTCCCCCGGGCCAGCGAATACCAACTCATATATTCATTACTATTTTTCTGTGGGAAAAGTTGGCAGGTATGAATTATACTTCCAGCCTGCATTGCCAATCATTTCATGTTTTAATAGTTTCTATAAGTTTTTGGTTCCTTGTGTTAACAAAGGAACCTATGCATTTAAGTTGGCGTATGTATGGGTGTGTGGGTATGTGAACAGGAATGTGAGGTATGTGACACGATAAACCGAGCACTCGATTTGTCTCAAACTTGGTGTGTACGTGTAT
Organism: Holothuria scabra; assembly: GCA_037179385.1. Taxonomy (NCBI): domain Eukaryota; kingdom Metazoa; phylum Echinodermata; class Holothuroidea; order Aspidochirotida; family Holothuriidae; genus Holothuria; species Holothuria scabra. Next base: position 40,477,197 of record CM074183.1, read on the forward strand.
CATATTCAGGAGATGTGCCCTAACATTTTTGGTGCCAATATCTTGCATATTAATGAGTGTGGAGGGCTTAATGTGTGCATTGGAATGTGAGGTATGTGACTCGATAACCGAGAGCTCAGTTTTTATCATACTTGGTGGTACATATATTATATTGAGTAGATGTGCCCGATTGTTTTTGGTGGTCATACCTTGCATATTAATGAGTGGGCGGGGCTTAATATAAAAATTCTTAAGTTGTCAATATCTTTGCAGTACATTGTGTGTTGTTTGATTTTAGTTACATTATCAGGGCATTTTGACTTCCACTGCCAGTAGTATTCATGGGAGTCAGGGCTAAATAAATTACTGAAGTTGTTGATATTATAGTAAAAACTCATCAAAGTTCAAAGCTGTGAAATTGCTATAAATATGAGATCAGAAGATCTGTTCAACATGGTGTGTTTTGAAATCAGCTCTTGACTTGCATGTAATAACTTTTGCTTAAAGATGGAAATGTCAAAGATCAATTTTCTCCCCAAAAAGATGTTATTTAGGAGAAATATGGACTAAAAGTTAGATAAGTCATTTTTCCTAAAAACTGAAAGGATCCTATGTACCAACATAACAGCTTAAAACTTACTGTACTTGTGAACTTCTGTAAGTTCTCATTAATTAGTGTAAACATAGATTCCTCAAGAAAATTGACAGTAACTAGCCTGGTCCTGACCTTTTTGTTTTAATTTATTAGGTGAAATAACAGTTGAATGTCCAAGTAGAAGGACACTTGACCCTCCTGAATATATACCCCCCTGGGTTGTTTACTTTTGTGGAATTTGAAGGTCATACTGTATGGAGGTCACAAAACTTTCCAAACAAAGTGCAATACCTCATCACAGATTAATATTAAGAACCTCTTCTTTGGGCATGTTGCAGTAAAAGTTAAGCCATATTGTCTAAGCAAAATTATCTGGACCAAGCCAAAGGCACACTTTCCAAGGCTTCCCTCACTACTCAACAAGGAACCATAGTGCCTTTCGGCTCTTGTTACATTTTCCTTTTTTCCATTTCCAGAGTTTGGGGCATGCAATATTTTATCAGTACATGTGTCTATTCTGAATTAAAAAAGGAAAATAGATGTTTGTCATTTCAAATGTGATATGACTTTCTATAAACAGGACACAAAATACTACATCTTTCATTATAGAATAATTTATGTTCTTAGTAAACTTTCATACTACAATTAATATTCTGAGAACATAAACATAAAGGACAAATATAGTTGTAGTTGAAAGACTCTTCATTTTTGCCTTAAGATAATCATTTACAAAGACTAATTTAATAATAAAAAATAAAATACCTATAGAAATTGTGTTGCTAACTTTCTTTCAAATGTCATCTACATTCGTGTGTCCCCAATTGCCCAGTTCATTTTCAAAGATCACAATGAAGTTTCAAAGATCCAAGAGAAGCCCAAGAAACTAATTGACTACCAAAGTTTTTAAGAAACAACCCACAATGTCGCTGTTACCCCTCACCAGATCTCCCAACCCTCCCTCTTTAAAGACACAGTATCGTGGCGCGAAACGGGGGCGACATTTGGACAGCCTTCAAAAGATTTGTTATCCCACCCAAAATCCCGGATGTAGCCCATAGACACAGTATGATAACAGTTCATACGATTGGGTGGGATAGCGTATTGCTGCATATGCTTGCTTGTGTGAGCGTTAACAGGCGTAGTATCTGTGTTAATTTGTATGTAGCAGGGAGTTGTTTTCCTGATACAAGTGAGTACCTTGCTCAGTGACAACAGAGAGACCCTTGGGAATTTTCCCAATATCTTGGGAATTTTGAACCGTCTCGATCATTCTTTTCCTTCCCACTTTGAAAAAAGAAATATTTTGTGATTGTTTCTTTGTTTTACTTTTTTAAGTCACTTATTAATTAGTTATGAAATATGTGAATAAGTTCTAATAAGAATGCCAAGGTGGCTAATTTGTATTAAATTTCCGTGTTTTGTGTTTTAATTATCAGTTTGACTTCGATGCTCTTAGAGGCTATTATTACTGTAGTTCAACGTTGATAGGCTATACGTTGTTATTCGAGAAGTGATCTTGGGAATTTCTAAAAAGACGAACTGGCCTAGGAAACCTGCATTGAACTTGACAGATTGGTCGAAGCGAAGGGGCTAGTCTTAGTCTTACGACAGCAAAATGTCTTCCTGTTCAGAACTTCAGAAAGAAAAATCGAAGGACAGCGTTTGCACACGTTGTCACGAGAAGGAGAAATCAAACGAGAAAAATAGAGTAGCAAACGAAAGTCGGAGTTCCCTTTCCCATTCTTACGCGGAATAGGCCCTAGCCTACCTAACGTTAGATCGCCGCAGAAAAAGCAGGTTGATTGATTGGGGAATGGCAAGTCTCTTGTTTATAACGGCGATTTTGCGAAACATCATCTCACAGATCATGCTCAAAGGTAAGTGAAGTGTGTTTGTTCAGTTACTGATAGTAAAAAGTAAACAGGATTCCCGTCTCGTTAGTGATCCACATACCCATCCCACGCGTGTTTAGCATATGTACAGTACAGAGTATGCATATGCATAACGTTAGGACAATTTTATTCGTAGCGATATGCCTAGTAAAACTTTTGACGAGCTACCACAGGTTACAGCAGAAGTGATCAGCACTACATTTACCACTTCATCAAAATCGTAACCCCAGAATAAGCCGCACTACTTTTGAAAAAATCTGACTAGCCTATGCCCTCGGTTTGCTCATATACATGCCCCATCTAGTTAACACTTATGATCTCTCAGAGGGCCTGGCGCGGAGTTTGCACTTTCCCCAATATTGCCTTCTCAAAACTTTCTTATCAAGCATAGACCTACAATATGCTATCACTTAGATAATCCTAGCTGTTTCATTAGCCCACAGTCCACTTGACAATGAGTAAGTGCTCAGCTTTGCTGGATCAGTAATTTGCCAAAGATTTGACTTGATGAGCAAAACAGTCTGTAAGCCTGAGCATGTTGGATTTATAATATAAATGAAGATTATCTGGTGCAATATCAGGTGAGCAGGATCAAGACGCCATTATCCAGTAATTGTTTTCTGTAACTTTGCTTATGCTTGAGTGACCTCCAGCTGCATAGTAATTGATACTAGTTATATGACTTGCAAAAAAGGAAATGAATTAGGCTTTGATAAGCATCATTCATTCCAGGGGGGAGGGGGGGGGGGCAGTTGACCCTAGTTGCCCCCCCCCCCAGATCTCCCTGGATCTGCCCTTGATGAACATAATTAGCCTTCTGTTTTGTAATTGTGTGAAAAATATTTTGGACAACCAAATTTCCTTCTGGACAACTAAAATGAGTGAAATGGTTGCCCCAAGACAACACTAAATATTTTAAAAATGGAGGCCTGGGCTATGAAGGGTACTGTAAGGTAGGCTAAGCATAGTATAGCTGCTGTACCTGTACATACAGTATAAAAAGTTGTTTTCCCCAAGATCTAGGGAAATCTTGGCATATAAATGCTATTTCTGGGTTAGGTTTCAACCAAGTATAGTTCAAGTCAAGCTAGTCTTGACCTTTTTTTCTGTTTTGGTTCACAGGCTTGTTTTCCCTACTCCATGCTTTTGCAAGCACATTAATGGCAGTAGGTTCCATTTTTAAAGTCTTCAGTGAGACCGGGCAGGGAATCTGTATGTTGAGTGTACATAAAATGCCAAATGCAATAAAAATTAATGCCTGAGCAAAATTTATGTCCTCGGTTATTGATAGTGGCATTACTTGACTCTTTCATCGGGAGAGGGAAAGTGCTGAAGTGGTGGGGCAAACGAAAATGCTCCTACTGTCGCCTATCGAGTGCCACTATTGACCAGCACATTGCGTACAGAGAACACTTTGCCTGAAATGTGTTTCAGATTGCATAAGATGGTACTTCCCAGCTGTTGTTTTTACTACTAAAAAGTGCTGCTATCAAGATGTTTGTGAAGTTCTTACACATTTTGCCCAATATACTTTTTACATGGGGGGGGGGGGGGTATACAAGAGCCACTGCTGATGCCACTGGTAATCGGTAGGTTGATTTAAAATTGCTTTAGAAAGAATAGATTGCAATCCCCCCCCCCCTTGTCCCTTTCTGTTTTAATGGGGCCTAGTGTTCACATCATCATCAATCATCATTATTATGACTCTTATAACAACCAATTTTGACACCACCCCTTAATCAGTGAGGGATATATGTGATTTGAAATCATGGAAGTCTGATATATGCACTCTTCCCTAAGATAAAATACTGTTTCATTGCAAATAGTCTTGATTTACTTTTCAGGTGTTCTTCAAAGTACTGTACATGCAGTGGGCCACACAGACAGAGCCAAGTGAATGACCAACCTCACCTCAGTTGCTAGCTGTTACACCCATAGGTGAGTGAAAATAACTGCAGGATGTATTAAAACAAGTCTTTCAATTTCCAAAAGCATGTTTTCCCAGCTAACTTCCAGGTAGTACTTCCATGGTTCACAACACTATAGCACAGAACAGTCTACCTTGTGCTGTTAAGAATTGCTCGTAACATTTTCGCGGCTTTAATTAGTACCATGAGTGGTGGCTCTATGTTGGGGCAAGAGGGGGAATTTGCCCTCCATAGATTTTGTCCTTGGCCCCCCTCACTCCCCCTCCCCCCGCCCAAATGTTAGCTGGTCAGAAAGGAGTTGGGTTTGGGTTTACTGAAAAGAATTTAAATAACATACCTCTCCAGAGACTACATTTTTCATTCAGAGATACAGTATGCTAAAACCTCAGAGCTTCCAGGGGCGAAGCCTGTTTGATCCTGCCTACTGTAAGAGGTGACGAAAGGGAAAACTAACTTGTACTTGAACTGTACTTGAAATTAAATTTAAACTTTGAACTTTATATTGAGTTGACTGACACAATACTGTACATGACATGTTCATGTTGAGTATAGTTAAATCTCATGTTTACTATCTAGAAACTTTATATCTATATTTACTAAAATATTGCACAGTTTATGAGCATTGTTAGGCCTTTATCCAATATCTTGTTTGATAATGATGCAGAGTTGCAGTATCAATTAGTTGTCCACAAAGCCTGAGTGAATATTATTTTCTCCCAATTGCACAATATACCCACTATGGTAATGTTTTGACGTTGCCAACATTTTCAGAATTATAATTGTAATGTGCTTGATTAGTTTACCTTTACAAATTGGGCTAGTTGCTATATTGATATGATGTGCTCCCTTCCTTGAAGACAAGAGCATTCACCCCAGTATACAGTACAGAAGTGTACAGTAGTTAGACTGCCCTGTTTCATGATTGGCTATAGAGTCAAGTGACAATATTCTTTCCTGAAATGTGAAATTTACTTAATTGCTTGGTTTGCCTGAATATCCAATATTATGGAATGAGAAGAAAATTGTGAGATACCTCCTTAAAAACAAGCCTTGCCCTATTATCAAGTTTACAGTAGTTAGAAGTGTGGTTATAATAATTGAAAATCGCATCCATACAGTTCATCCTGTGCTGCAAACTTGCATCACCAGCTGTAAATAGGATATTCCATTGAATTGCAGCATTGACATCTACTCCTGTCAAGGGCCACTATGACAGTATATTAGAGCCAGTTTGTCCCTCATCAGAAACTACAGGTAATTATGGAAGCCAAACACAGGGAGGATTGCAAATGGCTGTTCAACTTTAAACCAATAGTTATTGCCCAAGATTAGCTGAACTTTCATTGAGTTCAGACAAACATCATAAATGTCCTATATGCACGATGCCCTTATACAACATGTATTACACAGAGGGTGTGTGTTTGGTCTAACGGTAGAGCATCCACCTCTCACGCGGAAGGCTCACTTCCCAGGTTGAGTCATACCAAAGACTCTAAAAAAGGAACCTACTGCCATTTTGCATGATCACTGCTCTGTGTAGGCAGTGGGGTAGGGAAAACAAGCCAGTGAGCCACAACTGGAAAAAAGGCTGTGGCCGGTTCCACTTGAACCAATAGGTTGGAAACTGGGCCGTAAAACTCGATCTAACTACAACATGTATTACAGCCAGGGCTGGAAAAGATATTTATTTCCCAGGAAGAGAGTAAGAGTTCCCACAATTCTCCCTGCATTTTCATGAAAAGGGAAATTTTCCTCCAGATGTCCAAATTTTCTGGGAAGGAGTTTCTCAGCTTCACAACTCTTTTCACCCATGATTATAGCATTGTAGTATGTGCTGTAATAAGTCACAACATCCGGCATGGTGCCATGCAGTCTCTTTCCAAGGGAATGATGAAATCCTTCATGATAGGCACAAGCAACCCAAATCTGTGGCCAAACCCAGAGATTTGTCTGGGAATTATTTTGAATAAAATGTTATGAAAGAAAAATTGAAAATTTGGATTTTAAATTAAATTTCAAGCTAATTGTGGTTTTTAAAGGACAATTGCATTTCCTTCAAGAATTAGAAGGAAGTACACAATTGGAATGTTACTTGTCATTTTCTGGACAATAAATAACATACCCATCTATGCTCCCTTGAAAAGAATGGAAATTGTTTCCGAAAATGTTTCCCATATACAGTGGGGACCATCCATCATAACTGGGAGATGAATCCCCTGTCCCACCTTGCTCCCCTTAGCACCTCTCAGGCACTCCTGGTTTTACTGAACACTTATGGCAAAATAAATTGCCATAACACAAATTAAAGGGTCATTGAAGATTTTAGCATGCATGGAGTTGTTTTGCCCTCTACCTAAACAAAAAGGGATGGGGATATTGGATGCCAGTCTTCCCTTGTCTTTCTGCAGTGGAAGTGTGATGTCTTTGTCACAGTGTGGGAGGAGGGTGCTATATTTACTGTAATTGTTCATAAATTTAGTTCTAAAGCTTTGACTATTTTCATGACAGTAAGCATTTCTTCTGGAGTACATGTACCGTAGCTTGACTGTCAGATATGCATCTCTCTTCTACTCACAGTAGTTGTATTTCCTTTCATTTTTTAACCTAGCTAGGCTACTCTCATCATTTCAAAATGGATTTATGAAGTCACAAGTCCTATGTTTTTTTATTATTACATATTTTATCTATTATTCCAACAATATACTACCCAGCCAATCTGTTTCTTTGGGTGTTAATTCTGAAAATGGAAGTTTTTTTCTAGTGATAACTGGTTGACCACTTTTCAAATGCAGTCACATGCTTGCAAAACATATATATACCTGCTTTCCAACGTGCTTTTGAAATGTCGGATATTAACATCAAAAAGCTGACCAGGAAAGAAAAAAATCCATTGTTAAACAGAATTTGTTTTGTAATATTTTAATGTGCTGTATAGGGTCAGTCCTGGCAGATCTGCAATCACTGGGTCTTCCCGTTTTAACCATACTACTCCAAGGTACATGACTGCTGTTGTCATTTTTCCACATTGAAAGGCAAAAACAGTCATCCCAAACTTACTGTATTTCGAAGCAAAGGCTAAAGCTCACAATTTTCTTTTCACTCCTTCTAATTTCTTAAAAGTATCTTTAATAATTTTTTAGGACTGCAATATTACATATTCTAGGAAAACCAAGCTGTGACTCCCCCAAAAATGGCACATGACCGTGAAGAGCCAATCATGAAACAGGGACGGTGTACTATACTACTTCAAGTTGGGGAGACTGCTCTTGCCCTTTAAGCTTTTCATTAATGCTTTGATATCAAAGGGCAGAAAAGAGGATCTGAGATTTCCCTAGATTGAAACAGTATCATGAAACTGCATGGTAGGAACATTCACCATTTGCATTTGGCATGAACATATCCATGGATAAAAAATACCTTTATCCAAGTTGCAAATTTTTTGCCATTTGTCAGTTTGTTAGTTTTTTTCTTGATTCATTTATCTTCAAAATATGATATAAAGGATAAAATGTAGTTTTCAAACTTTGCTAATTGCTCCATTATTATTACCTGCTTGGACAAGAGGTGACTTAAAGTACAGGTCTAAGTGCAGTACAATCTATTTTGTCAACAGTTCAGTTGAAGATTGATGAGATTGATCTGATGAGGCAGAGGCAGACAATATAATGTGGGGGGAAGCAGTCAAGTCTAAACATGAAAGTAGACTATCTAGGTAAATTCACTATGCATTGGTCTCAGTTTCTTTGAAAAGAGAATCCTTGTACCCGATGGCAAAATATCAAGTTTTTGTTACATCTTTTGAATTTCCATTTTGATCTGGATTCTGCTCAAAATATTTCCGGAATGGTAGTTTGCCTATCCCCAGTTCCACGACCTACTGAAAGTAATACCAACCTCACCTCTGAAGCTCTGGCCTTGTCCAGTAATCAAGTTTTGGCACCACAAGTTTGAAAGAAATCTTTTATGAGTAGCTCTCTCTTCAAGAAAGTGAGAAATATGAGAACAATTTCATCTTTTTGGAATTTGTGACAAGGAGAATAAAGAAAAAAAATTTTAAGTGTTTTTCGTATGTTTCTAGTTCCAGCTGAGCCTGCTTGTTACATTTAATTTGAAGAAGTACCAGTGCAGATTACTAAGCAATCCAGAAAAATTTCAAGTAAGCAAGGACAGAGCAAAAATATTTCTGTGGGCATTTCATATATTATGCTGGTTTTTTTTGACACAGGAGGACCAGCCCAAGGATCCACCCAAAGTTGTCAAGTTCACCTCTGCATATGCTAGTCATGTACAGTGTCACGTTCCACTGGACTGAAGATTCAAAATCTCAGCTACAATTGGGGTGTAAAAGGCACCAGGTTGATGCTTCCCAACCAGGATGGATTTATGCATGACTTTGAGTATCCTGGCAGAACCTAGAAAACCACATCAATACTGGAAAGATTGCCTGCCTTGCTTGCCATTTAATGGTTTATATCACAAAAGCAATTTTTATTGGCCAAATGAGTTTTGTGTAGGAAGTTTTGTGAATGGGAAGATGGTGTGATACCTGAACAGTATTGCCAACCAGCTTGTAACTGTATTGAAGCCTTTCATTTATATGTTATAACATCAGCTATACCTGAAACTTTAGGTCTGAATTTTATTCCAGTTACTAAAAAGCATGAAAGAAATAATGGGACTATCATATCATGCACAATAAAGGCAACAAGAATATAGGAACAATTTCTGGTGCACTCAGTGGAGCATGTGTCTTTTATAAGCTTCAAATGAATCATAAGTTGAAGCAGGGTTCCTACCTTTCTGGAAACTAATTTTTCACTTTTCCAGGACCAAATATTAAAAGAAATTGCACAACTTTTTTTTTTTTTTTTGGGGGGGGGGGGGGAGCTGTTACATCAAATTATGAAAATTTGTGAAAATTACCAGGAATTTTTCATGACTTGGTTAACACTTTTTTTTTAATTGGAAAACTTTACCAGGCCCTGGAAAATATTTTTTCAAATTTCATGACTTTTTAGGTTTTTAATGATCATGGCAGGAACCCTTTTAAAGGTGTTTAAGTCATTTGTTTAATAGAGACGTTGGTATGCCAAAGAAAGTGGAAGTTTGAAACTGCATGTTCAGGATATTCAGATTGATAATTATAGATTATTTATTTGTAGTAACTGTACTGTGTAAGAAATACCCATGCATCATCCTGATCTGTGATATCAAATTCAAGAATGCAGAGTGGCTCATATTCCGACAGAGAGTGCAGTCTGATTCAACAGGGTTTTGTATGCTCACTTTGATGATATACCCTTCAAACAGTAGACCAGGATTGTGTCTGCGCAATGAAAAGTTTTAAACAGCTGTGGGTGGCTACAATTAAACAGGTTGGGAGAATGTATGAAGTAGTGAGAGGACTTGGCCTAGCTTGAATATTCTACCTCCAGAAGTAGACCCTAATTCTCATTTTAAAGATATCATGTAAAATAATGTTTCAAATAAATTTATGTTTAATACGGTGAAGTAGAATGTTGCCCATCATTCTTAACTCAATTCTTCGAATGCTCAAAATATATGCAAGTAAAGTTATCAGATTTTTAATTCAATTTTTATGAACTTGGAGCAAGCTTTTGTTACATATCCTACACTTGCACTGATCAAATGTGTTTTCTAAAACTTCTTTTGCAAATGATCGAAATATTTCTTTTCTTAGATTTGAATATGCCATGAGCAAGGGTGGAAAAACCAGCAAAATGGGAAGCTCCTTGCCAAGAATTGTTGAAAATTTGGAAAAGTATTTTTTTTTTACAGACGAACATTTAATTTCCAGTGTAAAATTTATTTGTGCTGAAAATACACATTTCCTAGCTATCGTCATGTTTGGAGCCCTCGCCATGGTTAGTGGGACACACAAATTTTTCAATCGTGACATTTTCTATTAATGGGTTAAACCAAATCCCTCTGTTTCATTTTGAATAAGAGCAATTGTAAAATCAACTGAACTGAAGAAAACAAAAGAATAACATTTAAGATGATTTTTTTTATTTAGGGAGTTGCAAGGTAAGGCATAATTGGCACCTTTAGCCCCAATGACTTTTGGCCTTCACTCAAAAACATACGGGCACATTAGATTTCAAATCAAACACTTGCTGTTTGAGAAAAATTGAACACTTGATTTTTTCAAGACAAATACATACACACATCACCTTCACTAAATTGTCATTTACTTGAGTTTGGGGCAGTATATGAGGGTAGTTAATTGGCATTGCCCTTTTGGTCCATCTCAATAATTCAAATCCAGACCTTACAAAGAAGTCACAAAGGTCAAATATAGTCAAAGTAGGTCAACACTGCATTTTACAAACACAACTGTCCCTCGTGCAAGGAAGAAATGTAACAGTCATCTGGTTATCCCTGACAACCAAGACTTATGATGGAGAACTAGAAATTATGCCATGGATGTTATTTGGACTACCTATGTGTTTGCCTCAAAAGGAAAAATAAGCAAAGGCCCAAAAGTCTGCTACAATTTCTATTTCACAATTTCGCCAGAGAACAAGAAACAAACATAGCTTTGTAATTTTATCTAATAAATGACTTTCAACTTGACCTGTCAACCTGAAGAGGGTGTTCAAAAAGGCATAGTAGTCCCAGTAGTGTGAAAGCAGAGGTAAAGAAGAGAAACTGCTTTTATATTTTAGTAAATTGTGATATATATGCAATATTATAAAAATTGAAGACAAAACTTGCACTGTTAATAACTTTAATACTGTACATAAGGAAAAGGTTTTTTTTTTTTTAAATAAAAATTGCATTACTGGCATGATTGCTAACTAAACTGCTTTTAGACTGAGAGGGGGTTACAATTCTTCTTTTCTCTTATACATTACATTTGTCAAAAGGCATTAAACTTCAGTTGGATTTTATACCAATTAAACAAAGACATGTCACCCAAAAAGTCTAAGGGACATGTGTGCTATAAGGTATGAAAGCATCCAGATGAGCCTCTTCTGCTTTTTCTCTTGAATTTTAAGTTGATATAGTACCATAGCTTACAGCAGAGCTTTTTATTTTTCTTTCGTATTATTAAAAAATACTGTTATAGCTTGCAAACGTATTTTGGATTTGTCGTGGGGGACATAACCAAGTTTTGGGAAGGACAACCAATTTCCAATGCAGGTTGTCCTCTGGACAACCAGATATATTTGCTAAAGGATCATCCCTGCTTGTGTGACCTCCCTTTATCATTTGGTTATTGAATTATCACACTTTATGCCTTGCATTCCAAAGCATATAATGCACAAACATACACACACACCACTAACTTTTCACTAAAATGACAATAACTCAAGTTAGCAACATCATAGAAGGGTAGTATAGTGCCTTTGTTGTTTGTCTCAACTAGACAAATCCAGGCATCACAAAAAGTCACAAAGGTCAAGTGAGGTCACAAAGTAGGTCAACACGTGCACTTTCCTCAGATGAACACAACTTTGGTTATTGAGTTATTGCACTCCATACCTTGCATAAATGACCTACACACTAACTTTCTTGTCACTTAATTGTCAATAACTGAAGTTAGGAACATCCTAGGAGGGTAGTGTAATTGCTTTTTTGGTTTGTCTGATCAAGACGAATCCAGGCATGGACAGAAAAATTTACAAAGGCCACAAGGTCAAATGAGGTCAAGTGAGGTCAATCTGGGTCATCACATTTACTTCATTTAGACGAACACAAATCTCCATTACACCACCCCTCTAAAATGTTTCAGTGGCAAGATGTCATTTTAAGAATTTTTACATTAAGCCCCGCCCACTCATTAATACGCAAGGTATGACCACCAAAAACAATAGGGCACATCTACTCAATAAAATACATGTACCAACCAAGTTTGATGAAAATTGAGCCCTCGGTTATTGAGTTATCGTGTCACATACCTCACATTCCAATGCACACATTAAGCCCTGTACATTCATTAATATGCAAGATACAGGCACCAAAAACAATAGGGCACATCTTTTGAATATGATACACGTACACACCAAGTTTGAGAAAAATTGCGTACTCGGTTACTGAGTTATCGTGTCACATACCTCGCATTGCAATGTGTCACACACACACACACACACATACATATGCCAACTTGACTACACAAGGAACCAAAAACTGTTAGGTACTTTTATCTTTGATGGTTATTTGGAATGTGTGGGATGTTCACAGGTAGACTGCATTGTAACTGATGTTGGAATGAGGTAGAAAATGAATTATCAGAGGGAATATCAAATGGTTACCATAACTGATAGAAAGAGTTCCAAAAATATGGATAGAGACACTTTTTAAATGATTGTAGGGGATGTGAGGGCAAATTTTAAAAGGATGAAAAAGAAGTGTTATGCTTTAATTTTTTTTGAAAATGGCTGGTATTGGGTAGTATACTTTCTAACAATAAGATATAAGTGATATATAATTGTTTTGGTTAAAGTATGTAACAACATAAATGGTCAGAGATATTGTACAAATATCATTTTATAAGGAATGCAAAATAAGACAACAAATTCTGAAAGGAAAAGAAAACAAGAAGGCTAAGAAGTAGAAATATGAAAAAGAAGTGAAAAAAGCAAATGAGTTTTGATGCAAGTAATGTACTGTATAACTAAACATACTTCCAGGCATTGTGATTCTGGAGAGGTATACTTGATTGCAAAGCAGAATGTAGCTAGGATAACTTTAGTACCATAGGGATATCTGGATACGGTTTTGTGTGGAGTTGGAAAAATTTAGCTGTTGCATTAAACAGAGAATCAAAAGTGCAGAAGACTGTTTCTGTTTAAATTAGAAGTTACTGGGGTATTGTGAGGTGCATTGTTGGAAGTAAGACAGACAAAAGGTTTTGTTAACATGTTAAAACTTTAACAGTCAGGCATCTGAATGAACAAGGTCTTTGCTTGTTTGTGCAGCAATAATAACATCATTTTGCATGATTAATGACGTTTTGAATGGTATTTTATTTGCAAGAGCTGTTTGTACTCCCTGAAGAGATGTTGTTGATGGCAATGCAAGGATCTGGGTCACAATGTCCTCAGTAGCAGAATACTCTGTTGGTACGGCATCATCTGGAGTTATGAGGAGAAGTTTGAACAGTTCGTTTTCAATAGTGAATGCTTCAATTTGGGCATTGACAGTGATGGATGTAGCTGCTTTGACCTGTTGATAAAAATGAAAAGGCAAAAGGATGAAGATATTTGCTTGGTGTTGTTGCAGAGGAAGAATTTTAGATATTTTTACTGTACAAACTGCTTTCATTACATGTAAAAGTTTGAAATGAAGACAATGATGAAGAAAAACCATAAAGATGAAATGAATATAACTGGGAGAAAGCCAAAAGGCTAAGTGATTCCTTGTGGATGACGTAATTTTTTTTTTTCAAATTGACAGTGTTCCTTAATTGAAGAAAACAATAGGGTTCACCTTCACAAATATGGGTAATGAACATACTGTACGATGTATGAGATTCCTCACTGTTAGACTGTTTGAAATGTTGTGTTTACAAAATTTTTACCTTCTGATATTTGGTGACACCAGATGAACTTTGGTCTTCATCAAAAGCAATAGGGTTGACCAAGTACTCATGGACAATGCACATGGTAAGTATGGGATTCCTAAGTGTTACCTTTCTAGAGATATTGTGTTCACAATGTTTTTACCTTGTGACATGTGGTACTCCAAATGATGTTTGACGTGCAGGAAAACTGATAGGATAGGGGTTATCTGCTAAGATTGTCAAATGTGGTGATCCAAACATAGTCTATAGAGGGCGGATGGTCTGGCAAGCTTTTGTTAGTATCCAAGTGATGTTATTGTTCTCGAAAAACGAAGGTCATGTGGTATTCAGATTCCAAAGCTTTCGTTCAGTGTACACATGTCTACGCAGTTCTGTATACTTTCAGTGAAAGAAACTGACAAAAAAGGTGTTCTTGCAGAATTTAATGATAGAATTTTAATTTTGCCTTTCTTTGAAAACATAAAATATCCATGCTAAGCAATGATTATGCAATTAACTTATGTGAAAATAGAAGACATCTCTATATAAGTTATGAAGTAACTATAACAATACCCATGTATGCAAGAATATAGTTTATCTTGAGTTGGTCTGTACATGGAGTCGGTCATTGCATAAAAATGTATGGCACGTGCACAGAGTACAATGCTTATTGATTGACCGATTCATGGTATGACAATGCTATACGCTCACAAATCCTGGGTAAGTATAGCAGGCGAACGGTGGCCAGTTAGCTACAAGTTCAGCGGTGGCGATACTGGAAGTTAGCCGAGAACTACAACCTGAACCACAGTGAAAAATATTTATCTACCGTTACCCTCTACATCAAATCGTTTTCGAATATTTAAGTCCATTAGAGGCATTTTTTGTATATAAAATAAATGACAGACAATTGGCATACACTGAGAATTGGGTCGTTCAGCAGCGTAGGCCTACATGCTGCACAGTGATCAGCGGCTGACCACGGTAAGTCAATCTAACCGGAGCTTTACGACTTGATCCACGTTGCTCTATTGCGCGTAAACGTGAACTTTAAGTAAACAAGTTTCCTGGGCATGACGTTAAACTGCATCCAGGTTGTGGCTTCTGTTCTATTCAGCCAGTCTAGAGCAGGACCACTCAGTGTTTGCCCTTTGGAGGGCGTACTTGTCCATTTGGGACGTTAAGCTCCTTGAGGGAGCAGAACTCCTCCGGGAGTAATCGTTTGGTTTTCGCCCCTTGGCTCTTCGCCAGAGAGTCGTGGGGACTTTTAGAAAAAAAAACTTTAAGTAAACAAGTTTCTTGCACTACGCAGCTTCAATGTCGTCATTTTTCACAATTCTGTCACTTGATCATTTCAGTGGAAATCTTTTGAGGCTATTAGCAACGGGAATATACCTCTAATTATAATTTCTCTTGATCTTTGTCAGGCCTGAACAATTAACTATTTTTTGAAAAGACGAGCAGTACGCCTACATGTTTGTTTAGCCATGTTTAGATGTCATGCATGCAGAGTGCACTGAGCGAATGAAAGTTAATGACAACATAGGCTACATTTAGGCTATAGACCTAGAAATGTAAAAATAACATGATTTCACAACCAATTTCAGAGTAAGGAAGATTCATAGAAAAATTGCCCTTCCTTCAGGGATCATCGAAGGGACGATCGAGGAATGGTTTTGTGGGCTATGATACGTTATGTACATGGGGTACTCTAGAACTATGGGGTGTTTTTCTGAGTTCTCGCCAGATTCAAGTAGAATTATAAGTGATATGAGGTGGCATATAGACTTAAAAGTCTTGTGAAACTTAAAATTATTGATTTGGTCTCTTACAAGCTCCTATTTTATTTGCATTTTTGGAAAATGTCCCCTTTCACAAGTCAAGCCCTGAGGTTATTGTGCAGTCGTAGTCACTTCACAGCACAAGTTGTGCACCCTGAATATCACGTGACCACGGAAAACGTACTGTGTCAACATAGAACCGTTAGCTTTTGTTACAGTACAATAACTTGCCAGACCATCTGATATATTGACTATGTCACAAATGAACTTTCACTTCCAGCAAATACAGAAGGGATTGTGTAATCAATATGGCCAATTGATACATTTAAATGTGAGATTTGTGACAGTTACTCTTCTTGAGATACTGTGTTTTCAAAGTTTTGACTTTTGGAGTGCTGATGACTCCCAATGTCCTTTGACATGCACCAAAACAATAGACATCATTTACTCAATATGGGCAGTGAGGGTGTGAAAAGACACCTACATGCACATGCACTTTCATACATACATACATACATACGTGCACATTGAATGCATTAGTTAGTGTGCATAGCGTTTTTTATCATTGCAACCAATGAAATATGCACTTATTATCTTGTACAGAGGATACTAACTTACTGTGATGGTAGTGTTTTGTGTTGAAGCCAAAAATGGTTGTGAATGGTAATCGTTTTGCGGATTGACAATGACATTAGTGATTTCGACCCAGTCATTAAGGGAGGCTTTTGCTGCATTCCGCCACAAAGCTACTTCTACCTCATCAGTGTTGTCTTTGACAAAGATGTTTCTGACAGCTGAAGTTTGTCCTCTGACAAGTACTTGCTTGACTGCTTCTTCCTGAAATTAGAAAAGCAAACAATGTTTGTGAAACAAGGAAAAGGTACAGTAATGTGCAGTATTATAAAAACTGTGTGACAAATGTTTGGAAAACGCCATGTGGCATCATTGCCTTTGCGGGTCGGTTGGTAACTTAGTTTATAAGTGCATGAGTTTTTCTGCCATACATTGCTTGCTTCCCTGTCTTTTATACTTGATGAGAATGGCCACAGGGTTAGTGATTCTTTGCTACTGAAATGTGAGTGAATGTTTTTTTTTTGTTCAAGTTGATGGTCTGGGATTAAGCCAGAAATACAATGAAGGGGGGACCAATTACTGCTAAACGTCCAAGTCGAAAGTGCTTTCCTATGCTTTAGTTATGAGAGGTTCGTGGGGAAAAAAGCTTGCTTGAAGGTTCCTGCACGGGGTTTAAAAGCCATTGATTTAGGTAAGTTAAAAAACTGCTGCAAAAGTGCCCTGTTTTTAAGTAAGGAATCAAGATATTGTTAATTTTTTAATTTTTATGGAGCTTAGGATATTGTGTTCACGATATTTCACCATCTGACCTCTGGTGACCCAAAATAATGTTTGACTTCAACCAAAAACAATAGTATCCATCTAGTTGATATGATCAATCTACATGCTCAGTATGAGATTCCCCACAATTATTGAACTTGAAATGTCATGTTTTCAAGAAATTCCTTAGAAGTTTGCAAGGTATTTACCCATTTGACCTCTCATGATCCCAAATGACCTTTGACTTCCACGAAATTCAATAGTAATCATCTGTCTAATACAGGTAACGCGTGCACTACATATAAGCATAGTCACATTTATGGTTCATATGATGCAGTGATTACAAAATTTTTAACATTTTTACCATTCTTGAATCCAAATGAGGTTTGACCTTTTCCAAAAACGAATGGAATCATTTACTCAATATGGCCAACCCACATATCACATGAGGTTACAGTAGCCACACGTACCCTTCTTGAGATATCATGTTTACAAGAAAAGCATGACTTACATATTAACACATAGACACAGCTACATACCCACTTACACACGATATCACCATTGCATAGATTCCTTGCCAGTCTTTGGTAAGGAATAAAAAAGTAGTGCAGAGATACAGTACATGTTCAATTGAGTGTCTTTGGTAGCTAGGTATTAACTGCAATTGAAGAAGTTCTAGTGGTTGATGAGAGAGTTTGAAATTAATAGTGCCTTGGAAAGTTGTTTGCCCAAAGAATTGGCAGTGAGAAGGGTTAAAAAGGATTTGGAGGTAAAGAATAGTTATATACTGTCTAAAATATGACATTGGGCTATTTTCATGTACAGTAATGCTGACATACTCACCTTAATTATTTTGCCTTGAACAGATGTCATGGTTTTTGAGGTGATGATTTAGCCTTTTTGCAGGATTCAATAGGTTTTGGTGGTGGGTTGATCAGTTCATCTGCGACTGATTGGAACTTTTCGTCAATGGTCATGTCAGCGCATCTAAAAACTTTCGATGATGTTGTTAAAGTAACACTTTTGTCAGGTTTAATAAGAATGTAGTTGCCAATCATTACAGTAGCACCTACAGACATCATATTGAAGAGTCATACAATGTTGCGTTCAACACTGTACAGTTGTCACAAATAGCAAGATGGTGTAAGACCTTTTCTTGGCCGTTTGTTGAAAATGGCTTTTGGTCTGCTAACTTGCTTAACTTTGCATTTTATAAGTTTGTTGTATGGTGCTGGTCCTGGTCTCATTTTCTGCAAGGCATCCAAAGAAAGCATTCTGGTGGAGAAAATTAAAACAAATATGTATTATAGACATACAGAGTGTTACAACTAGTGTGGGGAGACTATTTTAATTTTTGAAGCAAAACTACTAGGTCACTTGATCACTAAGTTTTTGTAATGTAGTAACATTGTACATATTGCAATTGTTTAGTAGCGTGGTGAGATCTGTGTTTGATTGTTCAGTAGGGACAGGGTCACTATGGTAATTAACAGGTGTTGGACATTTTTAAAAGGACATACATTACACAGTAAATGCCCTACAGTAGTGCAACAGTTTATGGTCGGAAAGTGACAAAGAGAGGGTTGTGATAACTATAGTTTGTTACAAACGTTCCTGTATTGTAACATGATGGTTTTGGAATAATATAGAAATGATCAATAATAGTATTTTGCTGTGTTGTTGCATGTTGTACTAATTGAAAATACTTGTTAAGTGGTTTAGGTGAAGGTTGTTTGTTGAGGTCAAGATTGAAATCTCCTGTAAACACTGTAAATGTACAATGCATGTCCTTTACTTGGTTCTGTATTGCAGTTAAATCACATTCAAGTTGATAGTTGGTAACCGAAGGACAACGGTATAGTGTTATCAGAAGTAGAGAGTAGGTGCTTTTATTTGTAACGCTAAAGTATCACAGAATGTTGCTTGCATTGGTATGACATCAAATGTTAAGTGATATTTCAAATAAACCGCCACACCTCCTGCTTTTCGCAGGGATGGTTTAGAAAGAAAGTTATAACCACGAATTGCAAATTCCTGTTGGGTATTTGGGACATGGGTGTAATGACTTTGTTGCCATGTCTCTGACAAACATATGATATCTGCAAACTGAAATTCAGGATCACACTTCATATCAAGAAAGTGTTTTGCAAGTGACTGGATGTTGTGTTGAATGATTGTAATACTGTTAACAAAACTTGTGACAATATATTGTGATAACGGATTTTCTTCACTTACATCCAATGTAGGCATGTTTTCATTGCCTAGTTTTGAATTGCAATAAATTGCATGGGAATTGAAATTGAGTAAATGTAATCCTTTCATTAAGGTTACCCTACTTAAGGCAACATATGCCATACCGGGTTGAAAGATGTTTTCTAATGAAACGACTGCACAGTTTGATGTCTTGCCTTGAACTTTGTGTATCGTAACAGCCCAAGCTAACTTGAGAGGATACTGATATCTTGTAATAGAGCTTGAGCGATAAAGAAAAGTTTCTGTGTGAGGCTTTAACACAACGCCAGACTGTATGGAACAGTCAAGGTTCACAGCTGGATTAGTTTGTTGGGCTTTCTTTCCTACTAATTTGTCATCAAACTTAACTACTATGCATGATGGCCGATTTGTGAGTGGCTCACAGGATTGCATTGACACTACAGTACCACAAACACCATTTACAAGTCCATCAGAAACATCAATGTTTGTAGTCAACATTTGCTCCAACTGCTAGTGTAAGTGTAGAAGGCAGATTGCACTGTCTGTAGGTGTGAATGGGTTCCTTACGTTTCCTTCTCTGGCCTTTTTTTATCATACTGCACATCCACTGATTTTATTGTTATTATGTTGTTACATGTTTGAGTAAGCATAAAATGGTTGTGCTCATCTACATCAATGTTTCTGGAAAATATATGTAAAGCATTTTGAGGGTAGTCACCTGATGCAGTTATCAGTCTCTGCATAAATATAGTTTTGTTATCATGTGATAATTGCGCACTTCTTTTAAGCACTCTAACTCTGTTTAAGAGATTTGCAAAAGGTTCATCTTCTTTCTGCCTCATAATTTCATCTAGTTGCCATTTGTAGAATATGGACCACAGGTTAACCAATGAGCCAGGATCTACATCAAATAAAGGCTTTCCTCTAATTGGTGGCAGCTGATAAAAATCTCCTACGGCTAAAATGCTAACATTTCCAAATAGTTCATGCACAGATGAACCTTTGATTTGTTGTAATCTACAATGTATGTATGATAGCATGTCCACATCTACCATGGAAATTTCATCTATTACTATCAGTTGGAGATGTTCATACTTGATACGAAGAGTGTTTAATGTTTCCTGACCAAGTGGAATATATGGCATTTTTGTATTCTGTATTGAGAGAGCTGAGTGAATAGTTTTACCATGAATGTTGAATGCTGCTGTTCCTGTAAATGCAAGTAGAAGAACAGTTATGGCATCTGCAGATGGTAAACCCAGTTGAAAAATTTTTTCTGCCTCATGTTTGATGCACTTTACTAATAATGATTTACCCGTTCCTGCTCCTCCTGTTAAAAAGACATGAAATGGCATAGTATCTGCACTATGTAATCTTTTGTAACACCATTTTGTTACAAAACGGAAGAGTGACCTTTGTTTGTCGTTGAGGGACTGGAAATGAGCACTGGTAATCTGAGCAGATTGCTGACAGAGAGATGTGGGTAAGGCATGGCTAACTGTAGACTGCATACTCTGAACATGTTCACTACTTGAGAGTTCAGGAATTTGTTCACAGCTGTCTATTATGCCATTTTCAAATACAGTTTCATCTTCATTTTCAGTTGGTGGTGCAGATGGATTCAGTATCTGAGTATCACACCATGCATTGTCATTTGGTAAAGAATGCTGTACTGTTTCCCATGCTTCATCCATTTGTTCTGTTATGGTTTCAAACTGTGACATGTTATGAATAACTATGTCTTTCACTGGTGTGGTTTTCTTTTCAAATTTAACTTGACCACTAAGGAAAAAATTTTCGTACGTTTGAGTTGTGTCAGTACGTATTTCCATGTTCACATGAGGTAAGTAAAGTCGTAGTAAACCGTGATAATACTTTTCTGGGTCTTTTTCCACCTTTGTTCTACAGTATCGGATGATACATCTTTTATTTGACCTTGGTTTTATGTATCCCAAATCATTTTCCAACATTATTGATGAATCTGAGGGGTTGGCCTTGTGAGTACTGTGGTCAGATGCAAACACTGCTAAACACATGTTTTGAAACCATTCTGTTTTGGGTCTAGCCAAGTATTTATCAATGATGTTGTCTGCCCATATTTCTTCAGTATCCTCTTGCTTTTTTTGAATAACTGCCAAAGGTAGTGTAATTCTCTGTGCATTTGGATCCAGTGGTATGTAAACTACTCTTCTTGAAGTCTTTTTCAAATGCATTCCTGTAACTCTGTACACAGCTTCCATAAGTGAAACTTCTCTATGGTTTAAGGGGATATTGCAAAACTCGCCGTTGGATACCGCAACGGTAGACCTCCGCAGGTGTGCACTCGGGCGTGTCTCATTATTAGAGCAGGCACAAGTGCACGTTCACGAGCACTTCCGAATATTCAACCACAGGGCTCGACCTGTACTTAATCCGATTTAGAGTTAACAATGAGTGCAGTTTTGCTGGTACTACGATAGCAGAAACGATCAATAAAAAGCAGTCACAAGTCATTGAAGCAAGGAAGTATTCAGCGTCTGTGTATATCTTTTAGAAAGTGGGACAGTGGTATCGACTGTATGAACGCAACGATGACCACGGCCTAACCCATTGAAAGCTACGGCAATTACACCCTCGACCAGGGCCTGTATTCGAAGGAATTTCAACAACAGAAACAAGCTTACCCCAACTTTACGTTTCTACTTTCTATAAAAATTCCATGTTGAATTAATCCTAAAGTAAATGATAAATGTCAAATAAAAATAAATAAAATGCAACCTCGGGTGCAAACTGGCTAAGTTGGACTTTCATCGGAATGCACATCTCTCATCTTAGTCTCGTAGGCCTATTGGCATAACTAGCTAGTTTAGCATGCACTGTGGCAACATTATACAACAATATCACACACATATATTAGACACAGTGAGTGTGCCTGAACGTTTTCAAGATAGTGTTCGCCGGTAAAGGTGGAGGTAATTTGTGGCTTCGGCCTTAATGGTATGTGATATACGTACTGATGTGTCATTGTAAACAAGTTCTAATGTGTCCTGCAATTCAGTTCACAAGCAAATTCCAACATTAACAACTATCGAAGCTCTTGGTCGCCATTTTTAAAAACATAAATTGCACGTAAAATAGAACTTTGGTCACCTCTGCAAAATCTGTTTCCTTGTTGTGTTAGATTTAAACATTTGATATATGGTAAAAGTTTGCACTCTTCGTAACATGCGTATTTTCGTTGCAAATTCATGTCTCCGATATTTCTGTCAAGACAACATGCTTCGAAATGGATTCGAAAGCACAGTTTATGTACTCTTGATGTAAATTCTAAATAGACCTATACCCGAAAAGAAACGGTGCAATCATCACAATGTCAGTAATTACAGCTTTGCTCGGGGATTTTGTCTCGAGCTCTTGGGAATACCGGTATGGTTCATGAACTAGGGAGAATAAAAGCTATTTCGGGAATGTGTATTGCATATTTTAGGCTATCTAGCTGGCCATGTTGAATCATTGCCTTGCACCTCGTCCCATTCAAACAAATATTGATCAAAAGATTTATGACCTTGAAATGCGCAAAAATATGTCGGAACCTGAAGATAGGAAAACATTTTGAATTGTTTTGAGATGTCCGAAATGATTGTTAACAAAGGTCCGACATTTTCGCTAAATGACGGAGATTTTCAGAAATAAATAGCCGTATTCTTTCGTTATTTAACAAAAGATTCATGAAGTTTAGAAACGCACAAAAAGATGTCGGAACTTGAAAGAAGATGGGAAAACATGTTAAAATGTGTCGAGACTTCCGAGATGATTTTTAACAAATGTCCGACAATTTTTCTAAATCATAATGACCGAGATTTTTTGAAGTAAATAGCAGCCATACGTCCTTTTTCATATATCAAATGATTCATGAATTTTTGAAACACGCAAAAATGTGTCGGAACATGTAAATAAATTCCGAAACTTTTTGAATGTCTGAGATGATTTGTAACAAATGTCCGACATTTTCGCTAAAAATGACGGCGATTTTCAGAAGTATTTAGTAAGTAAAATTTTACGACCCTCGTTCAAGCTCAAACAGTCCTGGCTACGTCACTGCTTCCAGATTCTTTCATTAAATACTTAATATGACAAGGTTTACATGGAGACCCATCTTCACAATGTTTCATTGGCGGCATTCCGGATACGTTGGAAGAGGACAATACATGAAGTAAATGTTCCAACAAACAAATTAAATTTGTACAGTCTTTCACGTACGTGTTGCTTTTGCCTCATAATTTGGAACTAGGCGCAGAAATATCTTGAATAATATTGAAATTGTTATCTGCGAAAATAAGTTCAACATGATAAAGGGGATGCTACACTATGAATACATTTTAAATGAACACGAATACCGTGCTGACATGATTTTTAAGAAAGTACATGTCTACCAATCAGCAACACTTTGTATCGAAATCAAACGAGCTGCTGCTTACGTCCTTCATTTCTACACCTATCGTTAATTGCAATACGGAGTTTTGCGTATCCTTCGGTGGTTTGTGTCGATCCTTTGAACTCCAGCTCGGCATGTCTTAAAATGGCTCTGACCTTTGGACGGTCCAACTGAAGTTTCAAAACTTTCCCTGCACCTGTAACAACTTCTCCACCATCAAAATTACTACGTAACATTTCATCTGAGCTGAAAAAATGCGGCATCAACTTGCGGACGAAACTTGTGGCTGTGGAAGATCCGAGAAAGTATTGCTCATATTTGTCCTTGTCAATAAACACGTTGCTGTTGCCATCTACTGATATCTGTACCAAATTTCCAATAATAGTCCCGTAGAAAGGAGAAATCCTCCTACATGCCGCTCCACTTGGGGTGACCGGACTGCTGGGACTAGCGCCTGTAGGCCTGCGAGGCGTACTGCTCTCCGATGCATTTTTTCGGTTAATCCGTTGGGTAATTAAATTATGAACGGAGTCTCCCTGGTGTTTCACTTCACTGATCGCTTCAAGCAGGATATTAAGTTTTTCTTGAATGACGGTACTAATACTATTTTCCAGCCGTCTAAAGTCCGTTCTTAGCTCTTCAATGTCGTTCCTTGCGCAGTGCAGTTCACTTTTCAGTTCATTTATCTCTTTGGCTACATGCAAAGACACCAAGGAAGGACTGTCGTCGCGGCGTCCCATGCCAGCCTCCCCAGGGCACACACGATGTTGATCGACACTCTCCGGCGTTGACTCGGGACTACTCGAATTTTCGTGAGGTGCAATGTGAGGTCGATTGTTGACTTCTTCATCAATGTGAGGTCGATTGTTGACTTCTTCATCAACACGAGGCGGAAACAAGGCGGATATGGGCTCATCGTCATCTGTGTCCGACGTCGGCTGGGGTTGTAAAATCGACTGGCCTGTAAAAATAAAGATTTCAAAGTCAGAGAATGTGTGGAATCTTAGGGGGTTGTTTGGGGTATGGGTAACAGAGGGAGCGTCGAGGTACTTACGTAACAACGTTATTAGCATACATTTTGCAATAAATTTTCCTCTTGTGGGTAGACATGGCAGGATCGAATTTACATCGTGAGGGAGCATCGCATAGCCTATGTAGCATGACATAAATAAAATCTTTCGTGCAAGCCTGTTGAGTAGACCTACGTTCAAGTTACAACCCTCCCAGCCTTAACGTTTATTTTCCCGATCAGAAAAAACAACAACATACACTTGAGATACACAAATAACTATTATAGTCAATCGCCGTACTGGTACTACTGATTGATAACTTACATCCTCCTATCCATTTCTGTGATGAATAACTCAGAACACAGCAAAAGTAACGGTTACACTACGAAAAACGGATCGTATCGACACTAAAATATGGTTCGATTTGCGCGATTTTCAAACACGGGCGGCTCAGAGACAGTGACTAACATGGGCGGAAAGTCACGTTACCGATAGAGAGAAGGTGAAACCGGGCTGGAGCAGTGGCAAGGTTGCCAGGCACTCCGCAGTGCTACCACTTTTTCAGGGAAGACTTTACATTGGAGTTCATTTTTATTTTTGTAGGCCTTTAACAAAACCGTAAGCTTTGCATCGTGAAACTAAATTAACGTTCAATTATTTACATTTGGGGCAATTGTCATGAATCTTGTATCGTTTAAAATTTAATAGTACGGTGAATAATTTACTTATGAACTTAGTTCATATCTGTCAGAATCTTATTCCTTAAAAATTGTTACCTACTTTATTTTAAATTGACTACCACCACTCTGTACGTCAGAAACATACTCTTCAAAGTGTGAAAATGTTCTCCATCACAAACGCAACACTTGAAGTGAAATAACAAAACTCATTTGACTTCAAGCAGTTTAAAGAAATTATTATTCAACTACACTGTTTTAGAATTGATGTAAATTTACAGGAAAAAGGAATACAAAAAAATCCTGCTACAAGTGCAGCAAGGATTCATTTGCATTTCTTTACATTTTTCTGTAATTTTACAGACATTTTTAACAGTGTATAGAACTGTAGAATGAAATAGGTAACTTAAAAATATAGTAGTTCACCGTGTGAGATATTAAAAAATATACCTTACCATCTATGGATTTGATTACAGCTTTGTAAACTCGTCCAGATGATCGCCATCTCACCAAAGCTGTAATGCCAAGTCTAAGTTTACTTCTGTGCGGTTTTACGATACACTTTGCGGGTACGGAAGATTCCCTGCCACGATCTCTTGCAGGTTCCATCCAACAAACTACAACGGATGTGTTGGCTCTTATTTTGGTAGCCATGTCGCATAAATACAAATACAAATGGAGAAACTTGTTCACGAAAAATGCTTTAACTCGTATTATGCCGAACGAAAAGTGACTATAGTATACAAGTAGTTCAACTGCTAGTTACACGCATAATAGGTTTTGAATGGTACTATTGTGAAACAACATCAAAGCGCAAGCATTGACCAATAGATGTGCTCTCCCCCTTCAGCGCACAATTATGCGCGGGTGATCAAAACAGCAAATACAATAGAGCTGATCGAACAACTAAGGCGCTGCGGGATCGTCCGCGGGGTTCTGATTGGCTGTCGTCCGGAGGATTATGGGTTGGGTAAGGGGTTCATGGTCCTTTGTATTGTAAAATTGAAGGCACAATTCAGTGTTACAAACGTCAAGACCAATGCTACTGTATTGTTTCACAAAAAGTCCCAGCTTTGCCTGTACCCATTAGTTCAGCGAAACTGCACTGTTCTTTATAAATCTAACAACATACTCCATAGCGGAAATGGACGCCGAATCAGAAGATTCACTTGATTCCTGGCTCGATGCTCGATTTGATTATGAAAGCAGTGAAAATGTTCCCGAAGACTTCCCGACTCTGACTTCAGTATGGACGCAAAATAGCAGTAAAAGTGTAAGTTGAGATCTTATTTGTAATACGCTATCCTTCGTTGTAGACTGATGTATACGCATTTTAGCCCCATTTTAGTTTCAGGACGGAAAATAGCACTTAATATATCTGACCCCTTCTAAACAAGTCAAGTAAGGATAGGCGGTGCGCTATCTGACGTCACATGGGTAGTCGACGAACCTTCAGTGCACATTTGAAGGAAAGGCCCGAAATCATAAGCGTGATTTCATCGAAAGGCTTAAAGGGGCATTTTTTCAAAGCGAATTTATTGCCGGGACGCTATGACCAGACTAGACCGGTTTCTGTTGCTTCGGCTCAAATAATGGCCCAACTTCATCAGTAGTAAACCGTTATTAAATCGGTTAGGGTAAATATTCATTTTGTCTCATGATAGGACAATAGAAATATCAAACGAAATAACTTTTTGTGAATTAAGCCCATTGAGTTTTGCTTTAGTAATTAGCACAACTTTCACTCGATCACTGATGCTTAGTTTTAGCCGTGACGAGATCATGGGGAAACACATATCATGTGGGAGTGAACAAATTGCCGTTCGTTTTTGAGGCAAGTTCATATTTTAATATAAATTAGCATGAGAGCCGTGGACTGTGACGGTTTGCATATATGAAGCCAGTTCATTACATACTGAAGGAAGGAATTAATACGTTACTTTGAAAGTGGTTCGTTAAAACAGAAAGAGGGTCGTTCTCAAAATGTATATATGTTACCTGTTGTTTTTATAAGTATTGAGAAATAGTTTGAAGACGTTTATTTTGTATTGTAGTCAATATTTGAGATAATAGGATTGTGTTGTTTAAATTTGAAACGTTGAAAACTTCGCCGTTGCGGTATGTTTTTTTTTTTTTCAACATGCACTGCAATGGAATTGGTTTTGACGGCAAGTCGGACATTGTCCATTTTTGATTTCTGTCTGTATTTTTTGGAAAACTGTTTTACGATCCTGTGGGTAGAAGACTTAGAAGTGGTTCGAAAATGCACTGAATGAAGTTTCCAGTTTTGCTTACTTTTTCATTTTTAATCTCTTCAGATACCTCTACCTGAGGTGAAAACACCGCCGAAAGTTCGCCAGAAATACCAACAGGACCCACGGCATAACAGCGGCAGAAAACCGTTCAGACAAATATTTCCCAACCTCATCCCTACGGTGGACAAATTCATTGGAGATAACGGGTTTTCGGCGCATGAAAGACGAAGATCGACTACTGGGAGAAGTTGTGGAACATCCCTTAATCAACTCCGACGTCACGTTATATCCACCGCGAAATGTCCAAATGACGTCAGTACAGTAACTCTACGACGATTAATGGAGCCACCGTCGAAACTTCGAAACTCTCGAAAGCAGTATAAGGGGCTTGTTAAGGCAAAAGTTGCTTCGAAGCGGAATGACGTCCGCAAGAAGAATGAAGACGGGCATTATTATGCGGCTAGAATGCGCTACCGATTGGAGTTTGGTAGGAAATTCGAAGACGACACCATTGTTATATCTGCCGACTGCATGAATAAGGTCAACATAGGTGGATTAGCTGTCAGCAGGTACCATCAGATTCGCCGGATATTTCCCAACGATGACCGACCAAATGTTCCTGACCACGATTTCCCGATCGGCAAAGGTTATAAAATTACGCCATCCGGATATATGATTCTTAAAAGCAAGCCAGGGTTCGAAAAGACAACTCAGGACAAACTGGGCCGTACTGTTTATCAATTTCCACGGACTGGACCATCCTTTTTGTTTAACCGTGTTGCCAGGTTCCGAAGTGTCAGCGTACAAAGTCACGTGAATGACTTGGATAAGATTTTAAGTAGTCGCGAGGGTGTTGGCAAAACCATGGTCATTTTGTCGGTAGACGGCGGACCCGATTGGAATCCAAAGTCTTGGACGGTTCAATTGTATTTACAAAGACTTTTTAAGAGATGGGACTTGGATTTACTTTGTTTGTCCACTTACGGCCCGGGACTTTCCGCTCTGAACATGATTGAACACTTGTGGTCACCGCTGTCAGACAAACTCTCCGCCGTATCTCTTCCTGCCGTTCTAAACGGAGAAGAAATCCCCCCGTCTCAGCAAACAGGACTGACCGAAGAGGAGAAGGAAGAAAAGGAAGTCATTGTTTTCGACACGGCAATGGACCGATGTGCAGAATATTGGGAAGGTGCGACGTTTGATGGGCACCAGGTTGAGGTTGCGTCGGAGTACTGCAAAGGGCATGATTTTCCTTGGGAGGACTACGATAAAGTACACGCAGTGCTTCAAAATCCCACCAAAGCAAGTATGAAGAACCACCCACAAATACTGAGCGAACTTAAATTCATAGCAGCTCACTGTGATCGCCGTTTAGGGGAATTTACATTGATGAAATGCAAGGAACAATCGTGTTCTTTCTGCCGCGAGCATCCGGTAAGAAACACAAATGCAAGGAATGCCCACACCCACCGTAAACTCACTCCTGCAAACACCTTTAAGACATTATTATACTTTCCGCGAGGCAATGGAGCGACCATTTCAACCAGCAGATGAGGACATGGAACTTTACAAGTCTCTCAACCTGGGTCGATGTTCGCAGTGTAGGTACGTGTTTACTTCAAAGAAAGATAAGAGGCAGCATGTGTCCATTCTCCATGGCTAAACTATTTTGAATTGTTGGTGAAAGTTAAGTGGCATCCATGTAATTTGAAGCTGTATCTTAGATTATTACTTCATTTGGGGTGACGTAGAGGGGTTAGCACTTTTGGCAGTCATTGCATCTATCCATCAAAAGTTCAGTTCAGGTCTTCGTCGAGAGCGGAGCTCTCGCTGATCGTGCTGAATTTTGGCATTGTGCTGTACTGTACTGTGCTGTGCTGTGCTGTGCTGCTTGTTATACTATCATATACTACTATTGTCGTTTTACCGAAGTGTTGGATATTGGGTGTGGTCTCTCGCTTGGGGACGTGGTTTGGCCGTGCTCGTTTTAAAGCACGCCTGGTTTATAGTTTGTTGGGTTCCCTTTATTTTTTCCTGCCTGGGTTTGATCTGCTGTGCTGAAGTTTTCTCTCTAGTTGCTGCGTGGCCTTGGGCCTGAACCTTTGCTGCTATGCCCGGAGGTCGGGATAGCAGTATCGTTAAGTTACAGTTTGAGTCGAGGGGGAATGTTACACCCCAGCATGTTTTTTCTGTGTTGAAGAACAATAAGGTAGATGTTAAGGATATAGAGATGCTGCAGGCCCTTGCATCCCGAAATACGTATGATTTGAAGTTCCGGACTGATGCTGCCCGATTGAAGGGGGTTTCCTCCCTTAAGGGTGTGGAGGGTCTCACTGTCACCCCATATGATCGCTCTGTGGTGCTGACGGTGATGTACCTCAATTTTGAGGTAGATCAGGGCCTGGTGGCGAGGGTTCTAGGACAATACGGAACTGTCTCTGACTGGCGTTGGGTAAAGTATAATGAAGGTGAATTGGCCGGTATTCTCAACGGAAAGAGACAGTTCCGTATGGAGCTAAAACGAGACATCCCCTCCGTCTTGTTCATAGGGGGTTCTAAGGCCCACATCAGGTATTTTGGCCAGCCCCGCACCTGTTTCCAGTGTAGGGAGGAGGGGCATGAGGCCAAGTCATGCCCAAACAAGCGTTGTGGCAGATGCCTGCAGTTGGGGCATGAGAGGGCAACATGTCCCAATCAGGTGCGGTGTAACCTGTGTGGGGAGGAGGGACATGTCTCTGGTGCCTGCCCCACATCGTACTCTGCGCGTGCAAGTGCAGATGTGGAGCCGGCAAGTGAACCCTTGTCTTCAGACCCTGAACCAATGGTGGAGGAACCCAGGTCCCCTACGCCTGATGAGGTGGCACATCAGGTGGAACAAGAGTTCCTAGCTTCTAAGGGATGTGAAGTGGTCTGTAAGAACCCTGAGGTAGGCCCTTCCCAACCCTCCACATCGGTACCTGAGTCACACTCTCCACCAGCTCCTGGGGAGGCTGGAATACAAACAGTGGAGCACGACCTTAGAATGTCCTCGGACTCGGAATCTGACTCTGCCATGTCAGATGTGGGAGGACCTGCCTCAGAGCCTCCACCAAAGGACCCACCATCTGGGGAGGGCTGGTTTGATTTGTGTGAGGCCGTTGAACTTGAGCCCAAGTTGAAAAGGTCGGCCTCAGGGGAGGTCTCCGACCGGGGAGGGGGAGTTAGTCCTTCTGTGCCACCAGCACCACCAGATCCATGTAACAAAAAGGCCAGGTCAGAGACAGTTTTGTAATTTCACACTCCACATTTCATGAATGGTCCCCTGTCCCTCATGACCCTGAATGTAAACGGCATGAGGGACAGTCGGAAAGCAGTCAGAATATTCCAATTTTGTAAGTCATTGGGTGTGGACTTCGTTTTCCTCCAGAGACTCACATTGTTAATGAGGACGATGTCTACACCTGGTCCTACGAATGGGGTGGGGGTTTGTACGCTTCCTTTGGTTCCACCTCTTCCTGTGGATCTGTCATTTTAGTTTCTCCAAGATGGACTTCCCTGGTCGGAAAGGTTGATCATGATCATGAGGGCCGGTTGGTATGCATTACCATCAAACATCCTTGCAGGAACTTCTTCTTATGTAACGTTTATGCCCCCCAACCAACCTACAGACAGAAGGAATTTTTGCTACCCTGCCATCCTTCGTTCCTGGCTGTGCCCCTTGTATCCTATCTGGAGACTTCAGCTGTGTCCCTGACACACGGTTTGATCGAATGTCCACCTTCACATCTTCAAGCTGTAGTGTTGGTATGGTGGAGTTGGACATGTTCTGAAATCACGATATGGTTGACGTTTGGAGAGTGCAGCATCCTGGCTTGTCCGTGTTCACTTGGCACCGCCCTGATGGCACGGACGCCTCAAGGTTGGACAGGGTGTACGCTCAACGGCTCTGTCACCAAGTGATTGCGAAGTTGTGGCATGTCCTTTTCGGACCATGATGCAGTTACTGTCTCATTCACACCCCAGAGTCATGGCCAGTAGGGGAGGTTCTGGAAAATGAACACAGATATTCTAACGGAGGCTGAATATAGCAAAGATTTTAAGGCCAGATACGAAGGGTGGCGAACTTTGAGGCCGGCCTTTTCAACAGATTTAGAGTGGTGGGATGATGTAAAGACCCGCATCAAACAGTTTACAGTGGAATATTGTGTAGCAAGAGCTCGTCGAAGAAGGGAGGAGTTCCTTTCACTTTGCTCTAGGGAGAGGAACGGGGACCACTCCGCACTTCATGCAATCCAACAGTACCTTGATGGAAAACTACACGGGGCCCGGGTTCGTGCTCGTGTGCATTGTGTGGAGGCGGAGGAGAAACCAACCAACAAGTTCTACCGGGACGTCACAAAGAATGCCATCGATCGCAGTATAAAAGCTGTCCGTGACGGCCGCGGTGTGGTACATAAGGACCCTCTCGACATTGTAGAAGTGTATAAAAACTTTTATGAGCAGCTGTATACCCAGGCAGATGTCGATGAAGACCTTCAAAAGTCCCTGTTAGATAATATTGACAAAACCCCCTCTAAAGATCAGAATGATGAACTTGGCTCCCCTTTGACTGTTGACGAGCTCTGGAAGGCAGTGGCGAAGATGAAAGGCGGAAAGGCACCTGGGTCCGACGGTATTCCAGTAGAATTCTATAAACGCTTCTGGGGTACCGTAGCACATGATCTCCGTGACGTATGTCTCTAGCTTCCTTGCTGGCTCATTGAGCCACTCGCAGCGCACAGGCATAATAACTTTGCTGCCTAAGTCAGGAGACCCCCTCGAACCGAAAAACAAACGGCCAATCACCTTGTTAAATGTAGATTACAAGATTCTGGCGAAAGCCCTTTGCAACAGGCTAGGCACAGTTATGCCAGATCTTGTAGGGTCCTTTCAGACTTGTGCGGTGCGGGGACACAGTATTCAGCAGAACCTCTGTGTGGTGCGGGACTTAGTTGAATACGTGATGGACCGTGATCTTCCATGTGCCCTTGTCTCCCTCGATCAGAAGGCTTTCGACATGGTTGATCATGGATTCCTCTTTAAAATTTTAAAGTAGTTTTGTTTGAATCCAGTTTTTGTTAAATGGACCTCCTTATTGTACAATAGTGTAAATAGTCGGGTTATCGTTAATGGCCTACCTTCAGACCCCTTCAGTGTCCAACGTGGCGTACGGCAGGGGTGCCCCCTATCACCTTTACTCTACGTATTGTTTAGTGAATCAATAGCAAGAGCCTTTCAAGTAGAGCCTTTGTTTCAACCATTTCACATTCCCGGTGGTGTTGAAGTTAAGTGCCTTCAGTATGCCGATGACGTCACATGCGTAGTCTCCGACCTAGCTTCCTTCAAGGCCCTTAGTGGCACGTTGTCTAAGTTTCAAAGAGCCACAGGTGCCAGACTGAATGAATCCCAATAAGACCAAAGGACTTCGCCTAGGTAAGTGGCGGTCAAGAAGACTGCCCTTCGCTGCATCATGGGTAGACGACGCCATAAGGATAAACGGCATATGGTTTGGTTATGGACAAACCGAGTTACTTACCTGGAATGAGAAAGTGGACCTGGTGGAAGCTAGGTTGAAGGACTTCGGCGAGCGCCACATTAGCCTGTTCGGAAAGGTGACAGTTATCAATCGTTTTATTTATCCCCTTTTGTGGTATCCAGGCACCGTTCTGGCTGCTCCAAAGGGTGTCCTGTTGCGTCTCGAGAGGGCTGTGTTTAGGTTTTTATGGTCAGGGAAGACGGAGCTCGTAAGAAGAGGGATGGTATATCAGGATGTAAGGCGTGGTGGGTTGGGCCTTGTGCATTTTCCTTCCAAACTCCGTTTTCTCCTGACCAAGTGTGTTTATAGTGCTGTAGACAGCAGAATGCCTTTTGCCTATTTTGTCCGTTATTGGGGGGGGGGGGGGATTATCATTCCGTCGGTTCTTTCCCTCCCTGTTTAGTAACAGTGAACCCCGTAGCTGGAGGCCCTCGGAAGCATACAGTCAAATGAGAGAAACGCTCCTCATTATATCTAGAGTTGGCCAGGTCCAATCCAATCACTATGCTTCAGGGTCGGAAGTGTGGCGTGTGGTCCACAGCAGATCATTAGATTACCGCAGGCGAGACCTGTTGTGGCGAATCGCACATGATGCGATTGTTACTAATCTCAAGCGTCTTCGGTGGCGTCTTGGAGATGGAATTTGCCCACGCACTGGATGCACAAAGTGGGAAAGTGTGTCACATGTGTTTTGGCAGTGTGAATTTGTGGCCCTCCTTTGGGAATGGTTCCAAGTCCTGACTGATCGCTTGACGATGGGCAACACATGGGCGGTCGGTCGGGACTATGCTTTGTATGGTCTTTCACCCCCGCCATGCAATACAAGTATTCAGGGCATACTTACCTTTGCTTCGGCCTCCATAAAGCTGGCCTTATGGAGAGACCGATGTAACGTTGTTTTTAGGGGGATGGGGAAGCCTGCGGACGTCGTCCTGGCATCGG
Source organism: Holothuria scabra (assembly GCA_037179385.1). Classification (NCBI taxonomy): domain Eukaryota; kingdom Metazoa; phylum Echinodermata; class Holothuroidea; order Aspidochirotida; family Holothuriidae; genus Holothuria; species Holothuria scabra. The sequence goes on from CM074183.1 coordinate 40,511,299, forward strand.
TGAAGGCGGAGGTGAGGCTGAGGGTTGAGTCCGACTTCGTTCGTTTGCCAAGGTCGGCGTTCGGTAGGCGATGGGGTCCACTCGTTTCGGTGAGGGGGGATCGTGTGGTGGTCAATTTGTAATAGGGTGGGTATGTAAGGGGCTTGTAAATAGTATGTAAATATCTGTGTGTATAATTTTCTGTACATAGTTTTGTAAATATCTGTATATATAGCTTATTACTGTAATGAACATAATTTTCTGTTTGATTTAGCAGTCTGTAAATAGTTTTGCGTTTATGTTTTTGCCCGATCCGGTTTCAGTTTTTTGTTTTTGTTTTGTATGTGCCGTTTCAATGCACTTAAAAAGCACGTCATTGCATCTATCCATCAAAAGCGTATCTTGTATTATATTTTACTGATCTCTTGTCTACCAATCAAATGTCCATTTCAGGACAAAAATGTGGAATTCACAGCAGTGGCACAACATTTTCTGGGCAAAAGTAATGCCATGATTGTAAGCCACAGGGAAACATTTTCGGGGTAAAAACCTTTTGCCCTCCTTGAGAAAATTCTTCCCGTACGCCTATGCTTGTCGGTGACAATATATTGGGTTGTAGAAAAGGGAAGGCATGAATTTCCGTGTAAATCGAAAATTGTAAAACCTCTTTATAGAGCGATAGCAAATTTTGATATGTTTCGTTTTCGGTACGCTGGGGTTTGTTGTTTATAAGAACCATTGATCAATTATTTTAACACAGTTCATGAATCGAGTTTCTTGGAAGCATATGCCTAAAGCCTAGAAATTTTTAACACGCAGTACCGTAGTATATGGGCACTGCAGATAACAGATAAGCCAACCGTTATGTTTTGTCGGCGAGGCTCAATAAAAAAATATATTATTTAGAACTTAAGTTCTGATAATTCATGTTTATTACAGGTATGTTTGTATTCAGTCAATAATAACATATTATGGAATAAGTACGGTAAGAAATATTTGTGACGGGACGATCCACGTAGTCCACACAAATAATTAGAAAAAGAAAATAACTATGCGGCTATGCCGTTCATTGAGGCAAGGTCATAGGTATTATGGTCGGGTGTATAGTTTCCCGTGCCCCATGAAACTGGCTGTAGCTAGAAAGTCTTGAATGGTAGGCTATTTCGTGAACTAAGCAGCTGAATGTTATCACATTAAGAGTTTCCCGGTACTGTAGAACAGATTAATAATGTATTATTGCAACATGTACAGTACAAGGCTATGTGGTCTAAAAACGATGGGTTGTCGTCTCAATATGTGTCACAATCGCCGGTGGTATAGATAATCTGAAGCAGATGTGCCCAACCTGAGTCCAGTCCGCTGAGCGCTAAAGGGTCCGTGCAAGTTTTAGGGTTTTATGAAGGCTAAGGTATGTGCATGACGTTAGTGATATTTTATAACAGGGGTGGGGGTCGTTGTCCGTGAATTTTTATTTTCATTGTTTCGGAGAGGGGATTGTGGAAACAAAAAGGTTGGGAACTACTGGTTGAAAGTACGGTCAGTATCTATTGTTGTATAACTTGAGTTGTAAATGCTTACAAAAGTCCTTAACTATCATTCTCTGGGTGATGTGCAACATGTAATTACCTATCGATATTAAGAAGGAAACATGATGATATAATAAAATGTCAAGACATTATATTAGCTTTTCTTTTCATTCGCCCAGACTCTTAAGCAGTTGAAAAATATCTCTCGACTCAGATAGGTGTGACACAGCTTATAATTTGAATTCCTGTGAGAAACTATTCTCCCTTTTAATACACTATTAGACAACAGGAGCTGAATATAACTCTACTTTACATGAAGTTAATAAGTAAGCCCCTCCCCCCCCCCCCCCCAGCCCGCTTAAAATGTATGAACAAAATATTCACTTGGAGCTAGGAGCTCAGAAAAAGTCCATTCATTTGAAGTGGTACCGTTGGGGTAAAGGAATGTCCAAAATAAGATACAAGGAGAAACCAATGAAGCAAATTTGCGAAGAGGAGAGGTCATCCAGTATGTAGCAATTCTGAAACAGGCATGCCGAAACTTATGTGGAGTGTCAAATTTCGGCAAACAACCCTCGACGACTGCTTAAGCTATCCTTTATTCAACTGAGAGTCTTCGGTGAGCACTGACCATCTTACCATCGGAATCACGGAGGGAAAATGACAAGTAATAGCGTTCTTTATGCATAGTTCATAGTGACACGTATTGATAAGTGTCTGTTAAAGTGAAGACGTGCAGTTTTTAACAAATGCCCCATGTTTTATTTTTTTAAAAATGACGGAGATTTGCAGAAGCAAAGGGCAGTTCTATATGTCCTTCCGTTATTTATCAAAAGGTCCATGAATTTTTGAAACGCGCGCAAAAAAAAAAGAAAAAAAAAAAGGAATGTCAGATACATTCCCTCAATGACGAAGATTTTCAGAAGTAAGAAGCAGTTCAGGCTATATGTTCTTCCGTTACTTATCAAAAGATTCATAAACTTTTGGAATGCGCAAAAATATGTCGGGACATGAAAAGAAAAAAATCCGAAAGCAGGAAAAAAAATTAAAATGTGAAGAGATATCCGAGATAATTTTTAACAAATGTCAGATATTTTCTTTTGACGGAGAGTTTCGGAAGTACACAGCAGTTGTACGTATTCTTCCGTTATTTATAAAAAATTTCATGAGTTTTTGAAAATCGCGAAACATTTTCCAATGCTCGACATATCTTTAACAAATGTCCGATGTTTTCTCTTAATGACGGAGATTTCCAGAAGTAAATAGCAGTTCTAATATGTTCATCCGTTATTTATCAAAAGGTTCATGAATTTTTTAAACGCACAAAAATATGTCAAGACATGCTCAAAAAAAAAGTTCCGAAAGTAGGAAAACATTTTTAAATGTGTCGAGATGTCCGAGATCATTTTTAACAGATTTCAGATATTTTCTTTTATTGACGGAGAGTTTCGAAAGTACACAGCATTTGTACATATTCTTCCGTTATTTATAAAAAATTTCATGAGTTTTTGAAATTTGCAAAAATATTTCGGAGCATGGAAAAAAAAAACTTCCGAAAGTACGAAAACATTTTAAAATGTGAAGAGATATCAGGGATAATTTTTAACAAATGTCAACTATTTCTTCTATTGACGGAGATTTTCGGAAATACACAGCAGTTTCACATGTTCTTCCGTTATTTTTCAGAAGATTCATGAATTTTTGAAACGCACAAAAATATGTCGGGACATGAAAAAAAACACGAAAGTACGAAAACATTTTAAAATGTGAAGAGATAGAGATAATTTTTAACGAAGGACAACTTTTTCTTTTATTGACGGAGAGTTTCGGAAATACACAACAGTTGCACATGTTTTTACGTTATTTATCAAAAGGTTCAGGAATTTTTAAAACGCGCAAAAATATTTCGGAGCATGGAAAAAAATTGCGAAACATTTTTGAATGCTCGAGATGTCTTTAACAAATGTCCGATGTTTTCTCTTAGTGACGGCGATTTTTCAGAAGTAAAAATCAGTTCTATATGTTCTTCCGTTATTTATCAAAAGATTCATGAAGTCTTGGAACGCGCCAAAATATGTCGGAACTAGCAAAGGAATCCGAAACATTAGTGGAATGTCCGAGATGATTTTTAACAAATGTGCGAGGTTTTCATTTAATGACGGAGATTTTCAGAAGTTAAGTAGTTCTATATGTTCTTCCGTTTTTTATCAAAAGATTCATGAACTTTTGAAACGCACAAAAATATGTCGGGACATGAAAAGAAAAAAAATCCGAAAGTGGGAAAACATTTTAAAATATGAAGAGATATCAGAGATAATTTTTAACAAGTGTCAGATATTTTCTTTTATTGACGGAGAGTTTCGGAAGTACACATAATAAAAGCTATTTCGGGAATGTGTATTGCATATTTTAGGCTATCTAGCTGGCCATGTTGAATCATTGCCTTGCACCTCGTCCCATTTAAACAAATATTGATCAAAAGATTTATGACCTTGAAATGCGCAAAAATATGTCGGAACCTGAAGATAGGAAAAGTTTACCCCAATTGTATGTTCTTCCGTTACCAATCAAAAGCATGGCACGCTGTTCGGTAGTGTACAGTTAGAATTGATTTGATGTTGAGAAATTTGTGTAAAACTAAAAGTCAAAGCTGAAACCGCAGTGGTTAATTTCTTCCTCTACGTCTGTTTCTCTTTGCTTCGTCGAAAAAGCGCAAACAACATCAGGCCAGGGGGCCTGTCATACTGAACGGTATATGATAGGCTCAGTCAATGTTGTTTATGTGTTGTGTGTACATCCCCACACATACCAAGCACTATACACGAGCGTTGTATGTATCGTGTAGGTATAGGCCGCGATCCCACGCTATCCACAAGCAATTCGATCTTTTCGAAATTGCCCTTGGATATTTCATGTAACATCTGTTGTATTTTGGGGGCGAAAAATATCTGAAGAGGAGTGGAATTAATAATTTCGCAACTGTAAAAGAGAAGCTGAAACCAGTGAGTCTACCTGAGGTGTGTTCATACCATTCTCTGCACAAAAGCGAAACTTGCTTCGCATGACCACATTCAGCTCCCAACGTTTACTCCTTGTAGAACCTCCTTGACTGAACAATATACATAGGCTAGGAATACCCATTCAGTGCACGATAAGCTGGTCTATTCAGCGCAGGCTACCTATTGTGCTCGTGGACAAAGGGCCGTCCGATGACTACCAATTAATTTTCGGAACACTTCGTAGAGTGCCCTGTGATGTCATTCAGAATATTCATGACTTCGGCAGTAAGTCGGCTCGCCGTTGCAGTAGCCAGCGGCGAGTTTTGCAATATCCCCTAAATAGACTGTTCCTAACTGACGAAGCTCTGACATTGCATCTAAATTACCATCACGTGCTTCTTGTTGGGCTAGTTTTAATAACGTTCCCATTTCTCGCTCAGCCTTACTTATGTATGATACTATGTACATAATGCAGCTATATGGATTTAGTACAAACTGTATGTCCATGTTGGCATTCCATGTTCTCAATAAGTCAGGATTGTAGTTATTAACCCAACATTCATTTGGATTTCTTTTGAGAAAAATGGTTTCTTTAGTACTTAATTTTGAAAGAACTTCCTGCAAATGTTTTTGTGTTGTATTTCTTAAACTGAAGAACTTTTGCATAGATGAAATATCGTTATGCTGAAGGACATCCCAAATTTTTGTTATTGTTTCTTTTTCTTTCTTGTTATCTTGATTTAATGAGGTTCCAGTACCTTCAGAAGTTTCTGTTTGTAAAAATTTCTCACTTTGATGTCGCACTGGAGTAGCAATAAATGTGTGAGAAGATGGAGGTTTTGGAAAATTAAACCTACATGTTTTACTGTTTTTCCTGCATGATTTTGAATGGCTTTTACTGTGAGTTTGAACACTGCAAACAATATCATGTAATTCTTTGTCATGTTCTTTAGAAGGAATGCTACATGATACATATTTGTCAATAAAGTCAATAACTAGTTTGTCGTCTGTTTCTGGTGGATACTGTGGTGCATTTTTCACCCAGAAGAGACAGTGCAAGTGTGGCCAACCACGTTGCTGAAACTCAATCCTATAAAAATAGTCAACTACCTCTCCAATTGGATTTTGTTTGGAAAAGATCACATTGTTCCAAAAATTCTGCATTCTGTGTTCAAACATTCTTGCAGCTGTTACTGGATTGCTTGCAATAATGTCACAATGCATTTTCCAATCAATGTTGGTTGGAATGGATTTCCCTTGTTGTCTTAAAATAGCTGTGGTGATTTCTTTCCAGCGTTTATCTGCAGCTGAGAAACTACAAAACCATGTAGGGATGCCTAATTGTCTGATCATTGCAAATAAATCCTTGAGTGTGCTTTCCCAATATGCAGATGTTCCACGGATGTTTTTCATGAAATGATACCCATCATCTCGTCCAATAAGTTCTTTTAAATGACTTCTATTTTGTAACATGCGTGCAGTTAAAACTCTTCCAGATGAAGTTTTAGTTTTTCCTTTTCTCATTGCAATTACTATTGATGAATGAATAAAATGTAACTCTGTTGTGTACTGTGCAAAAAATATGTATTCAGAATTCTCTGCATATCGTGAGTCAGCTGACAAAAGTCTTGCATTGAAATACCGGCTTGGAGAGATTTTCACTGATCTTTGTGTGTTGTAAGTATTTTCCCCATAAGGGAACAAAGTAGGAAAAGCTGTGCCTTCATTGAGTAAAGCAGATACTGGTCTGTTACCTTCAGCAGGAGCAATGGAATATATGTCACAAGTAGAATAATTTAAGTAATGTTGTCCTACATCAGTTGGTTGTAGGCAAGTAACTTTTGGTAAGGAGTTTTCTGTCTCTTCATTTTGGTCATATCCAACTGTCACTGATTCACATGTATTAAATGACTGTTGCTAACTGATTCTTGTTTGCTATGACATTCTTCTTTGTTATGTACTTCACCAATATCATTATAAGTTGAAGACATGCTTGCCACATCTTGATTTTCTGTTTTCATTTGAGATGTCTGCAATATTAATGTTTGTAAAGAGAGGATTTTGCTCATGCAAGAAATGAAGTGCTTTCATCACCTTTTGAGGTTCAACTAATTGATGTAGATGGTGTCCACTGTAATCCACTTATCGCTTCAATTTCACCTGAATCAAAGAAGAGTCAGTAATAGGTCGTGGTAACATGTTCACTGTTTTTTGTATATCAGCAGGAACACAAACAACAGGTCCATGAACACCCTTCTGAAAACTTTTCGGAAGTGTTAGCAATTTCATATTAGGTATAGTTGGAGTGTTTAAGTGCCGCTCTAATATATGTAAGTTGGACAGTTCTTGTGGAATCTCCGACACATACAAATTGTTGTCCTGAGATTGGGTAGGCATGTTTCCCTTTCTAAGGTTTTGATGACAACATTTACATACCCATAAATCAGATTTTCCTTCTACTGATGAGAATAAGACTGGATATCTGTCTGGGTCAATTGTGTAACTTTGTAAGTGGAATTTGATGACTTGGTTCCTGAAGAGAAGTCTATTACAATTTATGCACACATATGTTGGCATATCTTGTAAGCATTTGTAAAACTTTTTGTATGGGCCATGATGCTTGTTTTCAAGGCTAACACCCTGTGAACAAGAGGTGCTTATTGCATTCATGGGCTCTGATAGAGTATCCTTATTGAAAATGCAGAAATCAGGGTGATTTGAAGACATAACACAGTTAATGGTAACCACAAGATGTCCTGATCCAAAGGTCACTGTTTTTTCTTCAGTTATTTTGAAAAGAAGTATCAGATCAAGAACATGTGCCAGTGCTCTGAAGAAAGCTTACTGACTATCAACATCACAAAGGTATGAATTTGTGAACATGCTAAAAGTAGGTATGAGATCATAGGCTGTTCCACCTTCAGTAGGAGACACAATGTCATGCATATGCTTTATCAAAAACATCATTTGAGGATGTATCCTTGCCACAGGCAATATCTATGACTGTATCCAAAATGGTATTGCAGTCAGGATATTTGAAATGCTCACGATAGTCTGAAGAAGTGCTGTTTTGTTCTGGTGTTTCAGTCATATTACTTATTAAATCATAATGCCCATTATCAAGTGGCCCACTGTACAGTAAGTTAACAGGTATGGATCCATTTCCAATTGTTATTACTTCATGACATGCACGGTGAACGTTAATTGCTAGATCATACAAATTACATGTAGTTCTTATTTCTACTTCACCTGGTAAGTTGTTTTGTGAGTTTGCTGATTGCATGTATGAGACATAGTGAGCTCTATCAGAGATTCCATGCACAATGTAAACTTGAAAACAATTATTTTGCCAATGCTCTTCAATATACTGAACAACATTATCTCGAATTTGTCTGTGTTGCTCCTCATTGCCATAAAGAACTAGACTGACTGCCCGGAAAAAACAGTTGCCATCCCCTAACACGTTAGTGACGCATGCAGAGCTGTCGCTGTTATCATGTCCTGTAGCAAGTGATTGCCGTTGACAGTGCTGTCTTTTCCTGTGTTTATTTTTAGTCTCAACAGACTTTTTCTTTCTCTTCGGCATGGTATGATTAGTGGTTTTGCAAAATGACAAAGTTTACTGAAATTTTTGAATTAGATATAATCACAATAGCCTACACATTAAAAAGTGTCCTATAATATAAAGCTGTGAAACAAACTAAGCCTAGGTGACTAACTCAAGTTAACAGTACATAAACAAATCCAAAAATGCTACATCAAAAGAAGTTTTTGCAGATATTTTCAAAAGAGAGCTGTCATGAACATTTGAATCTCCTTTGAATGTGTTGTAAATTATCTCTTGAAAAGGAAGCAAGTATTTCTTGACAATAAATTTATGAAATGAAAATACTAATGATGCATGAAAAAATTCAGAACAAAATTCTCCTGAACAAAAACGAATTGTACTTAAAATTAAATTTCTCTTGAACAATCCTGCAAAAGCCTCTTGTGATTCAGATTCTCGGAACAAAAATCTCTTGTACAAAAATCTCTTGGACAAAAATCTCTTGTACAAAAATTTTCAAAAAAGTAATTAAGATTTTGGTCACAAATATAGTAGCAAAAAGATAAACTTAGGCTAGGTAGGCCTAGCGTAAATAAACGCTTTGTTCCTACACTACAGAATAGCCATAATGTTACTCGAGCTGGCATTCACAACACAAGTCACAAGAGTAATTTATACACCTGAGCAGGAATGGCCTATGCCCTATAGGCCTATATAATGTTACGCAAATGGAACCTGACTTACTACTAGTTTAGCCTACATTATGCAACTAACACAGGAAATGTTTAGGAAATTCGGACTTCTGGACAGGTTTGACTTAACTTACTGTTTGTACGATGTTATGTGAAATTGTTTGTGCTTATTACGAACATTTACCTTGAACCAGGTCAGAAACTTAAGTAGTACAGTAGATCGGTCTACTTTCATACAGTTGTCACTTGTCACAGTTCTGCAGTAACGCTACGTTACACTACAGCTGCACACGCATTGTAACTGTCTGTAAAGGGTTACGTTGTAAACAGTGTGTGTATGCCAAGCCGAGACGTCATCCTAAATTCCAGGAAATTGCCAGAAGTAAATTAAACCTTTATTTTCACATTGGAACAGTTATTATAACAGTTATTTTATTATCACTTGATAAACCGAACGTGAAGTCAATTTGATGAACTGAAAGTTACGAATAAATTTGTTGAAAATACACACAAAAACGTCGCAAATACAAACGATCTGGAAAGAGAGTAAAAGGGCATAGCTACGTACGATAACATCCCTGTTTCATAGCTCGTAATATGCAAAGTTCCTGGAGTATTAGTCTAGTTAATATTGTAATTAGTCTACTTATTATTAATCTTTGCCTACTTAATATTAATATTAGCCTACTTAATATTTAAATATAGAGTAATGGAGGAAAAATGCCTCGCATTTCGTAATTTGCGACATTTTTCACACAATCTTGTCACATACCCGTCTCCTTTTCTGTACAAATCTTTTCCCAAAAGATCGCTGTGTTTCTTGATGGGAGTCGTCCGATAAACTGAACGAAAGAAATGTGGTCACGTCATCATCAGAAAATGCGACCAACCACAATAATGGACATGCTGTGTCATGTCCATTAATAATGTAAAACAAGTACCCACAGATGGCTATGTGTGTGAGCTACAGCAGCATTGCTGCTCTAGTTTTTTTTTGGTACAAAGCTGTTTACATATTTATTCAGACATGGTTACAGGTTAACTACCACCCGCCCGCCCCACCGAAACAATTGGCCCCCAACGCCTGCCGAACGTCGACCTCGGCAGACGAACGAAGTCTGTCTCAACCCCCAGTTTAATCTCCGTCCTCACCGACGCCAGGAAGACGTCCCCGGGCCTCCCCGCCCCTAAAGACTATATTACAACGGTCTCTCCATATGGTCAGCTTAACCGAGGTCGAAACGAAGGTGAGTATACCATGAACACTTCCGTTGCATGGTGGGGGCTATAGACCGTACGAAGCATAGTCCTGGCTGACAGCCCAGGTGTTGCAAAACGTCAGGCGGTCAGCCAGGACTTGAAACCACGCCCAGAGGAGGGTACGTAGGGTTACTCACGGGCGTCTATAGAATTAGAACTTGTGTAAGAAAAGAATTTAAAGAAAGCTAGGTGAAGTATTTTGCGATTTGATACCAAAGTTGGAGCAACATAACTAGTCCACTATATCACATATATATATTCACAGATTTTGGTCGCCCTACCAAACTTATTTCAGCAGCCTACAGGCCTAGTTATGAAGGAGTCTTGTGAGAACATGAGGTAGTTCATGAGACCAGTACCCCCACACAACCAACAAGCCAATGGACGGGCAGAAAGGAACATTTAAACTATAAAAAAAGACTGACAGTGAAGACACTAAAGCCTCAATCAGAGACATTTTATCTTTGTTAAGGGACACACCTAGATCGTCAGATATTCCATCTCTAAATACTCTTTTGTTCAAAAGGAGAATCAAAACTCACCTGTTATTCTTTTTTTCACAGAAGGGGAAGAAAGTGTTGTAGAAACCAAGGAACGCTATACTGCTGCGTATGCAACATATCAGCAGGAACCACCTACATTGACCCTGAAACAAAGGTTTGGTTTCAAAGGACCCGTAACCCCAACTGGCAAAAAGGTAAATTGGTAGACACTAAATCAGATGGGAAGTATACCCTACAAACGTCTGATGGAGCACAGTATCAGCGTGACCGTATCCATGTTAGACCCTCCCCAGAACCACCCTCCAAGAATCCTTCCACAGGGGAACTCCCCACAACCCATCCAAATCCCCCATTCCTAACAGAAAGTACAGAAGGGAAAATTGCACCTCAGACCATGAGTTACGCATACAGCCGTCCAGTCACAGATCGCAAGGCTCCAGAGAGGTACAAAGATTGTCACGATGTTTTTTTTTTTTTTTTCTTTTAGATCCAAGATTCATGTTTTGAATTTGTACCATGGATGATATGCTTAGTCATGCCCAGAAAAGTACAGTACAAGAAGTACAGTAGTGTAAATATTTTCAGCTTATTCTCAAGAGAAAAGAGACCAATACAGTACAAGTCGAAGTTAGTTACATTCTTTGATAATAAAGCTTTTTCAATCTGTCACTTTTCCTGTTCATAAATTTCCATGAATTTTCGTCAGAATTTTTTCTTAAAGAGAGGAATGTTATGATATGCCAGGAAATTATGATCTTGAAAGTGGAAGCTTTGGTCTACCAAATGTAGTAGTGGTTTCGCCCGTTGTGCTTTTTAAGTGCATTGAAACGGCACATACAAACAAAAGCAGAACTCGCCGGTTTGGCCGTGTCCGTTTTCAGCACGTAAAAAGCGATCTTGTTCTTTGTTGTTTTGGGGTGAGATATGGGGTTGATGTTGAAAGCGGTTCTGGATGAGTTGGTGGGGTTTGGGGGTAGGGTCGAAGCGTCTTTTTGTTTTTACTTACACAGAAACGGGCACGTAAAAAACAAAAACTAGAACCAAAACGAGATGACGAACCATTCACGACACACCCAGGGAAATGAACAAATCCAACAAAGTCAGACCAACACAAAGCGAAATTAATTATGAACCCAATTACATTAAACTAAAGTGTTTCAGGATATAACTATGTACCCACCAGTGCTCCCCATCAGTCTGGGACTTTACGTTTTTTAGTGCTTTTTTAGTACATCAAAACGGGCACTGAGAAACAAAGGGAGAGGAACCAAACCAGACCGGACAGAAACACAAAGGCAAAGGCTATTTACAGGACATTAACATGCACCAAGAAACAAAATTAGTGTAACTACATACAAAGCTATTTACATATTTATTCACACATGATTACAGGTTCTCACCGAAACAATTGGCCCCCAACGCCTGCCGAACGTCGACCTCGGCAGACGAACGAACGAACGAACGAACGAAGTCTGCCTCAACCCTTAGGTTGTTTGTAACTTAGTCTACCATGGTGACACTATATAACACATTCGTGTTGGTGTGTTGTAAAGCCCCATCTAACTAACTAACTAACTCAGTTTAATCTTCTTCGTCCTCACCGACGCCAGGACATGCATGGTGGGGGCGATAGACCGTACAAAGCATAGTCCTGGCTGACAGCCCAGGTGTTGCAAAACGTCAGGCGGTCAGCCAGGACTTGAAAGCACTCCCAGGGGACTGCCACAAAGCTACAGTATCAAAACAGGTGAGGCAGACTATCCCACTTTGTGCACCCAGTGCGGGGGCAAATGCCACCTCCAGGACGCCACCGGAGGCGCTTGAGGTTGGTAACGATGGCATCGTGTGCAATTCGCCACAACAGGTCTCGCTGGCGGTAGTCTAGTGACCTGCTGTGCACTATGCGCCACACTTCCGGTCCCGATGCGCAGTCCTTTTTAAGTGCATTGAAACGGCACATACAAAACAAAAACTAAATCCGGATCGGGCAAAAACATAAACGCAAAACTATTTACAGACTGCTAAATCAAACAGAAAATTATGTTCATCACAGTAATAAGCTATATATACAGATATTTACAAAACTATGGACAGAAAATTATGTCCACTACAGTAACAAAGCTATACACACAGATATTTACAACATACTATTTACAACTATTTACAAGCACCTTACAGACCCACCCTTTTACAAATTGACCACCACACGATCCCCCCTCACCGAAACGAGTGGACCCCATCGCCTACCGAACGCCGACCTTGGCAAACGAACGAAGTCGGACTCAACCCTCAGCCTCAACCTCCGCCTTCACCGACGCCAGGACGACGTCCGCAGGCTTCCCCATCCCCCTAAAAACAATGTTACATCGGTCTCTCCCTAAGGCCAGCCTTATGGAGGCCGAAACAAAGGTAAGTATGCCCTGAATACTTGCATTGCATGGCGGGGGTGAAACACCATACAAAGCATAGTCCTGGCCGACCGCCCATGTGTTTCCCAACGTCAAGCGATCAGTCAGGACTTGGAACCATTCCCAGAAGAGGGCCACAAGTTCACACTGCCAAAACACAAGTGGCACACTATTCCACTTTGTGCATCCAGTGCGTTGGCAAATGCCATCTCCAAGACGCCACCGAAGACGCTTGAGATTAGTCACAATCGCATCATGTGCGATTCGCCTGTTATCTAATGATCTGCTGTGGACCACACGCTACACTTCCGACCCTGAAGCATAGTGATTGAATTGGACCTGGCCAACCAAATCTTCAAAAAGAGCCTGGTATAGGTCCCTTGCACTTAACTGCGAAACGTCCCCAAGTCTAGATATAATTAGGAGCGTTTCTCTCATTTGACTGTATGTTTCCGAGGGCCTCCAGCTGTGGGGTTCACTGTTACTAAACAGGGAGGGAAAGAACCGACGGAATGATAATCCCCCCCAAATAACGGACAAAATACGCAAAAGGCGTTCTGCTGTCTACAGCACTATAAACACACTTGGGTCAGGAGAAAACGGAGTTTGGAAGGAAAATGCACAAGGCCCAACCCACCACGCCTAACATCCTGATAAACCATCCCTCCTCTTACGAGCTCCGTCTTCCCTGACCATAAAAAGCTAAACACAGCCCTCTCGAGACGCAACAGGACACCCTTTGGAGCAGCCAGAACAGTGCCTGGATTCCACAAAAGGGGATAAATAAAACGATTGATAACTGTCACCTTTCCGAACAGGCTAATGTGGCGCGCGTCGAAGTCCTTCAACCTAGCTTCCACCAGGTCCACTTTCTCATTCCAGGTAAGTAACTCGATTTGCCCATAACCAAACCATATGCCGTTGATCCTTATGGCGTCATCTACCCATGATGCAGCAAAGGGCAGTCCCCAGAAGCGTTTATAGAATTCTACTGGAATACCGTCGGACCCAGGTGCCTTTCCGCCTTTCATCTTCACCACTGCCTTCCAGAGCTCGTCAATAGTCAAAGGGGAGCCAAGTTCATCATTCTGATCTTTAGAGAGGGTCTTGTTAATATTATCTAAGAGGGACTTTTGAAGGTCTTCATCGACATCTGCCTGGGTATACAGCTGCTCATAAAGTTTTTATACTCTTCTACAGTGTCGAGAGGGTCCTTATGTACCACACCGTGGGCGTCACGGACAGCTTTTATACTTCGATCGATGGCATACTTTGAGACGTCCCGGTAGAACTTAATGGTTCGTTTCTCCTCCGCCTCCACACAATGCACACGAGCACGAACGCGAGCCCCGTGTAGTTTTTCATCAAGATACTGTTGGATTGCATGAAGTGCGGAGGGGTCCCCGTTCCTCTCCCTAGAGCAAAGTGAAAGGAACTCCTCCCTTCTTCGACGAGCTCTTGCTACACAGTATTCCACTGTAAAACGTTTGATGCGGGTCTTTACATCATCCCACCACTCTAAATCTGTTGAAAAGGCCGGCCTCAAAGTTCGCCACCCTTCGTACCTGGCCTTAAAATCTTTGCTATATTCAGCCTCCGTTAGAATATCTGTGTTCATTTCCAGAACCCCCTCCCTACTGGCCATGACTCTGTAACAGCATCATGGTCCGAAATCGGACATGCCACAACTTCACAGTGATTTGGTGACAGAGCCGTTGGAGCGTACACCCGGTCCAACCTTGAGGCGTCCGTGCCATCAGGGCGGTGCCAAGTGAACACGGACAAGCCAGGATACTGCACTCTCCAAACGTCAACCATATCGTGATTCTTTGTGAACATGTCCAACTCCACCATACAGACACTGCAGCTTGAAGATGTGAAGGTGGACATTCGATCAAACCGTATGTCAGGGACACAGTTGAAGTCTCCAGATAGGATACAAGGGGCACAGCCAGGAACGAAGGATGGCAGGGTAGCAAAAAATCTGTATGTAGGTTGGTTAGGGGCATAAACGTTACATAAGAAGTTCCCGCAAGGATGTTTGATGGTGATGCATACCAACCGGCCCTCATGATCATGATCAACCTTTCCGACCAGGGAAGTCCATCTTGGAGAAACTAAAATGACAGATCCACAGGAAGATGCGGAACCAAAGGAAGCGTACAAACCCCCACCCCATTCGTAGGACCAGGTGTAGACATCGTCCTCATTAACAATGTGAGTCTCTTGGAGGAAAACGAAGTCCACACCTAATGATTTACAAAATTGGAATATTCTGGACCGCTTCCGACTGTCCCTCATGCCGTTAACATTCAGGGTCAAGAGGGACAGGGAACCATTCATGAAATGTGGAGTGTGAAATTACAAAACGGTCTCTGACCTGGCCTTTTTAATGCATGGATCTGGTGCTGGAGGCACAGAAGGACTAACTCCCCCTCCCCGGTCGGACACCTCCCCTGAGGCCGACCTTTTCAACTTGGGCTCAAGTTCAACGGCCTCACACAAATCAAACCAGCCCTATCCAGATGGTGGGTCCTTTGGTGGAGGCTTTGAGGCAGGTCCTCCCACATCTGACATGGCAGTGTCAGACTCCGAATCCGATGACAGTTGAAGGTCATTCTCCACTGTCAGTATTCCAGCCTCCCCAGGAGCTGGTGCGGATTGTGCCTCAGGTATTGATGTGGAGGGTTGGGAAGGGCCTACACCTCAGGGTTCCGACAGACCACCTCACATCCCTTAGAAGCTAGGAACCCCTGTTCCACCTGATGTGCCACCTCATCAGGCGTAGGGGACCTGGGTTCCTCCACCATTGGTTCAGGGTCTGAAGAAGAGGGTTCACTTGCCGGCTCCACATCTGCACTTGCACACGCAGAGTACGATGTGGGGCAGGCACCAGAGACATGTCCCTCCTCCCCACACAGGTTACACCGCACCTGATTGGGACATGTTGCCCTCTCATGCCCCAACTGCAGGCATCTGCCACAACGTTTGTTTGGGCATGACTTTGGCCTCATGCCCCTCCTCCCTACACTAGAAACAGGCACGGGGCTGCCCAAAATACCTGATGTGGGCCTTAGAACCCCCTATCAACAGGACGGAGGGTATGTCTCGTTTTAGCTCCATACGGAACTGTCTCCTTCCGTTGAGAATACCGGCCAATTCACCTTCATTATACTTTACCCAACGCCAGTCAGAGACAGTTCCGTATTGTCCTAGAACCCTCGCCACCAGGCCCTGATCTACCTCAAAATTGAGGTACATCACCGTCAGCACCACAGAGCGATCATATGGGGTGACAGTGAGACCCTCCACACCCTTAAGGGAGGAAACCCCCTTTAATCGGGCAGCATCAGTCCGGAACTTCAAATCATACGTATTTCGGGATGCAAGGGCCAGCAGCATCTCTATATCCTTAACCTCTACCTTATTGTTCTTCAACACAGAAAAAACATGCTGGGGTGTAACATTGCCCCTCGACTCGAACTGTAACTTAACGATACTGCTATCCCGACCTCCGGGCATAGCAGCAAAGGTTTGTGGCACAAGGCCACGCAGCAACTAGAGAGAAAACTTCAGCACAGCAGTTCAAACCCAGGCAGGGAAAAAATAAAGGGAACTCAACAATAAACTATGAACCAGGCGTGCTTTAAAACGAGCACGGCTAAACCACGTCCCCAAGCGAGAGACTACACCCAATATCCAACACAGTAAAATGACAATAGTAGTAGAATATGTTAGTATAACAAGCAGCACAGTACAGCAAAATCCCAAAATTCAGCGCGATCAGCACGATCAGCGAGAGCTCCGTGAAGTACGTCCGCTCTCGACGAAGACCAGAACTGCTCGGTTGGGCCTGGCCGGCCAAGACATGAAAAATGCCCCGGTACAGGTCCCCTGCACTGGACTGCTAGACGTCCCCTGCAGTTGACATCATACGGAGAGTGTTACCTTTGCTTCGGCCTCCATAAAGCTGGCCTTATGGAGAGACCGAAGTAACGTTGTTTTTAGGGGGATGGGGAAGCCTGCGGACCTCGTCCTGGCATCGGTGAAGGCGGAGGTGAGGCTGAGGGTTGAGTCCGACTTCGTTCGTTTGCCAAGGTCGGCGTTCGGTAGGCGATGGGGTCCACTCGTTTCGGTGAGGGGGGACCGTGTGGTGGTCAATTTGTAATACGGTGGGTATGTAAGGGGCTTGTAAATAGTTTTAAATAGTATGTAAATATCTGTGTGTATAATTTTCTGTACATAGTTTTGTAAATATCTGTATTTATAGCTTATTACTGTAATGAACATATTTTCTGTTTGATTTAGCAGTCTGTAAATAGCTTTGCGTTTATGTTTTTGCCCGATCCGGTTTCAGTTTTTGTTCTGCATGTGCCGTTTCAATGCACTTAAAAAGCATCTCAAGCGTCTTCGGTGGCGTCTTGGAGATGGAATTTGCCCACGCACTGGATGCACAAAGTGGGAGATGTGTCACGTGTTTTGGCAGTGTGAATTTGTGGCCCTCCTTTGGGAATGGTTGCAAGTCCTGACTGATCGCTTGACGATGTGCAACACATGGGCAGTCGGCCGGGACTATGCTTGGTATGGTCTTTCACCCCCGCCATGCAATACAAGTATTCAGGGCATACTTACCTTTGCTTCGGCCTCCATAAAGCTGGCCTTATGGAGAGACCGATGTAACGTTGTTTTTAGGGGGATGGGGAAGCCTGCGGACGTCGTCCTGGCGTCGGTGAAGGCGGAGGGTTGAGCCCGACTTCGTTCGTTGGCCAAGGTCGGCGTTCGGTAGGCGATGGGGTCCACTCGTTTCGGTGAGGGGGGACCGTGTGGTGGTCAATTTGTAATAGGGTGGGTATGTAAGGGGCTTGTAAATAGTATGTAAATATCTGTGTGTATAATTTTCTGTACATAGTTTTGTAAATATCTGTATATATAGCTTATTACTGTAATGAACATAATTTTCTGTTTGATTTAGCAGTCTGTAAATAGTTTTGCGTTTTATGTTTTCTGTAAATTTAGATGCGGAAATACTAAGCTACCGGTAGTTACATGTAAATTTGAGGGTTTTATTTATCATGAATAGACTTGTGTGATGGGAAGGCCCTAGGGGATGAATTCCATTATATTTTGCAGTGCCCTTACTTACCACACAATGAAAATAAAAGATGGCCCACAACTGTTAAATTGAAGGAATTTTTCAAAGTAGAAATAGGAAGATCGTGTTCAACTTGTTTAAGTTTTGTAAGGAAAAATAATTTTGAATAAATTCTCAGGTTAATTACAGTTTTAAACCTATAGGTGACTGGTGTCTGAATTGTTTATGATTTTTCCTTTTGTCTCTTATTTTGCTTTGTTCTTTAAATCGTTCTTGTTTGTTCTTTGATACATTTTGTCATATCACTTCCATTTGTTATATTCTATACAGTATGTCTGTAAATAAGTCTCTTCTACCTCTTCGAGGTAAAATGGAGAATAAAAGAAACCGAGTGGTACTGATGAAAAGTAAATCTACCCTATACCCTGTAGTGTTTGTGTTAGATTGTGCACAACCTTTCATCTAGGCAATAACCCTTCATACTGAAAACATATTTGACGTGTTGCGTCTTTCTCTTCCCTGGTACACATCAAACTGACCAATGTCACCCTTAGTGTCAGATGCACCGGAGTTTATAGCCTCGTTTGATGGGTTTCATGGGGTTATACTGTTTCAAAGTTGAACGTCCTTTGAAGAGGATCATACTTTCCACGAAACTAAGCAAACCTCTCATTAATTCTATCTATTAGAGGTCGTAATTTGACTATCATGATTCATGTCTTGCAACTAAAAACTGTCGGTCAAATAAAGACTGCTGAGTATGACCGACAAGGGATTTCGTGACATTGTTTCAGCAAAAGTGGCGACATGGAAATCTGGATCAAAACTCCAATAATTTCGCCATGAAGCGAGGTGGCGGTATCCCATCATAAAGTTTACGCCAATGACCCCTAGCAATTAGCTGATTGTCAGGCAACGGTTGAAATGTTCTACCTTTCTGCACAGCATAGGGCTCAGTTTGAAGTATGGCTTTTTCTCTTACATCTGCATCAAAGAACTTCAAAAACATAGCAACCAGTAATATTTTTAGACGTACATCGAAACAGGCACGTTGCAAAAAAAAAAAAAAAAAAAAAAAAAACACAATCGCTAACCATGACCATCCACACACGAACATGGAAAGAAAAACGTCTGTCATAAACGTAAAACATGCACGAAACCCCACCCAAACAACCCGCCAACTCACCACCCGGCAGCAACCTCCAGGACAAATCAAGAACAACCCACCCCACGCCCGAAGGCCTACGTTCTTTCGAGAAATTGACCACCCGTTCTTTCTTTTTACTTTTTACCCTTTTTAAGTAGTTTTTCCCCAACATTGCTACTTTGTCTATCTTGGTGACACTATGTAACACACTCGTGTTGGTGTTTCGTTTAAACCCCAACTAAGTAACCACTTCTCTACGTATCTACCTGGGGCTTGATCACTTTACTCCTTGGGCTCGGTATAGGTGCCCCAGGATGGTCATCCTTAGGAACATCATCGACCGACCGCTTTGGTGAAGGCTCCGGCAACCTCACAAAAATCAAACCAGCCCTCCCCTACTGGTGGATCGCTGGGAGAAGGCTCCGACAAACCCGTTTCAGACTCGAAATCTGAAGACAGCCGGAGGTCCTCCTCAACCATCATCACTATAACCTCCCCAGGTGTCTCTGGGGAGGACGGTGGAGAATCAACTTGAACACCCCACTGCTACCCTCACACCCCTTAGAGGCTAGAAAATCATGCGCCACCTCTTGAGCTGTCTCCTCCGGTTCCTGAGTGGAAAAATCAGGAACTGATTGCAAGGGTTCTGGGGCCGTCCCTACATCACCACTGGCACGAGACACCGGCACGAAAAGAATATGATGCGGAGCAGGCACCAAACACATGCCCCTTCTCCACACAAAGGTTGCACCGCATCCCGTTGGGTCACTAAGCCTTGCTATGCCCCAACTCTAGGCATCTGCCACAACGTCTATTGGGACACGACTTGGTTTCGTGCCCCTCCACTCCTTATTTAAAACAGGTACGGGGCTTCCCCAAATATCTAATGTGAGCATTCGAACCTTCCATGAAGGGGAAGGATGTTATGATTTTTTCAGCACCATACGGAACTGTCTCCTGCCATTAGGAATACCCTGCATCTCACCTTCCCCATATTTGCACCACCACATGCCTGAGACAGTTCCGTACTGCCCGAGAACCCTTGTAACCAGGCCCTGGTCGACCAGTTCAGGTACAACACTGTCAGTGAGCCCTTCAATTCCCTTTGAGCTAGACACACTCTTCATACCACCTGAACTTTTGGTCGTACGTGTTGCCAGCCGCAAGTGACTGCAACATCTCGATTTCCCTAACCTCAACTCCTTTGTTCTTTAACAACGTAAACACTTGCTGGGGAATAACTTTCACCCCCGACCTATACTCTAACTTAGCAATGCTGCTATGCCATCACACGAACAAAGCAGCGATAGGTTGGTGGCTCTATGCAATACACAGTACCAGGTGGGAAAGCCTCAACACTCTAGCAAGTACACAAAAAGGGGGAACCCAATAAAACTCATCAACAAAACAGCGTGCCTAAAAACGAGCAGAATCAAGCCTCCGCCCCAAAGACCACACCCCAACGACGCCATACCATAGTATGATACAGTAGTGCAATATAACAGCACAAAAGCACAACAAGCAAACCAGCACTACACAATGCAGCACGAGCGATCGACGAGAGCTCGCCAAAATGCGTCCGCACTCGACGAAGAACAGAACTGTATTCAGCAAATTCTTCGTGTTGTAACCTTCTTTCTCTCAATCTGAGAAAGACTTCTAGCTCCTTTCCCGTCCCTCCACACTTTCTTTATTTTGACCTGTTTGGTGTTGACAAAGTGTGCTCAAACGTACTTCATCTTCACCAGCACTGTCCTCTTGTTGAGTTGGAATTTTCAAAATGGTACTGAGAGGTGCATCATCATCATCACTGGTGTTGCTTTCGAGCAACACCAGTTGCTCTTTCGAGCAATCGCTACTCCCAAGCTTTCCAAAATACCGTTGATAAGCAAAGTGAACTTCACCTGGGCCAACACTGAGGACTACCAGGGCCTCTTCAACATTTCAGAGCTTCGCATTTCTCTCCAAAGAACCAAAGACACTGCCAATGGCCCAGATAAAGTTCACTATCAGTTCTTTTCAGTTGGTGGGACGAAATATAATTAAAGGTGAAGAGTCACTCCACTGACGTCACAAGCTCCGCCTACTTTCTTATGAAGATGACATTTCATTGTTTATCATTACTTTAACCACTCACATCGGGTAAGCGTTGAACGAAGGGCAATATCATTGAAAAATTAATGCTTTTTACGTAAGCTTGCAACAAAAGCAAGGCAGGAGGTGTGAAAAATGCTGAAAAACCAATTCCTACCAGTCCCGCAATAGCTTTATAACCATAGGCCATATGCAAATAGTGTGTAATAGAAGTGTGTAAAACACTACTGGAGCAGACTTAGGCCTACGCTAGTATGTACGTTAATAAGGCCAGGCCTACCCTAGGCTCATGAGTTATAGGGGATCGTCAAGTGCAAAAGAATAAAACTTCGTATTTTGTAAAGCCTAGAGATGGTAAAATTACAAGTCTTAGTGAATTGTAGTACAAGTAGAACCAGGGAGGTGTTAGGAAGGAGACATAACAGCCCTATCTGGGAAGTAGTAATTCCCATTCAAGCATCAAACTTTGATTGACAGTTCTCTTTGTTCCTATTGTTAAGCCTTGTTGACCTGTCCCATGCTGAAGAGGATTTCCCTCTTTCACACCCAAGAAGTCCTGAAGCAATTGTCTTTGTTAAATGAGGCTTTGAAATGAGGTTTGTTTCCGACAGGTTTCAAACTCTAATCAAAAGTTTTAGCTTAAACGACTGTCAATGAAAGTTAAAATAGTTTACTTTCTTTGTTTTGCAACGAAGCTATAGGCATTGTTAAAGGCTAAATCATTTACCCAATTACTCCTCAACACACTCGAAATATATATAGGCGTTAAAATACCCCCCCTCAAAAATAAACAGAATTGACATTGACAGACGAAAGTGTAAAATTCCATATGTTTTAAAGACGGCTGGCAACGAAAAGTTAACGAGATACAACGTAAGGGCTTGTCCTCTCACTGGAAGTTTGACAATGTATCACTGATCCTACTTGGTCTAGGTATTGGGATAAAATATTTGGGAACGAAAGGAAGCTGACTGTCGGCAACAAACATTGCCTCAAAGAGTAAATAGAACGTTGTGTCTCCTTCCTAACACCTCCCTGGTAGAACTGGGTAGTATAACCCTTAAGAGTAAGAGTGAAGCTGAACCCATGGTTCCATCAATTAAGATACATGTAACGTAGACTACATTTCTAAGGGTCAAAGGTAGGTACTTGTACAAACCAGTTGTTTTCTTACATTTGTGCTTCAGGTCTTTGTTATTGTTGCCAAAAATTACAAATTTCTAATTAGCCAAAACTTACATTTTTTTAAATTTCACTCATGTTTTGGACCAAATGAAACCCTGTTCCTAGGCTAGAGCTAAAGTTCAGGCTTTTCAAAGTTACTTTGGTGAAATAAAACGTAGTTATGAAGTTCATCATTCACTACTGAATGTTGCATAGAGGCTAAACTCCACATCTGTGGTTGCGTTCACATTCAGGGCTTCCTATGACTGAGGTAGAACCCTGCAGTACAGTACATGGAAAAAAGAGCTCCACTAATTAACAACTCAATGAGAAAAAAGGTATTTGAAATGTCTAGTCTTGCAAAGGCTTCACCAGCATCTCGCAATGGTCTTGCAATCTCATGAGGATTACCTATATTTATATAGTAACTACAAGCAAAGGTTTCCCTGCAGACAGAAATTTTTAAACCTGGAGCATGTCACCTCAATCCTTCTCAACCCTGGAGAGCTAAGCCCAAGATGCTAATAAGAAAAGTCGAATGTGACAATTTTTCACCTCAGGTAAGAGTACAATAGCTCTCCTACAACCTTTATGTAAAGTAATTTGCAATATCCTTTTCATTTTCTCATTTGCAGTGAGATAAGCTACAAGATGCAAAGAAGTCAAACCTCTGCTTACATAAACTGCATTAAGTCAAAATATACCAGCCGTCTTTCATCTGAGGAGCTTTCATTTAACTAACTAAGGAGCTAGCAAGACACCAGGAGAAAATTATTCAACTTGGAATATCAGATCCATACACTTCACCACAGATTTTGTTCTGTCCTATTGCTGAAGACAGTGCCAATGCAGTACCTGACTTGGAATACTCTGAAATAGTTAATTAGCTAATCTTCGATCCTTCAGCATATACTGGAAAAGTGTTGAAAGCTTTTAAGAGCACTGATGCATATAAGTGCTTCCAGTCTGGGTGGGTTCAAGACCTCCTTTGGCAATTGAAAGAAAAAAATCCATTTGTTTCAAGGCAAAAGGTACAGTGTGAAAAGCCATTTGATAGTTTTATATGTTTACAAGGAATTTTGCATTGTTAATGACGATGAGAAGTGGCCTTCATCCCTCATCACTATAGTCTTTCTCACGGATGTGCTATATAACTTCTCTTGCTGCAAATTATGCAAGTAGCATTTGTTCCAGTTGTACCATATTTTTGCCACCCATGTGCAAAATAAAATGTCTCATTTTTGTCTCGCCCAGTACCAGTGCATCAATATATGGCCTAAATATTAGTGCTGTTGGGATATGGATTTTTGTAATCGATGTCGGGAATTAAATCGCTGCAACATCCAAACGATATCGGGATATCATGAAAGTATAACCATACGTGAACACACTGCGGTATACACTTAATAATATGTACAAGTAGGCTAAAGCCTAACACTTATGTGTATGCAGTATTGTTCTGCTGCTGTACAGTGATCATTTTATATAAACTGTTCGGACTCCATGAAATTTAACAGTATCGTTTCTGCCATTTCATAGACGATATGGCAAGCAAAATAACAATATTTTTTGCCGATATCGTAATATCCCAGTGTTTTATTTTTGAAGCAGATAAGACCAATCAATTGAAAAAATCTATCATCATTCCATTAAAATGAATAATTTAACATACTGTATTTCTTCTATTTTTTGTTGGCTTGATGTGAAAATTGAAAACAGTAAGATATTTCTTAATTCTGAAGGGGTACAGGATAGATGCTAAATGCATTCACTTTCAGTACATTTCTTTATATCCTCCCTGACGGTACAAGAGACTTATTAAAATTAATACTTTAGCAAAATGAACAGTAAAAAGGCAAAGAACAAACAAACAAAAAAGTATAGTATACCATTTATAGCATCAACATATAAGCACTATTTCTATGGCAGAAAGCACAGAGTACGACCCTACACAGTCATAGCACAAACGGGCACCAATTTAGTAAAGAGACTTAGCAACCACTATCCACCTGAGAATTAAAAGCGCTTAAGGATTTCACCACAGAATGAACTGATTTTCAGTAGGGTCTTCTTGTTTTTAGATTTTGCATCTTGAAAGTAGTAGGATATCTATAATAATAACGAGCAATATATTTTTTTCTTAATTGGGTAAATAACTTGAATTTCCTAGTTTTTCTTTTTTGCAAAGAGTATCGGTCATGAAAAACAATGTCATACCTTCCAGTAACAATTTTACTGTCACTGCAACGAAAGGGAAAAAATTAAGACTAGTACACAAATATTTTTCAAAAGTAGGGGTTGCTTCAAAGATACGATAAATTTTACATTGGGAATTATTTACTTCAGTACACAATCGGCAATTAGTCACTTCTGTACACCATTCGCGCACTTAGTCTAAGATCAATAGTCTTCTTTAACCATGTTTGGCTTAAGAAATCAGTATTTCACATTTACCTTCCTGCTTCAGAGCTCTTACTAGGGTATGTGTAGGGAATATGGGACCGTTAAGGACTTAATATTAATTCACTTCAAAAATATGAAAGATTGAAAATGAAAACTCACTTGTTCCCATCTTCAACACGTAATCTAATGTGACAAACTACATGAAGGCCATGCATGCATACACAAAATGGCAATGAACAGGAATTAATGTAGTCTCACAAGGTCCCATATTACCTACATATGAAGGCAATATGGGACAGCTATATGTTCAATAAAAAACCAGTAGTGAGTACCAAAAACACAACTTGACAACATATAAAATATACGAATGGTCTTTTGTCCTAGAAAAGCAGTTGTGAATTTACACTGCAGGAGACTGATCATGAGTGGTAACCTCTTTCCTGTCCCCTTCTCAGCCCCACCCAAACATTTCACCACATTAAATGAAAAGCTTCTCAACATTACTCATCACAGTCTTCACACAGAAATTCAGCCTTTCCGATAGTTCCACCACAGTCCTCATGGGCCCACATATCACATCCCTGGCACTGAACCCACCCCATATCACCACCTTTATCGAGATCATAATAGAATCCATGACAATGTAAACAAATAATATCACTGAATGAAACTCTACTGGTGCTTGGTTGGTCTGTAATGCTCACTGTCTGTGTTTTTTCCGCTGAATGTGCATCTTCAGCCTCGGTTTCTGTAGATCCGACTGTCTGAGTTTCTGCTGCAGCCTCTGCAACTGGGACTGCACCTTCAACTCCGGCATTATCCTTCGTTGGCTCATTTTTGACAGGATGTTCTGGCTGAGTCGCAGCTAGTAGCTCAGGTTCAGTTGTCTCCGATGGTGCAAAGGCCTCCTCTGGAAAAGCATCAGGATTGAATGGGTACACCCTACATGCACGAAATCCAGAAACTGCATCAGCCTGCGTGGCAGTTTTCCCCCAGGCAACTGTAAAAAGGCTACCAAACCGATATTTGGTGATGCTTCCCCCAGGATTCTGTCGCAAAAAGAGGTTGGTGGCATTTGGAAGTGACTTTTCAATGACTTGAACACTGTGCGGTCCAAAGGCTGCAGATACTTAGTAGTGTGCCAAGGTAGACAAACCAAAATGATGTTATTTTCCATACAATAACGTAGAACCTCTGTACTCTTTACATGCGAAGTGTGTCCATCAGTTATAAGCAGAACTTTACCAGCTATAGGATACTTCCGGAACATCTTAAGCCATTCAAGGAACAACTCTTTGTTGATATAAGAAGTATCAGACATTGCAACCTGTGATCCAGGTGGCAAGCCATCAGAGAATTCTCCTCACTTCTTTCCTTTCATGATGATGAAGGGACGGATGAAATGCCCCAACTGCACTTTTGCAGGTCACAACAGTCACATTCTTCCCCCTTTCTGTCGTTGCGGCAGATACAACTGATCTTTTCCCTCTTTGATAGAACTGTTCCTGGCCTATTAATCTGAGGCAGCCCAGATCCATCTACATTATACATGCGCTCGGGAGGTTGGTGCCAGTTCCTTGTCCAGTATAGCCCCGAGCATCTCGAAGTACTTCTTTGTTCATACCCATGGCACGAGCATTTGACAAGCCTTCTGCTTTCCTGGGAGCTATGTTTGGGTGACGCTGCTGACATCCTTCCAACCAAAAGCGTTCAGCCATCTTGGTGTTCATGTTAAAGTTACGGTGAATTTTATACATGCACGCATACTCAAATGCTAGCTTGCGAACGTCTAGTCTTGACCGAGCCCAAAACCTCTCGACTCCATGGCAAAAATGAATTGTTCAAGTACCTTCTCACCGTTGAGACCTAGACATGATTTTGATATGTTCATCATTCGAGGGTAGACTTTGGAACGCCATACATCTTAGAGGCAATGCGGATACCCATGTCACCCCTTCGGCAAGCCCCAACAGCCATCTCCATGTCTGCCTTCGACCACGTTCAGCGAGCAGATTTTCTCTTTTAATTCATCGGCATCTGGAAATATATACAATCAGGTATGAAATAATACATTCTTTAAATGTAGTGCTTTCCCTAGTTGTATATTTAAATTATCGCAAGACAGCCTGGTACACATTCATTAGTACAACCGAATGACAAGGGCCCCTTCCCCGCCACACACACACACACACACACACACACTGGTACGCACAAAATAGGATAGTTTACAAGATTATGGCTACATTAATAATTCACTTATTGCCAAAACTTCTACCAGACCCACTGGGTACCATGATATCTGCATTAAAAACACCTATGTCTGATTCAGGAAACTAGTCCTAAGCTTGCACAAACACATAACAACAACAAAAATTGGTGTCCCATATTACCTACACACAAAACTCGCATACAGCCTACACAATTCCCATAAAATTCCCAAATTAGTATGTATACCAGTAATGCGATATTTTCGTTTAACGTACACAGAAACGGGCACGGAGAAACAAAAACTAGAACCAAAACCAGACCGGACCAAAACAAAATGAACCATTTACGAAACACCCAGGGAAATGGACAAATACCACATAGTCAGACCAACACAGAACGAAGCTAATTACCAACCCAGTTACATTGTGCTTTTTACGTACATAGAAACGGGCACGGAGAACGAATAACACAACTCAGACCAGACGGGACAAAACATAACTTGAACTATGTACAGTCATACCATTACGGACGCAAAGAAAGATTTTGTGACGATAATTTACAAAACCCACCCCAACCCAGGACTATTTACAAACTCACCTATTTACACATTACCAAACAAAGAAAAAATATGTACAAAACGACCCCTGAGGAAACAGAATTAATTACAAATTAACTATCACCCGCCCCGCCCGCATCGAAACAATTGGTCCCCAACGTCTGCCGAACGTGGACCCCGGCAAACGAACAAAGTCGGTCTCGATCCTCAGTTTGATTTCCGTCTTTACCGACGCCAACACGACGTCGGCAGGCCTCCCTTCACCCCTAAAAACAATATTACATCGGTCTCTCCAGACAGCCAGCTTAATGGAGGCCGAAACAAAGGTAAGTATGCCACGAATAC
Organism: Holothuria scabra; assembly: GCA_037179385.1. NCBI lineage: Eukaryota > Metazoa > Echinodermata > Holothuroidea > Aspidochirotida > Holothuriidae > Holothuria > Holothuria scabra. Next base: position 40,539,222 of record CM074183.1, read on the forward strand.
TTGCATTGCATGGTGGTGGTGGTGGCGATAGACCATACAATGCAACCCAGTTACATTAAACAAACCATGTGGAAACCTCCACATGGTTTGTTTAATGTAACTGGGTCTATTTGTTCATACGTGCCTGTTTCTATGTACGTTTTAAAAAGAAAACCATGTGGAAACCTCAACTAAGTACTGTACAACAACCGGGGCAGACGAACACAAAAAACGCATTTACGTAACCATTCCCATTAAACTACAGGCAACTAAGACATGTACAACGTAGATTGCTACCCATCAGTCTTTTTTTACGCTATCCCATCGGACACCCTACGACCCTGGCAAGAATACGAAGGCCTGATTTGCTGTCGGGTATTACCGCCTAGAAAACTCCGGTGCTGCCCTATAGATCGGACAAGAAGTTGTCGTTGTGTGCAGAGGAACGACGACTGTGCTTTTTAAGTGCATTTAAACGGCACATACAAAACAAACACTGAAACCGGATCGGGCAAAAACATAAACGCAAAACTATTTACAGACTGCTAAATCAAACAGAAAATTATGTTCATTACAGTAATAAGCTATATATACAGATATTTACAAAACTATGTACAGAAAATAATAATACACACAGATATTTACATACTATTTACAAGCACCTTACAGACCCACCCTATTACAAATTGACCACATATCAAACAGTTTTGTTCCATTTGGAGAGCGCCCCCAATCTCCGCAGACTCCCTAACACAGTCATTTCATAGCCCTTCCAAAGAACGTGCTTTTTAAGTGCATTGAAACGGCACATGCAAAACAAAAACTGAAACCGGATCGGGCAAAAACATAAACGCAAACTATTTACAGATTGCTAAATCAAACAGAAAATTGTGTTCATTACAGTAATAAGCTATATGTACAAATATTTACAAAACTATGTACAGAAAATGTTCATTGCAGTAATAAAGCTATACATACAGATATTTACAACTAATTTACAAGCACCTTACAGACCCACTCTATTACAAGTTGACCACCACACGGTTCCCCCTCACCGAAACGAGTGGACCCCATCGCCTACCGAACGCCGACCTTGGCAAACGAACGAAGTCGGACTCAACCCTCAGCCTCACCTCCGCCTTCACCGACGCCAGGACGACGTCCGCAGGCTTCCCAATCCCCCTAAAAACAACGTTACATCGGTCTCTCCATAAGGCCAGCTTTATGGAGGCCGAAGCAAAGGTAAGTATGCCCTGAATACTTGTATTGCATGGCGGGGGTGAAAGACCATACAAAGCATAGTCCCGGCCGACCGCCCATGTGTTGCCCATCGTCAAGCGATCAGTCAGGACCTGGAACCATTCCCAAAGGAGGGCCACAAATTCACACTGCCAAAACACATGTGACACACTCTCCCACTTTGTGCATCCAGTGCGTGGGCAAATTCCATCTCCAAGACGCCACAGAAGACGCTTGAGATTAGTCACAATCGCATCATGTGCGATTCGCCACAACAAGTCTCGCCTGCGGTAATCTAATGACCTGCTGTGGACCACACGCCACACTTCCGACCCTGAAGCATAGTGATTGGATTGGACCTGGCCAACCAATTCTTCAAAAACAGCCTGCTATAGGTCTCCTGCACTTAACTGCGAAACGTCCCCAACTCTAGATATCATTAGGAGCGTTTCTCTCATTTGACTGTATGCTTCCGAGGGCCTCCAGCTGTGGGGTTCACTGTTACTAAACAGGGAGGGAAAGAACCATCCCTCTTCTTACGAGCTCCGTCTTCCCTGACCATAAAAACCTAAACACGGCCCTCTCGAGACGCAACAGGACACCCTTTGGAGCAGCCAGAACGGTGCCTGGATACCACAAAAGGGGAAAAATAAAACGATTGATAACTGTCACCTTTCCGAACAGACTAATGTGGCGCTCGCCGAAGTCCTTCAACCTAGCTTCCACCAGGTCCACTTTCTCATTCCAGGTAAGTAACTCGGTTTGCCCATAACCAAACCATATGCCGTTTATCCTTATGGCGTCGTCTACCCATGATGCAGCGAAGGGCAGTCTTCTTGACCGCCACTTACCTAGGCGAAGTCCTTTGGTCTTATTGGGATTCAGTCTGGCACCTGTGGCTCTTTGAAACTTAGACAACGTGCCACTAAGGGCCTTGAAGGTAAATAGGTCGGAGACTACGCATGTGACGTCATCGGCATACTGAAGGCACTTAAATTCAACACCACCGGGAATGTGAAAAGGTTGAAACAAAGGCTCTACTTGAAAGGCCCTTGCTATTGATTCACTAAACAATACGTAGAGTAAAGGTGATAGGGGGCACCCCTGCCGTACGCCACGTTGGACACTGAAGGGGTCTGACGGTAGGCCATTAACGATAACCCGACTATTTACACTATTGTACAATAAGGAGGTCCATTTAACAAAAACTGGATTCAAACAAAACTTCTTCAAAATTTTAAAGAGGAATCCATGATCAACCATGTCGAAGGCCTTCTCCTGATCGAGGGAGACCAGGGCACATGGAAGATCACGGTCCATCACGTATTCAACTAAGTCCCGCACCACCCAGAGGTTCTGCTGAATACTGTGTCCCCGCACCGCACAAGTCTGAAAGGACCCTACAAGATCTGGCATAACTGTGCCTAGCCTGTTGCAAAGGGCTTTCGCCAGAATCTTGTAATCTACATTTAACAAGGTGATTGGCAGTTTGTTTTTCGGTTCGAGGGGGTCTCCTGACTTAGGCAGCAAAGTTATTATGCCTGTGCGCTGCGAGTGGCTCAATGAGCCAGCAAGGAAGCCAGAGACGAATACGTCACGGAGATCATGTGCTACGGTACCCCAGAAGCGTTTATAGAATTCTACTGGAATACCGTCGGACCCAGGTGCCTTTCCGCCTTTCATCTTCGCCACTGCCTTCCAGAGCTCGTCAACAGTCAAAGGGGAGCCAAGTTCATCATTCTGATCTTTAGAGGGGGTTTTGTCAATGTTATCTAATAGGGACTTTTGAAGGTCTTCATCGACATCTGCCTGGGTATACAGCTGCTCATAAAAGTTTTTATACACTTCTACAATGTCGAGAGGGTCCTTTTGTACCACACCGTGGGCGTCACGGACAGCTTTTATACTTCGATCGATGGCATTCTTTGTGACGTCCCGGTAGAACTTAATGGTTGGTTTCTCCTCCGCCTCCACACAATGCACACGAGCACGAGCCCGGGCCCCCGTGTAACTTTCCATCAAGGTACTGCTGCATTGCATGAAGTGCGGAGTGGTCCCCGTTCCTCTCCCTAGAGCAAAGTGAAAGGAACTCCTCCCTTCTTCGACGAGCTCTTGCTACACAATATTCCACTGTAAACTGTTTGATGCGGATCTTTACATCATCCCACCACTCTAAATCTGTTGAAAAGGCCGGCCTCAAAGTTCGCCACCCTTCATATCTGGCCTTAAAATCTTTGCTATATTCAGCCTCCGTTAGAATATCTGTGTTCATTTTCCAGAACCCCCTCCCTACTGGCCATGACTCTGGGGGTTTGAATGAGACAGTAACTGCATCATGGTCCGAAATTGGACATGCCACAACTTCGCAATCACTTGGTGACAGAGCCGTTGGAGCGTCCACCCTGTCCAACCTTGAGGCGTCCGTGCCATCAGGGCGGTGCCAAGTGAACACGGACAAGCAAGGATGCTGCACTCTCCAAACGTCAACCATATCGTGATTCTTTGTGAACATGTCCAACTCCACCATACCGACACTACAGCTTGAAGATGTGAAGGTGGACATTCGATCAAACCGTGTGTCAGGGACACAGTTGAAGTCTCCAGATAGGATACAAGGGGCACAGCCAGGAACGAAGGATGGCAGGGTAGCAAAAAAATTCCTTCTGTCTGTAGGTTGGTTGGGGGCATAAACGTTACATAAGAAGAAGTTCCCGCAAGGATGTTTGATGGTGATGCATACCAACCGGCCCTCATGATCATGATCAACCTTTCCGACCAGGGAAGTCCATCTTGGAGAAACTAAAATGACAGATCCACAGGAAGATGCGGAACCAAAGGAAGCGTACAAATCCCCACCCCATTCGTAGGACCAGGTGTAGACATCGTCCTCATTAACAATGTGAGTCTCTTGGAGGAAAACGAAGTCCACACCTGATGATTTACAAAATTGGAATATTCTGGACCGCTTCCGACTGTCCCTCATGCCGTTTACATTCAGGGTCATGAGGGACAGGGGACCATTCATGAAATGTGGAGTGTGAAATTACAAAACTGTCTCTGACCTGGCCTTTTTGTTACATGGATCTGGTGCTGGTGGCACAGAAGGACTAACTCCCCCTCCCCGGTCGGACACCTCCCCTGAGGCCGACCTTTTCAACTTGGGCTGAAGTTCAACGGCCTCACACAAATCAAACCAGCCCTCCCCAGATGGTGGGTCCTTTGGTGGAGGCTCTGAGGCAGGTCCTCCCACATCTGACATGGCACTGTCAGACTCCGAATCCGATGACAGTTGGAGGTCATTCTCCACTGTCAGTATTCCAGCCTCCCCAGGAACTGGTGCGGATTGTGCCTCAGGTACTGATGTGGAGTGTTGGGAAGGGCCTACCTCAGGGTTCCCACAGACCACCTCACGTTTCTTAGAAGCTAGGAACTCTTGTTCCACCTGATGTGCCACCTCATCAGGCGTAGGGGACCTGGGTTCCTCCACCATTGGTTCAGGGTCTGATAACGAGGGCTCACTTGCCGGCTCCACATCTGCGCTTGCACGCGCAGAGTACGACGTGGGGCAGGCACCAGAGACATGTCCCTCCTCCCCACACAGGTTACACCGCACCTCATTGGGACATGTTGCCCTGTCATGCCCCAACTGCAAGCATCTGCCACAGCGTTTGTTTGGGCATGACTTGGCCTCATGCCCCTCCTCTCTACACTGGAAACATGTGCGGGGCTGGCCAAAATACCTGATGTGGGCCTTAGACCCCCCTATGAACAGGACGGAGGGGATGTCACTTTTCAGCTCCATACGGAACTGTCTCTTTCCGTTGAGAATACCGGCTAATTCACCCTCACTGTATTTCACCCAACGCCAGTCTGAGACAGTTCCGTACTGTCCTAGAACCCTCGCTACCAGGCTCTGATCTACCTCAAAATTGAGGTACAACACTGTCACCACCACAGAGCGGTCATATGGGGTGACAGTCAGACCCTCCACTCCCTTCAGGGAGGAAACCCCCTTTAATCGAGCAGCATCAGTCCGGAACTTCAAATCATACGTATTTCGGGATGCAAGGGCCTGCAGCATCTCTATATCCTTAACCTCTACCTTATTGTTCTTCAACACAGAAAAAACATGCTGGGGTGTAACATTCCCCCTCGACTCAAACTGTAACTTAACGATACTGCTATCCCGACCTCCGGGCATAGCAGCAAAGGTTTGTGGCACAAGGCCACGCAGCAATTAGAGAGAAAACTTCAACACAGCACAACAGTTCAAACCCAGTCAGGGAAAATAAAAAAAGGGAACCCAACACTAAACTATAGACCAGGCGTGCTTTAAAACGAGCACGGAAACCACGAGCACGTCCCCAAGCGAGAGACCACACCCAATATCCAACAGTAAAACGACAGTAGTATATGTTAATATAACAAGCAGCACAGCACAGCACAATGCCAAAATTCAGCACGATCAGCGAGAGCTCCGTGAAAACACGTCCGCTCAGTACGAACCGAAATAGTAGGTCCTCACTCCTCAGAAGCCTGAAGTAGAATAATCCAAAGAACGTTCCTTTACTGCACCTTACTCTATTTGATAAAGTTTGTTCAGCGACTTCCCCATTCCTTATAATATAACGGTCCATAACAATGTCCCTTGTCAATACATAAAACCAAGTTTTACCACAGTACATGGTCGGCTAAACAGCAGCCTAGGCGCAACAAATATATGTAGCATACAGAATGAAGGTCAGCTTTGCAGGTTTCTGAGTCGGCGATGGTAATGCATATTCACTTTGTTCACCGGCAAAATTATGGATGGATGTGTAAATAAAGCTTCCTATTCATCAGATTGGAACACGCCCACATTTCCCCACCGTACCTTCAACGAACAAAACAGCTACTTCCCATTGTCCTCTTTCATAGAATGCTCATGTATTATTAAAGAGTACTTGGACTATACCACTATTACAGAGGGTATAAATTTGGAGGTTGTTTAACGAATTATTTCTGAATACTATTAACATTGGTATATAACATGTCTTTACAATTGAAATTCACTCTAATCTCTTAGTAATCTCTGAAAATACTGTTTTATTCACAAAAGTAAATCTTAGGGATATTTTAACTCGTTAACTGACTCAAAGAACGAGCTCAGTCCTAACGCTAGGCTAGGCCTAGGCCTCGGCAATGTTTTTACGTACGTTCGCAACGCTTCATAAGTCATCGTCTGTGCGCACTGCGCGGCAGACTTGCATGGGCCTGGGTTAGGGTGGAATTTTGTAATTTTACGAATACTAACGACAGAAAAATAACATGCCCCAGTGGCGTAGCCAGGGGAGTCCTAATCCCCTATGCCTACGAACGTACAGGTCTACACCAGCCTGAGTATGCCTACTGTAGTGCTAGTGGACTGGTACGGGAGGGAGTGGGCAACACCGTAATACTGCAATGACAGCAGGGGAGCTATAGGGGGATACATGGCGATCAGTAAAATGGCGTTAAAAATCAACAATGAAAATTACTGACGAGTTTGATTGTTTTAGTGCAGAGCTGAAATCTGGCAGCCTGGTGCTATTCGAGCAGGGGTAGGCCTATATGGTGCAGGGTGGGAAGGAGAAATTGGGCTTGGGCACAGGCTGCCCCGTAGGCCTATGTCAGTACTCCTCTTTCATGAATTTATTGTAAAAGATCCTCTCTGACCACCTGCCACTGAAACTAATAAGTAATTTGGCTTCTTAATCATTAGCCGGGTATTGCCTACTGACGTAGGCTCGTATGGCTTGAAGGGCCATGCAATCCTCTCCGACCGCAAACTACAATTGTTGTAGGGGGTAACAGAAAACCCTAAATTGGCTCAGCTTTTTGATTGACTGATAATTCAAACAATGCAGAGTACCAAAGCCTATATTACACAGCATGAACTGAAGTGAGAGAGTTATATGATTATACCATTGAGCTTTCCTAAACTCATGGCACCCTGAAGCAATATAAACTGATTGTGTCTCGATGAGGGTGAATTTCTGACCGTCGTGGGAGGGGCTTAAGTAAGAAGGTTAGGAGAATTGGTACTGTTTTGGTTGAGAGAATATGGCCTTTAATGTTGAATGTTGGGGTTGATATGTGCCCTTCAGTCCCGGTCCTCATTTCCAGTGCTGCACCAAAAGATTTATCAGCCCCAAATGGAATTAATGCAGTGCCAGAAGGCTACAACTAGGTCTACTCTAATGTGAGATATAATGGCGGCACGGCCTGACTGCAGCCAGTAGGTAGCTATAGCCAGCTACCACATGTCCCTATGCTGTATAGGCCCAGCTGCAGCACAACTTTACATACTGAATTGATCAAGTTCCAGTTCACACTATGTATGGCAATTGTCTCACATATTCTTTAAAATATGCTTCAATTTGGAACAGACAGAATAACTTGCCTATGACAAAAGTGATTATAGGGGCCTTGTGGCGGGGTGGCATGCAGACATCCAAATGCTACTGCATGCACACTTGGTTTCAGCCCGCGTTATACCCGTTATCACCTCTCCACATGCTTTAATTGCAACCTGTATCCCTGATCATCAGTAACTTGCCTGATGAAGACCATGCCCGCACCCTGGGTGCGCATGTTTGCTCCTGATCAACTGCTCCTAGCAGCCGAAGTGGCATCACGTATACTTCTGTGACATTGCATATCCTCAATCACACCTGGGTAGAGGTGCTTGGGCCAATTGAGATAACTGCCTTATAATTAGCTAAGGCCACACCAGAAATGTTGATGACACTCGTAACCCCTGATGAGCTTACAGTCTTCCGCGATTATGGATACTGTCTGAGGCAAGTATAATCAAAATGCAAACGGATATAAATCTCTGCAAGTTGCAGCATCTAGTGGTTGTGTTCATTTAAAATCAAAGGGTTGTGAGTTTATAGTCTCGCTACACACTGTATATTTTCATGCATTGTCCTTTAGTTGAGGTAACAAATTCCTCACATGGTTCACCCATGATCACAGATTCACAAGTTGAGGTCTGCAAAGATTGCTTGGTGCTCAGCAGTAGAGCATCAGGACAGAAAATATAACTATAGTGCGGAGGCCTCATAGCAGCTATACAGAAGAGAGAACATACATGTACAGTATGCATGCCTTTGTAGATGTTTATTAATACTTCAATGCATATAATTGTATAGGATAGTTATGAATAGAACACCAGCTTTTTGCATTGTAAATGATAACTCCATTAAATACAGAACTATGTAAAAATAGTAAGGAATAGCACACTGTCAATTTTTGTACTAACATTAACAGAACATTTATCACTAATTTTATAACAGATAGCTGCAGTGTGCCATATTAAAAATAATGAATTCACAACATTTTATTATTTACATTATAAGCTGAATACAAATTTCTGCAGAATAGCACATAGTTTAATACCCTTTTCATGAGTATTAGAAGGTCAATGCTAACACAGTGTGCTTCAGCTTGGCCAACCAATGGCTAAATAACCTTTTCAAGGTGATACTTTTTGGGCAATGTGCTGTAAAAACAATTCCGTATTGACTCATGAATTTTCATTTTGAACATCAATTTTAAAACAGATGGCCAATGTGCAATATTAAAATTAGTGAATACAGAACATTTTATTATTAACATTAAAAGCTGAATACAAATTTATGCAAAAAAGCACACAGTTTCATACCCGTATAAGTATTAGAAGATCATTGCTGAGACTGTGTGCTTCAGCTTGGTCAAGCAATGGTTAAATTACTTTCTCAAGGTGATACCTTTTCAGCAATGTGCTATAAAAAAAAAATTCAATATTGATTCATACATTTTTAACATCAATTTTATAACAGATGGCCAATGTGCCATAATAAAAATAGTGAATACAGAACATTTTATTATTAACATTAAAAGCTGAATACAAATTCATGCAAAATAGCACACAGTTTCATACCCGTATAATAAGTATTAGAAGGCCATTGATAAGACTGTGTGCTTCAGCTTGGCCAAGCAATGGTTAAATTACTTTTCAAGGTAATACTTTTTGGGCAATGCGCTTTAAAAACAATTCCATATTGACTCATGAAATTTCACACTTTGAAACTTCATTTTAATTATAACAGAGCCAGCCAGCCACACTAACATTGCAACCACTCAAAGAATCAAAATCATCAAAACAGCAAAGTTGGCTTTGTTGCACACCACTCTGTTCCTGATGGACTATTTTCAATATCAAGGGGATTGCATAACCCATTTTTATTTTCCTCTCTTGCATGTTCTCTTCGTGTGACCCCTCTCCTTACAAACACTACACCTGACTCTTTTCTTCTTCAACTTCAATGCTGGTGACTGCATGAAATAGTCCATTCTGTTTTGCTTATGCAAAATTTGAGCCAGAGCAACCACTTTTTTGTGGTTTGTAGACCTGAAGTAGGTCTTAGTGGTAACATCATTTAACTTCTCCAGCCCCTGCTGGGTGAACCTACCAATACTGCCCAATCTAGCCAACAAATCAGGAACATGTGCCACAAGGACATGTATATAAGGGGTTATGTGCCGCTTTTGGTAAACTTTCAAAAACGTCTGGAACCACTCATTAACTTTTGCAGTAAAACATACAACGTCATTCTCACTGAGGGGACTGATTGTACCTCCAAGTTGCCCAATAAAAAGTGTTCAATCCTTTGTAATCTGAGAGGATCCAACGTAGGAAGAATCTCTGACACACAGACTTTGGAGAATAATCTGTGTTTAATTTTTTAGAGTCTCGGCCAACATAAAACTGAAATCCCAACACCCCAGCATCTCTAAAGCATTTCTCCAGATGCGAACAGTTAGTGTACTTGAGGGAGAGTTTTGAGACTATCAATAGCATCGAGTCTGCGAGCATCCAATATGAGAAGGTTAATCAGGGTGTCAGCAATTCTCAAGAACAAGTGCAAATTGTCAATAACTACATGTGAGATCGATATGGAGGGGAATATTGGGGGATTTGTGCAATTGAACTTCTTCTTTGATTTTGATTGTAAACACACATTCGAATGTCAGAGACAGCCCCGTACTGGCCCAGAACCCTCGCAACCAGGCGCTGCTCGACCTCAAAGTTCAGAAACAGCACTGTGACCACCACAGAGCGATCATATGGGGTGACAGTGAGCCCCTCTGCCCCCTTCAGGCAAGACACGCCTTTAACACGGGCAGCATCAGACCTGAACTTTAGGTCGTACGTGTTGCGGGTCGCAAGCACCTGCAACATCTCTATTTCTTTAACTTCAACACCCTTATTCTTTAACAAGGTAAACACTTGCGCCGGAGGAACACTCACCTCCGACTTGAACTCTAACTTAACAATTGTGCTATCCCGACCTCCGGGCATAGGAACCAAGGGTTTGTGGCATAAGGCCACGCAGCAAGTAGAGAAAACTTCAGCACCGTAGGTCAAACCAAAGCAGGGTAAATAAGGATATCCCAACACAGAACAACTATAAAACAGACGTGCTTTAAAACGAGCACGACCAAACCACGTCCCCAAGAGAGAAAATAGACCCAACACGTAACAATATGACAGTAGTATAGTATAATATAACAAGTACGCCAACACAGCGCAGCAGGCCTCAAGGCTGGACCGGGTTTACTCTCCACCGGCTCTGTCACCAACCAACTGTGATGTTGTGCCATGTCCAATTTCGGATCATGATGCAGTTACTGTCTCCTTTCAACCCCCCGAGTCATGGCCAACAGGGAGGGGTTTCTGGAAAATGAATACTGATGTTTTAACAGAAACAGATTATATTGCACAGTTAAAAGCCAGGTACGAAGGGTGGCGAACATTAAAGCCAGCCTTCCCAACGGGTTTGGAATGGTGGGATGTGCTTTTTACGTACATAGAAACGGGCACGGAGAACCAATAAGAAAACTCAGACCAGACGGGACAAAAACATAACGTGAACTATGTACAGACTTTATACCGTTACGGACGCAAACCAAGATTTTGTGACCATATTTTACAAAACCCTAACCCAGCACCCAGGGCTATTTACAAACTCACCTATTTACACAAATCAAACAGAAACATGTACATAGAAACGGCCACAGAGAAGCAAACACAGGACTATTTACAAATTAACTATCACCCGCCCCTCCCGCACTGAAACAATTGGCCCCCAACGTCTGCCGAATGTGGACCTCGGCAAACGAACAAAGTCGGCCTCGACCCTCAGTTTAATTTCCGTCTTAACCGACGCCAACACGACGTCGGCAGCCCTCCCTTCACCCCTGAAAACAATATTACATCGGTCTCTCCAAACAGCCAGCTTAACGGAGGCCGAAACAAAGGTGAGTATGCCACGAACACTCGTATTGCATACTGGGGGCGACAGACCATACAATGCATAGTCCTGGCTGACCGCCCAAGTGTTGCAAAACGTTAGCCGGTCAGCCAGGACTTGAAACCACTCCCAGAGGAGGGCCACAAAACCACAATGCCAAAACACATGGGGCACACTCTCCCACTTTATACATCCAGCGCGGGGGCATATGCCATCTCCAAGACGCCACCGAAGGCGCTTGAGATTGGTTACAATGGCATCATGTGCAATTCGCCACAGCAGGTCTCGCCGGCGGTAGTCTAGTGACTTGCTGTGCACTACGGTCCACACTTCCGGCAGTAAGGCATAGTCGCTTGGATGGACCCGGCCAGCCAAGTCATCAAAAATGGCCCGGTACAGGTCCCCCGCGCTGGACTGCGAAACCTCCCCTACAGTTGACATCATACGGAGAGTATCCCTCATGTAACAATATGTCTTTGAGGGTCTCCCGCTGTGGGGCATACTATTATTAAACAGGGACGGAAAGAACCTGCGGAATGACAATCCCCCCCAATAACGGACAAAATACGCAAAGGGCATCTCACTGTCAACAGCACTAAACACACACCTTGCCAGGAGAAAACGGAGCTTTGAGGGAAAATGCACAAGGCCCAGGCCCCCATGTGTAAGTTCCTGGTACACAACCTTCCTTTTGACCAGCTCCGTTTTCCCTGACCATAGGAACTTAAATACGGCCCTCTCAAGTCGCACAAGGGCACCCTCTGGAGCAGCCAGAACAGTACCCGGGTACCACAAGAGAGGGTAAACGAAACGATTAATAACTGTTACTTTCCCCATTAGACTAATGTAGCGCTCCCCATAGTCTGTCAACCTAGCTTCCGCCAGGTCCACCTTCTCGCTCCAGGTAAGTGACTCAGGTGAGCCGTAACCAAACCATATACCGTTGATTTTCATGGCATCGTCAACCCAAGATGCCACGAAGGGCAGTTGTTTCCACCGCCACTTACCCAGACGGAGTCCTTTTGTCTTTGCGGGGTTCAGTCTGGCACCAGTCGCTCTTTGAAAGGTAGACAGGGTGTCAGACAGGGCCCTGAAGGAAGCTAGGTCAGAGACTACACACGTAACATCATCAGCATACTGGAGGCACTTGACTGTGGCTCCACCAGGAATATGAAAAGGTCGGAACAAAGGCTCTTCATGGAGGGCTCTCGCAAGGGATTCACTAAATAATACATAGAGTAAAGGTGACAGGGGGCACCCCTGCCGTACCCCACGTTGGACTCTGAAGGGTTCCGAAGGTATGCCATTAACAATAACACGACTATATACATTACTGTACAATAAGGCAATCCATTTAACAAAAAGAGAGTTCAGACAAAACTTCTTTAAGACTTTAAAAAGGAATCCGTGGTCAACCATGTCAAAGGCCTTCTCCTGATCGAGGGAGACAAGCGCACATGGAAGATCACGGTCCATTACATACTCTACTAAGTCCCGCACCAACCAAAGGTTCTGCTGAATACTGTGTCCCCGCACCGCACACGTCTGAAAAGGCCCTACAAGATCCGGCATGACAGTACCCAGCCTGTTGCAAAGGGCTTTCGCCAGGATCTTGTAGTCCACATTTAACAGCGTTATTGGTCGCTTGTTTTTCGGTTCAAGGGGGTCTCCAGACTTGGGTAACAAAGTTATTACTACACCTGTGCGCTGCGAGGGGCTCAACGAGCCAGCAAGGAAGGCAGAGGTAAATACATCCCGGAGATCGTGTCCAACGGTACCCCAAAAGCGTTTGTAGAATTCTACAGGGATACCGTCCGACCCAGGCGACTTTCCACCCTTTATTTTCATCACCGCCTTCCAGAGCTCGTCGACGGTCAAGGGGGAACCAAGTTGATCGTTCCGCTCTGTAGAGGGGAACTTATTAATATTATCTAAAAGGGACTTTTGAAGGACCTCATCGACATCTGCCTGGGTGTAAAGCTGTCTATAGAAGTTCTCATATACTTCCACAATGTGGAGGGGGTCCTTCTGTACAGTACCATGGACGTCACGGACTTCTCTTATACGGCGATCAGTCGCATACTTTGTGACGTCCTGGTAAAATTTGATGGTTGGTTTTTCCTCCGCCTCCACACATTGCACGCGAGCACGAACACGGGCCCCGTGCAATTTCTGATCAAGGTGCTGCTGAATGGCATGGAGCGCGGAGGAGTCCCCGTTCCTATCTCTAGAGCAGAGCGAGAGGAATTCTTCCCTTCTTCGACGAGCTCTTGCTACACAATACTCAACTGTAAACTGCTTGATGCGAGACTTTACATCATCCCACCACTCTAAACCCGTTAGGAAGGCCGGCCTCAAAGTTCGCCACCCTTCGTACCTGACTTTCAATTGATCATTATAGTCAGCCTCCGTTAAAATATCTGTATTCATTTTCCAGAACCCCCTCCCTGAAGGCCATGACTCAGGGGGTTGGAAGGAGACAGTAACTGCATCATGATCCGAAAATGGACATGCCACAACTTCACAATCACTCGGAGACAAAGCCAAGGGAGAGTACACCCGGTCCAGCCTTGAGGCGTCCGTGCGATCAGGGCGATGCCAAGTGAACACGGACAAACCGGGATGTTGCACTCTCCAAACGTCAACCATGTCGTGATTTTTTGTAAACATGTCCAATTCCGCCATACCGACGCCACAGCCCGGAGACGTACAAGAGGACATTCGGTCAAGCTGTACGTCGGGGACACAGTTAAAATCTCCAGCCAGGATACAAGGGGCACTGCCAGGAACGAAGGATGGCAGGGTCATGAAAAAGTCCCTGCTGTCTGAAGGCCGATTGGGTGCGTAAACGTTACACAGGCAGAATTTTCCACATGGGTGCTTTATTGTTACGCATACCAACCGACCCTCGTGATCAGAATCAACCTTTCCGACCAGGGGAGTCCACCTTGGCGAAATTAATATAACTGAACCACAAGATGTTGTTGACCCGAAAGAAGCATACAAACCCCCACCCCACTCAAAGGACCAGGTGTGGACTTCGTCCTCATTCACAATGTGCGTCTCCTGGAGGAAAACGAAGTCCACACCCAGTGACTTGCAAAATTGAAAAATTCTGTTCCGCTTCTGGCTGTCCCTCATGCCATTCACGTTCAGAGTCAGGAGGAACAGGGGATCAGCCATGGTGAAATTAGTGGCTACGTGTCCACCTGAGACTTGGCCTTTTTAACCTGTGGGCTCGGTATAGGTACCCCAGAATGGTGGACCCCCGGGTCTAACACCTCGCCTGAGGCCGACCTCTTTAAGGTAGACTCCTCCCCCTGGCATAAATCAAACCAGCCCTCCCCAGAAGGTGGATCTTTCGGAGGAGGCTCCGAGGCAGACTCCCCATCGTATGACATAGAGACGGACTCGGAGTCAGACGAAAGCTGCAAGTCCTCCTCCACTGCCATGACATCAGCCTCCACGGGTGCCAGTGGGAGGGATGGTAAGGAGTCTGCCTCCTGAATTTGTTTCGAGGCAAGGAAATCCTGTTCCACTTCATTAGCTGCCTCCTCCAATTCCTGAGTGGAATATTCTTGGTCTGATTGCGAGGGTTCGGGTGACTTCTCCACATCCGCACTGGCGTGGGCAGAGTAGGATGTGGGGCACGAACCAGAAACATGTCCCTCCTCCCCACAAAGGTTGCACCGCACCTTGTTTGGACACTCCACCTTGTCATGCCCCACCTGAAGGCACCTGCCACAACGCCTGTTGGGACACAATCTGGCTTCATGGCCCTCTTCACCACACTTGAAGCAGGTGCGTGGCTGCCCGAAGTACCTTATGTGGGCCTTCGAACCCCCTATGAACAGGAAGGATGGAATGTCCCTGTTCAGTTCCATACGGAACTGTCTCTTCCCATTGAGAATGCCCTTCAACTCACCCTCACCATACTTGCACCACCGCATGTCAGAGACAGATCCGTATTGGCTCAGAACCCTCGCAACCAAGCGCTGATCGACCTCGCAGTTCAGGTATAGCACTGTCACAGCCACAGAGCGATCGTATGGTGTGACAGTGAGCCCTTCTACCCCCTTCAGGCATGACACACCTTTTACTCGGGCAGCATCGGACCTGAACTTTAGGTCATACGTGTTGCGGGCTGCAAGCGCCTGCAACATCTCTATATCTTTAACACCGACCCCATTCTTCTTTAACACAGTAAACGCCTGTGGGGGAGGTACGCTCACCCCCGACGAAAACTCCAACTTAACAATCGTGCTATCCCGACCACCGGGCATAGCAGCAGAGGGTTTGTGGCACGGGGCCACACAGCAACAGTAGAAAAAAACTTCAGCACCTTTAATCAAACCAAGGTAGGGGAAAATAGTAATGTAACTCAACACAAACCACAACTGTCGAACAGACGTGCTTTAAAACCAGCACGACCAAACCTCTATCCCCAAGAAAAAGCCGCACCCAACGCTTCAATAATATGACAGCAGTATAGTTTATTACAGTATAGTATACCAAATAAACAAGCTAGCACAGAGCAGCACAGTGCCAAAATTCAGCACGAGCTGTCGTCTGCTCGAAGCTTAGTCTGCAACGACAAAGCCGCATCGGGCATGACGTTAAACTGCATCCAGGTTGTGGCTTCTGTTCTATTCAGCCAGTCTAGAGCAGGACCACTCAGTGTTTGCCCTTTGGAGGGCGTACTTGTCCATTTGGGACGTTAAGCTCCTTAAGGGAGCAGAACTCCTCCGGGAGTAATCGTTTGGTTTTCGCCCCTTGGCTCTTCGCCAGAGAGTCGTGGGGACTTTTAGAAAAAAGAAGTCTGCAACGACAAAGCCGCATCGTATCCGCAGCGAATTGTGTTGAGGTCCTCTTCGTAGAATCGTAGAAACATCAGAGATTAATTAATGGCTCACAAGCAGCAGGGAAAGATAGAAGGAGACTTCACAAGATATATACAGTAGGCTAGATTTCGATTTCACAGTGATTATTGCAGGATTCTCTTGATCGGAATTACAGACGTTTGATCTCGTTGAATTACACTTCGATTGTAATTGGTTTGACAACACACTGCTCGCACTTGCACACGGCCCAGCAATCCAGTTACACACACAACGTACCTCCAAACAAGTCTCAACACGCCCAAACATGTCCAAACCGGCCCAAACTCGCATCTCACACCGTACACAACTCAGCTCACCATTCAACTCATCCATTCACCACAACATTCAAAACAACGTTCAGGAATTACAACGATTACATGGAAATGATGAATTAATTGGCGATAAATTACAGATCGATATATTACGACTTAAGGAGTTTATGGTTGTCCTCGACACGAGCAATCGACGAGAGCTCCGTGAAAACACGTCCGCTCTCGATGAAGACCTGAACTGAACTGAACTGAAGCAGTTCACTATTGAGTACTGTGTAGCAAGAGCTCGTCGAAGAAGGGAGGAGTTCCTCTTGCTCTGCTCAAGGGAGAGGAATGGGGACTCCTCCGCTCTTCACGCAATTCAGCAACACCTTGATAAAAAACTACATGGGACCCGCATTCGTGCCCGTGTTCATTGCGTGGAGGCGGAGGAAAAGCCTACAATCAAGTTTTACCGGGATGCCTCGCAGTACGCCATGGACCGCCGCATAAAGGCGGTGCGAGATGCCCATGGTACAGTACAGAAGGACCCTCTCGACATAGTTGACATATTTAGAAGTTTCTATGAAAATCTTTACACTCAGGCAGATGTCGACGAGGGTCTTCAATTACCCCTTTTAGATAATATTGACAAGTTCTCCTCTAAAGAGCAGAATGATGATCCTGGCGCTCCATTGACTGTCGTCGAGCTCTGGAAGGCAGTAGCAAAGATGAAAGGCGGAAAGGCACCCGGGTCAGACGGTATTCCAGTGCAATTTTACAAACACTTCTGGGGTACCGTTGGACATGACCTTCGTGATGTATACGTCTCTGCCTTTTTTGCTGGCTCATTGAGCCCCTCGCAGCGCACTGGCATAATAACCTTGCTACCCAAGTCTGGAGATCCACTTGAGCCAAAAAATAAGCGACCAATCACCCTGTTGAATGTGGGTGTGCTTTTTACGTACATAGAAACGGGCACGGAGAACGAATAACACAACTCAGACCAGACGGGACAAAACATAACTTGAACTATGTACAGTCATACCATTACGGACGCAAAGAAAGATTTTGTGACGATAATTTACAAAACCCACCCCAACCCAGGACTATTTACAAACTCACCTATTTACACATTACCAAACAAAGAAAAAATATGTACAAAACGACCCCTGAGGAAACAGAATTAATTACAAATTAACTATCACCCGCCCCGCCCGCACCGAAACAATTGGTCCCCAACGTCTGCCGAACGTGGACCCCGGCAAACGAACAAAGTCGGCCTCGATCCTCAGTTTGATTTCCGTCTTTACCGACGCCAACACGACGTCGGCAGGCCTCCCTTCACCCCTAAAAACAATATTACATCGGTCTCTCCAGACAGCCAGCTTAATGGAGGCCGAAACAAAGGTAAGTATGCCACGAATACTTGCATTGCATGGTGGTGGTGGTGGCGATAGACCATACAATGCATAGTCCTGGCTGACCGCCCAAGTGTTGCAAAGCGTTAGCCGGTCAACCAGGACTTGAAACCACTCCCAGAGGAGAGCCACAAAACCACAATGCCAAAACACATGGGGCACACTCTCCCACTTTGTACACCCAGCGCGGGGGCATATGCCATCTCCAAGACGCCACCGAAGGCGCTTGAGATTGGTTACAATGGCATCATGTGCAATTCGCCACAGCAGGTCTCGCCGGCGGTAGTCTAGTGACTTGCTGTGCACTACGGTCCACACTTCCGGCTGTAAGGCATAATCGCTTGGGTGGACCTGGCCCGCCAAGTCATCAAAAATGGCCCGGTACAGGTCCCCCGCGCTGGACTGCGAAACCTCCCCTACAGTTGACATCATACGGAGAGTATCCCTCAGGTGACAATATGTCTTTGAGGGTCTCCCGCTGTGGGGCATACTATTACGAAACAGGGAGGGAAAGAACCCACGTAATGACAATCCCCCCCAATAACGGACAAAATACGCAAAGGGCATCTCACTGTCAACAGCACTAAACACACACTTTGCCAGGAGAAAACGGAGCTTTGAGGGAAAATGCACAAGGCCTAGGCCCCCACGTCTAAGTTCCTGGTACACAACCTTTCTTCTGACCAGCTCCGTTTTCCCTGACCATAAGAACTTAAATACGGCCCTCTCAAGTCGCACAAGGGCACCCACTGGGGCAACCAGAACAGTGCCCGGGTACCACAAGAGAGGGTAAATGAAACGATTAATAACTGTTACTTTCCCCATTAGACTAATGTAGCGCTCCCCATAGTCTGCCATCCTAGCTTCCGCCAGGTCCATCTTTTCGTTCCAGGTAAGTGACTCAGGTGAGCCGTAACCAAACCATATACCATTGATTTTCATGGCATCGTCAACCCAAGATGCCACGAAGGGCAGTTGTTTCCACCGCCACTTACCCAGACGGAGTCCTTTTGTCTTGGCGGGGTTCAGTCTGGCACCAGTCGCTCTTTGAAAGGTAGACAGGATGTCAGACAGGGCCCTGAAGGAAGCTAGGTCAGAGACTACACACGTGACATCATCAGCATACTGAAGGCACTTGACTGTGGCTCCACCAGGAATATGAAAAGGTCGAAACAAAGGGTCTACATGGAGGGCTCTCGCAAGCGATTCACTAAACAATACATAGAGTAAAGGTGACAGGGGGCATCCCTGCCGTACCCCACGTTGTACTCTAAAGGGGTCCGACGGTATGCCATTGACAATAACACGACTATATACATTATTATACAATAAAGCAATCCATTTAACAAAGAAAGAGTTCAGACAAAACTTCTTTGAGACTTTGAGAAGGAATCCGTGATCAACCATGTCAAAGGCCTTCTCCTGATCGAGGGAGATAAGCGCACATGGAAGATCACGGTCCATTACATACTCTACTAAGTCCCGCACCAACCAGAGGTTCTGCTGAATACTGTGTCCCCGCACCGCACACGTCTGAAAGGACCCTACAAGATCCGGCATGACAGTACCCAGCCGGTTGCAAAGGGCTTTCGCCAGGATCTTATAGTCCACATTTAACAACGTTATTGGTCGCTTGTTTTTCGGTTCAAGGGGGTCTCCAGACTTGGGTAACAAAGTAATTACACCTGTGCGCTGCGAGGGGCTTAACGAACCAGCAAGGAAGGCAGAGGTAAATACATCCCGGAGATCATGTCCAACGATACCCCAAAAGCGTTTGTAGAATTCTACCGGGATACCGTCCGACCCTGGCGACTTTCCGTACTTCATTTTCGTCACCGCCTTCCAGAGCTCGTCGACAGTCAAGGGGGAACCAAGTTCATTGTTCTGCTCCGTAGAGGGGAACTTATCAATATTATCTAAAAGGGACTTTTGAAGGACCCCATCTGCATCTGCCTGGGTGTAAAGCTGTTTATAAAAGTTCTGATACACTTCGACAATGTCGAGGGGGTCCTTCTGTACCGTACCGTGGACGTCACGGACTGCTCTAATACGGCGATCAGTGGCATACTTTGTGACGTCTTGGTAAAATTTGATGGTTGGCTTTTCCTCCGCCTCCACGCAGTGTACGCGAGCACGAACACGGGCCCCATGCAACTTCTGATCAAGGTGCTGCTGGATGGCATGGAGTGCGGAGGAGTCCCCGTTCCTATCCCTAACGCAGAGCGAGAGGAACTCTTCCCTTCTTCGACGAGCTCTTGCTACACAATACTCAACTGTAAAACGTTTGATGCGAGACTTAACTTCATCCCACCATTCTAAACCCGTTGAAAAGGCCGGCCTCAGTGTTCGCCACCCTTCGTACCTGGCTTTCAGTTGTTCTTTATATTCAGCCTCCGTTAAGATATCTGTATTCATTTTCCAGAATCCCCTCCCTGAAGGCCATGACTCAGGGGGTTGGAAGGAAACAGTAACTGCATCATGATCCGAAACTGGACATGCCACAACTTCGCAATCACTCGGAGACAAGGCCAAGGGAGAGTACACCCGGTCCAACCTTGACGCGTCCGTGTCATCAGGGCGGTGCCAAGTGAACACGGACAAACCGGGATGTTGCACTCTCCAAATGTCAACCATGTCGTGATTCTTTGTAAACATGTCCAGTTCCGACATGCCAACGCTACAGCCCGAAGGCACACAAGAGGACTTACGGTCGAGCTGTACGTCAGGGACACAGTTAAAATCTCCAGCCAGGATACAAGGGGCACTGCCAGGAACGAAGGATGGCAGGGTCATGAAAAAGTTCCTTCTATCTGAAGGCCGATTGGGTGCGTAAACGTTACACAGAAAGAAGCTTCCACATGGGTGCTTTATTGTTACGCACACCAACCGACCCTCGTGATCAGAATCAACTTTTCCGACCAGGGTGGACCACCTAGGCGAAAGTAAAATAACTGAACCACAAGACGTCGGGGAACCAAAGGAAGCATACAAACCCCCACCCCATTCGAAGGACCAGGTGTGGACATCATCCTCATTTACAATATGGGTCTCCTGGAGAAAAACGAAGTCCACACCCAGTGATTTACAAAACTGAAAAATTCTGGATCGCTTCCGACTGTCCCTCAAGCCATTAACATTTAGGGTCAAGAGAGACAGGTGATCGGCCATGATAGGGCATTGGCTACGTGTCTGCCTGGGACTTGACCTTTTGCTCTGCGGATTCTTGGGTATGGGCTCCGCATTGCCCCCACAGTCTGACACCTCACCTGAGGCCGACCTCTTCAGTGGGGATTCTGGCACAGAAGTCCCACACAAGTCAAACCAGCCCTCCCCGATGGTGGATCCTTTGGAGGAGGCTCAGAGGCAGGCTCTCCATCATCTGACATCTCATTAATAGAATCAGAATCGGAGGACAGGTGGAGGTCCTCCACAACTGTTGTCACATCAGCCTCCATGGGGGTTAATTGGCACGATGGTGGAGAGTCTGCCTTGGGAGATCCAGTACCCGCCTCACGTAGTTTGGAGGCGAGGAAATCTTGTTCCACTTCATTGGCTGCCTCCTCCAATTCCTGGGTGGAATATTCCGGTCCCGGCTGCGATGCCTCCGGTGCCCGCCCCACACCTGCACCGGCACGGGCAGAATACGATGTGGGACACGCACCAGATACATGCCCATCCTCCCTGCAAATATTACACCGCACCTCGTTGGGGCAATCTGCCCTGTCGTGCCCCAGCAACAGGCACCTGCCGCAACGTTTGTTGGGACACGACTTGGCTTCGTGACCCTCTTTAGAGCACTTAAAACACGTGCGGGGCTGCCCAAAATACCTTACGTGGGCCTTGGAAGCCCCAATAAACAGGAAGGATGGGATGTCCCTCTCCAGTTCCATACGGAACTGCCTCTTGCCATTAAGAATGCCTTTTAATTCACCTTCAGTGTAAACACACATTCGCATGTCTGAGACAGTTCCGTACTGGCCCAGAACCCTCGCAGCCAGGCGCTGCTCGACCTCGAAGTTCAGGTACAGCACCGTCACTACCACAGAGCGATCGTATGGAGTGACAGTGAGTCCATCTGCCCCCTTCAAGCAGGACACGCCTTTCACACGGGCGGCATCAGACCTGAACTTAAGGTCGTACGTGTTGCGGGCAGCAAGTGCCTGCAACATTTCAATTTCTTTAATGTCCACACCTCTATTCTTTAGTAACGAAAACACTTGCGGGGGAGGTACACTCGCCCCTGACCGAAACTCTAACTTAACAATCGTGCTATCCCGACCTCCGGGCATAGCAGCGAATGGTTGTGGCGCAAGGCCACCCAGCGACAATAGCAAAAACTTTAGCACCCAAACTCAAAACTTATGTACAGGGGAAACGTAAGGGAACTCAACACAATAGCACAAGGATAGACTGGGCGTGCTTGAAAACGAGCACGACCAAGCACCTGTTCCTAAAGGAGACCACACCCGACACTACAAATAGTATGACAGCAATATAGTATAGTATAGCACAGTACAACAAGGCACAGAGCAATTCAATGCAATGATCGACGAGAGCTCCGTGAAAACACGTCCGCTCTCGACGAAGACCTGAACTGAACTTCTGTTGAATGTGGACTACAAGATCCTTGCGAAAGCCCTTTGTAACAGACTGGGCACTGTTATGCCGGATCTTGTAGGGCCTTACCAGACATGCGCGGTGCGTGGACACAGTATCCAGCAGAACCTCTGGTTGGTGCGGGACCTAGTTGAGTATGTGAAGGACCATGATATGCCATGTGCGCTTGTCTCCCTTGACCAGGAGAAAGCCTTCGACATGGTAGATCATGGGTTTCTTTTTAAAGTATTGAGGAAATTTAAGTTAAGCCCAACCTTTGTTAATTGGGTAACCTTGTTGTATGGTAATGTATATAGTCGGGTTGTTGTTAATGGTCTACCATCGGAACCCTTCAGGGTCCGACGTGGGGTACGTCAGGGGTGCCCTCTGTCACCCCTACTTTATGTGTTATTCAGCGAATCTCTAACTAGAGCCTTACAAGTAGAGTCTTCGTTCAAACCCTTTCACATACCTGGTGGAGCCAAAGTCAAATGCCTCCAGTATGCTGATGATGTCACTTGTGTGGTCTCCGACCTACCCTCATTCAGGGCCCTTTCTGACACGCTGTCCACCTTTCAGAGGGCGACAGGTGCCAGACTAAACCCCACTAAAACCAAGGGACTCCGTCTGGGCAAGTGGCGGTGGAAGTCCCTTTCACAGCATCGTGGGTTGACGACGCCATTAAAATTAATGGCCTATGGTTTGGTTATGGTTCTCCAGAGTTACTTACCTGGAATGAAAAAGCGGACCTGGTGGAGGCTAGGTTGACATCCTTTGGCGATAGATATCTAACTCTTATCGTTTTGTTTACCCTCTCTTGTGGTATCCGGGCACTGTTCTGGCTGCTCCAGAGAGGGTCCTAATACGACTTGAGAGCGCCATTTTTGAGTTTCTGTGGTCAGGGAAATCGGAGCTGGTCAAAAGAAGGATGGTGTACCAGGAATGTAGGTACGGGGGTTTGGGTCTTGTGCACCTTCCCTCGAAGCTCCGTTTTCTCCTGACCAGATGTGTTTTTAGTGCCGTTGAGAGCCACTCGCCGTTTACTTTCTTTGTGCGTTACTGGGGGGGCCTGTCATTTCGTTGGTACTTTCCCTCCCTTTTCAGTAACAGTGTACCCCACAGCTGGACACCAACGGTGGCATATTGCAACATGGGGGACGCTCTCCGCATTATGTCAACAGTGGGGGATGTTTCGCAGTCCACTGCGGGGGACCTGTACCAGGCCATTTTTGATGACATGGTTGGACAGGTCCGACCCAACAACTATGCGTCGGGACCGGAAGTGTGGCGTGTAGTCCACAGCAAGTCACTCGATAACCGCCGGCGAGACTTGCTGTGGCGAATCGCACATGACGCCATTGTTACTAACCTCAAGCGCCTTCGGTGGCGTCTTGGAGATGGCATTTGCCCCCGTATTGGATGCACAAAGTGGGAGAGTGTGCCTCATGTGTTTTGGCGGTGTGGTTTTGTGGCTCTCCTGTGGGAATGGTTTCAAGTCCTGGCCGATCGCCTCACGTTTTCAAACAGCTGGGCGGTCAGTCAGGACTATGCACTGTATGGTCTTTCGCCCCCGCCTTGCAATGCGAGTATTTGCGGGATTCTTACCTTTGTCTCGGCTTCCGTGAAGCTTGTTATATGGAGAGACCGGTGCAATATTGTATTTAGGGGAAAGGGCGGGACTGCTGACGTCCTCCTGGCATCGGTAAAAGCGGAGGTTAAGGTGAGGGTGGAGGCTGACTTCGTTCGTTTGCCAAGGTCGACGTTCAGCAGACGGTGGGGTCCACTTGTTTCGGTGCGGGCTGGCGGGGTTGTAGTTAACTTCTAATATTATCTTTACATAGTTTTGTGTAAATAGCTCGAGTATTTCGTGGGCGGGATGGGATTGGCCCATGTAATTGGGTATGTGAATAGTCATAGTTCTATTATTGCAATGAACATAGTCTTCTGTTTGATTAAGCAGTTTGTAAATAGTTTACATCTATGTTTTCCGCCTGGTCTGGTTTGAGTTTTGTTTTTTTGTTTGCATGTGCCGTTTCAATGCACTGAAAAGAACACACAGCGCAGCAGTACAATGCTAAAATTCAGCACGTCCGCTCCCGACGAAGACCAACACTCCGACTTTTTTCGTTTGCCGGGGTCCACGTTCGGCAGACGTTGGGGACCAATTGTTTCGGTGCGGGCCGGGCGGGTGATAGTTAATTTGTAATTAATCCTGTGTTTCCTCAGGGGTCGTTTTGTACATATTTTTTCTTTGTTTGGTAATGTGCAAAAGTTTGGTCGTGCTCGTTTTCAAGGACGCTGTTTTGTTGGGTAGCATGGGTATATGAAAGTTTCGCGCATTCCGGCACTATTTTGAAAAAATCATAGTCAACTCACCCTTTGAGTAAAAAAACTTATAACCAGGCCAAACTATCATTCGTTCGCTTTATTTTGATATGAAACATGCTTTAGTTAGATAGAAATTAAGAAAGTAACGGTTGATTGAAGTTGGGCTCTTTTGTCACAACTTCATGCTGTTTTATGTCCCTAAGTTTCGCGCACCCTAAATTTTACTGATGGCGTCCCTTGTGGGAGTTAAATCAGATACTACATTTGTCAGTAGTTGCCAAAAATATTTCCCAGTCTTTAAATGAGTGAAAACTGATTAAAAATGGGTTTTTGTTGACGAATTTGATAACTGTTTTCCATTCATTTTAGACTGCAGGCCTGGTGAAATTTTTCCTCGTTTATACCCAAAAAATAGCACCCAGTAACAGAGAAAAAAGTATTAAATATCGTTGCCCAAGACATAATTTAGCACCATCAGTATTATTATAGATGTCCTAAGGACGGGATAAATGATTGGAATGTACAGCATGTCGTTTGCACCCGGTAACACTACCTCAAATTTTAAGACAAATTTTTTTTACCCTTTGCTATAATAGCTAAAAAAGACTTAACATCACTCTGCTTCGCAAAACTGATACATATTAATTAACAGACCATGAAGGTTTCCGGTCGCGAAAAGATCGTGTGACCAAGAAAAAAACAGAATTGTGACGCTGCTTCTACAACTTATTTTCAAAAAAATATCTTAGTAGAAACTGAGGTAACATTTTTCCAAATCCTGAACGACCTTAAAGCAAAATTGAACTCAAAATGGATTTATTTTGATGAAAAATGTCACGTTTTTAATATTTAACCATCAAATGGCTAGGCTTTTGTGTTGCTACTGCGATATGGTGAAATTTGTGTGGTATCCTACTTCTAGGGGTGCGCGATACCCCTTTTTTCGTATACTTGTTAGGGAGTTGAAGCTTTTCCCCCTGGTGCTGTGTGTGGCTTAGAGCCACAAACCCATCGCTGCTATGCCCGTGTGTAGGGATAGCAGCATTGTTAAGTCAGAGTTTAGGTCCGGGGTGAATGTTACACCCCAGCAAGTTTTTATGTTGTTAAAGAACAAAGGAGTTGAGGTTGGGGAAATCGAGATGTTGCAGGCACTTGAGGCCCGCAACACATACGACCTAAAGTTCAGGTCGTATGCAGCCCTATTGAAGGGTGTATTTAGCTTAAAGGTGTTATGTATTGGGTGTGGTTAAGTTCGCTTGGAAGTTGATTCGGAACAATAACTCAGAAACAAGTGAATACTATTAAACACAATTTATTCTGATGCTATGCTACAGAGAATCTTTGATGTGAACGATACTATAACCAACTTGTGAATCTGCCAATATGACCTTGCTGGGCTTATTATAAGTTGGCTAACCCGGCACATTCCAGAAGGTGAGTCATCATTCAGATGGCTTGTCTCAAAGACTATTTGAACTTGAAGCCAATATATTACATTTCCTCCCTCCTTATTTTTAAACAATTAATCTGTCTTCCCTTAACTCTAAACAAAATAGCAAATCAAATACCATCAATAACACAACTGGGAATTGCTAAGTGTTTTTAGTTACAAACATAATCACTCAAGTACCTGGGAGGTGGGTGGTCTCTTTTAGGATATCTCCTTGGAGTGTCAACAGTGGTACTCTCTTGGTTAACTTGGGTAGGAAGAGGAGGAGACTCTCTTGAGGAAGATTGTCAGGTTCATTACTCTCAGTAACAGGTGGTTGTCTTTCAGGAGTAGGGTAATCAGGGAGTGGAAGAGGTTCCTCTTTGTTAGAGCTGTCAGAGGTACCGGTAATTAGATGATCAATGTGAACGTGCTGATTCTTCCCATTGACCAAAACTATGTAGGCTAGTGGTCCTAACCTCTGCATTATCACCCCTGAGACCCATTTGTCAGTTCCTCTGAAATTCTTTACCATGACCTTTTCCCCTGGTTCAAAAGAACGAACTTTTTTTTACGGCCTTGATCATGAGCCTGTTTCTGACTCTCCTGTTTACCTTCAACCTGGGAGGTCAGGTTTGGTCTTAACAAACTTAGTTTAGTTTTGATTTGCCTTTTAAGAAAAAGTTCAGCAGGTGAACGATTGGTAGTAGTATGTGGGGTACTGCGATAAGACAATAGAAACTCAAAGTTGGCAGTTCGATGGTGTAAAGTCAAATGTTCCTTGACCTGCTTTGAGAGACTGCTTCAACACTTGTACAAACCTCTCAGCAGCTCCATTCGAGGCTGGGTGATATGGAGCTACTCTGATATGCTTGATTTTATTATTTTGCATGAAATCTGAAAATTCCTTTGAAATAAACTGAGGTCCATTTTCTGAGACAACGGTATCAGGTAGACCATATGATGAAAATAAATTCCAAAGAATAGCAATTGTTTTGGAAGTAGTAATACTAGACATGGGAAATACTTCTGGCCATTTTGAATGGGCATCCACCACCACCCATAAAATATTGACCTTGAGGCTTTTCAGCAAAGTCAATGTGAATGCGCTTAAATGGCTTGGAAGGCCATTTCCATGGGTGAAGCGGGGCCGTAGGTGGTTTGTTCCATGTGGACAAACATGTTTGACAATTGCTAGCAATGTTTTCAATATCCTTATCTAGCTTGGGCCACCAAAAATAACCTCTAGCCAGAGCCTTCATTCTACAAATACCAACATGTTCTTCATGCAATGTGTTCGAGACATGTGACTGCAGTTTAGGGGGTATAATGACTCTTAAAACCCACAACAAGCAACCTTGATCTACTGATAGCTCATCGTTTCTGTTAAAGAACGATTTCAGTGAGTCATCTTGTATATACTCAGGCCACCCATTCAAAGTATACTGCAAGGCCCGAGACAAAATTGGGTCCTTCCTAGTGGCATCTTCAACATCCTTGTATGACACTAACAAGATAAATTGTTTCTTCAGGCATGTCAGTTGTCTTGGCTACTGGCAGCCTAGGAAGGGCATCAACATTGCTGTACTCTTCAGTTTTCCTGAATTCAATATCATACTGGTGTGACGTCAGTATGAGGGCCCAACGATGTAAACGTGCTGCAGCCAACGTTGGTACACCCGATTTAGGTCCTAAAATTTTCAAAAGGTGCTTGTGGTCAGTGACCAATGTAAATTTTCTTCCGTACAAATATTGGTGAAATTTCTTTACCCCAAAAATTAATGCCAGGGCTTCCTTTTCAATTTGAGAATAGTTTTTCTCACTGACCGACAAGGTTCGGGAAGCAAAGGCGACTGGTCTTTCTTGACCATCTGTCGTCACATGGAAGATCACAGCTCCCAACCCGTAGGATGAAGCGTCACATGCTAGTTTAATTGGCAACTTTACATCATAGTGCGTTAATACTTGGGCGGACGTAATACATTCTTTTGCTTTTTGAAAAGCTGCTTCACAGTCTTTCGACCAATTCCATTTACTGGTGACCTTCAACAACTCATTCAGGGGATGCAACATGGTTGAGAGATTTGGAAGGAATTTGGCATAATACTGGACCATACCAAGGAATGATCGATCTCAGTTTCCCGATATCACTGGGACTTGGGGCCTTCAGAATGTGGTTATCAGTGTCAGCGTCAACAAAATTAGTGGGCCTGTTTGTGGACTTGGGCTTTGAACGACATACCTTAGCAAGGTGTCTCGTTTCTCCACAACGATGACAAGAACCTGAAGACTGCGTCTGCATATTTTGTCCCTTAGCATTTTCATTTCCGAGGGATTGGGATGACTTGGAATTTCTGGCTTAAGCCACTCGGCTGACGTTCACTCCTTTGAATTATTGCGAATTTTTCTCAGCCATTTCAGCGGCTAAGGCTTTTTCGAAGGCTTTGTTGAAAGTAAGATTAGCTTCTGATAAGTTTGTCTGTGTGGATAAGTTTGTTAAGTAAGATTAGCTTCTGATAAGTTTGTTATCGCACAACGAAGCGATCACGCAGGGCATCCTGCAGAAAGTTTCCAAACTCACATTTGGTTGATAACCGTTTGAGTTCCGCGGCATATGCCGATATCGTCTCTCCCTCATTTAGATTTCGCCTGTGAAACTTTTATCGCTCGGCTATGACAAGTGGTTTTGGCGTCAGATGCCTTTTAGGTGTCAGAATGGGTTCGTTGTAGGCTTATTAACAAACTCTTCAACAGACCGTACGTCTTGGCTCCAACAACACTCAGGAACACTGCAACCTTTTTATCATCTGCTACATCATTAGCGATGAAAAACTGAGTTAGTCTCTCAGAATAACTATCAAAGTCCTCACAACCTGAATCAAACTCTCCAATTTTTCCAATGAGAGGCATATTCCTTGCAGCTAAAAACTTGATTAGAAAAAATCCTTGATCCTCGTCGCCAGTTTTGTTATATATTGGGTGTGGTTGGGTTCGCTTGGAAGTTGATCCGGAATAATAACTCAGAAACAGGTGAATACTATTAAACACAATTTATTCTGATGCTATGCTACAGAGAATCTTTGATATGAACGATACTATAACCAACTTGTGAATCTGCCAATATGACCTTGCTGGGCTTATTATAAGTTGGCTAACCCAGCACATTCCAGAAGATGAGTCATCATTCAGATGGCTGGTTTCAAAGACTATTTGAACTTGAAGCCAATATATTACAAAAGGGAATTGAAGGGCTCACTGTCACGCCATATGACCGCTCAGTGGTGGTGACATTTTTGTACCTGAACTTTGAGGTCGATCAGGGCCTGGTTGCAAGGGTTCTCGGGCAGTACGGAACTGTCTCAGATATGTGGTGGTGCAAAAATGGGGAAGGTGAGATGCAGGGTATCCTTAACGGTAGGAGACAGTTCCGAATGGTACTAAAAAAAGATATACCATCCTTCCTCTTCATGGGGGGTTCAAAGGCTCACATTAGGTATTTGGGGCAGCCCCGTACCTGTTTTAAATGTGGAGTGGAGGGACACGCAACCAAATCGTGTCCCAATAGACGTTGCGGAAGATGCCTGGAGTTGGGGCATGAGAAGGCCGACTGTCCCAGTCGGTGCAAGCTTTGTGGGGAGGAGGGACATGTCCTTGGTGCCTGCCCCACATCATATTCTTCTCGTGTTGGAGGGGATGTGGGGCCGGCTCCAGAACCCTTGCAGTGGGGGTAGCAGTGGGGGTGTGAGGGTTGAGTCTCCACCGTCCTCCCCACTGATACCTAGGGAGGTTAAATCATGATGGTTGAGGACTTCCGACTCTCGTCAAATTCTGAAACAGATTCCTCAAGTGGTGGAGAGCCTGCCTCAGAGCCTCCTCCCAAGGATCCACCTTCTGGGGAGGGCTGGTTTGATTTTTGTGAGGGCTGGGTTCAGGGGCCTCAACTAAAGAGGCCGGTTGATGACCTTTCTGGGGCACCTGTACCGAGTAAAATGGTCAGGACCCAGGTAGATACTTACAAGCGGAGGTTCGTGGATTGGCCTTCGGGCACTAGGTTGGCGGGTTGGTTGGGCGGGGTTTGTTGCATCCTTTTCGTTGAGACAGACCGTTTTCGTTCCGTGTTTTATGTGTGGTTGTTTTGGGTTGTCTGTTTGTTGCGGCCTTCAAACAAATGGACTTTGTACATAGTTTTAGTTTACTGTGATGAGGGTTCATGATTGGTTTTGTTCTGTGTTGGTCTGTGTCGGGTAGTGAGTTTGGGTGGTGGGGTGGGGTTGGGTGCGTTTTAAATTCCGTGTTCCGGTGTGGATCATCGTGGTTGGCCATTGTGTTTTTGTCCGGCCAGTTTGGGTTTTCCTTTTGTTGCAGCGTGCTTGTTTCGATGTACGTTAAAAAAGGGCCTGTATGGTACTGTAGCAAAGGACTGCTTGAAAAGAATCAACATATCACACCATGGATTGGAAGTAACTTGACATTTAAGAGATCAGATCATTCTTTTAAATGCATTGAAACCGCACATACAAAACAAAAACTGAAACCGGATCGGGCAAAAACATAAACGCTAAACTATTTACAGACTGCTAAATCAAACAGAAAATTATGTTCATTACAGTAATAAGCTATATATACAGATATTTACAAAACTATGTACAGAAAATTATACACACAGATATTTACATACTATTTACAAGCCCCTTACATACCCACCCTATTACAAATTGACCACCACACGGTCCCCCCTCACCGAAACGAGTGGACCCCATCGCCTACCGAAGTCGGACTCAACCCTCAGCCTCACCTCCGCCTTCACCGATGCCAGGACGACGTCCGCAGGCTTCCCCATCCCCCTAAAAACAACGTTACATCGGTCTCTCCATAAGGCCAGCTTTATGGAGGCCGAAGCAAAGGTAAGTATGCCTTGAATACTTGTATTGCATAGTTGCAAAGCATAGTCCCGGCCAACCGCCCATGTGCTGCCCATCGTCAAGCGATCAGTCAGGGCTTGGAACCATTCCCAAAGTAGGGCCACAAATTCACACTGCCAAAACACGTGACACACTCTCTCACATTGTGCATCCAGTGTGTGGGCAAATTCCATCTCCAAGACGCCACCGAAGACGCTTGAGATTAGTCACAATCGCATCATGTGCGATTCGCCACAACAGGTCTCGCCTGCGGTAATCTAATGATGTGCTGTGGACCGCACGCCACACTTCCGACCCTGAAGCAAATCTTCAAAAACAGCCTGGTATAGGTCCCTTGCACTTAACTGCGAAACGTCCCCAACTCTAGATATAATTAGGAGCGTTTCTCTCATTTGACTGTATGTTTCCGAGGGCCTCCAGCTGTGGGGTTCACTGTTACTAAACAGGGAGGGAAAGAACCGACGGAATGATAATCCCCCCCAATAACGGACAAAATACGCAAAAGGCATTCTGCTGTCTACAGCACTATAAACACACTTGGTCAGGAGAGAACGGAGTTTGGAAGGAAAATGCACAAGGCCCATCCCACCACGCTTAACATCCTGATATACCATACCTCTTCTTACGAGCTCCGTCTTCCCTGACCATAAAAACCTAAATACAGCCCTCTCGAGACGCAACAGGACACCCTTTGGAGCAGCCAGAACATTGCCTGGATACCACAAAAGGGGATAAATAAAACGATTGATAACTGTCACCTTTCCGAACAGGCTAATGTGGCGCGCGTCGAAGTCCCTCAGACTAGCTTCCACCAGGTCCACTTTCTCATTCCAGGTAAGTAACTCGGTTTGCCCATAACCAAACCATATGCCGTTGATCCTTATAGCGTCATCTACCCATGATGCAGCAAAGGGCAGTCTTCTTGACCGCCACTTACCTAGGCGAAGTCCTTCGGTCTTATTGGGATTCAGTCTGGCACCTGTGGCTCTTTGAAAGTTAGACAACGTGCCAGTAAGGGCCTTGAAGGAAGCTAGGTCGGAGACTACGCATGTGACGTCATCAGCATACTGAAGGCACTTAACTTCAACACCACCGGGAATGTGAAAAGGTTGAAACAAAGGCTCTACTTGAAAAGCTCTTGCTAATGATTCACTAAACAATACGTATAGTAATGGTGATAGGGGGCATCCCTGTCGTACGCCACGTTGGACACTGAAGGGGTCTGACGGTAGGCCATTAACGATAACCCGACTGTTTACACTTTTAAACAATAAGGAGGTCCATTTAACAAAAACTGGATTCAAACAAAACTTCTCCAAAATTTTAAAGAGGAATCCATGATCAACCATGTCGAAGGCATTCTCCTGATCGAGGGAGACAAGCGCACATGGAAGATCACGGTCCATCACGTATTCAACTAAGTCCCGCACCACCCAGAGGTTCTGCTGAATACTGTGTCCCCGCACCGCACAAGTCTGAAAGGACCCTACAAGATCTGGCATGACTGTGCCTAGCCTGTTGCAAAGGGCTTTCGCCAGAATCTTGTAATCTACATTTAACAAGGTGATTGGTCGTTTGTTTTTCGGTTCGAGGGGGTCTCCTGACTTAGGCAGCAAAGTTATTATGCCTGTGCGCTGCGAGTGGCTCAATGAGCCAGCGAGGAAGGCAGAGACGAACATATCACGGAGATCATGTGCTATGGTACCCCAGAAGCGTTTATAGAATTCTACTGGAATACCGCCTTTCATCTTCACCACTGCCTTCCAGAGCTCGTCAATAGTCAAAGGGGAGCCAAGTTCATCATTCCGATCTTTAGAGGGGGTCTTGTCAATATTATCTAATAGGGACTTTTGAAGGTCTTCATCGACATCTGCCTGGGTATACAGCTGCTTATTAAAGTTTTTATACTCTTCTACAATGTCGAGAGGGTCCTTATGTACCACACCGTGGTACCTCACCGTTTCGGTGAGGGGGGCCCGTGTGGTGGTCAATTTGTAAAAGGGTGGGTATGTAAGGGGCTTGTAAATACTATGTAAATATCTGTGTGTATAATTTTCTGTACATAGTTTTGTAAATATCTGTATATATAGCTTATTACTGTAATGAACATAATCTTCTGTTTGATTTAGCAGTCTGTAAATAGTTTTGCGTTTATGGTTTTTGCCCGATCCGGTTTCAGTTTTGTTTTGTATGTGCCGTTTCAATGCACTTAAAAAGCACACCGTGGGCGTCACGGACAGCTTTTATACTGCGATCAATGGCATACTTTGTGACGTCCCGGTAGAACTTAATGGTTCGTTTCTCCTCCGCCTCCACACATTGCACACGAGCACGAACGCGGGCTCCGTGTAGTTTTTCATCAAGATACTGTTGGATTGCATGAGGTGCGGAGGGGTCCCCGTTCCTCTCCCTAGAGCAAAGTGAAAGGAACTCCTCCCTTCTTCGACGAGCTCGTGCTACGCAGTATTCCACTGTAAAACGTTTGATGCGGGTCTTTACATCATCCCACCACTCTAAATCTGTTGAAAAGGCCGGCCTCAAAGTTCGCCACCCTTCGTACCTGGCCTTAAAATCTTTGCTATATTCAGCCTCCGTTAGAATATCTGTGTTCATCTTCCAGAACCCCCTCCCTACTGGCCATGACTCTGGGGGTTGGAATGAGACAGTAACTGCATCATGGTCCCAAAATGGACATGCCACAACTTCGCAATCACTTGGTGACAGAGCCGTTGGAGCGTACACCCGGTCGAACCTTGAGGCGTCCGTGCCATCAGGGCGGTGCCAAGTGAACACGGACAAGCCAGGATGCTGCACTGTCCAAACGTCAACCATATTGTGATTCTTTGTGAACATGCCCAACTCCACCATACCGACAACCGTGTGTCAGGGACACAGTTGAAGTCTCCAGATAGGAAACAAGGGGCACAGCCAGGAACGAAGGATGGCAGGGCAGCAAAAAAATTCCTTCTGTCTGTAGGTTGGTTAGGGGCATAAACGTTACATAAGAAGAATTCCCGCGAGGATGTATGATGGTGATGCATACCAATCGGCCCTCATGATCGTGATCAGGAAAGTCCATCTTGGAGAAACTAAAATGACAGATCCACAGGAAGATGCGGAACCAAAGGAAGGGTGCAAACCCCCACCCCATTCGTAGGACCAGGTGTAGACATCGTCCTCATTAACAATGTGAGTCTCTTGGAGGAAAACGAAGTCTCCACACCTAATGATTTACAAAATTGAAATATTCTGGACCGCTTCCGACTGTCCCTCATGCCGTTTACATTCAGGGTCATGAGGGACAGGGGACCATTCATAAAATGTGGAGTGTGAAATTACAAAACTGTCTCTGACCTAGCCTTTTTATTACATGGATCTGGTGCTGGTGGCACAGGAGGACTAACTCCCCCTCCCCGGTCGGACACCTCCCTTGAGGCCGACCTTTTCAACTTGGGCTCAAGTTCAACGGTCTTTCACAAATCAAACCAGCCCTCCCCAGGTGGTGGGTCCTTTGTTGGAGGCTCTGAGGCAGGTCCTCCCACATCTGACATGGCAGTGTAAGACTCCGAATCCGATGACAGTTGAATGTGGAGGGTTGGGAAGGGCCTACCTCAGGGTTCCCACAGACCACCTCACAACCCTTAGAAGCTAGGAACTCTTGTTCCACCTGATGTGCCACCTCATCAGGCGTAGGGGATCTGGGTTCCTCCACCATTGGTTCAGGGTCTGAAGACGAGGGTTCACTTGCCGGCTCCACATCTGCACTTGCACGTGCAGAGTACGATGTGGGGCAGGCACCAGAGACATGTCCCTCCTCCCCGCACAAGTTACACCGCACATCATTGGGACATGTTGCCTTTTCATGCCCCAACTGCAGGCATCTACCACAACGTTTGTTAGGGCATGACTTGGCCTCATGTTCCTCCTCTCTACACTGAAACAGGTACGGGGCTGCCCAAAATACCTGATGTGGGCCTTAGAACCCCCTGTGAACAGGACGGAGGGGATGTCTCGTTTTAGCTCCATACGGAACTGTCTCTTTCCGTTGAGAATACCGGCCAATTCACCTTCCTTATACTTTACCCAACGCCAGTCAGAGACAGTTCCGTATTGTCCTAGAACCCTCGCCACCAGGCCCTGATCTACCTCAAAATTGAGGTACAACACCGTCACCACCACAGAGCGATCATATGGGGTGACAGTGACACCCTCCACACCCTTAAGGGAGGAAACCCCCTTTAATCGGGCAGCATCAGTCCTGAACTTCAAATCATACGTATTTCGGGATGCAAGGGCCTGCAGCATCTCTATATCCTTTACCTCTACCTTATTGTTCTTCAACACAGAAAAAACATGCTGGTGTGTAACATTCCCCCTCGACTCAAACTGTAACTTAACGATACTGCTATCCCGACCTCCCGGCATAGCAGCAAAAGCTGTGGCACAAGGCCACGCAGCAACTAGAGAGAAAATTTCAGCACAGCATTTCAAACCCTGGCAGGGAAAAATGAAGGGAAATTTGCCGATTAATCTTGGATATATCCCTGGATTTAACTGCAAAGGGTATACTCAAATCCTCCGGAACCCAATCTCATGATGGGATAACTTTGCTGAACAAAGGAGTCCAGTTGCTGGGTTGTCCAGTTCCTATTCTGGACTAATCTTTTCCTATCCCCGTTCAAGGTTGGTCGTTCATGCATTTGGGAACCTGGAATAAAAAAACAATGAATTAAAGGTCTGGCAATAAGAAAATGAAACCTAACTTGAATGGAAAAAACATCAATAACAGAGAAAAACCATATGCATCTCTGTATTTTAAATGTCATTATCATTTTCAAACAGTGTTTCCTCTAAGAAGTTATACTTTGGGTCAATACACTCAACATGTGAAAATTAGACATCTAGTAAATATGTTGAAAAATTCTAACAGATCTTTAACTGGCGAACTTTTTTTTCACTATAAATAAAAACCGGTTCTTCTTGGTAGCATATAACTGTTCATGTAAATGTGTTGAAAATGAGCCGATGTACCCAAAATTTGTTCAATGTTTGCCAACATCATGTAGGCCAAAGCCTACAATGAACTTAGTAAATATAGCAACATGGAACATGAATTTAGGACTCTAAAAGGTCATGTCACAGTCTGGTACCCTGATTTACATAAAGACCCATATGCATTGGTATACCACTTCCGGGTACTGAAACCCCATTAGTACCAATATTTGTATAAATTCACCCAAAATTTGTTCAATGTTTGCCAACATCATGTAGGCCAAAGCCTACAATGAACTTAGTAAATATAGCAACATGGAACATGAATTTAGGACTCTAAAAGGTCATGTTACAGTCTGGTACCCTGATTTACATAAAGACCCATATGCATTGGTATACCACTTCCGGGTACTGAAACCCCATTAGTACCAATATTTGTATGAATTCACCCAAAATTTGTTCAATGTTTGCCAACATTTGAAAAGGGAATTTAAATTTGGGTAAGACTTTGCCATATTTTGGAAAAAAATGTTCCCATGCTGTATACTTTTATCTGTGGTTCCAGTATGTAGCAACCAGAGTCCCACACCTACAGGTGTGTCTTGAACACCATACCTGACCACTCTAAATGCATCAAGCACAAGGCAAATTGTTGCCCTTATTGAAGACTTGCAGTCCTTTAAACATTTGATAGAGTAAACAAGATTACCCAATCCATTCACTTCTAAACGTTCTTGTTCGATGGGAGTAGGGGTCCTTGTGGAGTTTCTCTTCTGAAGAAGAAAAAGCCTTGTCTTCCACTGCACTCTTCCTTCTCCCTCTCTTTTTGGTTTCGATGAAAGGAGAAACCTATGCATTCATAATGGCGTGTGTATGTGCGTATGTGTGTGACACTTTGCTTGTTTACACGATATCTTGAGAAGGGAAGATCTGACAGTTCTCAAACTTGGTACACAGATACCCCATACTGATAGGAAGAACCCTGTTTATTTTGGTTGAGGTCAAAGGTCATCTGGGGTCACAGGGGGTCAAAACCCCCAAATCCTTGTTAACACAATATGTCAAGACAGGAAGCTTGGATTAATTTCAAACTTGATATATTGATGCGTTATGACGTAAGGAAGAACCCTATTGATTTTGGTGGAGGTCAAAGGTCATTTGGGGTCACAGGGGGTCAAACCACGAAATCCTTGATTATACAATATCCCATGGTAGAAAACTTCGATTAATTTCAAACTTGATATGTTGATGCATTATGATGTAAGAAAGGACCGTATTGATTTTGGTGGAGGTCAAAGGTCATTTGGGGTCACGTGGGGTCAAACCCCGAAATCCTTGTTTACACGATATCTCATGGAAGAAAACTTGGATCAATGTCAAACTTGATATGTTGATGCGTTATGATGTAAGGAAAAACCAAATAAATTTTGGTGGAGGCCAAAGGTCATTTGTGTTCACATGGGGTCAAACCCTGAATTTCTTGTTCACACTATATCTCAAGGTAGGAAACGTGGATTTATATTAAACTTGATATGTTGATGCGTTATGATGTAAGGAAAAACCTAATAAATCTTGGTGGAGGTCGAAGGTCATGTGGGGCCACATGTGGTCCAACCCCGAACTCCTTGTTTACACTATATCTCAAGGTAGGAAACTTGGATTAATTTAAGGAAGAACCCTATTGATTTTGATAGCGGTCAAAGGTCATTTGGGGTCATAGGGGGTCAAACTCAGAAAAACCTGTTTAGGATAGCTCAAGGTACGAAAAGTGGATGGATTTTAAAATTAGTATGTGAATGAATTATGGTGAGAAGATGGTCTGTATCAGGTTTTTTGTGGAGATGAAAGGACATCTGGGGTCATGATCGGTCAGACTTTGAAAAACTTGAAAATACTGTAGCTGTTGTTTTTGGTGGAGGTCAATGGACATCTGGTATCACCTGGCGTCAAACTCTGAAAACCTTGTTTGCAGAATAACTTAAGGCACAGTATGAAATTTGGCCTTTTGAATATAGAGATGTTTCGGTTAAAAGAAAACCAGTACTTACAGGTGGAGACAAAGGTTATTTTGGGTAACCAGTTGTTACAAGAAATGTAGCATTTTATTGAAAATAGAGATGTTAATATTATCGAAACCTCAATGCATTTTTGCATTCTGGTTAGATGTTCCTTCGATTCAGTGATACAAATAAAATATTATTTTTGGTGTTATCTCTTTGTAAAGAAGTATGGTGAGAAAGGAGAAGTGACTACAATTTGATATACACTGTTGGTTGTAACGAAGACTTACGTGACCATTTAACTACCCCACAAACGGGAAAATCAAACTTTAACTGACAAAAGAAGAGTAATTAACACTAAAACATGACCTAACAAGAGCCCAATGGGCACTATGGTTCCTTGCCGGATATTATAAGAACTGTACAGCTAGTCTGTGAAATAGAGCAAAGCAAAAGTTCATACTCAATGTTTGTAACATCTTCACCAGGTATTTTAGTACTAATGTCACATGAAATCAAAGATTAAATTTCTGTGGCCTTACTGACATTCAACTTTTGTAATGCTTGGTGATCCTTCAAAAACACTACCTCATTTCCATATGTATTTATGCTTGTAATCAAACTTGATATTATCACCAATAAACAGTACACAATGTGGTCAGAGAGAGAAAAACACCCCTTGTAGTTTTCTCACAAGTTATTTTTACCTGCTCTCAAATAAAACTTGCTATTACTTTAAAACAATCTACCATTTGTCCTGTTTGCTACCTCTACACAGAAAACAGGGTTTATTCAGCAGGTAAGCAGAAAGCAAGTGATTAATGAAGTGTAATAATAGAATGAGGATTAGGCTACCTCACAGAGCACAGCAGTATTAAAGAGACATACTGTATAATCCATGCATTGCTTCCACTGGCAGAGACACCAGTTAAATGCAGAGTGACCTGTGCTCAGTGAAATCTACAGATTTCAGTTATTGCCTCTTAAAACTTTGAATGATCCAAAATATGTGTACAACCCGAAGGAATCATTACTGAAGGAACATAAAGGACAAATTTCTAAGGTGTTGGGGTGTGTAAGCATGCAAAACCAGGTGAGATAAGAAATCTTTTGAAACTATCTTTATCTAGCATACAAGATTTTCTAAATAACATTTCCGGCGGTTGACCTCCAGTGACCTTGATGACCTTTGACCTTAACCAAACACAGATTGATTTGAAATCTGCCCTTTCTACCTTAAAATATATAAAATGTGTTAAAACGTTTTTCAGTGTTTGACACCTGGTGACCTCAGATGACCCCTTGACCTTCCCGGAACATATCCAATTTCATCCTTACACCATAACACATCCACACACCAAGTATGACATCTATCCAAGTTTCCTAACTAGAAATATCGTGTTGAGAAGGTTTTTAGTTTTTGACCTCTGGTAACCCCAAATGACCTGGGACCTCCACCAAAAACGATAGGGCACACCTTCTCCCTATGACGAATCTATGTACCAAATACAAGTTCCATCCAACCTTCCCTTGTTGAGTTAGAGCGTACCGAAGCAAGTGTCAAACACACACACGCCAACCTGACTACATAGGTTCCTATGCTACCGCAAGGAACCAAAAACGGACTTCGAATGTGAACAGGACACTGTGTTTTCCTGACACACAATGCATACCACCACAACAACAACAAAAAACTAGAGTGATCTCACAAAACTTCTTCTTGGTTGCAGAAAACCCAGTTAATCTAGTTCCCTTCATTCTGTTGCCTGAAATCACATCCCCAATTATATCCTTAGATATAATAATTATTATATTATATAATTATATTATATATAATAATTTTGACTGTCATATATTAAAAGCCTCCCCATCACAGAAGTAAGTGACTGGTTTTGGTTCCAATTTAGCCTTAGTTCCAAAGCTGAAAGTCCCCCCTTTAAAAGTAATAAAACTGAGCATTGCTCTGCTATGCTGAGCTCACAAATTTGTCCCAAACAAAGCTATGAAGTTAAATCTTACCAGGCCAGAGTGAGACATGTTAGTCCCTGTCCCATATTCCCCTGGAGTACGAAAATGAAAATATGCTCACCAAAGAATTATCCCCTCTAAAATTCACCAATCTTTCCCTCCTGAAAATAGCCCAAATCGCCGGAAATTATTGACAATAATTACGCACTTAGTCTATTTACTTCTTTTCTCTCTGAAGTCTAGATCTTGAATGAATCCTCCTAAATTTCTAAGTTCTCAACTTTACAACTTCTTTCCTCCACCATACTCTTAGACACAGAGAAATACACTGCTCATTCATTGGTTAGAATGATATAGAACTTTTCTGATTGGCTGGGACCTACCCAGGCGGCACTCATTTTGTGAACTAGGTTACTGAACTCAACTTCAACTGCACATGCAGAATATTTTTAAACAGTTTCTTAGCAATTCTCCCCAATTAGAGCAAGCCCCCTCTGCATCTGCACAATGTTATTAAACAGTTCCTCAGAATTTCTCCCCCAATTAGGGCAAGTTTTGCTTCTCATCCTGTCCCATCACCTTGGTTTACAAATACCCCCACTTCCTACCCTTTGATCTAAGTCAACAACAGAATTAATTTGGAAGTGATTCACCCTTTTTGTTGTAAAACTTTGGGAAACACAGGATCTCTACTTCCAGATTCTCACAACATTTAGCAGTTGTTTTGACTTACCCATCCTGTGAATCAGGCAACTTCTCCTTTCACTGAGAGAGCAAAGACTAGAATTTTTGCAACTATATATATATATATATATAGGTCGAAGTTGGTAGATCGAAGTTAGAATGTGTGGGTCGAAAGTGTTATAGTAATGAATTCGATCATGAATTTTATACCGATCCAAGATAGAGTATAAACTCTTTTCAAAGAAGGAACGGTTGAAGAAAAACACCAGAGAGAAAAATTGAGCCGCACGGGGGACCGAACCCACCATCCTCCGCTTTCCGGCCAGAGTCTATGACCACTACGCTAGAACAGCTCGTGATTCACAGAAGCGACAACAGGCTATAAATACCCCGCGTGAATCAATTTTTCTCTCCTTGCTACCATGGTACTCCCAAGCGGGATGAATAATCAGTAGGTCGAAGTTGGTAGATCGAAGTTAGAATGTGTGGGTCGAAAGTGTTATAGTAATGAATTCGATCATGAATTTTATACCGATCCAAGATAGAGTATAAACTCTTTTCAAAGAAGGAACGGTTGAAGAAAAACACCAGAGAGAAAAATTGAGCCGCACGGGGGACCGAACCCACCATCCTCCGCTTTCCGGCCAGAGTCTATGACCACTACGCTAGAACAGCTCGTGATTCACAGAAGCGACAACAGGCTATAAATACCCCGCGTGAATCAATTTTTCTCTCCTTGCTACCATGGTACTCCCAAGCGGGATGAATAATCAGTAGGTCGAAGTTGGTAGATCGAAGTTAGAATGTGTAGGTCGAAAGTGTTATAGTAATGAATTCGATCATGAATTTTACAAAATTCATGATCGAATTCATTACTATAACACTTTCGACCTATATATATGTAGACCATGTATTTATGCTGTAAAAGCAAACAAAACCCTACTTAAAGTTTCTCACAAATCTTTTTTTCTAAAAGTCCCCACGACTCTCTGGCGAAGAGCCAAGGGGCGAAAACCAAACGATTACTCCCGGAGGAGTTCTGCTCCATTAAGGAGCTTAACGTCCCAAATGGACAAGTACGCCCTCCAAAGGGCAAACACTAAGTGGTCCTGCTCTAGACTGGCTGAATAGAACAGAAGCCACAACCTGGATGCAGTTTAACGTCATGCCCAGGACGGTTTCTCACAAATCAATGCGATCGTCAGGGGATCTCGGTTAACAATGAACACAAGCCTTCGCCGTTCTGGGTTTTTAACCATTGCCCGCTTGAGTAACTTTCTTGCGTGTGTGGTGATGGCGGCATTGTGATAGAATCTCCGATCTTTTGTTCAAGAGGTTGGGGGAACGGTGATCGACTATAGCAAGTTTTTCAGCTTGACAAAGGTTGCAAAAGCCAGATGGAGTTCTATGTGTGTTTGACTGTGCTAATATGTGCCAACGAATTGTAAAAGCCTGGCCGCTCCTCTTAAGGGACCAAACGTGTTTAGAGAGCTCGGTTTCTTTTTCATGACGTTCTAAGTTAAAAGATTTCTTGTGGTTGTTGTACCTTTCCTTGAATGGGCCGCCAGACATGCCTATGTATGAGTGTGTGGCATCGTTACTAGTGACTTCAGCCTTGTAGACTACGGCTGATGTGAGGCATTTCCCATCAAGGGGACAAGAAATTTTAACCCTGCAGTTACAGCCGCGATTTGGGGGTGTAGCAGTTTTCTTTGAAAGCACCTTAGAGTTGTGGTTGCTTATGACGGCTTTCATGTTTTTCATGCAACTATAACTGACTTTCACAGTGTTTTTGTTAAATATTTTGTGCAGCTTATGCCCCGGGGGAAAGTGTTTGGCTATGAGTTTGAGGAAAGCCCTGCCAACGTTAGATTTGACTGTTTTACTGAACGGGGGGTTGAACCAAATGACCTTCCTGTGCCTTTGCTTCCTCTTTCGCCTTGGGGTTTGCGGGCTCTCAAAGGGGTACTTCAGTTTATGTTGAAAGCCACTGGAGTCTAGTGCCTTTTGGTAGGCAGGCGCTGCAGCGTCAAAAACTGCTTGATTGCAAGAGAGCTCAGCAATACGTTTGTTTACAGCCATTGGGATGTTTTTAAGTATGTTGGGTGGGTGGTTTGACTGGGTATTAATGAACAGGGGGGTGTCGTTGGGTTTCCTGTAGG
Source organism: Holothuria scabra (assembly GCA_037179385.1). NCBI lineage: Eukaryota > Metazoa > Echinodermata > Holothuroidea > Aspidochirotida > Holothuriidae > Holothuria > Holothuria scabra. The sequence goes on from CM074183.1 coordinate 40,582,392, forward strand.
GGGCATAGGTACCATCTCTCATATTAAGCGTGACATCGAGGAAATTAACAGTATGGAGGTTAGTTTTGATAGTGATTTTCAGGTCGAACTCGTTGAAAATTTTAATGAAATCCTTGCGGGCTCTGTCAGCGAGTCTTCCGGAGCGCGTTCTCAAGGATGCAAGTCCGTCGTCCCTGTAAAGTCCAACATCGGAGACACAGTCGTGCTTCCTAAGGCTGTTAAGGATGTAGAGACCGACCAGTTCACATACCTCAGCGCCATCGAAACTGCCCATTGTGACATCAAAGGAGTGGGGGTTGCTTCGTTTCGTCCAGGGTGTATTTTTACTAAACAGGACTGACTTTCTAGCATGCATGATGATAGAGAAGTCCAGTCTCGAGATATGCACACGCTGCCTAGCCCATGTGAGGGCGGTAGTGAGTAGCTGCTGAGAAATGGAGGGGTAGAAGTCCACAATATCAAAGGCCATAATGGTACGGAACTGCTTATCCTTGAGGGAAGTAAACCAGTCAATGACCGCGGATGTGCTTCTCCACTGGTTAACTTTCGTGGCGGCCCGCAGGTTTTCATTTACACGTTCAAGGATAATTTTACTGACTCGTCCCATTTCGCTCTTGGCAGGGTTGATTAATCTGCATGATATTTTGTTGGGGAAATTTTCTTTATGGTCCTTGACAGTGATGAAAGCTTCTCTCTCCTCCATGTGATTGATACGGTCCTGGATATCAATCTTAGAGGCAATGTCTGTCTGTTCTTTGTTGATGTCAGCAACAAGAGATGCGTCAGCAACTTTGTATTTTTGTGTAATGTTGTCATTAAGGAGCTTGGTGTAATCATCTGGGTTAGCTGCGTATAAATTTCGGGTTTTATCGGCAGGGATTAGCACTTTGTTAAGAGATGACGTTTTCTTGGCGTCATTCTTTAGTTTGTGTTGGAAGGGGGAAGGGGAACTCCTAAATTCGATATTCTCCACCATGGCTATCAAGTCGGTTTCGAATGGTTTGAGGTCACTGACCACCGGCGGGTTCTTTTTTGACTTGAAGCCGAACTTGCTGTCTGTGCAGGTGTCCTCATCATTATCCTCATGTCTCTCAAAAAAGAAGGCCCTCCACCTCATACGTTTAATAAGACTTTCGACTTTCTCAATGAGCCTACGTTTGTAATCATGCGGGGATGGTAAAGGTATATTCTTCAGCGAGTAATCAAAACTGACTGATATCCGCTCTTCTGCTTGCAGAATTGAGCACTCTGTCCAGTCTTGTTTTTGGGCAATTATTTGTATTTGTATATATATAAATATATATATATATATATATATATATATATATATATATATTATATTATATATTTTTTGATCATGTCAGAAATGCTGGACTGACGACTCTACTTGTTAAAAATAAATCTGGCTGTTCTCCTCTGGACCTAGTATCCCTTATCAGATTGGGTGTAAGGGTACCTTACAACAGACAACATTACAGTAATCTAGAACAGGCCGGACACTGAAAAGCAAATTAGTCCGTTTGTTTGGTCGAGTTGTCGCAATAGGTAAGATTTCTTCTCAGTAGGCCCAAAGTCCGCCGATTTGCTGTAGCTGCTATTTTATTAATGTGGCCTTTTCAGCACATGTTTGAAGAGAGTTCTACACCTAAATTAATCCAAGACGCGCCATCAGCGACAAGGATTGTACTGGGAAATAATTTAAATTTTGCCACCTCTCCTTGAAGCGACAATCCTTTCACCCCAAATTACAGATTTGGTAGGGGTGTACCTGAATTCTAAATTGGCTCAGCCCTTTGACTGACATTTTAATTCAAACAATGCAGAGTACCTAAGCTTATATAACACAGCATGAACTGTACATAGGGTTTTTGATTCCTTGCCGAAGGCAGGCAAGGAATCTTTGCGATGGTGATGTCGTGTGTGTGTGTGTATGTGTGTGTGTGTGTGTGTGTGACGCCTGCTTGTAAACACGATATCTCAAGAACGGTAACCCGCAGGGATCTCAAACTTGGCATGTAGATTGTCCACATTGAGTAGATGGTCCCTATTTTTTTTTTTTTGGTAGAGGTCAAATGTCATTTGGGGTCACCAGAGGTCAAAATGTAAATACCTTGGAAATTGTTTGTAAACACGATATCTCCAGAAGGAAAAATGTGAGCAATCTCATACTTACCTTGCTAATTCTCCATATTGAGTAGATGGTCCCTATTGTTTTTGATGGAGGTCAAAGGTCATTTGGGGTCACCAGAGGGAAAAAGGTCAAAACCTTGTAAACACTATCTCAAGAAGGGTAAAAGTGAGGGATCTCATACATAGCAGGTGGATTGCCCATATTAAGTAGATCACAATTATTTTTGGTGGAGGTCAAAGGTCATTTGGGGTCATCAGAGATGAAAAGCTCAAACTTGTAAACACCATATGTCAAGAAAGGTAACTGCCAGGAATCTCATATTTACTAAGTGGATTGTCCATACTGAGTAGATGACCCCTATTGTTTTTATTGGATGTCAAAGGTCATTTGGGGTCATCAGAGTTCAAAACATCTACACCTTGCAAACACTATATCTCAAAAGAGTATATAACTGTTGAAGTTAATATCCATGAGTGGTTAGGGTGAAAGGGTCAGAATAATTTGGCATGTGTAATGTAATAGGCATAGGGTATATAATTTTTTGGAACAGTTTATTAACTTCACTATGTAAATTCTTTAGTGAGGTAATTTTGAAAATTGCATTTGAAAAGTACTGAAGCAAACTCATAGGAAGAAGGTCTAAGGTGCACAAAAAGGCACATCACATGGTAGTTACTGTACAGTATGTTGATTCTGGCATGAAATTGTGCCCTGTTATTACATTAAGTTCCAAGTATTAATACATGAAAAAGTGGGCAGAGCAAAATATAAAATCTTAAAAGGCAAAATCTGTTCATCAGGCTGGCATACATGCTTCAATGCTCATGGGTATGCTGATTTTGCAGCCACAAGTAAATAGATTTTCATGAAACTGATCTGGAACATGTGAGTTTAAACAGTCTGTATATAAGGGTCATTTAGGGACATAGTCTGAAAATATTAGAAGATGCTTCTGTGCACACTAAGTAGATGACTGATATGGAACTTCAAAAGTATAAACTTTGAACAGAGAGTACTCTGTGTGATGCACAAGAATCTCTTTTATAACATGCCTACATTTCTTTTTCAATAACCTTAAAGAAAACCTGAAGAAAACATTAAATTTAGTGGCAAAAAGTGCTAATATTTGACAAACCTTGTTGTGCCTACTGTCCTCATGAGGACATGTGGCATGCAAGCATGCATTAATTGGAAGTGGGAATTGATTAATTAGATATACCACAGTTAGTTAGTTTTACAAAAAAGAACCTAGTTTACACTGATCATTTGGTATCAAATACCCTTCAGCGCACATGAACTGTCATTGCCTAATAGAGTGAATCAAATTGTGACTGACCCATTCTTTGCCATTTGGTCACAGTTATCTCGCCCAATTTTTCACAGTTGACTGCCAGTTATCCCCACAGTGTCCTGAAGGATTACCTCATACAAACATACAGCTCAATTGACTTAAGCTGTTTACTGTATAAGTGGTGTTAATTGACTCTTATAAACCCTCTGAAGAAAGCTTATTTTTATCTCAGTACATAACCATGACAGCCCATTGTTTGTATATACTACTATTTCCTGCCATTCCCTGCAGGCATTCAGTACCCTTTTTGTGGTCAAAATGTCAGACTTCCATGAAAGTCACACCTCTGCTAAATCCAGCATAAAAATAACTGTCCACATTATCTTGTCTCATCTGACCACAAATAAAAGTTGTTTGCCTAGCCATTGTCTGGAGATGGAGAAGTTCATGTACACTGATCAAGTTTCTAAACTGAAAGTCATCTTTGAAATACTGTAGATTGACACCCTTCAGAAATTAGTGTCCTTTACATAGAAGCTGGTGGAATTGAACAAATAGTGTGTTTGTATAAGGAATTTTGTTGAACAAACTTTAAACACTGGTGTCTGTCTAGATTGGTGTTTCTGCTTTACAGTTTCAATATGCTCTACAGTGATTATTTGTCACTTAGTTTCATTCTAGAATTTGTTTTAAATTTTTGATAGCATAAAATGTATCAGCATACTACTTGCCTCATCTCTGCTTATATCTGGATAACTGCACCAAAAAGTAACCCCTGTGCGAAGGATTATGTAGCTATGTCAAATATCATCGAGTGGGAATTCTTGTCTCACATTTCATTTTTATCCATGTCACTACCCCCCCCCCCCCCAAAAAAAAAAAGAAAAAGTGTACCATAAAGCTTAATGCATAGAACCATTGCTTCAAGATTACCCTTTATGACACTTTTCAAAAGAATAAAGATTTTATTTTGCATTGCTGCTGTCATTTAAAAGTAGTTCAGGTAATAAGAGCAAGCATAATGTTGTATACTGTGTATCAAACAAAGAAAACTTGTACTGTATGTTATGCTGTACCAACAGTATAAATAGACAAAAGGCGAATTAAAAGTCTTGTTAAATTATGGATTAATAGGGATATCTGCTTTTGTTAATTTGCAAAGGATACCATAGACAATGGGTGGGGCATTTCCCCCATAAAGCAAAAATTGCTGTCAGTAATAGCCAAGGTTACACATCTCTGTTCAGATGTCTCTTTAGGCTTGGTCTCACATACCCCCCAACACCCAGTGTTAACTCGTGTTTACAATCAGACAAAACCACAGGCTAACCCCGTGTTTTCCAGTCTGTGTTCTCACGTACCCAGTGTTTGGTTGATTGGATAGTGTTACCATAGTAACGAGACCAAATATTTCACACACCGATTACAGCAAAATGTAAGAAAATACCTGTCATCAGTGCTATAAATACCTGTGACCTTGCTTGATTAAAACAAACACGATGTTTAAAACTGCTTAACCTTGCGATTTGAGGTGGATTGAAATTTAAACACCGACCCCGCGTTAACCCGCGTTCCCATGTTACTCGAGCGTGAGGTAATACAGTGTTACCTCGAGCGAAGGGTATGTGAGAACACAGTATTTGATCTAATGCTTGTAGGAGAGTGTGTCGATGAGGGCTTGTTTAAACACTAACCTCAATGCAGACTTTTCGAAACATAGAGGCATCGGAACATAGAGACTTCAGAATGGAGAGCTGTCCCCATTGACCAAACTTTTGATAAAAATGGTTTCAAAATACCGCTTTATCAAGTAATGAGACAGTTTTCTGGAATATTAAAGCTGTGTGAGAAATTCCTCTTGTGTGTGGAGATCAAAGGTTTGAGGTGACAGTAAGATCAAACTTTGTAGACATAATATTTTTAGGGGGATAACTGTGAGGGATCTCATACCATGGTGGTAGTACTTCCATACTCATTCTGTACTAAGCTTAATTTTGAATTACTCATGTTGATGGACGGGTTGGTAAGGTGATCACTATTGTTTTTAAGATGTCAAAAGGTCATTTTGGGTCACATGAGGTCAAAACGTTTTGACCCTACTAGTATTATATCTCAATTAAGTAGGATAATTGTATGGGATCTCATGCATGTCACGTTTGTTTCCATGTTTGCTATGATATATCATACGGCAAGGAATCACTAAGCCTGTTGGCTTTCTAGTTTGGTTATATATTGAGCTTTTCTGTACTCACCCTGAAGCAATCAACTGAAATTATTTCTGGATGAGGATGAATTTCAGACAATTTTGGGAGGGGCTTAAGTAAGCAGGTTAGGAAAATTGATACTGTTTGGGGTGAGAGAACTGGGCCTTTAAAGCCATCCAGTATGAAGTAAATAGTTAAACACCACTTATACACCATTGGAAGATCCGACTACGTAACACCGGCTATTTTCTAGAGGAAAGAAGACTGACCGACCGACCGACCGACTGAGACTCTGACTCTAACTGACTGATCATCCTTCTTCACCGTCTTCATTCGAACACTATCTTAATAATCATTGTTAAGAGCTTTTGTTAAAGGTACTTAACCTGTTTACTATGTTTTTTAATGGTTGCGCAATTTTTTTTTTTTTCGCTGTTTACTTGGAATCTATGAATGACATTCTTTCTTTTTCTTAATTATTTGTTTTGCTATTTTGAGGGAGTAGATCTTCTTGTTAAGCCTTTAAGGCTTTTAGATTCCTTTCTTTCCCTTTGTTTTTGTAGACAATATTATTTGTCCTATTCTGTACTTCTTATGAGGATAGAGAAAAAAACAAACGAAACGAAATAAGGATAATGATGAACTTGTTCCAAAGCATTCCCCCATCTTATCAGAATGCGGTTTTGAACTAGTCCTATGGGTGACCCGATTTTCATAACCATTGTCCGTATTTGTCTCTAGAGCAGGAGAGATGGCACATTTTTGGGCACCTGAACATCCTCTCCTCCTGTCTGTCCGTGGAATTAATTTGGCAGTTGAAAACGTCACAGCATTTTTTTACCTGAATATTTGACCATTTTGGGCAAGTTTTGCACGACTACAGTAAGAATATGGGGATGATGAAACCCCTTTTTGGTTTCGATGAAAAGAGAAACCTATGCATTCATGATGGCGTGTGTGTGTATGTATGTGCGTGTGTATGTATGTATGTGTGTGTGTTTGTGACACTGCTTGTTTACACGATATCCCGAGAAGGGAAGATCTCAAACTTTGTACACAGATACCCCATACAGAGAGGAAGAACCCTATTGATTTTGGTTGAGGTCAAAGGTCATCTGGGGTCACAGGGGGTCAAAACCGAAATCCTTGTTTACACAATATCTCAAGGTAGGAAACTTGGATTAATTTCAAACTTGATATGAAGATGCGCTATGATGTAAGAGAGAACCCTATTGATTTTGTTGGAGGTCCAAGTTCATTTGGGGTCACGTGGGGTCAAACCCTGAAATCCTTGTTTACACGATATCTCGTGGTAGGAAACTTGGATTCATTTCAAACTTGCTACGTTGATGCGTTATAATGTGAGGAAGAACCCTTTTGATTTTGGTGGAGGTCAAAGGTCATCTGGAGCCACATCGGGTCAAAACCCGAAATCCTTGTTTACACTTTATCTCAAGGTTGGAAACGATTCATTTCAAACTTGATATGTTGATGCATTATGATGTGAGGAAGAACCCTTTTGATTTTGGTGGAGGTCAAAGGTCATTTGAGGTCACATGGGGTCAAACCCCGAAATCCTTGTTTACACGATAACTCATGGTAGGAAACTTGGATTAATTTCAAACTTGATGCGTTGCGATGTAAGGAAACACCCTACTGATTTTGGTGGAGGTCAAAGGTCATTTAGGGTCACATCGGGACAAATCCTGAAAAACTTTTAAACACAATATCTCAAGTAAGGAAGCTTGGATTGATTTTTAACTTGATATGTTGATGTGTTATGATGTGAGGAAGAAACAATTTGATTTTGGTAGAGGTCAAAGGTCATTTGGGGTAACGTGGGGTCAATTTCTGAAATCCTTGTTTACACGATATCTCGTGGTAGGAAACTTGGATTCATTTCAAACTTGATATGTTGATGTATTATGATGTGAGGAAGAACTCAATCAATTTTGGTAGAGGTCAAAGGTCATTTGTCGTCAAACCCCGAAATCCTTGTTTACACTATACATCATGGTAGGAAACTTGGACTCATTTCAAACTTGATATGTTGATGCGTTATGATTTGAGGAAGAGCCCTAATGATTTTTGTAGAGGTCAAAGGTCATTTGGGGTCACATGGGGTCAAACCCCTAGATCCTTGTTTACATTTTACATCATGGTAGGAAACTTGGATTCATTTCAAACTTGCTATTGTTGATGCGTTACGATGTGAGGAAGAACCCTATTCATTTTGGTGGAGGTCAAAGGTCATTTGGGGTCACATCAGGTTAAATCCCGAAATCCTTGTTTACACTATATCTCAAGGTTGGAAACATGGACACATTTCAAACGTGATATGTACATGCGCTATGGTATGAGGAAGAACCCTTTTGATTTTGGTGGAGGTCAAAAGTCATTTGGGGTCAAACCCCGAAAATCCTTGTTTACATGATACATCATGGTAGGAAACTTGGATTCATTTCAAACTTGCTATGTTGATGCGTTAAGATGTGAGGAAGAACCCTATTGAGTTTGGTGGAGGTCAAATGTCATCTGGGGTCACATCGGGTCAAAACCCGAAATCCTTGTTTACACTATATCTCAAGGTTGGGAACTTGGATTCATTTGAAACGTGATATGTGGATGCGCTATGATATGAGGAAGAACCCTTTTGATTTTGGTGGAGGTCAAAGGTCATTTGGGGTGACATCGGGACAAAACCCGACATCTTTGATTACGCTTTATCTCAAGGTAGGAAGCTTGGATTCATTTCAAACTTGACATGTTGATGCATTATGATTTGAGGAAGAACCCAATCACTTTTGGTAGAGGTCAAAGGTCATTTGGGGTCACATGGGGTCAAACCCCTAGATCCTTGTTTACATTTTACATCATGGTAGGAAACTTGGATTCATTTCAAACTTGCTATTGTTGATGCGTTACGATGTGAGGAAGAACCCTATTCATTTTGGTGGAGGTCAAAGGTCATTTGGGGTCACATCAGGTTAAATCCCGAAATCCTTGTTTACACTATATCTCAAGGTTGGAAACATGGACACATTTCAAACGTGATATGTACATGCGCTATGATATGAGGAAGAACCCTTTTGATTTTGGTGGAGGTCAAAAGTCATTTGGGGTCAAACCCCGAAAATCCTTGTTTACATGATACATCATGGTAGGAAACTTGGATTCATTTCAAACTTGCTATGTTGATGCGTTAAGATGTGAGGAAGAACCCTGTTGAGTTTGGTGGAGGTCAAATGTCATCTGGGGTCACATCGGGTCAAAACCCGAAATCCTTGTTTACACCATATCTCAAGGTTGGAAACTTGGATTCATTTGAAACGTGATATGTGGATGCGCTATGATATGAGGAAGAACCCTTTTGATTTTGGTGGAGGTCAAAGGTCATTTGGGGTCTCGTGGGGTCAAACCCCGAAATCCTTGTGTACACGATATCTCATGGTAGGAAACTTGGATTAATTTCAAACTTGATGCGTTGTGATGTAAGGAAACACCCCACTGATTTTGGTGGAGGTCAAAGGTCATTTAGGGTCACATCGGGTCAAAACCCAAAATCCGTGTTTACACTAGATCTCAAGGTAGGAAACTTGGATTCATTTCAAACTTGCTATGTTGATGCGTTATGATTGAGGAAGAACCCTATTCATTTTGGTGGAGGTCAAGAGTCATTTGGGGTCACATCGGGACAAATCCTGAAAAACTTTTTAACACAATATCTCAAGTTAGGAAGCTTGGATTGATTTCAAACTTGATATGTTGATGAGCTGTGATGTAAGGAAGAAACATTTTGATTTTGGTAGAGGTCAAAGGTCATTTGGGGTCATAGGGGGTCAAACTCAGAAAACCTTGTTAACACTATATTTCAAGGTAGGAAACTTGGATTCATTTCAAATTTGATATAAGATGTAAGCAGCTTGTTGCAGAATATCTTAAGGCACAGTATGAAATTTGGCTTTTTGAATGTAAAATGCTTTGGTTAAAAGAAAAACCAGTTACTAACAGGTGGAGTCAAATGTCCCTTTGGGTCACCAGTTGTTACAAAAAATGTAGCATTTCATTGAAAAGAGCATGTAGCCTATGTATCTTCGAAACCTCAATGCATTTTGCATTCTGGTTTCAAATTCTACCCAAATGGATCGCATATCTTTGTTATTTTCCATGAAAATTATACTTAAAATGTACCGTTTTGTTTTTCGGCAAAGATTTGACAGTTGAAGCTCTTAAAATAATCGGCCATTTCGGGTATTGTGACAAGATTTTAAAACAGGCTCAAGAATGTTTCCTTTAAGCCAATGTTTTTTTTCCAAATGCGTCGCGATTTTTTAATGATTTTTCGTAACTTTTTTACACTTACTTAATATGATACTTTTGCATTTTCGGGCAAATGCTTGGAAGAATTCGTATATTCGACAATTTTGGTCAATGCGTTGTGATTATTTGTGAAGTGAAAGTCAAGAATAATACCTTTTTGCGCTGCCCGAAAGTTTAGAACCTTGACTTACTTTTTCATTAAAATTTTATTGCGACTTTAATGACGTTTCTTCCCCTTTTTTGGGCATAGGCCTATCTTTTTTAAGATTTCAGCCACATACAGGAATTTTTTGAAAAGCTTCCCCATTTTTTCAAAATTCCAGAATCCTGCCCGAACTTTTTCCCAAATTCCTGCCCGAATTTAGATTTTGCGGAAATTTGGGGCAGTCTCCCCCCTGCCCCGTCTCGTACGCCTCAAAGAATGTCTGCTCCACCTGTCCACCCAAGAGCTATAGTGGGGTCCTGTCAGGTAATAGTAGTAAGGTTGCGGTCCTTGAGACTGCATTGATCCAACATGGGTTTGTTTGTTGCATTGGCCATGCAGTGACTGGCAGCAATGGCCGTGCAAGGTGCAAATTCCTCCTAACCATATTTGACTCAAGTATTCTACCCACCACACCACGTATGATTTTGGAACAAATTTGTGCATACCCAGGAATTGAAAAAAAAATCCCTACAGGAGATAGAAACAGGCCAGATGCTACGCCACTGTGCTGATCGAGGTGTAAAAGGTTTCACTTTAAGTTTGCTCTCCGATCTCTCGTGTTTGTGCTCCACGCAGTACGTCATTCGTAACCTGTACAATACAAGATTTATGGCATTTCTTATCCACCTGTGAATAATACGTACTCTTTGCTCGTCACTTATTTTGTGCGATATCTGCTCTCCCCGATGTGACAAATAAAGTGACAAAAGTACGGAAAACTATCCAGGATATTGTGTATTAATACAATGTTTACAGTGACAAATATATATAGGCCTAGCTTGTTAGGATATATATGTATGGTTTATAACTATTATATATAGATTATGCAAAACATTTATATGAATTTTGAGAGTAAATTATACATATCTTGGTATAACCTTTATATATTTAGAAGTATAATCAATATATTTGGCACACAATTTTGTCACATACGGCGTCTCATACACGAGCTCCAACTTAAACTCGATAATTTCCCGGTAGTACAGTGAAAGCACGACTACGAGTACGAGTTCTGTGCTTGATTGGAATGCATGACACTGCTCTTTTTAGATTAAATTTGAATGTAAAACCGTGAAAAATTATGGAAGGGAAGTGGTCCTCTCTCCAGCCTCCGCTTTGTCGACAGGTGGTTGAGACTTTGGCTGAATTTGGGTTTTCAAATATGACACCTGTTCAGGTTTGTATCGCAGCTTTTTCAGTATATGTTAGCAGTTTTGCGAAATGGCATGATGGCCACAATCATAATAATTCTAGGCCTAGGCCCACGCTAGGCCAAGTTAGGCCTAGGCTTACTAGCCAGTGTACCGTCGAGTGCGCATCTAAGGGCTCTGTTATTTCAGGATTTTTACATGTTATGTCAATGCAGGTGTGCACTCCACGGTCACTCCACCATACTAGTATTATCTTTAGGCCTAACGTTAGGCCCTAGCCTAATTTGGTCATTGAACAGGACTCGATGCTACTGTACGTCCACTTTGTTTCACTCCACACTAACTTTAGAGTTGGAGCCCTTGGTCACTGTGCGCTACAAATAGGGTGGATGCACTAAAAATATGACCACGCGAAAAATATCAAATTTCAAGAATTTGACTGATTCAAATTGTGGAATAACCTTTTCTTAGCAACCGTAGCCTACCAAATTTTACCAAAATCCGACGAGGTAGTACTTTTCAAAATAAAGGCCTAGGCCCTAGCCTATGTCTCCACAATCCTTACAATTTCTCCAAATTGCCATATGCTTCAGTGTTACATTCTGCCTGCAAAAGTTGGTCAAAAACAACATCAGAACTGCTCACTCAGACTCTTTGATTATCCATCACAGTGTTATGTATGCCAGATGTGCTGGCGTGAATATGCTACGTAACTGGGCAAGACTCTCAGTGATCACAAGTCTGTGTCATAATAGCTTGCGCTCTGTGTACATACCATGCATTAACAAGTCGAACATAGCCTGCTTACGCACAGTCTATGCTAAAGCAATCTGTACACATACTTAAGCACACATACACAGTATGTGATTTACTAACCATAGTTCGGTATTGCCCGTACAGGTATATGCAGTACTGTATGTAAGCATATTGGCGGGAAATCCCTTGTTGCTAAGCAGAACAATGGGCGCATACATAAACATACCAATGTCGGCTCAGTAAAAAGGCGTAGGGGGGATCAATGGGCTGTTTCATTTAAATTGAGCGTGAAAAGGGGCTGAGCAAAAAATCCCTTTTTTTTTCTTCGGAAATGGAAAGATCATAAAAAACGCTACAAAATGATACCTGGAAGCAATTGCTGATTTTTCTGAAACCCATTGTATTCATGTCACCAATATTTTAAGCCCAAAACGTGTGACCAAAACACACTTTTGACTGTCACTGTTGCAACGATGCTTGGAAGGGATCATTAGAAAGTGTAACATATTTTTTCTTCTTTTTGTTTTAAAGCTTATTTGGTGAAATATTATAGTAGAAATATGTCTAAGGTAAACAAATTTTACAGTGTAGGCAAAATTTCGACAATTTTGAGTTTCGTAAATTCAGTTTTTAAACACACTGTTTTAGCGACTGCATTTTTGGGTGTGAGTAGTTCTGGGAGAATTTTGGAGAAAAATTCTGTGGGCGTGCGACAACCCTACTACAAACACAGCCGTTGCAATATCAGGACTTCAGATGAAAACTGGAATTGGTTTAATCTTTATTTAACCCAGGGGTGGCACCAGGATTCCCCTGACAGGGGGGCCCAGCTCCCCGAAAGGGAGGCCAACATTTCAAGGTCGCGACAAAGGCCTTGAGTCAGTCCTGGTGGGATGTGACTAAACAGATTTTGAGTTGTTGTAGATTTTCTGCTATCAAAATCTTTATAAAATTACAGTATGCTTCTTATGCTCAATGGTATACACGGAGTGTACCATGAATTGACTGGATGTTATAAACAGGTGCTAGTCACTACCCAATCTAGCATACCACTATAGCTTCTGAGAATAACAGGAGGATTACCATAAAAATAGAAAGGGTACAGTTGTGTATTCTATCACAGTGAAAAAAAAATGATCAAACAAATCACGTATCAGTTATGTACATGTATGCATAGTAAATAGATTTGAGTTATGTACACAATACTCTGGGTTAGGGTTGGAGATAGGGATACTGTACAGTAAATACATGCATGTCCATACGTATAGGTAGAGTATGCCACTTCTGGGTACGGAAAAACCAATTAGTACCATTACCTTTTGTAAACTAACCAAAAGCTTTGTGGGTTTGCAATATTGTAATGTTTCCTTTTTTTTCCAGGCAGCTGCAATTCCATTATTCATGACTAACAAAGATGTAGCTGCTGAAGCAGTGAGTACAGTTTTCTTTTCCATCAGCTGACAGTTCTTGAAGTTTATACTGTAAAACTTTTTTCTACCCTCAAGCACAAACTGAATGTAGGACCATTGTCACTTCTCACCACATACACGATAGTCATTTTTGGGGGGCCTAAAGCATACTTGTATACCCCCATTCCCAAGTTGTGTTCTTTCATACAGAAAACAAAGAAATAGATCTTCTTATGTATCAGAGGGTTAATGTTCATGTTGAGTGTCTGGCCAAAGAATCAAGTTGAAGTTAGCACCATAATGGCCTCACATGAGGCCAACAACTATTTGTTCATCTTAGAGTTTGATTCTGGAAATAAACTGAGCCATGATGGGGTCTGGGAAAATTAAAGTAGTGACTTTTAAGTGAATAGAGTGAATTGGGAGGTACTGTAAGACTGAAGAATTGATATGTGAAACAATCTGAGCCTGATGTTCCTTTTTGACATACAGTAAGTACTGTTAGGCTAGATCTGGGGAATATATGCGACTGCAAGTTCCCGTTTTGTAGTACATGGACCTGGTTAGACAGGCCAGGGCTAGGTCTGTATCACATGAAACATTTTATACTGAACATCTTTTACAGTATTTACATAACTTTTTGCACAAAGTTGAAAGAGGTTATTAAGGAATTACAATAACCATTCATTCTAACAGACCTACATTTGTAATTAGCCTTGGTAGAGGATTGAGGGTGGTATAGTGCGTGGTAGCAAAAGTGCCAAGTATCAATTATAAGATCCATCATTATTCCCACACACTGGACCATGGCAATGTAAAGTAGATGGCCATTATCCATAACATTGCAAAGATGGAAACTGTACATATACTGTAGGCTATTCTGTACTAGGTAGTACAATGACACACCTCAGAAAATAGTTTTGTACAGTATCTGAGAGCTCTCAGTATAAACAATCCCATCAGAGCCATAAAGCCAGTACACAAGCCACAAGCTGGATTGAAGTTCAACAATTGAACTAATATGTCTAACCCACAGACGTCCAGTACATGGACAGAACATACTGCATGATACATTCTATCTACTGTACATGTTGAAAAAAAGCATGGACCAAGGTGGCTGTCTGCTATGATTTTGTGTAAAAGTTTGAACTTGCTTAAGTCAATTTCCAGATTTTGCAAGAAAAAGTTGAAATATTTTTGAAATATGGCAAGGTAAAGTCAAAATCACTTCAGGTATTGCAGGAATATGATGTTGTTCCCCATTCAGATTTAACTTTTGTTTAAAATGTAACAGTTGTTGGATACTTGTGAATAACTCAAACATAAAGTGTGAATGATGTACAGTGCAGTACAGTTTGTGGAATTATGTGATATACAGTAGATCTCACTGTGGGTGTAGAGTACTGTATTCATTACAAAACAATGCATGTAGTTAGAGTACATTCAATGAAGCAAGTTGTCAAAATCTTTTCCCACAATTTCATTTCAACACTTTCATGTTTTACTGCAGATCACAGGAAGTGGGAAGACCCTAGCTTTTGTTATTCCAATATTGGAAATCCTTTTAAGGAGAGAGGAAACCTGGAAGAAAAAAGAGGCAAGCTGAAAAAATTTGTTAATTTTCTTTTTCTTCTTTTTTTATTCACACTTTCATTTACATTTCAAAATCTGTTTATAAAGAAGAGAAACTACTGTGAATAAATGTTTTTTGTTTTTCCTTTCAATTTTTCAGACACTACTTTTGTATTAGCCTTCTCACTGTATGTGTACTTTTATTATGTTTACAGTATTTATGGTGCAGTGTTTGTATAGAGTATTTTCATATAAACCTTTTTCTTTTTTTAATTATTTTCCAGGTTGGAGCAGTGATCATCACTCCAACCAGAGAGCTAGCCATACAGATTTATGATGTGATTTCATGTTTTCTTAAAAGACTGCCTCAGTTTACTCAGGTTCTTCTCATTGGAGGTGTAAATCCAATGAAGGATATTGAAAAACTAAAAAATGGGTATGTATCTTGGCTGTTGCAGATTTTCTCTACATTCACTGTATGAGATAGGCATATTTGCCAACCTGGGTTCACATTACATGTGTTTGATTCACAGAAAATTTTTCCCTGCAGGATTTCCACCAAGGGTACCAGAAAAAGGGGGACTTGTTTCCCCCTTTCTAGAAGAAGGAGGGTACTGTAAAATTCACTTCATTAGTTTACATGTAGAATAAGCCACATGCCCAGAGACATCCTTTGTTAACATAAATATAGATGTATTTACAGTTGTATAGGCCTGATTTTGTTAAGGGACACTTGAAAAAATTGTGAGACCCATTAAATTTTCCTTAGCCCATTGGAAAAATGGAAGTCAGAATTCCTATAACCCTTAGATTTTGAACCCTGAAGAAAAAAAAAACTTAACTATGCAAATTTTTAACCACTGATCCAGTACTTCACAATAACTTAATAAATATATTGGTCTGGGTCTTGATACTTTTTGGAAAAATAACTGTACCATACAGTGCTCCCAGGGTCATGGAAAACTAAATGATTCATGAAAATAGGAAAATTATTTCAAGACCGGAAGTTGTCAACTTTATTCCCCCGAAATTGCATTATTCTTGAATTTATGAGGACCCATCTTTGCTGTGTAGTAACTTTATCACTGATTCCTTGCTTCCTAATCAACAGAGCAAATATAATAACTGCAACACCAGGGAGACTGTCTGATCTGCTGGAGAGAAAAGAGCCAAACTTTTGTCTGGCAAGCATGGTGAAATCTTTAGAGGTACTGGTGATGGATGAAGCAGACAGATTGCTAGAAATGGGCTTTGAAAGAAGGTCAGTTTATGTAACA
The DNA here is from genome assembly GCA_037179385.1 of Holothuria scabra. NCBI lineage: Eukaryota > Metazoa > Echinodermata > Holothuroidea > Aspidochirotida > Holothuriidae > Holothuria > Holothuria scabra. Next base: position 40,598,708 of record CM074183.1, read on the forward strand.
TCATATTAATTGACCAACAGTATTTCCAAAGCAAGTGTATGCAAGTACTGTAGCGGTTCATAACTGTGAAAATCATGAATTTAATTTAGTCTCTTTGTAATGTCCTTATTTTTTCAGTTACAGCCCATTACTTTTATTTTGGCTATGCATATGTGCACATCTTCAAAATCATCAGGATAAGGAAGCCAATTCGGCACCTACAACAAGTATTCCAAAATTTGAGTTAACATGAAAATTTGGTGAAATCATTCTTTCTTAATCCTCCATTACATAAGAAAGGATCTCAAGCCTGGTTTTGTGCAGTGGATTGTGTCTAAATCGTCTTTTTGGTGCATTTTAATCTGCTGTAAAATAGCACAGTGACCCCTGTTTTTGTTGGAGTTGGGTAGACACTTAGTGTTGTATGCATGTACTGATGAAAACAAGGGACCGCTGTAGGCTATCTGCTGAGCCTGGTTTATATATCCCACACTGTGCCCTGCAATTCCATGCAGCAATGGAATTACCCAACTTGCTTATTGAAGATAAACTATTTAAGGTGTTGGAGTTGGTACAGTCACCAGTATTATTTGGTAGTGTTTCTATAATTGAGCATGGCAGCTATGAGGAATGCTAGAATATCAATTTTGTGGAAAAAGTTATGGAGTGTTGTCATCTGACAAAAAAGGAATGAAAACTAGAAGATAAGGAAAGCAGTTTTGGCAAAACCATGCGGTCTTGTAGAATTTCAGACATAGCACTGTCACTTAGCTGGGTGTCGCTTTATCATTAATATTGTAAAGAATTGGTCATGGAGGACTTGAATTTTCCTGGAAAGTGTAAGAATTCCAGTTTCACAATTTTTATACACTGATTGACATTTGATGTTCAAAAGCAAAGTTACTGCTGATTTCAGAAAAGAAATATAGATGCAAACTGTATGATGGCTTTTATCATGGGGGATAGGTGTGATCTAATTTAATGTTCACATAATTTTACAAAATATTTTTACATCAGTTCTTTCTAAATGTTACTCAATTCAATTTTTGATATCAATTTTATTTTACATATGGTTTATCCCACAAAGTTACAATGTAGTCACAACAATTAAACAATGCAAAATTGCACAAGTTATGAAGTTACAGTAATTGGTATTGCTTATTCAACAGTATCAACACCATTTTGAGCTTTCTGCCAAGACAGCGACGGACTGGATTATTTTCAGCAACTCAGACAGAAGAAGTTAGAGCACTTATTAGGGCCGGTCTTAGGAATCCTGTAAAGGTGGCAGTCAAAGAAAAGAGGTTGACCTCTCAGGTCAGTCATGCAAAGATTACATACAGTGTAAGGGTATTGGATAAGAGTTAAAGGCCCAGTTCTCTCACCCCAAACAATATCAGTTCTCCTAAGGATAACCTTGTTACTTAAGCTCCTCCCACAATTGTCTAAAATTCATCCTCATCTAGACACAATCTCAGTTTTTTACTTCAGGGTGAATATAAAAAGGCTCAATGTGTATAATCAAAACACTCTCATTACAGTTAGTGCCCTATTATATAAGCTTTGGTACTCCATGTTGTTTGAATTAGCTGTCAATCAAGAGCTGAGTCAATTGAGAATTTTGGTAAACCCCTACCAGAATTCTAGTTTGGACTGAAAGGATTGGTCCTTTAAATTTGGGAGAAAAGGGCCATTCTCACTACAGCCATTTTCAATCAGAAAGTGGATCCAAATTTTACAAATCAAACTAATAGTTATTCACTTAGACTTTGTTCTAAAAACGGTTAATTTTATGCTGTACAATTTGATTAAAATAACAACAATTTTTTTTCTTCCTATTTCTTTCCATAGTATCTTTCATATTGTATTAGGACTTTGTTATCCCATAATTGTGATAAACATACACACAGCAGTCACTTCTAGTAAATTGCGCAATTGAGGAGGAAAAATCATAGCTCCCATATTCTGAGAGGCTAGATGCAGGTCTAAGTAGTAACCTGTCTGTTGCTGTTTGGAGCCTGGGAGAGGGGTATGAGGGCACCTTCCCCTTTCAAAAATATTTGAATTTTAGAAGTGTCTACCTGCACAATGGTTTGCCTTTTTTGGCAAATCAGTCAACACAATTCTGCTAGGTCACAGCCAAAAATATCAGTACGATGCTGATTTTTTTGCAATAACCTGTATTGAGAGATTTACCAAAATGATATTATACAGATACTCACAAAGGTACAATTACTAAAACCTCTTCTAATTACAATGTTCAATAGTTATTGTTGCTGTAAATTTTAGTGTGGCATGGTGCAGTTTCCAATATATCTTTGTACATCTGGCATGGTGTTCTAGCCATGTAAACACATAGTCAAGAGCTGTCAAGACTGTCCAGAAGGTTCATTTGATGGGGAACTCTGCGACAAGCCCTGCCTCTTACCCACATACTGGTCATTCATTTTTGTTTGCTATTGAACCTGATTTTGCATGGCATTATTACACTGTTTATGCAGTAACAGAAATATATACCTGCTGCAAAGGTTTTCCAGAGGGCTGGAAGGGTTGGCGTGTTTAGGTGTTCAATTGGGTCAAACCAGCGAAATGCCAGTCCCTTGGGAGGTATGAAATGGTCACATGATCTTTGAAATTCATGTTGGGTTGACTACATTTCCCCTTTACTGGGTACTTGAAATGACAATAGTACATGTGATAGCATGATTGCCATCGTAGTACTGAACCCAGATCTGACCCGAGGTAAGAGGGTTTCTTCTAGAGACCTGAGGTTAAGTGGACTGGTGGAGGAGTTGATTTTAGAATCTTACACATAACCAGTTAATAAGTGGAAAAATTAGATCAGCCCAGCATGTTCAATACCTTTACCCTAATCTCAGGGGTTGATTTTAAAATTTATACTCCTTTAAATGGGGCTGAAAGCAGAAAAGTTGGTGTGAAGAAAGGTGTGTATATAGATGTACATGTGTTCCCTTTGTGTTCAAATAAGTCTTTACTGGAATTAAGAAAAAAAAAAACCTACTGTTTTTGTGTTTGTTTGTTTTGAGTTTTTGGTTATTTATATTAATTTAGTCACTTGGATGTTTACTGGGTAAATGGTTCCACTCTGTATTTATTTAGATAAATATTCTAACCTCTTTGCATTATTGATTTCTCATTTCACAGGTTATTCAGAAAACACCAGCTTCTCTGAATAATTATTACCATGTAAGTTTCTTCCACAAGAATGATATGTCATTCTTTTTACATTGGTTTTTTTTAAACTTTCAGTATGTCCCTGAAAGCTGGTGTAATGAAATCTTTAATGTTTATCACAAAGTAGCTTGCAGTAGCATCCTAATGTAGCTCTGCAATATGTTGTAAAAACTTGACAAATGTTGTACAAGCCATTTCAAGGACTTGTTTGGAACTAACATTTCATGAATGCTCTTTTTCCCAATGCTATCAAATTCCTATTATGGCAAAAGTTCCCCAATATGTGTTAGAAACTTTGTCAACTTGTTCATACTAGGAGCATTACAGTTAACCCTTTACCGTTATTTTGGGTCCTTTTGGACCCATGCGGAGAGCTCGTCTGTCACACATCTTTACTGTTTCACGCGGAGCTCGAAACTGCGAGTAGCTACCCGAAAATTCGGCCACGGCAGCGAAAGAGACAATAGTTTAAGGTCATGGGGTCAATGGCCTACGGAAGCCGATGCGGGGCGGGCTGCGTCCGCTTTTCGCCCACTCCCGAGGCGCGCAAATATGCCCCGATCGGAGCAAAACGGTAAAGGGTTAAGGGTGAGAACATCATGGGGTAAAAAAGGGATTGTTTAAGAATTTGACACAGATGTATAAGGCATTTGACGGTTAGCTGAAAGCAATACCTGAGAAAGACCCTTTTTTGAAACAGACAGGAAGTAGTAGAAAGGAGATCTAAAAACAGGTGAATACTGCTAGTGAATGCAGCAGTGTGGTATTTATTACTGCATGTACCTCATCATTCTCGTGGGTTTCATACAATTAGACAAAAACAGTGGTTCTGTCAGTGTAATACAGTATCTTGTTTATTCAGCTGTCATAGTTAAAATCTTAAATTCTCAGTTTTTGGTTCCTTGTGTAACAAAGGAACCTATGCAGTCACCTTGGCGTATGTATGTGTGTGTGTGTGTGTGTGTGTGTGTATTGGTGTGTGTGTGCGTGTGTGTGTATGTGACGGATTGGAATGCGAGGTATGTGGTGCGATAACTCAATAACCGAGTGATCAATTTTTTTCAAACTTGGTATGTATGTAGATGTTGTGGAGTAGATGTGCCCTATCGTTTTTGGTGGAGGTCAAAGGTCACTGGTGATCACCAGAGGCCAAAAACTGAATTTCTGTTAGTAGCTGTAACTCAGTATCCGTTGTTCAAGCAGTGGCATCATTTTAGGATAAGTTAGATTGGTAGGAGGTGAAAATGTTGGTACATTAACCAAAATAATTGGAAAGGGTCAAAGGGTCAAAAAGTAAAAATGTTTTATTGATATCTTGCCACTGAAACATTTTAGAGGGGTGGTGTAATGGAGATTTGTGTTCGTCTAAGTGAAATGCACGTGATGACCCCCCTTGACCTCACTTGACCTCATTTGACCTTTTGACCTTTGTGACTTTTTTGTGACGTCAAGATTTGTCTTGATCAGACGAACCAAAAAGGCTATTTATTACACTACCCTCCTACAATGTTCGTTACTTGAGTTACTGACATTTAAATGACAGGCTAGTGTGTACATGTAGGTCATATGTAGGCCTATTGCAATGCCAGGTATGCGGTGCAATTACTCAATAACCAAGTAACATAGTGGAAATAATGGAAAGTTGTGTTCGTCTAAGTAAAGTGCACGTGAAGACTCTTGGGGTCTTTGTTCAATTGGTTTAAAAGTGCAGCTGAAGTTTAATGCCTTTAGACAAATGCAATGTATAAAAGAAAAGAAGAATTATAACCCCCTCTCAGTCTAAAAGCAGTTTAGTTAACAATCAGGACAGTAATGCAATTATTATTAAAAACAACCTTTTCCTCACATACAGTATTGAATAAAGTTATTCACAGTGCAAGCTAAGATTCCAATTTCAATAGTAAAATATGAAAGCAGTTTCTCTTCTTTACCTCTGCTTTTACCCTAGGGACCACAATGCTGTTTCTAACACCCTCTTTAGGTTAAAAGGTCAAGTTGAAAGTCATTTATTAGATTCTACAGAGCTATGTTTGTTTCTTGGTCTTCTAGCCAAATTGTGAAGAAGTAATTGGTGGTAATAAATCACTATCGGGCTGCCTTTAGCAGCAGAATTGTGGGCTTTTCCTTATTTTTGCTTTTCAGGCAAACACAGGAATGACCAGATGACTGTTAAATTTCTTTGGTGCAGAAGAGACTGTGTTTATTTAAAATCAGTTTTGATCTACTTTGACTGTATTTGACCTTTGTGACTTCTTTTTAAGGTTTGGATTTGAATTGTTGAGATTGACCAAAAAGGCAGTTAACTACCCTCCTATACTACCCCAAACTCAAGTAAATGACATTTTAGTGAAAGGTGATGAATGTATTTGTCGCATGGAAGTGGGCAGTGTGCAGTGTGATAATTTGAAAAGTTTAGTGTTCCATTTCTCTCAAACGGCAAGTGCTTGTATGATTTTGAAATTTAATGTGCCCCTATGTTTTTGGGTGATGGCCAAAAGTCATTGGGGTTAAAGGTGCAAATTATGCCTTACCTTGGGACTACCTTAATACAATATCATCTTTAAAGCAAGGAACCATAGTGCCCTTGGGCTCTTGTTTAAGTTCTGCAATGGTAAATCTGTTGTTAAGAATTAACATTATCATGTGTGGCATATCTTTAATGCAAACCATTTAGTAGTGAGGAGTTGTCTCAGAAAGAGCCAAAGCAGTATTCCGAAACATCTCCTGAAATGACAGCTAAATGTCTTAAATTTCTTCTCATTTCTCCTGTAAGATTCTTTCATAATTCAGGACTTCAGTGTTGCATATCCAAGGTAGCCGCAACAGTTACTCCTTATTGGTTCCTTGCCGTAGCAAAGGAACCTATGTGGTCAGGTTGGCGTGTGTGTGTGTTTATGTGTGTGTGTGTGTGTATGTGTGTGTGTGACACTTGCTTCGGTATGCTCTAACTCAACAAGGGAAAGTTGGATGGAACTTGAATTTGGTACATAGATTCGTCATAGGGAGAAGGTGTGCCCTATCGTTTTTGGTGGAGGTCAAAGGTCATTTGGGGTCACCAGAGGTCAAAAACTAAAAACCTTCTCAACACGATATTTCTAGTTAGGAAACTTGGATAGATGTCATACTTGGTGTGTGGATGTGTTATGGTGTAAGGATGAAATTGGATATGTTCGGTGAAGGTCAAGGGGTCATCTGAGGTCACCAGGGGTCAAACACTGAAAAACGTTTTAACACAGTATTTTAAGGTAGAAAGGACAGATTTCAAATCAATCTGTGTTTGGTTAAGGTCAAAGGTCATCAAGGTCACTGGAGGTCAACCGCTGGAAATGTTATTTAGAAAATCTTGTAAGCTAGATAAAGATAGTTTCAATAGATTTTTTATCTCACCTGGTTTTGCATGCTTGCGCACCCAAACACCTTAGAAAGTTGTCCTTTATGTTCGTTCAGTAATGATTCCTTCGGGTTGTACACATATTTTGGATCATTCAAAGTTTTAAGAGGGCAATAACTGAAATCTGTAGATTTCACTGAGCACAGGTCACTCTGCATTAAACTGGTCTCTCTGCCAGTGGAAGCAATGCATGGATTATATATGTCTCTTTAATACTGCTGTGCTATGTGGGGTAACCTAATCCTCATTCTATTATCACACTTCATTAATCACTTGCTTTCTGCTTAACTGCTGAATAAACCCTGTTTTCTGTGAAGAGGTAGCAAACAGGACAAATGGTAGATTGTTTTAAAGTAATAGCAAGTTTTATTTGAGAGCAGGTAAAAATAACTTGTGAGAAAACTACAATGGGTGTTTTTCTCTCTCTCTGACCACATTGTGTACTGTTTATTGGTGATAATATCAAGTTTGACTACAAGCATAAATACATATGGAAATGAGGTAATGTTTGTGAAGGATCACCAAGCATTAAAAAAGTTGAATGTCAGTAAGGCCACAGAAATTTAATCTTTGATTTCATGTAATATTAGTACCAAAATACCCCTGGTGAAGATGTTACAAACAATATTGTGTATGAACTTTTGCTTAGCTCTATTTCACAGACTGGCTGTACAGTTCTTATAATATCCAGCAAGGAACCATAGTGCCCATTGGGCTCTTGTTAATTTTACAATTAAGGAGGAAAATGTTCTCACATGACTCTCAAGGGCCAATCACGAAACAGGATAGTCTACTACACTTATTCAAGTTGGCGCTACTGCATTTTCCATTTTCAAAGTAAAGAATATGATTTTTGTATCAGACTCATTTTTGTCTGAAACAAATAGGTTTAACTGTTTGCATTGTTTTTTTTTTTTCAGATCTGTGAAAGTGATGAAAAGCTCAATTTCTTGGTTTCATTCTTAAGGAAACATAAGGTATGCCGCATTATATTAAGTTGAGAAATAGTTTAAAGATAAAAGGGTTCAGAATATTTCCTAATTTCAGGAATTGTGAAGTCTTGAGCAAAATTCTCAGGAAATCCATTTTGCTAGGAAAGGTCTGCCACAGGCTGGTCTGCCATGTTCACTGAGCGTGATTGGATAAGGATGGGGAAAGTATGTAGGTTGTTCGGAATCTCTCACATAAATGCAATTTAACTGCATAAACTTACCAATGTAAAAGAAAAGGCACCATTTTAGGACTTGTCCCAGGCTGACAATTGCGGTTAGCAGTTTCAAGAAATGGACTGCTGCTCTGTCTACATCTCTGTTCATGTAACAATTATAATGCACTGCAGTATGAAGTGAAGTTCAGGCTTGAAAATAATAGAATTAGAAGCAAGTATGCTATTCTCAAAGTTGCCTTTTTTGTTTGTTATGATTTGCTCAAAAATTATTTTAAAGTACTACATTTTTTAAGCAGTGGATGAACAGGTTAATGTTTTTCATCATAAATAATGGATTAAATGTTTTCAAGCCATTCAAATTGAAGTGGAAATTTGCAGCTTTTTGTGTGTTGCCTATACATCACACTTGTGGACCTTTGATATTTTAATGAGATAAAATCATTAACATGAAACAATGTCCTTGAACAAAACCTACAGGATCTGAAGATTATGGTCTTCTTCAGCACATGTGCATGTGTAGACTACTTCAGCCGAGCCTTGGAAGAATCTGTCAAGTTTACCACAATAAGATGTATTCATGGTAAAATGAAGAAAAGAAGAAACAAAATATTCAGTGAATTCAGGGAATCAGAAAGGTGAGGTGACTAAGTGTGAGCTTGTAAGAACCACAATAGAGATGATATTTAATTCTAAGTGAAAGCCGGGGGATCAGGTTATCCATCCTTACATTCCCATTATCAACCTTTCTGACAATCACTTCTTCAAAGGACAGTGTGTCCATGGCAGCGCCAGAATGTCAAAATTTGTCTGGAAGGGGAGCAAACTAAGTGCAGAGGATAATGTTAAGGGGCAATAATATCTGGGGAAGGGCAAACTGAGCCTAAGGCAGGGTCCTGTGGACAAAACCAGTGGAAGTTTTGAGGTTTTAGCTTATCTCTGGAGGAAAAATTAAGTCTGGAGAGGTATAATATTTATTTATTTTGGGTAACCCAACCACTAACTGTCCTAGTTTGGAGCAGGGAGGACAAAATCTGAGGTAGCGAATGCCCCCTTCCCTCCCCACCTTATAGTGCCACCACTGAGTGTGCATCTTGGATAAATTATGTACTATGGAGCTATCTGCCAGAAAATTAAAGGCATATCACACTCTCTCCATTAGGGAAATTGTGTCCTTCCCAAGGCCTCAATACCAAAATCCATATGATCCATTGAACTTCCTTTTGAGCATGCTAATTAATTTGTTTGCATGGCCAGCAATCCATTTAAGTTTCTCCACCATACTTGTCATAATGTGTAATCCAATTTAACAATAAATACATTCAGAACTGTTGCTTGTGGTTGTTGCACCCTTGTCTATACTTAGATGTGATGCAAACAATATGATAATAAGCCATTCCCAAGATTATGAATAATAGTACAGAATATCTTCAGAGATAATTTGAGAGAGGTTGTTTTTCACACTCTAATAACCCTGTTGTACTTTTTGTGATTTTCAGATGTATTCAATCTAAACTCAGTTTTTCATGAGTGCTTTGAACATTGAAATGATTGAATGTGTGACAAATACTAAATTACCTAAAAAACAGGACCCACTGATGCATAACAGAAGTGAAAATGCACAAAGACACTCATGATCTAGAGGGGATCAGCAGGAAAGTTACAAATGTACCTGAACTGTAATTTCTGTTGCAAATTTCTTTCCACATTTGTGTATGCACACCAACCTTGGATATGTATCTATTCATCTGGATAAATTGTTTCATTTCAGTGGTATTTTGGCCTGTACTGATGTGATGGCAAGAGGTATTGACTTTCCTGAGGTGGACTGGGTGATCCAGTATGACCCTCCTAGCAATGCCAGGTGAAGATAATTACAATCTTTTGAAACTTTTTTATCTCTGCAGGTGTATCACATAGCTTCTCCTTATCAGAAATGACCCTATTGTCGTTGAATGCCCTTTCTTCGAGTTGACGCCAAAAAATGAATTAGTGTAGAAGCCTACTTTTTGTTTAAGATATAGTGCATGAAAGGTTTCATTTGTAAAGCACCCTCACAGCAGGATATCCCACCTGGAGCACTGAAAGGGTTAATCTATACCTTACTGCTTAAAAGGTCAGCACACTCTTAGTTGACTGTCACATCAATGCTGTTTGATCTACTAGTTAAACCTTTAGAATTTTTTACTAGATTCAACTTAGTTAGCCCCTTTTGTTGGGACCTCCTTTTGAAGTCAGGTCCATTGTTAAGAAATCATTCTCATATCCTCCCTACTTATAACCACAAGGCTAATAAACAGTCCATTTAACAAGATTAGCTCTCTGTGAAACGGAGGCACTACATTCTTTACATACTCAATTATACAAAAGAAATTCTCTGGAGGACACAAAGAGGATCAGGGATATGACAATTAGGTCAAGTTAGTTGACAATTACGAACTCTGTGAATTGACATAACTGACTTGTTACCACCATTCTACTGGAGTTCAAAATGGAAAAAAAACTTGTTGATCAATGGCTGTGGATTGACCTATGTCAAACTCCTGCACCATAGATGAAAACAAGCTGATCTGTTTGGATGCACTATATGTTGCAACCGTTCTTGCCATGGAGTAGTAACTAACACAAAAATTCTTCTTTGACAGTTCTGTTTCACCAAATGACTCTACAACATAATGAATTGGTCTGTTACAAAATGACCATCTGATTCCCTTCCTTATCCAATCTTACAATTTGGTGATAGATGTAGACATAATATCCCATGCATACTGCAGATCAGTGCTTCTCAACCTTTATGATCCACTTCCCCACTTGGGAAATTTTTTTTCGACCATTCACCCCTAGTACTATAAAACATCAAATTACTGAAACTAAAAACTAGATTCTTAGACGATCATTACCATTGGTAACCATCCATTCATACAACTAGAGAGCTGATGTTTAGAAGTTCTCTCCAAACACCAACAATGTACAGTTATACATGCTATATTCTGACTGATGGCTGCTGGCCAGATGAAGCTATGAATTTTCAATTCTGAGTATGAAAACTCAACTCATGCAAATTTTCCTCTATTCACAAAATTCCCCCTTTGTGTATAATTCACCCCCGGTTCCAAACTTCACCTTGAGCATTTCAAATTAACCCCTGGGGTGCACTTGGACCCTGGTTGAGCAGCACTGCTGTAGATACTAAAGGACAATAAGTAGTGTAGTAGACCATCCTGTTTTATGATTGGCTCTTAAGAGTCTCGTGACAACATTATTTCTCCTAAAATGTAAAATGTGCCAGGAGTAACTGCTTGACTGAATATACATTTGAAGTCTTAAACATTGTGAAAGATGCTTTGATGAGAAACAAGAGGATAATTTGGGGATTTAGCTGTTGCTTTAAAATGGTAGTAGGTAACTGCCTTTGCCCATTGACAGGAAACAGAATGCAGAGGGAGCCTTGTTCACATCCCTGCCCAATCCCCTGTGTAGTTAGTTCCAACCCTAGAAGAATAAAAGTTTGATGTAGTTATTACACCTCCAGTAGAGAAGTTGAAAATTTGATAACTTCACCCAGCCTTGAATTTTTTGGCATGCTCGTGCAATTGTATGCTTGTGCAGTTGTGTCTTATGAAAGAAAATTAAATGAATCCCACCATTTTGATAATCCCCTTTTGCCAAAACTTGTCAGGAGTTGATCCCCAGGAATTTGATCCCCATTTTGTCAGCCCTTATTCAAAAATTTGTTGTCAGTTGTGAGATTCTATTGTTGCAGAAGGGTCATCAAAGTTGCTGCTCTTTGAAGCAGCCAATTAAGGTAATGAGCCTGTGGTTGTGTATGTTACTTTAATGGCAGCCTGTGTTTTTACCCTAAAAACTGGGGTAATTATGATGGTAAGCAGTGACAAATTTTTCCACACCACAGTTTGCATTTTATTTCATAAAAGTACCTAAATTTCAATTAGAGGTTTAGTCCTAGCCATCAATGTCTTTGAACTCCTTTGTCAAGGCTTTGCCTCTGTCATACATCTCCAGCACTGTTCAGAATTTGAAGACAGTTCTTGCAGAAAAAAAAAATTATTGTCAAAATGAAACTGGTTGTGTGATCCAGATGGCAGGTCATCTAACCCTTGAAAGGTCAAGGGCCTGGTTCCCAGTTGAGGTCATACCAAGTACTTCAGAAATGGAACCAACTGTCATTTTGCATCAAGCTTCACATAACCAATGTAGTAGGGAGAAAAATCCCATTCATCACAACTGGGAAAAAAGGCTGTGGGCGCCACTCTTCTAAACAGAAGATTATACAGTAAATTCAGACATTGAACTCCATGTAGCCTAACCTGTGTTGTAATGAACTTGCAGAATTCATTCATATGTGTTTAAACCCTTATATAGTTAAATGTGAATAGTTCAAAAATTACCTCAAAATTTGAGATTCATTTAATGGATGCTTTGAACATCTTTATCACGTTAAACAGTCCTAACTGTATTTTTTCTTTGTCAGTGCCTTTGTGCATAGATGTGGAAGGACAGCAAGAATTGGCAACAGTGGCAATGCTTTAATATTACTCAGACCCAAAGAGGAATCTTACATCAAGTTCCTTGAAATCAATCAAAAGGTATTTACAGTATTATTTTAAGTTGTGATGAGGTGAAATTAGCAATGTTGAAGAAGAAAGGTGTCCATAAGTATTTAAATGTTTAAATAAGCTGTCAAGTTTTTTTTTTTTTTATCTCAATATATCACCCCAATTCCAGTTCATCCAAGCTACCTACTTCTTGCCCCTCTACAACTGCTTAAAGGCTCATCCTTATTCAGACACAACTGCAGTTTATTGCTTCAGGACAAGCATACAAGGTCCTAATGTATAATCAGAACACTCTCAGTACAGTACATCCTATGTAGTATGAGTTTCTGTACTCTGCATGTTCTGAATTTGCTCTCAATCAAAGAGCCATGCCAATTGAGAATTTGGGTAGACTCAGCATGATTTTTTACTATTACTGGTCCATTTGCTCTCCATATCCTTGTGGGCAAAGTAATTGTTGTCAGTTTTATGGATCATAAAATTGCTTTGGAGAAACAAAAGAAGTATTTCAGGTTGGAGGGTGTGAGTAGATGGAATGTATAAAGGGGAGCATAGAACTGATCCTATTTAAAGGGTGGGTGAGTGTCCGGAGCACATAGATGTATGAAAGATGGAAGCATCAAAGCAGACCCTCTATAAAGTTTGGAGGTTTGGAAGAAGACCCCATTAAGAAGTATACTGTAGTTCTTAAGATTTTATTCCCTTTTCCTGTCCATCTCCTGATTACTTGTGTTCCGTCTCCATGGGACTTCTTCAAAATTAAGTTTTTAAACTGCTACCTCTATACAGAATGAGTGCCCTCCAACTGCTTTCTTAGATCGGATCGTAGATTGTAGTGACAGTCAACTAGTATGGTAGTTTTCTTTTGAGAAAGAAATGTAACTATTTGTTGAAACAGAAAAAAGAAGAGTGCCCTTAACATAATTCAATGTGTGTGTGTGGTCTGCTTGGTAGAGCTTTTGACTCTTACACTGCAGGTGCAGGATTTGATTCCCAGGCTGGGTATACCAAAGACTTTAAAAAATGAAACCAAATGCCATTGTGCATGATACTCTGCATGAGTGCAATTGAGTAGAGGTAACAATCCAGTTCCCTGCAACTGGAAAAAAAGACCATGGACTCAGTGAGATAAGGTGGGATGGTTGTAAGCTTAGGCATAAAATCTTATCTGACCCCTAACCCTCTACACAATACAGTATATGAGTTACTACTGAAACATTGGAATGGTTTGTATCACTTTTTTTACACAGGCTCCTGTTCAAGAATACAAAGGAACTTCAGAACTAACAACTGTCCAGGTGCTAAACAGACTGAAGAAGATTGCACTGAAAGACAGGTATGCCTTTATTGTTACACTAAGTGGAGAGTCATCTAACTGGAAGTATGGACAGCTGGGCAATAGCACATACATAAGGGACCAGGGGCACAAGATATGTACATGAGTGATGTGGCAATAACTGCTAGTTAGATAAATGACTCTGCGATAATGAGAAAAAGAGTGTGTTTGGTATGAACCAGGAACATCCCTCCTTATTTAAGTATAGTTTTCTATTTGCTGGAAATATGTTGATTTGTTCTTTAAGTGTGAAGTCCATCAAGTCTAGGTTTGGGCAGTTTAATGCAGGGCCCAAAGTACTTTTTATTTTGGGTGCTATTTTCAAAACAAAATTGCCCCTGCCAGTCTCATTTTACATGCTAGTTTCAAATTTTCTTCTTACTGAAGGTGTAGGTTTCCACACATTATGTCTCTTTAATAATGGCAGGCTAAAACTGACAGCCTAAAAGTCATTTGGCTCATATTAAGCCCACCTACATGGACACAAAACAGGAGAAAAAATTGATATTGTATTTTAATTGCCCTCCCAGTGAGTGTAAGTCACATTTTCTTACCCCTTCTCTTACTTGACACGTCCTGCAAGACCTGTTCTAACTACTTCAATTTTCTTCACTTTTGATGGAACTACTCTTGTGATGGGGGTTTATTTATCAATCTTTCATCTAATATCATCTAATATATTCACTAAACACTGGAACTTGAAAACGACTTGAAGTAAGTCCTCCAAATTGCTGATGCTTGCAGCAAAAAAAGTCAATGGGCCTAGAGCTAGCTGTGCACTGCAACAATCAATGGGGCACACCTCATCTCCAGTGTCACAGTGCAGATAGTTGTGTAGTGGGCAGGGATCTACCATTGCATTGGTCAAACGTGAGAACGAGGGATGCCTCAACTTTGTGGAACTAGATCACGACAGTCATGTTGAATTTGTCCACATAAACTAGTGTCTGTGTTTTTTGTTTACTTGAAGTACAAGATTTCCCCATTGAATTTACTTTCCTTTCTTCCTATCTTTCTTTCTATAGAGCAGTGATGGAGAAAGGCACCAGGGCTTTTGTATCATTTGTTCAGTACTATGCCAAACATGAATGCAGTCTCATCTTCAGGTTTAAAGGTAACTTAAGGTTTCAAATGTGAATATTTTTCTGGTATTGAAGCATTTCAACACTGTATTGAAACATGCCAACACTTTTCTTGGAGTGAATTAAGTCTCAAACTTTACAGCCTTTTAAATCATGAAAGACTGAAAGTGTGAACATAAATGTGTATAATTATACTAAAATGAAACCTCAGGGTCCAATGGTATAAAAGAACCTCAGGGTCCAATGGTTTAGTATGTTGCTTGTTGTGTTTTGGGATGATTGATACTGCTGAAAGACTTCAAAACATATCACTGAACACAGGTTTATGCTGCTGTTGTTGAGTAACACCTTACAGGCATTCATCCATTTAGATTATTAAACTGTATTGTATATTATAAGCGGCAGTTTTGCCATTACTAGCTTTACTTTTGAAATTCAGAAGACCCAATTTTGTTTCATAATTTCCCCTGTAATGAGACTAAGATCATCAGATTAGGCACACAGATTTATTTAGTAATGGATGCAGAAAGTAATATTTATAAAATGATTCAGACTTTGAGTTGTAGGTTCTTCAGATGTGCTGTAAATCACATGCCCCAGAAAATTATAAAGGTGTGTTGTAGGTGTTCTGTTTCATCAAACTTTAATATATTTGTATGAGGTCCAAATCTTCATCTAGGTATGCAAAAAATCACATTCATCTGATGACAGTTTTGTTCCATCTTTCCACCATTAAATATTACATTTAGATTTGGATCTTGGTAAACTGGCTGTTGGGTTTGCTTTGTTGCGGCTGCCCAAGATGCCAGAGTTGAAAGGGAAGCACATAACAAACTTTGTTCCAGCAGCAGTAGACTTTGATTCTATCGCTTACAAGTAAGTACTATATATATATTTCCCACAAAACTTTTCCATGTTTAGGAATATTGCAATTGTCCATAGTGTGTAACACAAAAGATGCCTGTTTCTGGTCATGAACGGATACTGTAAATATCTCCCTTAGTTTGAAACATAAGCTCCATTGAATGCTCTACTGCACTGATTGGTTCCATTGGTTACTGTGTAACCACTGATTTCTCCAGGAGCAAATACAGTAAACAGGATTTAGTATCATGGACCACAGAGACGGGGGTGGGGTGGGGAAGCTGGTGGACTTAAGCCCCTCCCACTTCTTCTGTGGTAGACATTTGAGCCTTGTAACGTTGCTCTGATTGTTAAACATTTTGGGCTTCTTTGGTGATTAGCTTCCCACTTAAAAATTTGCTGCTCTGAATATAATACTGAAATTGTAACTACTACTTCTGTACACTAGCAAGCTTTTTTGGTTTTCAACAGCCTGCTTTAACATGCCCCTTCAGGCCGTTCTTTCCCCCTCTTACCAACATTCCTAGCTCACCACTGCTTCATAAATAGGCTGTTCTCTTTGATGTGCTGGACAGGCAGTCAGGGACTCATTCACACCTTGTGCCCTTAGTATGCTTACCCTTGTGGATCTAATCATTGTTTAAGCAGCCATAGATAATTTTCAGCCCTCACTGCTAGGTACTGTAGAACAGCATTTTGTCTTTAGACTGCCTGATCAAGTGGTTAGAGCATTGGGTTTGCAGCTCAACACCTGGCAGGGATCACACAGAAGATGTTATAAAAATAGAACCCACTGCCATTGTGCTTGGTGCTTGGCATAAGCAATGAAGTAGGGAAAACAAGCCAGTTGAGTCACAACTGGAAAAAAGGGTGTTAGCAGCTCAGCTTTACCCAATTGGTTAGAAACTGGGACATAAAATCTTATCTTACTTGATGGGATTCCAATCACTGCCCAGTGGCGGATCCAGAGGGGGGATGGGGGGTATGCATACCCCCCACCGGGATGGTAAAAAATTGTATAGATAGCCAGGCTAATTGTAACCTAGGCCCAATTACTTTTTGAAAATACAGTGGTAGTTGTAACATTATTTAATAACAGTATTTCTGTGTCATATTCTTCAAAAAAGAAAGTAAATTATAATGTATCTATCTTCCGTATCATTTGTTAAATTCCCGTTTTGTTTACACATTGCGCAATGACGAATTCTAAATCTAGCATTGTCCGTCAACCGCCCTTGGAAACGCTGTTTGTGAGATCACATGTGTGTCTATGTCAATACAAGGGGCTATGACTACTGTCAGATAATGGGCCAATCGTTGATACGAAGGCTTGTACGGGGATGTCGCAGAGTATGTAGGAAATGCGAGTTGAGATATGAATAAACAGATGAGAAGAAGATTTTGTTCTGGTTCAAGATGATTGGCGGTTTTATTCCATTCGATTAACTGCAAAAAAAAAAAAAATTGCTACAATTTAACTATATACAGATTGACTCAGGTGCTCGTCGTCTGAGGTCTGCTGCACCAGTGTGTGTGTGTGACCAAAACTTGCAAGCTCGGAGCCTTCATGTCTCGGGGAGATCGTAACACATACATGCAGTCCCCTGGTTGGTTAAAAGTTGTGACGCACCAAATAACATAAATATTAAGGAATGTGCTGGTCTAAATGATCAATGAGTAGGCTGTAGAGGGGAAATTGGCCACACCTTGATAATATGGGATACAGCATACACGTGGAACTCAGGTATGGTAGTTTGTCACGTTCACCGATAACGTTTGGCGGGAAACAGGAAGGGGAAACAGGAAGGGCCCTGGGAATCTAGGACAAGAGGAAGGGAGAGTTGCTCGTAAATAACAAGATGGCTTCCTGTTAAAGGTCAAGGAGGGTACATACTACATGTCACTGCGCACAGATTACACATGACATAGCCTAAAACCGTGTGACGGTAATAGAATTCACATTGACGGTATAGCTTGGGAGATTCATAGTAGCTTAATATATTGAAACATTTAGCACCATGTTGCATCTCGGCCCCCCTTTACTTAGACAACCATACAGGGCATGGGGTTGTGAAAATGAAGAATTGGGAATTTGCCAATTGTGAGACCAGTCTACTGTGTAATTTTGACATCTCATGAAATAATGAAATTCGCAATTTATTTTCTTTAATAAAAGCTCTATATTCGTTATTATTTGATTCAAGGAAGCAAAATTTTCCACTCGCTTCGCGCGCCGCAAATTGCAATTCCTTAGCAAAAGTGCTCGCTCACACTTGTGACACCAGATCACCAAGTGACATTGTTACCTATGTACAGAGCTATTTTCATGAATTTTATTTCATAAAATTCCATACTTTCTCCAATATAAGGTCAAAAAATTTCGTCGGAGAGCCACATTATTTAGGCGTTGGATCACATTATGCAACAACGATCTTTGGTCGCTGCCCAACCTCAGATTTGCCGATAGAAAATGCAAATTCTTCAGTAATCCCCCATTGTTCAAATTTCCCTTGCAGGAAACCTGGAGCATCCAAACTTTTCTGCAACACAAGCTCCATATTTTCAAATATTTGAAATAGGCGAAAATTTCACCGTTCTCTGCGGGCTGCAAATTACGCCCTTAGTACAGTGGTAATCACATTAAAAAATAAGGTAAAATTTGGATGCTTGCCTGCTACCCCCATTTCCTGAATTCTTATAGGCATCAGAGGCTATAAAACAACAGACATACCTATGGTGGCCCATCGCTCAATGTACATTTGATACCCAACCACATGCAAACCCCCCCACCGAAGATTCCTGGATCCGCCACTGTCACTGCCTTTGATAACTTTTTCTTTTGCATCTTTTCTCTATTGTAGGGATAAAACCAGAGAGAAAGCAAGACAGAAACGGCAAGAACAGTATGCTGCTGGTCTTCTTCCTGACAAACATAGCAAGGTATGTCTTTATGCTTCTTTTCCTATTGAATGGGTCATAGGTATTTTTTAAATTAAATTCAAAGAAAGCTATTGAAGTTAAGTGAGAAAGTAAAGGGATTTAAGAATTACTGGCCTGAATAATATTAAAGTTTTTTGCAAACTTGAACATTATATTTTAGGAGACAGTCAAAACTTTCAGAGTAGCATCACACATCTTGACAATGTGGGTCTTTTATCTTTCTACAAATTTTGATCAGGTCTTGAAATCACTATCTCTTTATCTGTTTTGCCCACCTTTACAAAACCTTGTCTAATTGTAGGTCTGGTCTCTGTCATACTATACAGGAATTATGTATCACATTAAATTTTGCCAAGTCTTCATTTTTAGTGATAAAGTCATTTTTTATTCATCAGATATACCCAAGGTTAGACCAAGTATACATTTCCCAGTAAGGTTGAAAAATATCACCCAATTTTTCTGTTTTGTTATGTACAAAAAAGAAAATGAAAATTTTTTTTAGAATTGCTGAAATTCTGTTCCACATGCCTTAGTTTCCTGGAAATGAACATCCCACTCCCAAGTTTGTTTGTAGTGCATATATGTTAGGTGTGTGCAAAGTAGTAGCACAGAAAGAAAGGTTTTGTAAAGTCTGTTGTATATTCTGTTAAGTTTGATTTGTCCTTCCATTCTTCATATATTTTCTAATAGAAGAAGATGGAATCTGTCTCTTGGTCAAAGACAAAGGAGAAACTTGAAAGAAGAAAAGATCGTAAGAAAAGGAAAGAATTGGCCTTGAAAAGAAAACATGTGAGTCACTGTAGTCATATATGTTGTTAAGTGGTTTTAAGCTGTCTTCATTATTCTCAGAGACATGTGCTTACAGCAGTATTGGACAAAAGGTATTCATAATGAACAAAAAGATTAAGTAAATCTGAAAGGATTTAGCCAGTTGGAACAGTGTTGCAGCTTTCTGGAGGTATGTATTCAAACTTCAGAAAGATTTCTTTTTACAGGGTGTTTCAAATATCACCAGCTATGGCTTCTGTAAATCTGGAATGGCCTTTTATGATTCTGTATTGGAGAGGATTCTGGGTGTAAAGTTATCATCCAAAAACCCACAGTCAGGGTTCTTACCATTCTAAAAGTAACTGTATTAAGAGCCAGGGCAGAAAATGTGGGAGAGGTTTTGTAAAATCACATATATTCATCCAGACTTGAAATTTTATCTGGGTATATTGCATCTGTTGTGGATATTTTGACTCATGTGACAGATGTTCTGTTTCATAGAAGCTTCTGGCAGACAATGCAACTGATTGATTTGTTGCATTTATGCCGTCAGTTGATTATCATCATCAAAGAGGCTTTGCTGTACCAAAGATGTGTACATGCGCACTTGCCCTGTATTAAGTGTGAGGAAGCTTTTATTTGCTTTTATTTTACAAGGATGTTTAAAAATGGTACCTGCTATTGTGCTTGGTGCTCAGCATGATCAATGGAGCAGGGAAAACAATCCAGAGAGCCACAACTGGAAAAGACCATGGCCAGCCAGACTTAAAATCAATTGTCACTTAAGCCTCATCTGTGGATATCACAACTATATGAGGTCATGTGTGTAATGTTTGTTATTGCATTCCCTAAACTCATTCAAGGTACTTACAGAGTACAACCTAGAATGGGACTAAAAATAGGTTCATCTGAAAGGTAATACAGTAAAGTAAGTAGAAACCACATGTCACTTAAACTGCAGTTATAGTTTCTCAGATAAAGAGATCCCCTTTCTGGACTTCAATATAATTGTAAAAATAAAATAACAAATACATAAAACAGTGCAACACAAGTTTGGAAACAATTTTGGGCTTTTACATTGAATGGAATACAAGCATTGAATGCCAGTGAAGGTTTATTCAGCAATTAATCTAAGTTGTATTCGATTTGCTTTAAATTTGCTTCCTAGACATTTGATGAGGAGGATTTAGAAGAACTTGCCCGTGATGTCCAACTCTTGAAACGACTGAAAAAAGGAAAGGTTTGTATGACCTTTATGTTGCAAATTGCCAAAAGCGAATGAATGTCTGTATTTAAATGTCTCTGCTGGAAAAACATTTTACGGAATGTTCTTTATTGTTGAGTGAGTGATTGCAAGTTACCTACCATTTTAGGAGGACACAGTAAATGTTAAATTGAGAGGTATTAGCATAAGAAATCAAAAAGAGGTGGCATGTTTTTGTCTTATTCAAAGAAATCACAGGGTCAGAGGGCATAAACATCCATCCGTCACCAACCAAACTCTTTTGACGCATCTTCTAAATCTCACAAACTTCTTCTTATTTATATACCTTTACGATAAGTTAGGACTAAGAAGTAGTGTGACATATCGGCAAAAACCAGAATTCTCTTTGGGGAGGACACTTTCATAACGAAAAATATGTTGGAATTAGGTCAATTTCGTTTACAGTTCTCAACATAAACCACTTCAAAGTTTGAATGTTTCTAAAGCAACTTGTTGCTTATGCAGAAATAACGATGTAGAATGCTGCAAAGTGTTGACATTTCTTTTGTTAACCCTACATTAATTATCTTTTATTACACATTAGATGTTGTATGGTTTGGTAATTGATCATTTTTCAAATGATTTTCAAGGACACAATTTAAACTTCCTAAATAACTTTTGTTAATCCTATATTAGTTAACTCTGAATTACTTTAGTTCATGGTTTGATAATCGATACAGATGATTTTCAAGGACACAACTTAAACTTTTAACATAAAACCTTCCAGACAAACTAATGTTCCAACTGACCCTGAAATGAAGATCGA
The DNA here is from genome assembly GCA_037179385.1 of Holothuria scabra. NCBI lineage: Eukaryota > Metazoa > Echinodermata > Holothuroidea > Aspidochirotida > Holothuriidae > Holothuria > Holothuria scabra. The sequence goes on from CM074183.1 coordinate 40,620,035, forward strand.
AAAAAACAGGATAAAATTAGTCATATGTGGCATGTCCCTCTCATGACATCACAAAATTTGTATATTGAGCTGATGTTTATTTACAAGTATAAATCAGAAACTACCCTGCAAAATGGTCAATTTCCTACCAATTTTGATGGTAATTTGCAGTCTTTTTCTTGGTTTTTAGCACATACCAGCATGCTGGTGTGGGCTTTTCTGATCATGCAATGTCTCTCTATTTATCTGTCTGTCTGTCCACAATTTGTTCTGTATGCTTTTACTCCCACATGCTTTCATTGGTTTGCCTGAAATGTGGACACAATGTTCTGTGGGTAGTAGGCTATTTGGGGTGTTTGGAAATATTGGTCCCAAGGTCCCATGTGGGCCCCATGGCCCATTTTGTGAAATTCTCCAAAAAGCCTCTTCTCCTAAAGATTATGTCATACACTGTTGGTGGTTTGTCATAATGGTATTCTGGTAGTGGTCCTTTTTGGGGTGTTCACACATAACAATTTTTGGATCTAAGGCCCAGGATTGCCTCTGTGGTCCATTTTATGAAACATTACAAAATGCTTAAGCCTCTCTTTGAATTTTTGTTTTCATAGTTGACAGTCTGTAATAAGGATGCTCAGTTAATGATCTGTGGATGGTGTGCTGGAAATTTAGGTCCAAGGCCCTGTTTGGACCCTTTTCATGAAATTCTGAAAAATGCTTCACCACCTACAAATTGTCTTGTACAACTTTGATAATTGTTTATATTGACACACAGTTGTTGGTACCTTCATTGTTTACAGGAAGTGTCGGTCCAAGGCCCAAAATGTAGCCCTCGGGTCCATTTTGTTAAACAAAAGAGAAAAATTACAAAATGTTTAAGCTTGCCTGTAAATTATTGTTAAAAGTGTTAACAGTCTATAGAAAGGATGCTTGGTGGTAGTGATCTGTGGATGGTATGCTGGAATTTTAGGTCCAAGGCCTCATTTGGGCTCTTTGGCCATTTTTATGAAATTCTGCAAAATGTTCCACCTCCTACAAATTGCCTTGTACAACTTTGATGCTTGTTTATAATAACACTCAGTTGTTGGTGATGCCTTCATTGTAAACAGGAAGTTGTAATTTTTATACTGTAACTTTTTTAGGGCAATAGAATAAATTTACACTGAAGATAGCGTGGCTTGGAACATTGTGGTGACATTCTTAAGGTTGCCCTCAGGGTGAAATATTATTTGTGGTTAAATGTCAATTGAGGTGACCATTTAAACTAGTACAGACAGCCTAAGGAATTGGTGAAGGTATGAGCTTCTGCACCATTGGTGCTCTAATTTAAGCGTTTACATCAAATACTCAATTGGGTTTTTTTCATGTCACATGACCTTTAAATATTGAACATATATATTAAATGCAAAGCAATGGGGTATTCCTCATAAATTTCACACATCAGTGAGAACAATGTTGTTACATGGTTCTCATGAGCCACTCATGAAATAGAATAGACTGCTGTCCTTATTCAAATTGGGAATTTCGCATTTTCCCTTTAAGTTAGCAGAAGCTCTACAAATTTTTATGCAACTCTTACATGTGTAGCAAATTTCATACTACTGTACCTGACACAATGCCATGGTGGTATGGATGGTTGTGACTTCATACCTGTTTCTTAAAGAGCATATGCAGTCACCCCGATTTGAACAAGGAAAGTAGTCTATACTAGTTTGTGAATTGCTTGTGACAATCATGTGACAATGTTTTTCACTGAATTATGAAATTTACAAGTACTAACACAGTATCTTGATTAACCTTGAATGATGAACGTAAAGCCTTAAAATATCCTGCAAGCTTCTTGGAAGAAAAATGACAGAAAAATAGCCAAATTTAGTAGTTGTTTCAAAATAATTTTGGGGCGACTGCCAGCAGGAATTCTCAATTGGCCTTGTGCCGACAATGCTCTTTTGTTATTTAGTGTCATAGTGCATCATTGTAAAAGGGTCAAGGAAGTTTTACTTCTGTGACAGAGTTTGTGGATGTTTATCCTGGCATCTGTGCTTGTAAAATACATAACTGCGGTGATGTGATGATTTTTTTTATTAAGAGTATTCCTTATATAGACAAAATGGATTATTGGGCTAAATAAATTGTTTCCTACCTTCATGATGCCAAGATAGTGTATCAAGTTTTAGCCATCCCAAGTTGACCACTATAAATATAGTCCCTATTCAGTGAGGTTGCTTTTCAGCTATCTTGGGATCAAAAAGGTTTAGGGCTCTGTTTTATAAGGTTAAAGGTGTTTGGTTTTGTATTGCAGGTATACACACAGATGTTGGTGAAAACTTTACCACTGAGCAATAGCTCTGAACAAAGGCTTGGCTTGAATCATTTAAAAAGTGTTTGATCAACAGAGCCAGCTTATAATATAATAGGGAACTGAACTGAGATTGTATGGTCCTTGGAGAGCTTGAGATTTATCACATTCTATTATTTATGTTTTGTGCCTGCCTAACATTGATCAAATATCCTCCATAGTAAAAAACTTCCTCACGCATATATGCAGGGTACTAAATAAGGGTATTCTGTTATGTTTTTGCTGTCATAGGTAACTTCTGAGGAATATGAAAAAGAAATTGGTCTTCATGATGACGACGATGGAGATGGAGAAGAGGGCTGAAGAGAATACACACCTCAAAGCAGTAAACCTGTGGAAGAAATGGTACAGGCCAATACATGGCTCCAGGCTTGTGTGTGTAGGACAAAGCCTATTTGAGTAAAGTGAAGGATTCCTGTAGAATGAATAGATTTATTCTTAATGCTGACCACAAGCTGGATTGACTGTGTGACCTTGTAAAGAATATAATTGCACAGCTTTTGGATTGCCTTTTTTTCTTCCTAAGACACTCCTGTTACAAAGGAAGCAACTTGAGGTCGTGCAACAGTGACAGAGTGTCAAAAGGTCGACTACCCACCAAAATTGCCTGTTGATGCCCTTTTTGAGGTTTAACAGCTTTACTTTAGTGCTCCCTGGAGACCATTTTTGCCCCTATGACCAAAATTTCCAGCTCCATTACAGTTGTGCAAGACTACCTTTAGAAGGTAGTTTGATACTGCCACCAATTTAGATGCAGGTGGTACAATATTGAAAACAAACAATTGGGAGAAATCAGCCAATGGGGACTCTCCTTTCCTGAAAAACAAACCTTGTACAAAAGAGCTGCAAAGGCGTGAGTCTAATTATTCCATTGTAATGTAGAGTTGCGAAAATCCCATGCAGTAACTGGTATAGCATTTTGTTCACATTTTCATATTAAATATTAGCGATGCAATCTCTCCCAAGACACTGAACATTACCAGATGCATTATATCTATTTTCTAGGAACTGCAGGCAATGCAATATGGTAGTTGCACCAAAAACTCTTCTTTTGGAGTTGTATAAACAAGTCATGACTGAGTCACTAATTTTCAAAAGGGAAATAAATTGAGAAGTTGTATCATAATTTTCCTCATAGAAATAATACATTGACATGAGTCACACATTAAAATTAGTAAAAGGGTAAACTACAAAATTGTGATTTGTTACAATTTACCTTTTGTAAATGTTGCAGATTACAAATCCCTTTTGATTGAACTACTTAAGCCAGTGAAGTTTTTTAGAATGCTCACAGAGACACAAGAGAGAGATTAGCATGTGGCCTTGTGCTGTTTTAAAAGTGAACCTCTTTCCAAATAACAGCTCTCTGCTTTAATTTTATGGTGACTTGCACTTACTGCAAAGTATTAAAGGCCCAATTTTCTCATCCCAAACAGTACCAATTCTCCTAACCTTCTTAATTAAGACGCACCTGCAATAGTCTAAAATTCACCCTCATCCAAACACAATCTCATTTTATTGCTTCAGGGTGAATATAGAATGCTCAATGTATATAATCAAAACACTATCAGAACAGTTGGTGCTGTGTAATATAAGTTTTGGTACTTTGCATTGTTTGAATTAGCAGTCAAGCAAAAAGCTGAGCCAATTGAGAGTTTCTGTTACCCTATACTAGAAGTGAAGTTTGGGGTGAGAGGATTATCCCTTTAACCTTCAAGGATATCCGTCATGACTATCACAGTTTTTGGGGAAAAAACTTCAGTTCCCAGTCATAATACCCAATCGGTTCATTAGACCGATCAGCTGCTTCAGTGAACATCAGCTTTGATTATCATTCTTGTTCAATAGAAGCCCAACAGTCAGGGGTTCAAATAAGTACTGACCAAAGTAAGTGCTGGCAAAAATGGATATCAAAATACTCATGGTACATTGAAGGGTTAGATAATGATCACTTTTCAGTTTCATCTGAGATAAACTGCTATCAAATATAAACCTTCAGGGTTATTGACAAATGCTTAAATAGGCATCTTAATGGTTTTGATAACAGTTCTTGTCAGCTAGATAAAGAGGTAGAATTTAAACATGGTTTCAAATACTCTTCAAATTTGGTTTGCAACCAGGTTCTTGAACCAATAGAGGCTTTTCACATGACGTCATAATACTCTCCAGCGGCCATGTTGGAGTACATGTAACTACGTAGTAAACCATACGGGACGCGCTTGCTCGTTGAATTTGTACACACCGTGCATATCACAGTGCACACTGTGCAGTGCGTTCGGCACAAAGCCACGTGTATTTGGCATGAATGTCCTCCAGCATGGCGGTTCCATGACGCAATTGCAAAGCCTCTATAGGTTGGGAACTGAGCCATAAAACTCCATCTGCCTTGAACCAATAGGTTGGGAACTGAGCCATAAAACTCCATCTACCTAACTTCAACTGGGAGTACACAGAGGGTAATTATTTGAAGAGGAAAACAGGTAGAAGCATCCTATGGTAGAAGCAACTTCAGATAGAGCTCTTAATTCTTCAGTACACCTCCAAGGGCATTTAATTGCAGCAAGTACAGTATAAGACTTCCAGTACAAGTTGCTGACCTATATATTACTATTGTTCATGTTTGTCAAGTTTTATATTGACATGCCTGCAGAGTGAACTAATTATTGTTGAAAATTTATGAGGGACAATTTAAAAGGAAATGTGTGTTGGCATTTTTCAGTAAATTTTTCTGTTTTCAAGATGAAGATATACCTTTTCAATTAGTATTTCCAAAGTAACCCATTCCATCTTATTAGCAGTAGTTGGGCAATGATCAAGACATTTCAAAGGGGGGGGGGGTTTCCAGACCCAAGAGACAGCAGGTGTGAGAATGGAGGCTGTAACAGCCCCCCCCCCCCTGGATCCACCCCTGGTAGTAATATGGAGTGTTGTACATTGTTAGCATTTTTGTTAATTCTATACAATTCTTAATTGCTCATCATATAGTACACTTTCTAGAGTGAAACTGAACATTTTTTTAAGACACATTTTTAAACCTCAGAATAAATCCTCAGGACAATAATGAATCTTGCAACTGTTCTTGAAACAAAGGTTGAACCGTTAAAGGGCAGGAGCAGTCATCCCAAATTGAAGAAGTGTAGTAGACTATCCAGTTTCATGATTGGCTGTTGTGAGTCATGTGACAATGTTTTTTATCTTCAAATGTAAAATTTACCAGGAATAACTACTGCATGGTTTACCTTGAATATGCAATACTTAAGTCATAAAATGTAATAAAAGATACTTTGAAGAGAAATAAGATGAAAATTGAGTTATTTAAGCCTTTTCTTCAAAATAAGTTTGGGGGGACTGCTCTTTACCTTTATATGAAGTTTTACAGCCTAGTTTTTAACCAATTGCTTTAAGTCTGACCAGCTTTTGAATAAATGACAAAAACTTGCTAATCTTATTATTCATTTCCTTTTTTTAATGATTTCATTTAAACGTAATAACAAAATCTGCTGAATAAGAACAAATTCATTCATATCCCTTTGACTGACATTTCAAATACTGCCAGCATCTTATCTACAGTGCTACTGTCCACCTGTGCCACTACTCATTAGAATAGTAAATCATAAACTTTTAGAATATTCCATGTACAAAGATTTTCAGACTACCTCTTGTTAATTGTTTTTTACAAATCTTAAAATGTTTCCCTGACCTTATAAGGAGCAAGATACAAAAGGGTTACAATGCAAGAAACATTAAAAGAATAATTATGCATGACAGCCCCAAATCCCTTCCTCACAAAACAACCTTTCATGAATTTGCAATTTGTGTGACATTTTATACTAGTAGAAAAACAAGACATTATTAACACACCTTTTCATGCAAAAGAATTAAAAAATATTTTTGAATACTTCCTGATGGAAAAAAAGAAGTTTTGAAGAGTATTGCTAAGAAATCAAGCAGACAAAAACATTAGAAGACCAGACAGTGATACATAATATACAGGTATTGACTTGCCACATCAATATCTGTCATATCTTGGGGATTTTTGTGGGAAACCCTAGACTTGCCCCAAGTCTCTCATGTACTCCTTCCACCCACCTTTCATTTTATTACTGCTTCTACTCCTCACTGCCTGTTTCTGCAACTTCCAGGAGCTAGCACTCCAATACCTGTTTACAAAGGTCCGTGCAGACTGAACAGTGCTCACACACCAAGAACATGCTGAGCGGCCAGTACAAACTTGTGGCTTACAGTGAGAGACTTGTTTCTTTTGCAACTGTTTATATCATCATTTTACTTCTATATTGATTTATTCATCCAAGAATTCAGATGAATATAATTTCATGATAGTTACTGTACAGTCCAATCAGCTTTGGCATTGTGAGACTTTTGCTGGATATTCATTAAGATCATGGCGTGATGAACGTTGCATCGATCAGGCTGTTTATATAAAGAAAGCTGGTCATTGGCTACAGAGATTAGTGATTTAAAACAAGACCACCTAAATTGCTACATCAACAGTTGCAGAAGCTACAAGTCTATTGAGCAAGCCAGATCCCGGCTCGTTGATATGTGCACAGCGTATAAACAGGAATCTGCCACACAGGATCGTCGTTACTCAGTGTAGAAACATTCGAAGCGGTGAGCATGAGAACTTGTTAGTGGGCACTACTGGTCAAGATGTGTTAGTCAATGTGGGTTGGTTGGCACAGTCTGTATCAAAGTTATGACAAGTCGAAGGAGAAGAGTATGGGAAGTTGGTTTGTCTGCAGCAGTGCATTGGGAGAGGTAAAAGGGGTGACACGTAGAGAACGTATGGTGACAGAGGAGAATCCTAGCAGCTGAGAGAGAACATCTTGAGAGACTTGGGGCAAGTCTATGGGAATCCAGATATTTCCTGGGAAAACATGTGTCAAGAGATGCATCACAGTAGCAAGTGAACCATTCCAGTCACCTCATTCAATTACTGTGCATTATTATAGTTGGCTGTAACATTTATCATCTGTGTGACCAATGTTTGAAACAAAGAGCAACAATACTAAATCTTTTGCTCAGGTACTAATATATACATTCGAAACATGATATTACACAACACTGAACCCAAATTACAATTAAATCTCTCTGGGATACATACTCGTCGAAGCTGCAGCTATAGTAGCCTTGAATCAAATTCTCAAAATGGCACTGATTTTTGGAAAAGCTTACCCAAGTTATTTCATGTTTTACAGGCTTAAAGCAGAACTATCCTCCTCAGTCAAACAATCGCAAAACTACTACATGAGGTAGTTCAAATTTCTTTGGGTAGGCTACTTTTAAAAATACACACTTTTTGTTTCACTCTCTGACATAATAGGGCAGGAATAACTAATTTTGAAGTATAGATAAAGGAAAGTTATCACAAATGTGCCAAGATGTCAAGTAAAGCTGATTATAGGCAAAAAACTTAACTCGGGTAGAATATTAATACTAAGGAAAAAGGAAATATTAATGCATACTGAGGACTCAAAGCATATTTTTAACCCAAAATCTTTCATTCAATAATTTCAAGCATCAACAAAACAAAACTACATAATTTCATTGAACCTGTCTGTGTAGAAAGTATTCTGTACATTCAATTATTTCCTCAGTGCATCACCTTGTATCAATAAAATAATATAAAGGTATGTACCAACCTCAAGCATTCCAACAAATAACTTTCTTTAAAAATTCATCTGTGTTATTAAAGTGTCTTTCATTATTAACTGGAAAGATGTGTTGGAACAAGTGAAGTATAAAAAGTGTATTTCCAGTGTATTTCCAGTCCAAACTGTTATCCATAAACTATTACAGGAATGCAATTAACACTGTGAGGCCTTAAATAATACATCAACAACACACTTCCTTGGACTAGCTTGCATCTTCTATCATACCTGTGAGCTACAATCAAATCTAAAATCCAAGCTCTTCAAGCTTTCTGCCACACACATACTAGGTTCTTGTTTGTCACTGATACAATATATTTACAGTCAGAGCTGATGGAGACATCGTTGACTATAATCCTGTCCTCCTGTTCTTCTTTGTCTTTCTCTTCAGCTGATTTTTCTTCTTCTTCTTCTTCTTTTTCCTCTTTATCTTCATCTTTACTCTCAGGCCAAGGCAACAACTGAAATAAATTAAGAAGTTCTTTAATACTCTCCCATAGTTAAGCAAAATACCATACTTTCGAGTCCACACAGCTGTTTTTGGACTTATCACATATTCCCAGAATAGTAGAACTTTTATGAAGTAAGGAAAATGTAAAAAAATCACAAAGGAGCTGCAGCTTTTATAGCAGCAGCTTTTATAGCAAAGTTTTGTTCCTTCCAGAAAAGAGACACTTTGTCAAAGTCACTTGCTGCAGCTGGCTCAGCAAAGGAGTAGGGGCTGCAGGCAGCCATCACGGAATTATATACATGGACAGAGCATTATATTTCAAAAATATTTCAACTTTCTTGCAAAATGTGGGGATATACTTGAGCAAGCCAAAACTTTCACACAAAACCATAGCAGATGGCCATCTTGGTGCGCTCTTTCTCACATTATAGTAGAGACAATATACCGTGCAGTATGCTGTGTCCATGTATTGGAAGTCCGTGGCAGCCATGCTCCACTACTAGATGGAAAACTAGCAATATGTGTATTAACATATCATGGCACAGCCGAAATGAACAATTTAGTTGATGCCCCTATTTATATCAAAGAGCATTTCTGAGGGTCAACATGGCAAATATTAAATTCCAGATAATGCAGCCATGCTATCAACTCTGTAACTTATCTCCAGCAATGATGGCACCACAAGGTCAAAATTGTTGATGGGGTGGGGGGGGGGGGGAAGGATTAGGGGCAAAGGAAAATGTTGGGAGTTGGCAAACATTTTTGTGCAAACAATGTAAAGTACATTCCCCTGTGGGTGAGGTCCAGTTGCAAAGCCCCTGCAGGTAGGTTAGTTAGATAAGATTTAACCACACACCAACACGAATGTGTTACATAGTGTCATACTGTTCAAAAATTGTTCAAGTCGTCACATTTAGTCGCCTCTTACGACAGGAGGGAATACCGCAGGCACATTCTACAACGCCTAACCCACAGGGGGACAACCATGGAGAGACTTGCTTGGCCAAAAACCCACCAGTAATGAGATGAGTAATGATGGTCTTATGTGCGCATTTTATAGGCGATAGTCATGGACAAACTTCTTGCGACACACAACCTCCTCAGCCCACCTGGAAGCAGTTTTACTCATACCCAGGACCCCCAGCAGGTAGGGACCCTGAGGAAACCATGCTGCTAGACTTGAATAGGACGTTTTAGCCAATTTACCTGAGAAAAAGGCATTTTCTTGAGTGAAGCTTTTCTCTGTAATTGCGTTTAAACCAACCTTGTTTCTCTATTGAGCAAATAGTCTTTGAAGCCTGAGATGGCCAAAACTTGCTATTCCCTTTTAGCATCATGCAACAGTCCTCAAGTTATCATCAGTTCAAAGACTACTGTCAATAACCCTTTAACTATTTGTGTGTCAGGCTGCAAAAAAGATATTAGTTAATACTGCAGAAAAGGCAGTAACAGACACAAAGCTGAATAAATAGTGTTAGTACAAGAAGAACACTGCCTCAAAACTGGCTTGGTCAAAAGTCTGACACTTTAAAGGAAAATTAAGGTAGAACAGAAACAGGTCACTTTTTGTATTGGTATCTTTTTTTAACATGGATGATGATGTTGAATTTCAATCGGAAAATATAAATGCTGTATCTTCATTAAGAATCCAGTAGAGAGATCCACTAAGTTAAGTTAATTTAATTGAATTTAATATAGAGCTCAGTACTACTTAACAAAGCATTCACTGGCTCTTCACAACCAGAACAAACACAAGTGAAGAACAAAACCACAAACTAACAAAAGAAAGTTCAGTCAATTGAAAGTTCTCGTAAACAGATGCGTATTAAGTTAAGATTTGAAAGAGTTGATAGATCAACAGTCCCCCACATTTTCTGGGAGGATGATCCATAATTTTGGACCAGGGATACTGAATTTAAGATCTGTCACAAAAAGTTGAAGCTTTCGTGAAGGGCACATGAAGAAGACAGCCACTAGTAGAAGAACGTGTAGCATAATGGCATTTGCGTAGCTGAATTAAATTCGACAGATAATCAGCTGCTAGGTTATGGAAACATTTGAAAATGAGAATTAAAAGTTTGAGTTGGGCACAGACATGTATGGGAAGAATGTGAAGTTGTTTGAGAACATCTGTGGAGCTAGAAAACTTTGACCTCCCTAAAATAATTTTTGCAGTTTGATTCTGTATACGCTGTAATGGCCATAACGATGACTTAGGAAAGTTAACAAAAAGCGAATTTGCATAATCCGTATGGGAAAATATAAGGCTATTTGCTATTTTATGCACTATGATTGGAATACACCCAACAACATTCCATCTCGATGAAGATTTCATAAAAATATTTTGGAATAAACTAATCAACATTCAAACCAAAACAAGTTCATCACTTGGTGAAAAGATGTAAAAATTGTACTGGAAGGCAGGCATTTCAGAGTGACGCACTGTATTTTTATATGACATAAAATAGTCTAAAATCTTCTGTCCAGTGTGTGATATTACTTCCTTTAAAAATTTTCAAAATTGCCAAAGCTTATAAAAGGTAACTAGAATTAAAATTTTCAAGCTCCAAAATGTGACTAAATTCTTCCTAGCCCCAACTCTTGTCAACAGGATGTAAGTTCCACTGAAAAATAACAGATTTGTGGAAAATGAAACAAAACCAAAACAATAGACAAAATATGGAAGAGGACCTATTGGAATGCTTGTTTTAAATATTTGAACAAAAAAAAAACAGCACTCCACCCCTAAAAAGGTAAAACAGTTTGTTACAATGAGCAAAAATCTATTAAAGGCAACTTTCTGTTAGTTACAGAAGGCAGCAAGTCTGTCCTTACAAGAAATATGAGCTCGGAAGAATGTGTTCTTTCTTCGAAATATACAAATGTCATTAAAAAAGGAACAGTATTGATCACTGATTGATTTTATCATGTCAACAAAACACAATAATCCGAGATATTTAAGTCAGACTGCACTAGGGGTGCAAGCAAAATGTACATTACCGCATCTGGTTTGGACCACTGTCTTTGCAACTATAAAAAGAATAACCCACAACTTTATTGACACACTACAGCACTGATCTTGCATTCAAAGCATTTTGGATTGATTCAAGTACAAAATGTCTAGATATCATTATCAGTAGCATTGAATAATTAGTAAAGGCTGGAATTTCCACAATACTTCTTTTGTGATATATAGCAAAACATATATAGTAATCAGCACACATATATATAGTTATGAAATATACCTTGTCACTTTTCTATGGCTAATTACAGCTAGACTTATCACTCTTTGTAAAGGTACAGTTTTTAGCATGAAAATATACGTTAGTTTGTTAGATAGAGTTTTAAGGCCCAGTTTCCAACCTATTGCTTCAAGTTGAGACGGTCACGCCCCTTTTTCCAGTTGTGGCTCACTAACTTGTTTTCCCTACTCCATTGCTTATACGGAGCATCACGCACAACAGCAATAGGTTCAGAGTCTTTGGTATGACACGACCTGCAAATCAACCCCAGCCTTCCAGCATGAAAGTATAGGGTATAGTAGGTATTGACAGTTGTGTACTAAACTTTATAAAAGTGTAATGTTGTGTAACGATGTAAGCCTCCTATAAATGAAAGCAGGGATTGAAATTCCAGCTGGGCCTCTGTCCAAGAACAGTGCTTTTTGGACTGGAACAGCAACTTCTAAAAAGTCACTATTCCATGGAACAGTGTTTTTCCAGAAGAACAACATAACTTACATATGCATCTCCTAATTTCTGACAAAGTCTTCAAGACTAAGATACACAACTTAATTTCCTGCAATTTTGGCTTTATTTTGAAGTACAATCTCATTCAACTGTAACCATTAGAAATTGGTTATACTTGCAAGTGTCAATTTTACATACATGTACAAACATAAGGCAGTAAAACTTCCACTGCAGTATACATTATCGCCCTGGCTAGCATGTGAAACTCATTTTATCAATACATGATAGCACCGTAACTTGCATGGTACATTCCAAACTATGGCTAACTGTTGTTTGATATTCCCTTCACTATCACTTGTGCTTAGGGGCTTTTGTAATCCCTCCATGCACGTAACTAAGCACCAAAACTGAAAATAATTGAAAGCCAAGTCCAACTGCTGACATCTCACCAGCAACATCAGTGGACCTTCAGTGTGTTTCATTTCCCTTGAGCTGCAACATCGTTCCCATTGGCTTACTGTGAGAAAGATTTGTTGACTTGTGGAAGTACCTTGGAGGTAATACCCCCATGGTGGAATCAAACTGCATAGTCTCATCTCATCAGTACATCTCTATTCCCATACCAACATTATTTCTCTCAAGTCAACATTTCTTAAGTTACATTTTATCACTTTCCTGAAAAGTAAATCCCTTCCCCCCAATTACATCACCCCTCACCCTAAATATCTGGTCCATCTTCTACTTGCTTTCATGAGGAACTTTTCAGCATTACAGTTTAGTGGGAAATATTAGCTCTCATAGTCCTCAGTTCACAGTAACTTTACCTCTCTTGCTGTCTGTTCAAACACATCAACCTCATGGCATTGGATTTATAGGAGAGATTACTCCCCACCGTATAGTGGTCCTGTGTTGATGAAATTACATAACCCCAAAAATGGTTACCACTAATCAGTCACCACCCATGGATTTTTTTAACAATGCCCAAGAGAAGGTTCCCATTGGTTACCATGGTGAAAAGTGAGGGAAACCTCAAATGGGTTCAAATGGTTTTTGGAAAGTCAACTGCTTGTGAGGTTCATTAGTTTATCTCTTTTGCAAATACACCTTACACATTCAACAATAGACCTTGTGCATACGATGTCACAGAGCAAAAAGTATGCCTCCTTTTGGGGGTAAAATAAACCAATACAGGCAAATGCAGACAGCTGATTAGTCAACCAGTCAAATACATGCATAGTCTGCTACACGTGCAGTGGGAATTTTTATGCCTGTGGCCACATGTTCCATTGTTTTGCATCCACAGATGACATCAGTATGTCATCAATGCATAAGGTATATAAGAGCTCACTAACACAAACACCAAGGTGATTCCACCTAGATAAGTATGACAATTGTACTGCTAGTGATACAATATGCAAACAGAGTGACAACTCAACTGTCTGGCTGAGGATGAGATGTGAACTGTTTGCTGAACCAATCAACTGGAAACATACCTATCCAGGCAATCAGTCAGCAGGTGTATGTGAACTACCTACATAAAACAGGGAAAAAACATGGCACCTTCAAGAACTAAATCTCATCAACTAACCTGATTTGGTTTGAAAGGACCCTTATCTCCTGCTGCTTCTGCCAATTCTGCTTGCTTAAAAACATCATAAACCCACACTTCACCTTGATCATCTCCACTAACAAGAACACCACAACCTGTAAACAAGAAAAAATGAAAATCATATTGACAAACAAAACACATTCACATTTTAATACATTGGACTCCACAAGAGATGTAATTATCAAGTGTCGGAATACAGAGTAAGGTATAGTCACAACATTTTTTAGGAAAAATCTTGATACTGAAGGAGCTGCAAAGTACATCTGGAAGGATTGCTATTTGGTCATATTGTCCTTTTTACAGCAGAATTACCTCTTGTCTTGTGACTAGACACAAACATCACCAAACAAACATTTGAACACTTGTTGGAGAGATGAAACAAGCCACTTAACCTTAGTTTTAGAATCTTCATACATATTGAAAGCTGTTCAAATTTGTTGAGGAAACAAATGTATGATGGTACTTTTGACCAAACATATGATTGTACAGAAAAAACTTTGCTTTGGCTGTTTTCAACGTCTTGGCTATTTTTTTAAAGAGGATTATGTAATTTTAAAGTGGCTCATTGAGTCAGTTCATGGCATTCAGCAAATTTTTCCACACCTATTAAGTTTTCTTCACATACTAAAGACAAATGGTCAAACTTAGACAATTTGCTATTGGATATGACACTTGACATATTACACTAAATATCAGGATTGTTATTTGGTCATGGCCCTTTAACACTCTCATTGAAGTTATCCCCATCAACTCAATGAGCCTCCTTTAAAGAGCAGAATCTTGAGCCAAATTTCTGAGGGTGACTATGTGTCACCATTTAACTGTCACATTAGTCATAAAACAAACAAAGAAAACACAGCCACAAAAATAGCTGTGACATCCCTAAGGGCTAAAATGTTGCTCTCAGATATCTCTAAAAAGCAGAGGAGACAAAAGCTGGTATATGCAAAATGAACCTTACTGATGCACCACATGATAATTACACACCAGTGTACTAGACTTCCTCCACTGGCCCTTTTTTTCCTTAGCAACTACAATGACCTGTGGGATAACGTTTTGGGGCAAGTCGTTTCTGGCCGTAGCAAAATAACACTGGCAAAAAAAAAATTTACCAACAATTTTTCCCACAATCCTTTGTAATTGCTGTTTGGAAAAAATTCTATTGAAACATATTAATGCCGCACAAAAAAGTTGCAATGGTACAAAATTTGTTATCAGTGAAACACATCTACTAAGAAAGACTGTTAAGTATCTTACAAACCTGGCCATGTCCCAATATCCAGATAAACACTGTCAGAGTCACACCACTCAAGGGAATAGACTGGTTTAATGGTTACTTCTTTGACAGGACCCTTCTTCATACTTCTAGCTTCTTTCAAGGACCAGATGTGTATGGAACCGTCGCAAGCCACTTTACTTGCTGCAAGAAACCAGACAAAAAAAAATCAAATTAACGAATATTATGTCTTCAGTTATATAAACAGCAAAACCACTGCCAAAAAATCATCAGACTTTTTCCTCCTGTAAAATTTTGTAAAACATCTGGTTCAGGACACTAATGCTTACAATTAGGTCCCTACTTTTGCAGACTGGATTTACATAACATATCAAATGAAAGCTGGTTTTGTGAAATGTAAACACTTCGCTAGGAGAATGATTGGGTGTGGACATTCCTCCTACCTACACAAAACTCTTCAATGACACAGTTACCATTTTCAAAGAAAAAATTCCTTTCACATCCAGACACAGTAAAGATAGTCAGATATTAGTTATTTTGCTAAGTATGTGTCTAAGAACAAATCCACTACTAAAGGTATTTTCAGTGTAATTCTCTCATAACGCCCCCACCTCCCACCCCCCCCCCCCCCCAAAAAAAAAGAACCTTCCAGTTCTCTTATCCTTCTTTCTTAAGTCCTTCCCACAACTTCCTAAACTCATGCTTATCCTGATGCAATCTCAGTTTGTTGCTTCAGGGTGAGTAAACAAGACCCCATAAGAAAACAAAACCCTATCAGTACAGTATAGGCTGTGTGATATGAGCTTCAGTACTCTGTTGAATGTACTGTCCATCAAAGATATGTGCGATCAACTAGTTAGAAGTTTCTTCATGGATCAGTATAGCACAATAGGTCAAGGTCAACGGGTAACACTTATCTGTACTTAAACTGATGGAGGGATGTAAACACGTATAAACAGCACAACACTCAAATGTTTTGTTATCAATTGTCCTGAACAGAGAGGTCACTCACACAAGTGCAGAAATAAACTTTGAACTCATCTATGGAGAATTTATGTAGACTATGAAAAAAATTGTAGCTATAGATATAGATGCTGCCTTTAAGGTCTGATGTTTTTTCCTTGTAACAAACTATCTCCGGCAAAGATCACAAGCACTGATACAATATTTCCTTGGCCAACCATAATATATAAGCAGATCAATTAGTGTTACCTATGTTATAATGCAATGTGTCACATTCTCACCTATCAGCTGGTCCTTCAACAGTGCCAATCCATCAATCATGTCCCCCTCTTTCTCTTCATCATCCTCCCCGTCTTCATTAATTGCTGAGGCAAGTCTGGCTTTACTTGGGAGCAGAATCTCAAGACTATGATTTCTGTTATAAGAGACATAACACACAGGACTTAAACATTGCCCAACATAAACCATGGTACATAATGGTACTCATCACCATTTGATATTGAAAATGGTTTCTAAAGGTTCTCCAATCTAAACCATGGCGCTTAAGGGGACACAAAAAATTCTGTGCTTTAAGGTGGGTACTCAAAAGGAGTAGCCATTGGAATAATATGAAATTAATTCTTAAGTAAAAAAAAAAAAAAACCAAATGAAACAATTGTTCAAATTGCTATCCAAAGCTCCCTGTCATTTCAGCATTATTTACATTTCTAAATTACAGTGCAGATGAAAAGACCGACTTTAAAGGGCAAAGGCAGTCGCCCCAAACTTGTCTTGAAGCAGCAACTAAATTTCACAATTTTAATCTTATTCCTCTTCACAGTATCTGCTATAAAAATTTAGGACTTCAATATTGCATATTCTAGGTAAAGCAAGCTGCAACTCCTGGTAAATTTCACATTTGAAGAGAAAAAAACATTGTCACATGACTCTCAAGAGCCAATCATGATATTGTACGGTCTACTACACTACTTCATTTTGAGGGGGACTGCTCTTGCCCTTTAAAATAGCATAGCTACTATGCAAATACATGACTGGTTCTTACCAGTTACTTGACAATATTTAGGTTAAAAATTTGTATGTTTATGATACTTGCAAGGGAAGGAGAAGGATATTTGAAAGAAAATGAGGAGATGAAGGTAAGTAACTACTTGAGGACTTTTAAGTTCCAAGTTGTAAAATAGTTTCTCATGAAAACATACTTCTCTCTTTTACTGAAGGCATTTGTGTCTATGTTCCATCCATAACATCCATTGTCGCAACCAGCTAGCAAGAAATCTGCAGATGGTACAGCTATCAAACCTAGTACTCTGCCAGGTGCTGATAAGTTGAGAAGTTTTCTGCAAAGGAAAATACCATATTGGTCACTTTTGACTAGCTATACATATTTCCTGACAGAATATTGTACTAAAATTGAAACGGTTGTCTCATCAAATGTCATTGAAACCTATTCTCATCAGCAGGAGGACAGTTTTAAGAGAAACATCAACAAAACCATTAGGAGAAGGACCAAAATTTCCTTCAAACTGAATTTGGGTTTTCTCAGTTGACAAAGAGCATAAGGTAGCCTTTTTATCACCAGCACCTTTAGTCTAGGTGTCATCCAAAGATATGGGTAGCATAGATTGTATAGACGAATCTGATCAGCGCCTCTGTTGAGTGACTTAAGACAGCCATTTAGTGGGGTCCATCAGCCTTAAAACGTCTTCATTTATTGTCCACATGAATTTCTAAGGCTCATATTCAGAGCAATTAAAAGATTCAAGATACAATGCAGTGTACAACCATCCATGACACAGGTAAGCAAGGAAATTTAAAGACCAATGGGCAATAGGTTGGGAACTGGGCTGTAAAACTCTAACTAACTAACTAACTCATAAATTTCACTTACATTGAGCAGTTTCAACCTTTTTTGAGGCTTTTCACATACGAACACTTAAACTCAAAGGTAAAATAGCTGGTTGTTTGAAGTTCATGGACTAACTAAATAATTGGATAGTTTCAATGGCATCTTCATAATTACAGTTTTGCATTCTTACAGCAGTAAACAACTAGTGCATTCCTTTCCCAAGCACAGAACTATGTGCACCAATAATTTGAACTATACACCTAAATAACATTTTAGAATGGTTTAATACTAGACTTGTCAGTAAGCACATTCAAATGAGATACCTACAGGAAACTACAGTAATTGCAAGTTTCTAACTTACCACAGAACAATAACTTACTATGCTACCTCTCTGTTCTTTAATATTTATATTAAATTTCAAGGACCAATAAAATGAAAATTGAGAATCATTGCTACATACTTGTGTTTACATTTAAAGTCTGGTCCTTGGGGTGTTCCAATATCCCAGATGACAATGTCTTCGGACCCACCTGACAAAGAAAATCAATAACATATCCAAAGACTTAAAAGTTATACACTTTAATGCATAAAGGAGTCTTTCAAGAACTCAATGTGAAATGTGCATATCCATCTTTTTCCCCACAAAAATAAATTATCTGAACATTGAGAAAATCAGAACAGAAAGTCCACTTCCAAAAAATCCATTAATTTTCCAGGCTCTTTTCAAAAATTGAGAATTATCCCCGACTATCCAGGCCTACAAGTTCAAATTTCAAGTTTCCCTGACTCCTAAGAATTTCCAGGACCTGTAAAAACCCCAGTAATAACAGCTACCCATCAACTTCATTGCCAACCCTTTTTTACCTTGGGACATTCCCACTCAGACAACTGACCATTTGAGAAATTTGGCACTTGCTGCTGGGTCACAGCATCAAAATTACCTGTACCATAACAGTCACTTTGCCTGTGTGCACATGCATACAGTCACACATAGTCCGCTGGGAGAAGTGTACCATTTCTATTTATTACAATGGCTGGATCTATAATAGCAATGTACAAATTTTAGATGGTGCCTAAGCAGACAACTGCCACTCAAGTAGAGGTGCAACTTTACATGTGACCCATTCGCAAGAAGCATTGCCTGTGACATTTCCCAGCTGGCTCATTAACCTTGAGAGAATTGGCACCTATTACAACTAACTTATCTAGTAAAATTAAGAGGATTGTTCAGTTATGAGTGGTTGGGAGGAATTTGGAGTTAAGTGTGTGCAGGTGAATTTTCTGAAGCACTCCTTGTGATGAAATTTTCCCTGGTTGGCTTATCACTCACAATAATTACAATTTAAAGTAAGCCCAAGAAAACAACTCTTCAATGAACACTGTAAAATGAAGGTCCAGTTACATGATTAAAACAATATATATATATTAATTTTTAATTCATTTTGACTGCCAACACTGGCAGAATGTTTAGATTAAGCTACTGCTTTTGACAGATCACACAGAACCCCATTTTCTTTGAAAAGTTTTTCTTACAGTTTGTCAGCAAGATTTATACACTTGTTCAGAAACATATTGTATGACAATACTCAAATAAATTTTATGGACAGCTTTTCAAACAAATTTGCTGGGACTTTAGAACCCAAGCTACTTCCTGCTGACTGAAAGAAACTTATGAGAAGGATTTGCATCTTAATTGAACTGTTTTTGAAACCTGACTTGGGCTTGTACTGTATCTGAAACCATATTTAAGCTTTACTATACAACTGTGTTGGTGTGAGCTTAAATCTCATCTCACAGTTCAAGCAAATTTCAATAATATTCAACATATAAGAAGATTTTCTAACTTGTAACTGGCTGCGTGTTTCATCTTTCCAACAAGTGTCCAAATTATTTTATGATGAGGATGTTTATGGACAAATATTCATGGGCCATTGTGCAGACAGGACATTTCATGCTGGTAAGCAGATTTAACAGTTATAAAAAATACACTTACAAATTAGCCACGTTGGATGCGAGGGATGGAAAGATATGCAATTGATTGGTTTTGACTTCCGTTCCATCTTTATTTCAGCGTAACAAATTAATTGTTGGGGATGGAGTAATTTAATTGTTCCCTTAGTACCAGCTGCAGCTAGAATGTTAGTTGCTTTCTTCTTGCCATCAACATCCATCTCTAATGTTGTCCATGCAATGCAGTAAAACTCCTGTTGGAAGACGAGTGTATGTTAGACTCAAAAATTATGTGCGAGAGAGAGATGTGACAGGGAAAAATTTCATCCCAAAATATCTTGATTCAATTGTTTTAAAATGACAACATCATTAATACTGGACTTTTTCAGACTGAAACCATCACCTTACCCACTATATGTGTCTAACTACTTTGATTCAAATATGATCCCCACTGCCCATCCCCCACCCTTCCCCCCCTATTCATTTTAAAGTGGTAATCACTAAGTTTATTTTTACTAACTTTATTTAACTAACTTTAATTCTGATCCATATTTGTCCACTGATTTAAAACTAACACAAATGATCTGTAATCATGTAGAAGCTGTCTAGCCCTGTCTCTGTGTGGAGTTTTATTACCCGTCAAATATTCAAAAAATTTATTCAACAGATGTCAAACAAAATTAACATTTCTTCTAACCTAGAAGACCTCTTAACTTTTTTATACTCTGGTACACAATGTGTAGAGAAGGGGAAGCCAGGTACTGGAATAAAAGGTTAATATTCTCTGCTAAACTCTGATTGCCCTTTTAAGGTGGCTTCAGGAAAAAAGATGTGCCTGTGATACTCATTCCATCACACCAGACACAGTCTTTGCTGGAAACTTTGCTTTAATGGAATGAGCATTTTTGCTTTCAGTTTATGAATGTGAGAAACTCACCTCTTTTTCTTTGTTATGTTGATATTTCTTGAGAACAATACCAGTTTTACAGTCAATAACACAGACTATATTACTGCCACAGGTGGCTACACTCCATGTACTGTTTCCTGTATGGAACAAGGCATTAAAAGAATACAATTGGACCAGAATGCAATTCAGAGAAACAAGCTGGACAAGGGTAAGAAAATATTTGTCATATTGCAGGCAAGAATACTTCCATATAGGATACACCAGAAGGAATCAAGTCAATGTTTGCTAGAGAAATTTATAGTGATGGCTGGTTTACATTTTAACTTTTTTCCTTTGAATTTGTTTGAGAAGAAGCCTTGTACAAAAATATGAATGAAAAATCATGTGTGTCAAGGTGCTATGTGGCTCCTGAATAGACAAATCCAAGCAGCTGGTGATGGTGGCCTTTAGCAGGGTCCATCAGCCTTAAATCATCTTAATTTACTGTGAGTCTTAATGCAAATATTCAGTGAAATTGAGGGAACCAATGGGCATGTTAATGTGCAATCATCCATAATACAGGTAAGCAAATAATTTGAAAGGTCAAAGTTGATGGACCTAACATATGCCCGAATAAATCACACAACCACTTGAATAATATCTGGATTCATCTAAACGCTCAGCCATACTGTTTCTGATTCAATTCATCTGCAATTGTAAATATACAGCAGGAGGATTTGTGTGGCATGAATATGGTACAGACTGACCAGGTGTTACGAGAAGTATCTGCTACCCAGTAAAACTATTGATCTTTTGTCAGTATTAATTTGCTCCCTTCTGTTTCACACTATTCAGGCAAAGGGACCATAAGTCATTTCTATTCACATCAGTTACTTCGAGAACCAACCAAGGCTAACCATTGCACTACCCAATAAAACTCACACAGTACACTAAGTATGATTCATTCAATATAAAGGAGGGCATCCCAAATGATCTTTATCATCTAAAAAAATTAGCAACTCAACTGTTTCCACTCAGAACTTAACTTTTGAGATTTGCTAATATGATCACAAACCATCACAGACCCTGAAATCACTGAGAGAAGTTCAATTTGTCGCACACCTAGATCAAGTCTGGGAGTAACGGTAAAAGCATCAAAGTTTAAGAAAAGAGACCCACCACACTCTTTAACTGCCTGTGAAGTGTGATTTGCAGCACACCTAGACAATAAAAAAACTCAAGGCCTGATTATTAGAATTGTAATACTGATTGCCAACTCTCATTTTTCAGGGCTGTAACGCCTGAGTCCCAGACTCAGACTCAATTCTGGACTCGAGTTCAACTTTTGCTGGACTTGGAATTGGCCTGGAATGGAATTAGCCCTGGGATCCGAATTGGCCCAGAATGGTCTATGACTGGACTCAGACTGGAAGTTGAGTCCAGCAGGGTCCACCTAAATGGAAATTAGATGCCTTGTCAACATACCAGCTCATATTTACCACTAGGCTATCAGCCAATTAGTTGTCTGGAAGAAATGTCCAAGCCTGGTGAAGTTGCAGCACTGGGAGAAGGTGAGTTTTAGTACACAGAGGACTAACTGAAATTATTCAGGATGGATTTTGTAGATGGGCTAATCAAGGGCAGCTACTGTTGGCATAGCTTCTTCTTGGGAAGAGGATTTCCTACAGTAAGTTTTCCTGGGCTGGGGCTCTAGGGTACCCAAGCTGGAAAATTGTGGTCTGGTCTTCTAACCCTAAGGGGCTTTGTGCATTTTTTGTACTTACATAATTCCTATCACCTATTTTATCAAATACACTACATGAAACAACTAGATAGACATGCATATTAAATATTTCCCAGTATTACAGAATATTACTAGATATCAATGATCCGGATCTCCCTATCATTTCCCCTAGCCAGCATTATTGTTAATGTGAGACATTAATGCTTAAATCTTCTTGTACATCTAGCTGGATGTTTACCTCTTTGTTCAGGGTTTGGTTCAAAGGCACATTTCCAGACATTCGTTGCTGTATCATTAGGATCATCTTCTTTGGAATGACATCTCAATAAATGGACAGGTTCGTAAGCAACACCAACTTCCTGGAAAAATAAGGACAAGTCACAAAATCACATCTAACAGATCATGCTGTCTTATTAAAGAGGAGCACATTTCCTGTAGCTTGTACATGTCATGCCGTATAGCAGGCTTCCTCAAACAGAGGCGCGCTCACCACTTATGGCGTGCCACGTAGTTGGGAGTGGCACGAAAATTACTAGGAGAATATTGAAAAATTTAACTTTTCATAACTTTTTCAACATGAATAGTTCTGCCTCAAAAATAGGTACTGTAAATAAATCTACTACTTCCCACAGACTGACGTCACATACCAACAAGGATATAAAAACATTCTTTTTGTTCGCACAAGAAAGTAAAATCATCGTCCCTGTTTACATTCATTAGAGTCAGGGATTTGTGGATTCACTGGTAATGGTAAATTGACAAAAATTGTTAAGTTTGTGAAAAATTTTGGCTGGGAAAATTGAACAAATTTTGCACTATTTTGCATGTAAGCCCCTTCTGAAATGCAAAAATTTTCAAAAGGGGAGGGGAACAAGACGGCAATCAGTGGCGCACTATGTCAGTAACATTTAGCAATGTGGTGCTTCAGAAAATTTAATAGAGGAAGCCTGTTGTATAGGAAGGGGGTTAACAGAAATTTGACAGCAAGACAAGATCCAACAGCAATGAGTTCCACCACTTTAGATCTGATGAGATGAACTCACAGCAATGATGCTTTTGTCCAAACACTGAACCTAAAGAATGTAGACTGATAAAATTAATTGATATTGGTCATGTCCGAAAATTATGCATTGGTTAATTGTCTAAGTCAGAGTTTCCCAACTTCCTTTTTCAGAAAACCCCATTTTAGGGAATTGCGTCAGACTGCCAACTCAATATACCACCATCCTTCCCCCCCCCCCCCTCCTTTCAAAAAAAATTTTGCAATTTTACCTCTGCAGTTACTCTTTCTAGAGTGAGGATATTATGATTGCACGTGGTTTCAAAAAGTAACCTTAGCAACTTGATTAGTTCATGTCTGGGTTTGGTTAGTCCAGAGTGTCTGAATGAATGATATTTACTTCATGATTAAGCAATCACATATTTTAAAATTTTTTGGAACAATCCATTACCCCACAGTGAATGCTTTGTAACCCCAATTGATGTTGCGATCAGAGGGTTGTGAAACCATGGTCCAACTATATGAATAACACACACTCATTAAACTTTCCTGACTGTAATGTTAAAATTGTGGTAAATATCTGATAAAGCACCTTCCGTTGTGTTATGTGGTACCATAACATAGTGCAACTGTTTAACCTAGCACAGAAAACTGAACAAAATGTTTCTTCCCTGGGGAAGACAAGACGTCCCTAACTTCCTCCAAATTCATAAGTACAGCCCAATGAAATGCAAACTTCTTCCAAAATGTAAAAATTTCCTGCTAGATGAACAAATTTCTAGGCAGAGGGATCCCCTCTCCAGAGATTTTCTACCCAGAACCCACATGGCCACTGTTATTGATGCTGGTAGTTTTTCTAATGAATCAGGCTGTGCATCAGCAATACTAAGGAAGAGCCCCATCTACTGTACTTTTTTGATGGACCATCAGCATCAACAAGCATCAACAAAGCCAGTTTTTCCACCAGAGGTGGGTAAGGGAGGATTTGCCCTTCCCCTTTTTTAGAAAAAGGTGGGTTAAATCCCCTCCTTTCCATTTCAATAAAAATAGGGAAATTGTCAATATCTTAGTTTCCAATTTCCTACTTAAAAAGAAGACACTTTTGCAACAATGTTTCAACTCACATAACTTGGTGGGCTTTAAAACCCTTCAGATTACACCTTACGAGGGCCTTGATGCAAGCTTTTGTCCCCCTAACCCACTCATAACCTTAGCGTAGGGCATCATCATTTTAGACCTAGCAGTAATAACCCCCCCCCCCTTGTCCCCTGGAAAGGCCAACCATGTAAAGGTTTCCTCACCTGCATCCCATCCACCTGAGGGGCATCTTTCTTTTGTTCTGTCTCCTGCACTCTGTTTGTCTTTTCTGTTTTCTTCTTTCCTTTAACAGCTTTCTCTTTTTTTGGTGCTGGACTTGCTGCTGCAGTCTTTTTGCTGCTGCCACTGCTGCTGCTGCTGCTTCGTGCTCCTTTATTTTGAGGTTCGGGGGTTTTTGTCTCTGTTTGGACTGGATCACTCTGTGTCTCTGGGGTTACAACAGAGGTGGAAGCACTCTCTGGGTCTCCTTTGGCTTTCTTAGCTTCAGGTAAAACAGCTGGCTCTGGTGGTTCTAAAGTTAAAATAAGATGTCATAGATCTTAAATTTTTTATTCTACATATGCTTATGGAAGGCATTCTATTTACTAGTGAAATTTGTTACTTAGATTAGATTTACCAACATGCCAACACAAATATGGGTTAAGCTTCTTCTAAGTTAAAAAATATGGTTTCAAATACAGTTGAAGTTTTGTTTCAAATACACCTAAAATACAGTGCAAGTCCTTCCCTTTGTTGCCAGGATAAGTGACGAACAGAAGAAGACAGTCACTTGGTACTGCATGAAGAAAGTAGCATCCATATCTCACCGGTATTCAGGGTTGCAGCTACAGGGGTTGACAAGAATGACCCACACTGGCTTCTGCAGACCCCTACTTGTGCTAAAATGAAACTCTTCTGACTGTACAAATTCCCAATACTACCATAATTCAGCTTCAATTTACCACCCAATTTCTTTCAGCTTTCCTTCACCTGTCCAACATAATTACCAAGAACAAATTTTTCCTGCTTTAGTGATAAACTGAGAAAGAAAGATACGCCATTTCCTGCCACCTGTTAAGTATGTTTTTGCAGAGCTATGCATGTTAAAGCTTGGAACCAGTTGATTGTGGTATTACCAATTGATTGTGGTGCTATGCTTATTTTGTCTTCTATGTGATTCTGAATACAGCCCTCCTGGTATCACTGCCAGATTTCATTCCATGGTGAATGGTTTATTAAATAGTAGTTATAGGGCAGGTAATTAGGAGTTAAATAGATTTCCCATTGTTTTGAAAGCATCTGGTGCAAAGATTTTACCCCATAAAATATGCCAGTTTCAATGCAGGTTTTGTTTAAGACTTAATTGTATACATTTTATTGATCATATTTGTAAATCTGCCTCTAGACTGGTAGGATTTGTTTCTCGTTGTACAAACGGGATGCCTCATGACTCTTTCTTACTTTTATATAAAACTCTTACCTGTGCTACTGTATTGTGGTTCTATTTGGCATCCTCTTAATGTTTGTCATTTAGATCATAAAGAAGCTGTCCAAAGGGGGCAACCAGAATTTTGTATTGAAGGAAATTTCCAAATGACTTGGTGTCTTATGAAAACAGACCAAAGTATTTTAATATTATCAGTATCAAGCACATCCTTGCTTTACAGAGGCTTGCTCTTGGTCATAAAGTTGTTCATGGGCATAGTACAGCTGATTTTAATGAGTTTATTAGACCCAGCATTCATGCACCTGGAAGGTTTCTTCATTGGACTGCTAAGACTCAAGCTTTCTTTAATTCCCCTTCTGTTCACTTTGCAAGACTTTGGAATGATCTTCCTTTGGAATTGCAGGAAATTCCATCTGTTAAAAGCTTTCTTAAAAGATTGTCCGATCATTACATATCAACTTACTAGGTCTTCCTAAGCTAGGGTAAGGGGTACACTTACTTCTCAGTGAGTGTTTCAGATCTCTGGTCTATACCCACTTACCTGGTACCTTCACTTTGTTTGTACCAAATATGTAATGTAATTCATAAAATCTCAGCATATATAACCCTCCTAATTCATTAGTGTAGCTGCAGGGCATTAAAAGTGCTGCAGAACTTTAGTAGCATGAAAACCATAAAGACTTGTTGCCACAACAGTCATCTTAATTACAGGAGCATTTGGTGCCTTTGGGTTCATGTTGTCCCATGTGTAAAATGGTGTGTTTTACCAGGGAGCTGTTACAGAAGGAGGTAAAGCACTTCACCCAACTTCTCGAATTGAACAAATATGTACTGAGACTACTTTAATCCTTTTTATGAGAAAAAGCTTTGATTGATAGGTCCTTTAGTACTTCTTGTAAGTTTGTTTGACTTAACCCTTCTAATGAGAAATCAACCCTTTCAACCAAACAAAGAACTCATATTGACGATGCTTGAAGCTATCAGCATTGCCAACAAGTGTGACACCTGCGTCAGCCTATTAGACAAACGTCCCAACTGCACTTTTAAGTGATCAGATTCTTTTATTATTTTAATTTTTTCCATTGGTCACTGACATGGCTTTTCAGCAATGAATGCAGATTCTAACATTTGTATATGAATTTTGAAAAGATTTCGGATTGTTCCTGAAACAGCAAAATTGACTTGAGAACCATGTGATTGGTCTAGTGGTAGAGAAGCTGATTTTCACAACAGAGGCTCATGTTCCATTTCCAGATTGAGTCATTCCAAAGACTTTCAAAATGGAACCTACTGTTTTTGTGAGTGAAGATTCACATAAGCAATGGAGTTAGTTGATGATGTTTTATGTCTCAAGTTCTAAGGGACCAAATCAAAATTCAGTATGCGTGTGGACTGTTCCCGTGGCAGCACGCCGATAATCGGCACCCGTGAAACACGCCGCCGCACACCATGAATAGATCTATTGTTCAAGCGTGGCCGACAGGCCGAGCAGTAATCTGTTGCCGTAGAGACACGCTGCTTTTCATCATGTACAATAGGGAGCATGGGCTAGCACACTCTCGCAAAAAATCAAAGGCAACCAGATTGGGAAAACTAGATACAACCTGCATTGAGTGCATGGAGATTACTCGCAGACATATTTGCTCACCAGTGCAGCTCCGTTGATAATTTGCGTTTGAGAAGGTAGCGTACTGATTGTGTTGGTCGAGGCCTACAGAGAGCACAGCCAGCTAAAGGATCTCGCAAATTTCGACAATTGTATACGTTTGTGCTAGTAGGCAGTACAACCCAGCAGGATCGAGTACCGAAAAGGTTGACAAAAATCCACGTGACCAAGAAAATTAAAAATATTTACAAGGCATGTGTAAAAACACCCATTCAACAATCTGAAATACTTTTGTGAGTTTTACATGTAAAGTTATTCTCTACAATGTAATTTTCTTCAGCAAGTCTTGGCACCTTCGCCATTGCCTAACATGTAGCACATGTGTACATTGTGAACCTATCCTATGTTTATCTGCAATCGATCTCCTCGACGGCAAAGCTGTGCTGTGGTGAATGCTGCCTTTCATATTTTTATTCTAAAGTGCCTACCAATATTTAATTTGTTGCAGAACATGATTTAAAGCACACAGCAGCATATTTTACTGACTAGGTTGGTATCTGCGGAAGGTGAAAATCTACAAAATTATCCCATATATATTAGTGTTATGAGAAGCTGTCAAAAATTCTTTGGCAAATATATATTAGTGTGACATGGTGAGATTGCAAAATATTATCATGATTCTACTGTTTTTATGGGGATGACTCAATTTTTTTGCCCTATAAATCGAACTCTCAAACAAGGTAGTTAAATCATTTAAACCTTGCAGCTGGAAAGGTGGGGGGGGGGGGATTTACAGTGTGGACTCTCAAGAATTTTTGCAGATTTATGCACTAAAACATCTTTTCCCCCACAGTATTTCTTTTTACCAGCTTCATTATGAAGTCCATAATTTTCATTAACAGAGCTCATCTGGGGCCTTCCTGGATAAAATGGCTATGTCAATGTTTTCAATGTTCGCTGTTCCCAAGGTTCAATGTTCCCGAATTTTGGAATAATGAACCTTGTAATCATCTGCAATTCATCGAGAAATACAAAAACGGGGAGCATTGAACCTTTGGGAACATTGAATCCGGGAACATCTGGTAGACCCCAGGTGACCATGGTGTTGCTATAGCAAGTGGTGTGCGCAGGTTTTTTTGAGGTGGGGTAGGTCAGTATGTTCAACCCCTGACTGATATGGAGGTGGAGATCAATTCAACGGGAATTGCTCCCCTGTAAATTACCCCGACTACATACAGAGGTGGGGGCCCATGGTCCCCCAGCCCCCCTATTGCGCACGCCCCTGGCTATAGCTATAACATATACAACCCACCTTTATAATTACATAATATTAACTGTTAAAACATGAACAGCGTGCTACTGCAATGCTGGCCAGCTTTGGGCCATGAGTAAGTTTATAATTCTCCTTAAAAAGTAGGAGTTGTTATAAATATAATCAGTATAGATTTGGCACCTGAATGTGTCACCATTTGGCACCCAGCCCCCTTATTCAAATGAGCAAAAATTTTCCCAAGGGGAGGAGGAGTACCCCTTCCCCCAAAAACCCATACGGCAAGCACAGATGCCACCTGGACAAAACCCGGGCCTGTGGAGAAAACTGTAAGACTTACACCTTTTGAAACATGAGTTCACTGTTTTGCATGGCAGCAAGGCATTGAACAACTCCGCCGGGTCTTTCCACCATGACCAGAGTTGGTCGTGGGGTTGAAGTTAACATGTTTTGGATCACAAGCTGGGAAAAGCTCTTGAGAGAAGGGCTTAGGGGAATCTAAGTGGTCCACAAGACTACAGCAAAAGGATCAGAACACTTTCTGTGCAAAGCATTGTTAAAACTGTTTGCCAATACCCTTACAACATAACATAAGTTAAAGGGCAAAGAAGGGTAAAAACCCCATAAGATGCCTTATAGAACAGACCCAAAACCAACACCTAATCCAAACAAAAACTAAACAAACCCAATACAATCAAATTCTGCCACTGTCACGGTAATACTTGTCGATGTTAATCTTGAAGCAATTGACTGAAGTGGGATTAACAACCCATTCTGTGAGACTGTTCCACTCATTGACAACCCTATGAGTTTGGTTTTTAGTAATACAGTTATGTCTACATAATGTACTGTATGCACATATTTCAACCACAAAAATATTGTTTTGTCTCAAATCAATCGCTAAAACTTCGTATTTTGGGGAGAGAAAATTTTTCTGAAGCAAAATTCACTCCATCAGATTTAAGATCGTACACATTCTTTCGAAGGTGTATTTCACGCCGTGTGCACGAAAAAAATCCTCTTTCCTCTTACTTCCATCCTGTTACTAACTCAAACACTATAATGATTCCTATCGTTATATTGCCCGTAATTTTTTATTGCTATTTTAACTATTTGCAAGATTTTTACGCCCAAAGTTTCCTAAATACATGGCAAAGGGAGCAAAATATTTTCCCCATATTTTCCGTATCCCCCATTTGCTAAAGTGGAGTGTGCCGGAGTGACGTAGCTGTTCCATTGCACACATCGAACATAAGCACAGGCAACGAACGAACGAACGTTCGTAGGTGTATGGTCACTGCCGTATATTACCGTACATTTTTAACGGTACATGTGCGGGTGAAATCTCGGCCAGGAGATGCATTAGAAAATTTTTACGTGTCATTATCATGAACGGACAGATGGTTGATTTTTCATAAACGTACCAAGAAAGCAGTTCACAAGAAATCTGAACACTTGTGGTACATTACTGTATTAACACAGTACAGAAGTTGCAGTGACAAACCGTAAGTTATTTTTTGGTTCCGATGCAAACATCGTGCACTGGACAAAAGCCACAGAAGCTAATCCTAGCGGCGCTAAAGTGTGATCAAGTTATAAAGTCCAGTTTGATGTTTAAACTCACGATGTTAAGAACAAACGGCACATTGTAGATATAGAAAAACGTAAATCTCCAGCCCCTTCTGGGTTGAAGAGTGTGCAGACGGTATTTCCCACCTGTTGTGCGGGGCGACCAAAGGGAAACCATACGGTACTTGAAAATAAATTACTTTGATCATTAATCGAGTTGACTGATACTATACAACGCATTCCCGTTGGTGTCCGTTAAACATAATATTACTACTTTAACGATCTCCCCGCATCAACATGCATGTTTCTTGATCTACTTTTAACACTTAGGGCACGCATTTCCAGTAATGGCGGCGTATATTATCCTCCGTGTGGCATCTAGCTCTTTTTACTGCATGTAAACATCGGTTGTTTCTGTTCAGAGCAGGTAAAGAAACGCCGCTAAGCCAAATACAAAGGATACCGTGCTGAATCAAAGTGCACGGCACGGGATTACAGCAGGTTGCTGGAACTTCCTTAAGCTGTTTGTGTGTAAGCACAGGGAGTTACGGCACAGCTTCGGATTATTTTATTGTTTGGGCGTGCACTGGCTTTAAGAAGCGTACGAGCACGCATAAATAATTTTGATTTGGTCCCTAATCAATCTGGGGTGGCCATGGCATTTTTTCCAGTTATGACTCACAGGCACTATTTTTCTAATCCATTCCCTATGCTGGGCCTAAAGCACAACAGAATAAGCTATAGAGTATGAAAACCACTCCAGAAGACAAAAAATGGAAAAAAGGCCATGGATGCTGCCGGACTGAACCAGAAGGTTAAAACTTGAAGCATAAAACCCTATCTATCTAAGCCTGAATGAAATGCGCAAAGCTCCCTTACCTTCTGCTTGTCTCTTTTCTATTGGCATAGCGCCCTCTTCATTCTCCAATACCATTGATGCCACAGTGGTACCATTTCCCAAGTCCAAGGTTTGTTGGATGGTATGACCTGATTCATCTTGGATCAAAATCTGTACTTTGTTATTGGTGACTGGAAGAGATGGTTGCTCCAAGAGTGGTTTACGTAGGTGAGCTGTCTGTTGGGTCACATGTTTCTCAGCCAGGGTTGTCAGCTGCAAAAAAAAAAAAAAAAACCAAAATTAAAGCTATCCCAAACTTATTGTAAAACTATTTTACCGGAGCATAATCATTTGAAAGAGAAAGTTCTCTTTTTGGAAAAGAACAAAATTAATGAGGCACCTTTCTACATGAATTATACAAATATATACAAATACTCTGCCTAGCTGTCACATGAAACTTTTTCAAACAGTGACAAGGGTGAACAAAAGATGGAGTCAGTAGGGGTCAGGAATAAAATATTCAAAATTTAAAGCAGGATGCAACTTCATTGAATGATGGCATTTCTAGTCAGGCCCTATGACTGAAGAGTAAGCAGTGCACCAGTTCACTAATGCACATTAACAGAACAAATGTATAGTAATTAGTTGAAGAAGTCAAAGTGAGCAAAAAGAAAAATTCCTTCATGGAACCAGAAATTCTCTTGTTTTGAAAATGGTTATAGTGGTAACAAACAAGATGAAAATAAGTTTAACCAGGTAAGAGGAGGGGTGGGACTAAGGGTTATTATTTCTTTCATAGCAAATCAGTCATTGTTTTACCATTCCTACACAGTAAAGATAATTTCAAGCTCTTTCTTCTATAATAGACTAACCCAAAAAATAAATTTCACTGGTTGGATTAGTGGTTAGAGCATCCACCTCTCATCTGGGAGTCCAGGTTCAAATTCCTGTCCGGTCATACCAAAAAAAAAAAAACCCAAAATGGGACCTATTGCCTTCATGCTTGGGGCTCAGCATTAGAGATGGAAGCAGGGTAATAAAAAATACTGAGCTTTAAAACCATGAGCACTGAAATGGCTGCCCAAGGGCCTGTGAAGGAGTGAATTGTGAATATGATTGTGAATGATTTATATACAGCTCCTTGATCACTACTGATCAGTGCCCTCTATAAATCCATGGTATTATTATTACTTTCAATCGAGGGATGGTCTGATTCAGTTGGTCATAACTGGAAGTTTAAACTTCCAATTCTTTGTTTACCTGTATCATGGTTGGTTGCTCACTAAAAGTCTTCTAAAATTACTGAATATAAGGTTAAGATAGCATGCAGACAATCAACTTTAAGACAATGCTGACAGAGTCTACTAATGGCGGACTTGATTGTTATGATTTGTGTATACAAGGTATTTCACAAAAGATATATGGTTCTTTCTGTTGTAAATCACTTAAACACTTGTTCTTACCATATAATTAGTAAAATCTACCAATGCATCTGGACCAAACTGTATCTGAGTGTTGAGCATCTCAATAAAGTTCTCCTCTAAAGCCCTTATCTCTGCCTTTGTCATACCTTCTTTCAGTTCCGCTAAAAAGTTTTCATTCCAGACTTCATTCACCTGCAAATTCAAATAAGAAGACTGGCACTGTAAATCAATCTTGAGGTTAGCTATAACAGGCCTTGATTTTAGAATTTTCAGGTGTGTTACAAATCACAATCATAAGGAAAATAACCTGGAGTTGTGGCCTGTGTGCTATTTTATAAAACTTTAATAGATTTTTATAATCTGACATTCTTCATCTAGGTGTGCAAAAAAAAAAATCAGGCAAATGATAGTGAATGATCTCACTCAGATTCACAAGGCCTGCTATACCAATCAGGAAGTCACAGTTCAATAAACAGGCCTAAAAATCATTCAACCTACACAAATTGCAAGGTATAAACAGGTAGCAATAATTTCTTAGCAAAGAAAAGTGAAGTCAGATGAGAGAACTTGGTACTGGAAGGAGGAGATGCAAAAGGAGTAGAATAAATTACAATTTATCTCAGGTTACCAATGATGATATTAGAGCATTCACAAGTAACACATGCTGATCACCTCCACCAAGTCTGATCTTCCCCTCTCACCAGGATAAAAATCAAATTTACAATGTAAATAAAGATCATATCGGAACCCTGTTTACACTGCAAATTTGATCTTGCACAGTGGATCTGAGGTCTGAATTGTGTAAAACTGTAAATGCACCTGAGTCAACTCTGGTGACCTGAAATCACCTATGATAGGTCTTGTACCAAAAGCATTGAAGTTCTTCCTGTTCAGGTGTGTTTTACATGTCATTCAAGATGTCTGTGAGGTGTTAAATATGGTGACCTCACATGACCGTTGACATTTATCACACACGTCTTGAATTTTGAGAGACCTGTGCAAGGGTGAGCGTGATCACTCACCTCAAATTGCTGCAAGGAGTGCAACTTAGTAAGAAAGGGGGCTACAGTAAATGTATCAGTTTAATAAAATAGCACACCTATCACACCTTTCAATGTCCTGAGGAGTGTTATTTGTAGCACACCTGGAAAATCTAAAAATCAAGGCCTGCACACTTTGTTACAGGTAAATCACTACTGTCTTGAGATATTGCTAATGTATAAGTCATTCAGGCAAAAAGCGTTGCAAGGTAATGGTGGGTGAAAAAATTTTCGGAGGTGGGTGAGGTAGCTTTTTCATGCAGGCCAAACGAGTAAAAAGGTAAAGGTAAATTTGAGAGGAAAAAAACTGAAAATTGAACCATATCATAAGGTGACCTCAAATTGTCTTTAACCTCCACCAATAACAATAAAGGTATTTATCTCAACATTACAAACATGCATAGCAAATATAAAAGTGTTGGTTATTCCTTGGTTGAGATATCATTGTTACAAGCCATTTTTGAGGCTTCCAACTTTAACCTCTGGTGTCCTCAAACAATGTTTGTCCTCCACCAAAATCAATAAGGTTCTTCGCCTCAAAATGACAAGTCTATATGAAATGTGCCAAGTATGACCCATTACTACCTTGAGATGCCATGTTCTCACACCATTTTTGGGATGTTTGCAGTTTTTCCAGATCACATACATTTCTTGCCTGCCTATGGCACGAACAAAATATAAATCCTATAATTTTATCTGCAGAGAATAGTTCTTCACATACTATACCTTGGCCATTAGGGTGTCTTCCATGTTCTGAACTGTTTCTCTTATGTCGACATCTTTCCCATTTAGTATCTTCAGCTTCGGTAACATGTAGACAGCGATGTAATGATCAGCAATCTGGTAAGGAGAAAAAATGAGTACATCACAAATGTTTCGGTCTTTCTACAGGACTGAGCACTGTACATCAACGGCAGGCAAGTTGCATTTTGTATGTATGTAAAAGGCTAAGGCCCCTGGACCTTGACTTTTAGGGTTTGCACTCAAGCAGTTTGTCTTAAGTTACAAGAGAGACTTTTAATGTTTAAATTCATAGTCAGTCTTTGAAGGGCAGTAGTTTAACAGTTCTAAGGGACCACAAACCAGAAGTACTGGTAATTTCTACTACTGTACTCTTATTCACTTTTAAAGTACAAAAACTCATCTTTCTACAACTGGGTAAAGACATCCTTTTACCCCAGCTACTATAGACAAATCCAATCAGTGCTTGTTTTAGTGACTGTAGGCAGCCATTAGTGGGGTCCATCAGCCTTGAATTGTCTTAATATATTGTCTACATGAGTTTGAAACCCTCATATTCAGTAAAATTGAAGGAATCAAGATAACATTTTAATGTTAAACCATCCCAGGATACAGGTAAGCAAGGAAATTGAAAGATTAAAAGGTAATGGACCCCAGTTATGGCCGACTGAAATCAGACCATCACTTGCTGTCCCGATTTGTCTATATGTTTGGCTTGATTGTGTAATTTTGAGTTTTGCTTCTTTTAATGTACCTGATTTAACAT
The DNA here is from genome assembly GCA_037179385.1 of Holothuria scabra. Lineage (NCBI taxonomy): Eukaryota > Metazoa > Echinodermata > Holothuroidea > Aspidochirotida > Holothuriidae > Holothuria > Holothuria scabra. The sequence continues at coordinate 40,655,195 of CM074183.1, forward strand.
GAAGCTAAACTTTTGATCAAATCATCTACACATGTTGCTTTTTACATACAGTACTTTCAAACTATGTCACAGAAATGAATCTAAGACAAATTGGCCACCTGCAATGAGAAACTGCACTATTCAAATAACAGGTATAAAAATAATCAAATTTCTGCAGGTCTGCCTAATAAAAGAAACTACAATAACTACTGTACTAGAGTTCTTCCTAACCATACTTATGAGCTAAAATTCTTCTTCAAACCATAATAGTTCAGGTCAACCTCAAAGCTTTTCAAATTTTTCAAAGTGCAGATATTTTCTTGCTAATCAGTGCAAATAATTTTCATAAAACTTACAGAGAGAAGATTGTTTTCAATATTTAGCTCTTCCAAATCAGGAAATTGCTCCAAGGTTGCCACTGACTTAAGATGATTGTGATGGAGGTTTAGTACTCTAAGCTTTCTTAAACCAAGATTAATGGGGAAGCCTGAGATGCGGTTGTTGGACAAGTTCAATGTGTCAAGGCCGACCATCTTGGAAAAGACAGCAGGATCCAAAGTTGATATCTTCCTTTTTGAGAGGTCCAGACTTGTGACATCCTGCAGCGTTGAACTGCCAGTGAAGTCCAGAATCATTCTCTCCACCAAAGGACTGCTGGACCATGTTTTGCTGGGTGGCGGAGCAGTACTCATGGCGGTTTGTTTCTTTCTTCACAAAAAATTCACAGCTCAGAATGAAACACACTGAAAAATACATGAAGGAGAAGTGTACTGTATGTCAACGTCTACTGTGGATATCACTGCATGATTGGAAAAGGTTGGGAAGCTGGGAGGCTCTTTCCCAGGAAATTTAGGCAACTGGAGGGAAATTTTGGCAATCAGAAGGAAATTTCCCTAGAATACATAAAACAGGCTACTTCCATAAAATAGGGGCCCAATTTATGACATTTTAGGTAAAAATTGGATACTGCATAAAAAAAGAAAGACAAAAGAAGTTAAATGCCAACTTAAAGAAAATATCACACCTTCTTAAATATACTGAAATTAAAGTCTAATTGCATTACAAAAATAAAAATATTCGATTAAAATAGCATTTCAGGTTTTCCACGCACATACGTACAATGAAAACATGAAGCTATTTCATAGATGTACAGTACATGGTTAATTCCACAGAGTTGGGACACAATTTGTGACATATGTTCCAGCTTCCAAACAACCTTGTCATCAATTTAATGTTTTATCTAGTTCACTTCAAACAAGTTCTGGCACACCTGAAAGATTTCCAGCAAATATTATGTAATGTCAGGGATGGTTTTAAAACTCTTGATGCTGCAGTGGACACTGCAATAAAAATGAATAATAGTTTCCTGTGAAAATTTTGAATGCAGTATTACTCGCCTATTTAGTTCATTCTTGACCACTGTCATAATATTTTGAGCACAGATTAACGAGGACAGAATAGCATGTGTGTTCAAGGTAGACTTTACAAGCTGATACTACTTGAAAATTTACTGCAGACACCACATCTTTTATATATTTATAAAAATATATGTTTCTGTTTTGTTTTTTGGTGTTCCATTCCCTATTAAATTGCTCAATAATCCTCTCATTAAAACCATCAATATTTTATGTCACAAAATATGCACCTAAAAAAGGGTTAGAAACCTTAAACAATGGTTCATTAAATCAGAATGCAAAAATGCATTGAGGTTTCGATGATACATAAATGTTCCGTTTCAAAGAGTACCATCATGCACCATTATCTTCTCTTTCAAATTTTATACTAGCATGTTCAAAAAATAATTGTGTCATTCCAGATGACCTTTTGACCTCAATAAAAGCCATACATTGCTAGACAGGCACACAACAGACAGACAGATGTACAAACAACTATCTTGAAAGATCATACTTAAAAAGGTTCCTAGACTAAGTCACCTGGAGACCCCAGATGACCTTTCGTTTCTGGCAAAAACAATGGGGCTAAATCGAGGGTGGAAAATCGCAATTATTCTGCCTAAATTGGGATACTTGGCACCTCTGCCTTTGACCTCCACCAAAAACAACATAGATATTCCCTGACCATAACCCATCCACATACCAAATATGAATTCTATTCAAGTTTCCTACCTTGAGATATCGCATAAAAAATTTCAAACTTTGACCCCCAGTGACCCCAGATGACCTTTGACCTCTGCCACAAATAACAGGAGCATCTCCTGACCATAATGCATCTGCATATTAAATATAAAATCTATCCAAGCTTCCCATCTTGAGATTTCATTATAACAAGATTTTCAGACTCTGGACCCAGGTGTCCCCAGATGACCTTTGACCTCTACGAAAAACAATAAGTACCATTTCCTGATCATAACATATCCACATACCAAATAAGAAATCTATGTAAGTTCCCTACCTTGAAATATTGCATTAACAACATTTAAAGACTTTGACCCCTGGTGACCCCATATGACCTTTGACCTCTGCCACACACAAAAGGAACCACTTCCTGACCATAACCGTCCACATACCAAACAATGAAATTTATCCAAGCTTCCTATCTTGAGATATCATGTTAACCAGATTTTCAAACTTTGGCCCCCGGTGACCCCAGATGACCTTAGACCTCTGCCAAAAACAATAGGGACCATCTACTGACTATAACGCATCCACATACCAAATATGAAATCTATCAAAGTTTCCTACCTTGAGATATTGCTTTAACAAGGTTTTTAGACTTTGACCCCTGGCGAACTCAGATGACCTTTGACCTCCGCCAAAACCAATAGGGACCATTTCCTGACCATAACGCATTCACATACCAAATATGAAATCTATCCAAGCTTCCTACCTTGAGAAATCGTGTTAACAAGATTTTCAGACTTTAACCCCTGGTGACCCCAGATGACCTTTGATCCCCAACAAACACAATAGGGTTCTTCCTCTCTATATGGGACATCTATGTGCCAAGTTTGAGAACTGTCAGACTTTCCCTTCTGGAGATATCGTGTTAACAAGAGGTGTCACAAACACACACACACACATGTACACACACTAATACACACACACACGCACATACACACATACATACACACACACGCCATCATGAATGCATAGGTTTCTCTTATCATCGAAACCAAAAATACATGTAGGCAATATAAACTTCATCTAATTTGAAGATGATAGTTCCACCCAAAGAGCTACTCAATAATAAACTATGGGAAACACTTTCTGACTAATACAAATATGCCATTGTGTTGAAAGAATCACCATAATTTCAAAAGTGACCAAACTTCAAAGAGTTAGCTGCATACTGTACATACTGTACATAGAGTATACCAGTACATAATGGAATACATTGGTGATGCACATACAGGTGTGGGTAAAGTGCATTGGGGTCCATTAGTTTCCACACCTAAAAACCAAGGGAGGAATGTGATGTAAAAGAGGTTGGAAACATATAGTAACTTAAAAATTATGATGAACTTACAAACAGAACTTGTGTTTTAAAGTTCAGTTCAGGGGACCAATCCCAATAAGATGTGGTGTCTTTCCCAGGAAATTATTTGATACACTGGATACTGAATACTCTATGAACAGCCTAGATGCTACCCAGGCAAACACTAGCTAAGCATCTTTCTAGGTTATTGCAAAAAATCAGTACGATGTTAAATTTTCCGGGCAGAAACTAATGTAATTTGGTAGTACACACACATTTGAACTTGGTAGTCAGTGGCAATCTGTAATCAATCTATGTATATATGTACACAATTGCAATGGCAATAAAAGTGCATCGGGCAGTATGCTGTAGGCCATACATGAACATGTTGGTGGGAGTTGACTCATTCGGCTAAAGATACACCAAGACTCCATGAGATCCATTTGCCACTGCTATATTGTGATGGTCTCAGTGCTTGTTTCACATTGGTGATTCTTTGCCTGCATGTGGCAATTGAACCAAATTGTCAAATAATTGTGTGCACATTCACCGTGAAGTCAGAAGATACAAACTGAAATGTCTGCAGAAGGAGTCCATGAACAGGACTCTATGCTGAGCCCACTTCGTTTGACTCCACACTAGAGTCTTGGCCAAAGTGCGCTACAAATCCCACTCCTTTGTACAGTAAGCTAATTTTACCATCGCTTTCCTTAAACAATTGATAAAGGTCTAAGTTCAATATTTATTTAAAGTTAAGGAATACATGCATACATACAATATCAGGTTTCTTGCTGAGGCAAAATGTCACAGAACAAGTGCCAGAAGATGTCTTTGAGCAGCAACCATTTCGCTTTTTTGAGAGATGATGGCACTAATATACTTCCACATCAGTGGACAAGTTACAGTATGGGATTCCTCAAATAAATATCATAAAATCAGTTGTCTACTTCCAAAACTTGAAAAGTAAGATGTAAATTCTATCCCGTATATATATTAAGTGTAGTCAGGTACCCCTTCTGTCGAGTGACCCTGTGTTGGTCATACAACTTGAGTTGTATAGGCAAGGCAGGGTCACCTGTTTGCAGAAAAGCCAACTGACAAGCCTGATGCGCTGCTAAAGCTCATTCATGGCAAGAACAGTTATGAAAGGTGCATTTTTGAAGCTGTGAGTTGCACAATGTGCTTGGTGTGTAACTGTTCCGATTTCATTAGGCGTATGGGCAAGGACCATGTACGGAGTATGTGTAGGTCAAACCATTAAGGGTAGTACACGGTCCTGTTCAAGGACTATGCGGAAGAAGTTTTCATGCAAATGACAAATCTGGCCTGAATGTTGGCAACATGGGCACTTCTGGGAACCCTGGAAATTTACGCAAACCTTGTGATCATTGCCAAATCATCAAGATAATACCAAAATGAGGAACATTAAACCTTGGGAACATTGAACCTGGGGAACACCGTGTATGATAGACCCCCATACGGTAGGGTATGCTTACTGTTAGGCCTGACTTAATTTACCCCTGGTTCATGATCCTCTATCAGATATAAGCTAATGATACTGTACTAGCCTAGTACTAGGCTAACTAACACTTCAGGTTCATGTAAGCCAGCCTCAAACTGAAGTGAATAGGAATTAAGTCTTGCCTCTTCTTCTTCAATCTCTCCAGTGGTCTATTCACCTCAGCATCTTGAGTGAGGTTGGTGGGGTTGTCGCACACAAACGGAATGTTTTTCCAAAATCGTGGCAAAACTACTCACATGCAAACACACAGAGTCGCTAAAACAGCTCGTCTAAAAAAATGAATTTACACCACTCAAAATTGTAGAAATTTTGCCTACACAGTACAATTTCTACACCTAAAACATACTGTATTCCTACAGTATAATATGTCACCAAATAAGTGTTTAAACAAAACGGGAAAATCTGTGTTACAATTTCTAACGATCCCTTCAAAGCATCATGGCAATGGTGCGCATTCAAAATGTGTGTTTTGGTCACACATAAAATCCCACACATGCAGTAGCTACCTTTGACTTGGTCGTGCATTCAGGGGCTGAACCTTTGACCCTACAATCTATTTAAAGGGCACGAGCAGTCATCCCAACTTGAAGCAGTGTAGTAGACTGTCCAGTTTCATGATTGGCTGTTGAGGGTCATATGACAACATTTTTACTCCTCAAATGTGAAATTTACTGGAAGTTACTGCTTGGTTTACCTTTGATATTTTGTAGTTATCTGTAAGCTGAATTATTTGCTAATTTGTGTGGTTTTCTTATTAAGGGTACTTAGGAGATTTGAGAAATGCAGGTTTTTCAAAGGGCTGGGCAGGTCTCCTGGTTTGAGTGTCCAAACGTTGGTCAACCATAGCCCTCGAACAGGGCTGTGTGTTCGTTCCTCTCACAACACAGCCATTGCGGGGATACACTTCACAACCGTAGTCACTTGAGTATGAGGTATTCCGAATAATATACACTTCGTATTGTTACTGAAATCAAAGATGGTATTATGAAGACAGCTACGCAGGTGAAGCATTTGTTTCGCCAAGTAAGCCACTCGTGACCTTTGACCTCTACTGAGAACAGTTGTCGAAAGCTTGAAAACATGACGCATTGACTTACTATTACGGCCAAAATTGGCAGTGAAAATTCAGCCATTCTTTGATGAAACTTTGTGAACATCTTTTGTGAAAAGGTACATGCAGCGCCAGTGATCATCTGTGTGAAGTTTGGTGAGAATATTTTGTTATTTGGGGATGCAAGTGGTGACATTCTGCAGGCATCCTGACTAGTGACAACAGTTGTGAAGAGTATCTGCGCAAGGGCTGTGTTGTGAGTAGGGTTGTCGCACTAAAAATACGACTACACGAAAAATATCAAACTTCAAGAATTTGACTGATTCACATTGTTAAATACCCTTTTCTAAGCAATCATGCCAAATTTTATCAAAATCCGACCAGTACTTTTCAAAATATAGCCGATTGTATGTCTCCATATTCCTTACGATTTCTCCAAATCGCCGTATGCTTCAGTGTTACGATCTGCCTGCAAAAGTTGGTCAAAAACAACATCGTAACTGCTCACTCAGACGCTTTGATTATTCATGACTGTGTTACGTACACCAGATGTGACAGTGTGAATATGCAACGTTACTGGGCAAGACACTCAGTGATCAAGCATCTGTGTCATGATAGCTTGCGTTCTGTGTACGTAACATGCTTTATCAAGTCGCACATGGCCTGCTCACACACAGTCTATGCTATAGCAATTGGTACACGTGCTTATGCACACGTACAAAAGTACGTAATTTACTAACCGTACTTCGGTATTGCACGTACAGGTATACAATGCAGTACTGTATGTAAGCATATGGAGATGGCTCGGTGGTTTGAGCGTACTGCAGTGTTGTAACAAGTCACGACTCGAGTCACTTCCTCTCAAAATGATAGTGACTCGATAGAATTCAGGAGTAATTTCCCCATTGAAATAGTACAGTGACTTGAGTCAATGACTCGACTCGAGTCACTTAAAAGTTTGAAAACTGGTGACTCGAGTCACTTAACTAGTGACTCGATTACAACACTGGCGTACTGCCTTGCATGCTGAAGGTCCCCGGATCAAATCCCGGTGGAACCACTTGGAAATTTTCCGGGGTCTAAAAATTAGCTTGTTCAGCATAGCTGTTCAGAGTGATGCTGAGGGGGTTTAAAAAATGGTGAATTACAAAATTGGGTATTGGTTGTCCGTTTCAGGAAGTTGTCCGATTCAGGAAGTTGTCCGCTTGCTCAGTTCAGCTGTTGAGCTGTGGTGCAGAGCAAGTATAACCTCCGGCCCCTCCAGCCTTTGGGAAAGTGGCTAGAGACTGGGGATACGCCTACGTCCATCAGATGGGGACGTTGAATGGCGGTCCTGGGAGCAGGATTGGGAGCGATTAGTACACGCCTGCCTTGTTACCTCTGAGCAATAGTCGAAAAGAGAAGGCGAAGTTCGCCGGTGTTCATCCACGCTCACTCTGGCATAGGATCTTCAATGAGCCAAATGATTAGGGCCTGGACTTCAGGGCATCTTATGGGGCCTTGGCCCTCCTTTGCCCTTCAACCTGTTATGTTATATTGGCGGGAAACGCCTTGATGCTAACCTGAAGAATAGGTTCATACATAAACATATCAATGTCGGCTCAGTACAAACGATGTAGGCAGGGATCAATGGGCTGTTTCATTTAAATGGAGTGTGCATCGCGGCTGACCAAAAAATCATTTTTTTTTTCTTTGGAAATGGAAAGATCATAAAAAAAACGCTACAAAATGATACCTGGAAGCAGTTGCGGATTTTTCTGGAACCCATTGTAATCATGTCACCAATGTTTTATGCCCAAAAATGGTAAAGAAATATTATTTTTGGCAATCGCTTACCTCCATTATAATGTAGAGTTCCTTTTCTTCTTTCTCATGATACATGGATTGTAGGGGTCCAAGGTTCAGCCCCAATGCACGATCAAGTCAAAGATGGCTATGTGTGGCATGTTACGTGTGACCAAAACACACTTTTGACTGTTACCTTTGCAACGATGCTTCAAAGGGATCGTTAGAAACTGTAACATATTTTTCTTCTTTTTGTTTTTAAGCTTATTTGGTGAAATATTATAGGCTAGTAGAAATATGTCTTAGGCTAGGCTAGGTCACAGGTCGTCCTAGCGTTATATAGTATATATAGTATATATATATAAAAAGGAAAAGGTAAGTCACACCGCCTAACACCAACACAGTGCTTCGCACAAAACTGTTCATGATTTCTCACCTTATACTACATTAACCTCTTCAGATCTCTCCAGAACCCTCCCATCACCTTCTTCTAAAGAAACACAACAAACTTGACGTTGTCTTAAACAAAAAACCTCACATCAAATGCAAAAAATCTTCTCCTCCGATTCAATCTTAACAACGGACTAGATCACTCTTCTCCAATTCATGACGTCACATTACGTAATGGGGGTTACCCTTTACGAATACGGTTCTCTCATTGGATAGTTCGAACTGCTTTCGAATCTGTCAACGACCAGACTGTAATCTTTTTTCTGCTCGGGGAACGTGAACAAGAAATGGAAAACACGAGCATACAATTCCCCAAGCTGTGCTACGAAAAAAACTTGTGTGTGGCCTACGTGCGGTCTTTACGTACAGCATTTATACAACAGGCGTTCTCGGCATTTAAACATGCACTGGGTTAACAGGGAGTACCGGATTCGTACAGGGCAATTCCCATTACGTAATGTGACGTCAGGAATTGGAGAAGAGTGATCTAGAGTGTGGTTAACGAAGAATCAGATGAGAAGATTTCTTGCATTAGATGTCAGTTTTTTCTCAACGTTTGTTTTGTTTTATCAGAGAAAGATGAAGGAATGTTTTCGAGAGATTTGAAGGGGTAAAATCTAGTGGAAGGTGAGGAATCATGAATAGTTTTGTGCGAAGCACTGCATTGGTGTTAGGCGATGTGACCAACCTTTTCCTTTTTATATATATATACTATATATACTATATAACGCTAGGACGACCTGTGGGCTAGGTGTACTTATTTTACAGTGAAGGCAAAATTTCGACAATGTTGAGTGTTGTAAATTCAGTTTTTAAACGCACTGTTTTAGCGACTTCGTGTTTGGGTGTGAGTAGTTCCGCAAGAATTTTGAAGAAAAATTATGTGTGCATGCGACAACCCTATTGTGAGAGGAATGAGCCTAGCCTAGGCTACATAATGAAAAACACAGCCCTGTTCGAGGGTCACTTGGGAGGTATGGGCCCTAGGCCCTACACCAAAAAGAGTGTTCAGTTTAAATAATGCCTAACATCAAGGGTTACCTTCTGTAGACATTAAGAGTAGGGGTATCTTTGTTGTGGGGATTGTTTTGAAGTACTTGTGTGACTGAGTGAGGGTAATGTACAGTAACGTAGGTTAGGCACGGTACACCGTACAGTAGCCTAACGAGTAACGGAGTAACGCGTTGCCCTTGCATCGATCGAGCCAAGGTCAGAAAATGTGTTGGCCTACTAATCGAATAAGGCAATGTTGGCATGTTGCAGTTACAACGTTTTCTTTTGTTTCTCTCCAACACAACAAAAATAACTTGTGGAGATTGCCCAAACAGTGGGAAAATACAGCTGGCATAGCCTGCTGCAGTGATTGTACTTACATGTGGCAAGAATCCTGAGATTTCTTGTCCAACTTCTTCCGGTTTTGGTAGCTTGTCGCAGCGCGTCCGTGCACAAAGACGAAAAGACCAATACGCGTGTATGCGCGGGCTTTAATATAAATAATCAGTCATGTCTTTCGAAGTATCAGCTTTTTCGTTGTATTTAGAGATTAATATTACTTTTTGTACTACAACTTAGTTAATAATTAATATTTTAGATCAAGTATTTGATTTCTGGCAATTTTTATGTCATTATAGGGTTGGACTTTGAAAATATAAATAGTAAACGACTGCATAATTTTTAAGAACTGAATTGGAAGCTGTAAAAATAGCCGAGGAGCCCGCCCTCTACTGGATGACCTTATGAAACTTCGGGCTCCAGCCGAAAAACGTGTTTACACGTTTGTGTTACGTACGCGTCACGTATACGCCGTGAGTCAGGAGTGCGATTTTTAACGTTATTAGTACAGTATGTACTGAAATAGAGCAGGATATAGGAACTATCCTGCTATATGGGTCCTTATAGTATGTTTGGAAAGTGCTTACTTCGCGTACTTGGTCAAGCATGTTACTCACTTATTCCATTTCTAACACTCATAAGAACAAAACTACATCACGCAATGTTGTATGTAGATAAGTTTTCTCTGAGTCGGAATGCAACGGGTCTAGGCCTAGGCCTAGCATAGGCTAGTAGTACTATCCTGTTGGGAAATAACGGTTTGTGGTTGCGTTAGCCTATCGTTACCTGCAGTATACCTGTCATATAGCTGCAGTACTTAGCACTAACGTTACTACTGGCGTAATTCACATTCAGAGATATGGAAAACAGTAAAGTGTGCGGGTGCACTGGAATCCGGAGCTGTCTCGTGTGTGAACAAACTCTCAAAAATCATGACAACACAGAAAATAAGGATGTGACTCGCCCAACAGGGGTAAGTGAGTAAGAAATGACTATAGGCCTAGTATTAGCTAGGCCTAGGCCCTAGGCCTATTAAATGCACACCGTCACACACTGACACTAGCTAATGGGTCATTCAGACATGGTAATTGGTATAAAACTTTGGCATGCAGTGCCTTAACAGAGAAAGATAGGACAATAGTTTGAACTATATAAATATGCCTATAGGCTATAGGCCTAATATTTAATTACAGGTTCACTGCAGAATTTTGCTAATAAATGCTGAATTGATTGAACTGCTGTTACAACTTACTCTAATTGCACATGGTGGCTGGTGCATCAATGGCCTATGACTGAGGTCATTGTTAGGCTGCACAACACATGCCAACTATGCTCTGACTGTGAAAGATATTTGAACAGTCCAGAAGAGTATTCCAGCTCTTCTCATTTTAAATACAACTTTAAGGATTAGCCTCACAGTAAGAATACCCACTTTCTGGTAAGAGAGTAGGGTTGAACAGTACCATGACACTGTTGGTACCTATACATACTGTAGAGCTCACAGAAGCTGCATTGAGGCAGTACTGGTTCGCAAATCTCGGGTAGGAAAGTCAGCCTTAGGTGGGAAGGAACCTAAATTGTGCACCCTGTTATCCTGAACTTTGATGCAGCTGGACATATGATTGCATTATTACCATGCAGATACCTCTGCTTTGACTTTTTTTCCACATTTCTTAACAGTGTCAGTGATGCATAATCATAACTTATATTCCTGTTTCTTATCTCAACCTTTCAAGGTTAATTTCTTCCAGAACATGTATTTTTTCAAGAACGAGTATCAAAAATGCACCAAATATCTTCTTTATTGAATTTCTTGTACAGGTCTCTATTACCAGTTTTCAATTCAGACAGTACCCTGAGGATGTAAATTTGATCAGAATTACCTTCCACTTTAGGTACCACTTTTAGGGAGATAAATGAAATGGCAATTTATCCTAAATTACATATTTTATTAATATAAAATTAATTAAAAGAAATGTCAAATTGTATTTGGAAAATTAAGTCTCTTAAATCTTAACCTGACCATTAGTGAAAAAAATAGCTGAGAGGTTCCTTCCCAGAAAATTTGGGCATCAACAGTCAGAGCAAACACTTTGAAATTTGAACGAAAACTTTTCGTATTTGGTATAAAGATTTGTCATGTTAAGAGGAAGGACCCTACTGTGTTTGGTTGAGGTCAAAGGTCATTTGAGGTCACCAGAGGTCAAAAACCAAAAATGTTGTAAACATGGTATCTCACCCTGCAGTAGAAATGGAGTAGGGAATACAAGCCAGTGAGCCACAAAGAAAAAGGCCGTGGCCATAACAGGCTCAGTTTGAATCAATTGGTTGGAAACTGGGCCATAAAACTCCATTTAACTGGATGTAACCTCAAGTTAGGAATGACCTATAGCTTTCTTGTTTTATATGTAGATTTTCCCTGCTGAGAGGAAGAAACTGGTGTGCAGATTTATCTATCAGTGTTGTAATGCTTACTAATGTTTATGTTTATAGTGAAGTGACCAAATGTTACTGAGGTAAAATGTTGAGCCCTAATGGTCTGCCCAAGTAGCTAAAAAATTGGAAAACTTGCTTAACTGAAAAAATCCAAAATTTAACAAAGAACTGTAAATTATGTGATGTCAGGTTATACTGCTGTAAATATTCCATGAGACATCATACAAACCATGTATCAGATTTGTGATGTGGCCCAGTGGCCCTGCCAAGGGGGACCGGGGAGGGGGAGACAGGGGGGCACGTGCCTCCCCTGAAAAAAAAATGTGCCCCCCCCCCCCACCTGAGATTTGAGATTTTCAAAAAGAATATATTTCTGTAGTCAGAGTGTGACTATGAATTTTTTAGGGTTCAATTTCCCTGTGGAAAGGAAAGGCAGTAAATTTGCATGTTTTCCAAATGAAAATATCACCTAAAACCTTGGCAATGCCATTTCTAGCTGTCTGAGGGGTTGGTTTTTCCAAAGTTTTCTTCACACTTCTGACTAGGTCAATTGAAGGTGGCGCACAGCTCAGGTAACCATTCAAGCAGGATTAGGCTTACATTTTTCTGTCAGAGAATCACATCTAATTGCCACTCAGCTGCCTTTTCTTTCTCTTTTTAGTGCAGCTCACCTTCCTCAAAATGTCAGCCGGATCCACTCTTGAGATTAGTTTCACTAACTTACAGTGGTGCTGTTACCAAAAAATTTTTAATTTTTAATTTTTAATTTTTTTTTAATTTTTAAGTAATTTTTAGATCAGTGTAAAGTCTACCCTTAAAAACAACTTTAAAACCTTACAAACATGCTAAACACCCAGGAGCTTCCAGTGGCTTCACCCCCTGGACCCCCACCAAGACTCACATCGATGGTAAGATGATAAGAGAAACCAATGCATGGGGTGTGTGTATGTATGTGTGTATTTTGTATGTACTGTACGTGTGTGTGTGTTTGTGACACTGCTCGTTAACACAATATCGCAAGTTAGGAATGTCTGACAGTTTTCAAACTTAGTAAATAGATGAGCAATATTGAGAGGAAGAACCCTGTTGATTTTGGTGAAGGTCAAAGGTCATCTGGTGTCACCAGTGGTCAAATTCTGAGAACCTTTTAAAGGAGCTTATTGCGTTTATAAATCCTCTTATTTCGACGCTAGAAACCTTTTGGTGCTTCTGCTACACTGTTACAATTCTAAACCCAATATACTTTGGAAGGAAAACTTCTTAATGTCGTCAAAATTTTAGCAAAAAGAAGTACAGTTTTCCTGAAATAAATACTCATTATCAAACGATAAGCTGCGCCCACATTCTTGTATTGAATATGCATACTATGTCAAAGGTCACGTTGAGCCGGTATGGTAAGTCCCGTGTGTTTGTTGAACATGATGCAAAAATAGTACATGCAGTGTGTTATTGTACATTGTCTAATAGCTGACTTTTGCCCACGAAACTTCGTAAATCATTTAAGCCTTGTGCAGTGTTTAACTTCATCGAAAATTTACACTCAAACGCTAGACGGTTATGCCCACGGAATGGAGTCGGCATCATCACAGGTTTGTAATGCTACTTTCCTTCGTTCTGCTGTTAGTTTTAGGCTAACGTTAGATGTTTTTCCAGAGATTCGAATTTATTATTACGAGGTAGGCAACAGCTGATTGCTACATGCAGGATACATCATTCTATAACGTTAGTTGTTCGGTTTACAGTAACGTTAATAGGGCTTATGCTACACTGGCTTACCACAAGAGGGCCCAGCTGTTACAGTACTGTTAGACATAACGTTACAATACATGTTGTCAGGGGCAAACCCGATCAGACTCGATGTTTCTCGTTTGCCTACAGACACTTTAGATTTCCACAATCCATTATACTAAGCATTTTCTCGGACAGTTAGCTCATTTACTGAGCATTTTCAAAGGTTCGATAAAAAGTGTAGTTCACAGTGTGCAGAAGCAGTACACATGTTCATGTAGTATGGTGTATGCAGTGGCCACTTACCAAAACAAGTTGAAAGTGTGTCATTGTGTGACGTCATTAGTATGACCAATTTGATTGGATGACCGGAGAGAATGAAATAAGGAAGGAGAGGTTTGCATGCATAATTGTTTGGGTGAAAAAATTTTTCGATTCTAATTTTAACGTTAATTACTGGGTAATTAGAGCTTGTTGGTTAAAAGTTGTATCGTAAGAGATACTATGTAATCTTCAGCAAGGTACCGACGTGCTTAGATACCTGAAATGCGGAAAATACCAAACAAACGCAATAAGTTCCTTTAAACGTGATATCTCGAGGTAGAAATTTTAAGAAACTTGTATAAATTTCATATTTGGGTATGTGGATGCATTATAGTCAGAAAATAGTCGCTATTGTTTGTGGTGGAAGTCAAAGGTCATCTGGGGTCACCAGGGGTCAAAGTCTGAAAATTTTATTAACACCATGTATCAAGTTTGGAAACTTGGATAGATTTCATATTTAGTATTGGGATGCATTATAGTCATGAGATCATCCCTATCGTTTTTGTCATAGGTCAAAGGTCATCTGGGGTCACCAGGGGTCAAAGTCTGAAAAATTTGTTAACACAATATCTCAAGGTAGGAAACTTGAATAGATTTCATATTTAGTATTTGGATGTATTATGGTTAGAAGATGGTCCCTATTGATTTTGGTGGAGGTCAAAGGTCATTTGGGGTCACCAGGGGTCAAAGTCTGGAAACCTTTTAAACATGATATCTCGAGGTAGGAAACTTGTATAAATTTCATATTTGGTGTGGGGATGGGTTATAGTCAGAAGATGGTCCCTATTGTTTTTTGTGGAGGTCAAGGGTCATCTGGGGTCACCGGGGGTCAAAGTCTGAAAATCTTGTTTACATGATATCTCAAGTTTGGAAGCTTGGATATATTTCATGTTTGGTGTGTGGATGTGTTATAGTCAGAAGATGGTCCCTATTGTTTTTTGTGGAAGTCAAGGGTCATCTGGGGTCACCAGGGGTCAAAGTCTGAAAACCTTGTTAACACAATATCTCAAGGTAGGAAACTTGGATAGATTTCATATTTGGTATTTGGAGGCTTTATAGTCAGTGGATGGGACTTATTGTTTTTGACGGATGTCAAAGGTTATTTTGGGTCACCGGGAGTCAAACTCTGAAAACCTTGTTTATAAGATATCTCAAGGTAGGAAGCTTGGATAGATTTCATAGTTGGGTATGTGGATGCATTATGGTGCGAGGATCACCCCAATTGTTTTTGGCAGATAGGAAAGATCATCTGGGGTCTCCAGGGGTCAAAGCCTGGAAACCTTTTTAAATATGATCTTTCAAGATAGCTGTTTGTCCATTTGTCTGTCTGTTGTTTTTATGTCTAGCTAATAGCTATTTATGGCTTTTATGCAGGTCAAAGGTCATCTGGAATGACAAAATTATATTTTGAACATGCTAGTATAACATTTGAATGAGAAGATGGCACTCTTTGAAACGGAACATTTATGTATCATCAAAACCTCAATGCATTTTTGCATTCTGGTTTATCATAAGTCTTCCTTGAAGTTACCCTGGAGGTAATTTTTGGACCAGTGTTAAGTCAATAAAATTACCCTTAAATAACATCTTTAATACAGTGTACCTCAGAAACACACTAAAACCCAAGAGCTTCCGAGGGCTTCGCCCCCTGGACCCCCACTGGGGCTTTGCCCCTGGACCCCACCCATTGAGCCTCACGCTTTGTGCTCGGTGGCCCCTCGGGCACCATGAGTGGAGTCTACCAATGCCCCCCCCCCTTATAAAATCGTTGTGCCCCCTAGAATGAAAAGTTTGGTGAGGCCACTGATGTGGCCATAGTAAAAAAAAGAGTGTATAATGACATTTCCTCTAAAAACAATTTTTGTCTGCCAAATTTTGTTCTCTCTTTAAACAAAATTTTTTTCTTTTGAAAATATTAAAGTTTTATTTCACTGAAAACAATTTTTTCCCTAAAAACAATTTTTTTCTAAAAAACAAAAATCTTTCCTCTATAAATTTTTTTTCTCTAGATAAAAAAAGCTTTTTCCACTGAGGAAATTTTTGTTTAAATTGAAAACAAAAATAACTTTGGAATCCAGAGATAGACACATGTGTATCTTATTCCATTGAAACAGCCATTGTTTTCTTGCGCACTCTAAATACATTGCATATCTTTTCAGCAAAATGTGGAAATGTATTAACATGATTTATTTCACCATATTGAGAGCTACAGTACTGTACCCTTTCTTGAACAGTTCCAATGTGTGTGGTGTATTGGTGTAACATAGCCTACTACCACTATACTCCTAGGAGTGTGGAAAGATAGAAACCTCTATTATTTCTTTTTGGTTTATTTAGGAGCTGTGGCAGTACTGTCCAGTATGCAGGAAAGCATGGTCAAGTACAGAATTACAGCATCAGCCAGTGATATGTAAATCACACAAGGGAAATTCACTTGACTTCCATGGCATTGAAATCATTGAGAATTTCATCAGTGTACAGGAAGAAATGGAAATTGTCAGGAAAATAGACTTGTGGGATTGGAAGGCATCTCAGTCAGGACGCAGGAAACAGGTACTGTACTGTAACAATCTTCATGATGCAGTGGATGTGTACCCAGGCTCATAGCAATGCAGTCAAATTGAACTTTGCAGTGTGCAGTACCTAGGCCTGTCTCCTATTTCAAAGCACAGTGCCTTTTCAAATGTATTATTAACCCACAGGCACCGTTCATATTTAATGTCTAGGCTTGTTGTTTAACAGTAATGAAAGATACAGTATTTATACACTAAAGAAAAGATAAATCTATCCAAAGGCATGATTTTGAATGAATTTGACATAGGAAAACTTGTGCAACTGAGAGCTAGTACTGTATATTTCTGCTGTTAAATCTGAGATGTCATCTCATAGAACCACTCCTTTAATTTATTTTAACACATACTGGATGTAAGATCTGACGAGCATGCCTTCTAAGATTTCCACTCTTATTTGAACCTCACATTATTCCTGGAATGTTCATTGCTTTACCATATATCATCATGAGCAGGATCTTTAAAGGCTTCCTTCCGTATTCTTCTATTCTCAGGATTTTGGACCAAAAGTAAACTTCAAGAAAAGGAAACTGAAGAGTGACTGCTTTACTGGCTTACCACCATTTAGTAAAGTCCTGGTAGAGAAGATGAACTCACTATCATGTTTAACTACATTTAGACCAATTGAGCAGTGTCATTTAGAGTATGTCCCAGAGAGGGGTTCTTCAATTGACCCCCATTTTGATGATTGGTGGGTATGGGGTGAGCGCTTAGTGACATTAAATTTGCTTTCAAGTTCTTTTATCGTCTTCACATATAACCCTACAAAGGAGGAAAGCAGTGATACATTGAAACAGTTCCCAGCAATAAGTGTCCTGATGCCACAAAGAAGTCTGTTGGTGGTTCATGGTGATGCAAGGTTTAGATGGATGCATTCAATTCCAAGAAATGCCATTTCGTCAAGGAGAATTGCCATAACGTACCGAGAGCTCTCTGAACAGTTCTTAGAGGGTGGAGAGAATGTTGCAGAAGGAACCAAAATCTTAGAAATAGCAGAAGCATACCAGGGGGAAGTTGTAAAGTAAAATAATTCCATTTTGCAGAACTAGTGCTGTATATTCCAAACTCAATCTTATCTAAAAGTTTGTGGTGGATGTCAAAGGTCATATCATTATCAGGTGAACAAAGCCATAAATCATCCTTTTGGGTCATCAGAGGCCAAAAAGCAGGGTTTCCTAAGAATTCTCAAGACTGAAATCCAGGCCTGAAGCCTTGATTGTGTCATGGGGAGGGTTTTGGTGTCACAGGGGGTTTTTGGGCACAATATGAAGGAAAAGTCTAAGGATAGAGAGAAAAAACTGCTATTTAAGGTGTTTTTTGCATTGCAAGGTTGGGTCGTGGGGGTGATTCTTACCCCCAAAACCTTCCCCGTGGCTATGCCACTGCTTACATTCTTTAGGATGCGAGAGGTGACGATAGTAAAATGGCAAATTTCCCAAGAATACTATGTGCATACTGTCATATGCAGTTACCAGAGGCCTAGAAGTGAATGTCCCTAAAAGTCCCCAGCTCAACATCTGGGGTAACCAGAAGTAACAAAGCAAATATGCCACAAGTTTCTAAGATAGTCATCTAAATTAGGGTTACCAGAGCTCAAATAGAAAAATTTTTCTAGAATAATTTCCAAGATCAGCAAGGAATCACTGATAATTTTGCCTTCCTGACTGGATTCATCAGTCTTTCCCTTACACAATGTAGACCTACATTTCCATAACATAACAGGTACATCAGTCCCAGCACTTCTCAACACTGCACATAGAATAATTAGGATTAATTGGTAATTGATAGAGAAACATTTTGAACAATGAGAAACCATTGAGGGCAAGAACAGTCAGTCCAACTTGAAGTGGTATAGTAGCTTGTCCTGTTTCATGATTGGCTCTTGAGAGTCATGTAACATTTTGTCTCCTCAAATGTAAAATTACCAGGAATAACTGTGTGGCTTACCTTGGACATGCAATATTAAGGTCGTGTAGTACATGTAGTATTAAAGATACTTTCAAGGGAAAAAAGAAAATTGAGAGGCTTTGCTGTGCTGCATTAATGTAAGCATGGGGCAACTGCTCCTGTCCTGTAAATGCTTCACTTCACAGCACCAGTGATTGGCATAGGTAGCAGAAAATATTCCATGCCACAGTACATGTCTTTCATTGAGCAATACTGGGAATATTAACTAGAATGTTTAAGACCCGTATAGCATTCCTAGAAATGCTGTAGTAATGTTAGTCAACTGCTATGAATGAAACCACATTAATACTCAAGAAATTAAAGAGAACTGAAATAAATGAAGGTTTACATGTTTTTCTTCAATGTATTGCTTTGTCAGTTATATGCCAAATGGCAGTATATTGCCTTATATTCATTTTTAAAGGTACAAAACTTATGTATAAAACTAAAGCACGTTGAAAAGAAAGAAGGATAATTATATAGAAATACTTAGATGCTTTTTTGTACACACGTGCATGATAAGTGCCACACCTGGAAATTAATGACCTCCAAAAAGTTTAATGTCAGCTTTCATTACTAAGACCAATATGTGTCTTTTATGTTTGATAAAGTATAAAATCTTTGATGGATTTAAGCCCTACAATGATGTAAAACAGACTATATTAAAAAAAATTAAATTCACTTGCTGAAACTTCAACAGTGTACCAAAAATATGTTAAAATTCTCTATGAAAATTTTGTGTTTAATTAGAAATGCACACTTAAAAGAGGTAGATAACAAATGTCCCATGTGTGAACCCATATTAAAGGGTAAATCCTCTCACCCCAAACTACAATTCCTATAGGGTTTAAAAAAATTCTCTATTGGCTCAGCATTTCGATTGACAGTTAACTCAAACAATGCAGAATACCAAAGCTAATATTTCACAGCATGAACTGTACTGAGAGTGTTTCCATTATACACACGGAAATTTTCTGTACCAGCTCACCCTGAAGCAATTAACTGAGATTGTGTCTGGATGAGGATGAATTTCAGACAATTGTGGGAGGGGCCTTAGGTAAGAAGGTTAGGAAAATCGGCACTGTTTGGGGTGAGAGAATTGAGCCTTTAAGATACTGTACACTTTCATGACTTACCCAGACAGTTTGTGCTGTGTTGCATAGCTCATGGTCATCTTTTTTATCGAGGTAAAATCTTGAATGTAATGCCACTCTCATGAATAATTTATGTAAATAGTGTGTGCTTATTATGTTTCTTATGGAACTTTTACAAATGTATTGCTATATCCATATTGAGAATGTTTCAAGGTTCTTATTCAAAGTGATCCCTATTCAGCCTTCAGCCTTTTTTTGCATAAAATCATGTTATGGGGGTTTAGTGTAAAAGTAAAAAGCAAATCCACCATGCACAATTAAAAAGCACATTTTTAAAATTTAAATGTGAAACAACTGCATTTTCTTGGAACATCAAATGTTATTACTACAATATGTGGTGACATAGTAAATATAGCAGTTCTGCAGTTATAAAATGACTGATTCGATGCAATGTTTAAAACCAACAATATTCATAATGATCGTCATTGTCAGTATTTCAATTTTAAAAATTTGCATGATTTATATGAAGCAATGAAAGAACCATAATAAGGTCGTCCTCTTTTTTTAGACCAATTGTGACCAGACAGCAGCACAAAGTTTAACCAGGCTCAACCTTTAAAGCATTTAAGCACTGCATTGTAATATGAATGGCCTGAAGGCAACATCTGTAAATAACTTACAATACATAATTACCAAATGAATGTCGCTAAGTAGTGGCACAATGTAAATTTTTCACCTGCAGACACTGAATTATATACGACTTTTTCTCAAATATAATACAGAAGTAAGAAAATAGGTGTGGCACATAATACATTTATTTACAGCACAGCTTCCTTTCACAATAAATGGTACAAAATTGCCTCTACATTATAATTTCAGTCAAAAATATTTTGAAAATTCAGTAAATTGTATCAGTGATGTCTGTTACAGTTTCATCAAATAGTTCCTCCTCCCATTTTGAGAGCTGCTGGATAAAACTTCTACGAGGACGGATGTTCCATTTGCATCCTTGCAAGTGCTTGAAGGCATCCTGCAGAATAAAAAGAAGGATAAAGTACAACTGAAGATTTGTGGAAAAATATGCTTGCCAATGCTATAAATTGATTTTACAAACTGAGAAAAACATAAGCCTTGCCTTTAGTGCTTTCTGGCATAGAGAAATGGTATTTATTTTAACATTACCTTCACGTATTAGCCAAAACATCTTCGGTTAAAGGTGATTGGTGCAGGGGACTGATACAATATCCAGTATGGATATTTGTCAAAAAACCCTTACTAGTCCAGGGGCCCATTCCACAAAGAGTTAGGCACAATCTTAAGTATGATTTACTGTTGACTTAAGTATGGGGAATCAAACTTGTGCGTAACTCTTTGTGGAATGGGCCCCAGGAATCTTAACCTTCAAGCTTTAAACAGGAAGTTACCAAAATGGTGCCTTGTTTGTGCCTTTCTGCTTTGTTCAGCTTTTCTCCTTTCCCTACCAAGGTTTTGCACTTTACATATAAAACCTTCTGAGCTTGTTCTACTTCAACATTATAGATGGATAATTCTATTAATGCATTGTAGACTACATTAACCAGAATGCAAAAATGCATTGAGGTTTCGATGATACATACATGCTCTTTTCAATAAAATTCTACATTTCTTGTAACAACTGGTGACCCAAAGTGACCTTAGACTCCACTTGTAAGTAACTGGTTTTCTTTTTAACCAAAACATTTCTATATTCAAAAAGCCAAATTTCATACTGTGCCTTAAGATATTCTGCAAACAAGGTTTTCAGAGTTTGATGCCAGGTGATACCAGATGAACATTGACCTCCACCAAAAACAACAGGTACAGTACTTTCAACTCACCATAACACATCCACATACTAATTACGAAATCCATCCCAGTTTCCTACCTTGAGATATCCCATTTTGACAAGTTTTTCAAATTTTGACCGATCATGACCCCAGATATCCTTTCACCTCCACAAAAAACCTTATACAGACCATCTTCTCACCATAAATTATCCATATACTAATAATGAAAGCCATCCACATTTCATACCACGAGCTATCCTAAACAGGTTTTTCTGAGTTTGACCCCCTATGATCCCAAATGACCTTTGACCTTTACCAAAATCAATAGGGTTCACATCGTAATGCATCAACATATCAAAGTTTGAAATCAATCCAAGCTTCCTACCTTGAGATATTGTGTTAAAAAGGTTTTCAGGATTTGTCCCCTTCTGACTCCAAATGACCTTTGGTCTCCACCAAAATATATAGGATTCTTCTTTACATCATAATGCATGAACATATCAAGTTTGAAATGGATCCAAGTTTCATACTGTGATGTATCATGTAAACAAGAATTTCAGGGTTTGACCCCATGTAAACCCAAATGGCCTTTGACCTCCCCCAAAAGTAATTGGGTTCTTCCTTACATCATAACAAATCAACATATCAAGTTTCAAATTAATCCAAGTTTCCTATCGTGGGATATAGTATAAACAAGGATTTCAAGGTTTGACCCCATGTGACCCCAAAGGACCTTTGACCTCTACGAAAATAGAACTGGTTTTTTCTTACATCATAACGCATCAACATATCAAGTTTGAAATAAATCTAAGTTTCCTACCTTGGGATATAGTGTAAACAAGGATTTGGGGGTTTGACCTCACGTGACCCCAAACGACCCTTGACCTTCACCAAAATATATAGGATTCTTCTTTACATTATAAACCATCAACATATCAAGTTTGAAATGAATCCAAGTTTCCTACCTTGAAATATAGTGTAAACAAGTATTTCAGGGTTTGACCCCATATGACCCCAAATGACCTTTGACCTCCACCAAAATCAATAGGGTTCTTCCTTACATCATAACGCATCAGCATGTCAAGTTTGAGATAAATCCAAGTTTTCTACCATGAGATATCGTGTAAACAAGGATTTCGGGGTTTGACCCCATGTGACCCCAAATGACCTTTGACCTCCACGAAAATACATCAGGTTCTTTCTTACATTATAACCCATCAACATATCAAGTTTGAAATTAATCCAAGTTTCCTACCTTGGGATATAGTGTAAATAAGGCTTTTGGGGTTTGACCCTATGTGACCCCAAATGACCTTTGATCTCCACCAAAATTAATTGGGTTGTTCCTCACATCATAATGCATCAAGATATGAAGTTTGAAATGAATCCAAGTTTCCTACCTTGAAATATAATGAAAACAAGGATTTCAGGATTTGACCCCATGTGACCCCAAATGACCTTTGACCTCCACCAAAATTAACTGCGTTGTTCCTCACATCATAATGTATCAACATATGAAGTTTGAAATGAATCCAAGTTTCCTACCTTGAAATATAGTGAAAACAAGGAGTTCAGGATTTGACCCCATATGACCCCAAATGACCTTTGACCTCCACCAAAATTAATTGCATTGTTCCTCACATCATAACGCATCAACATATCAAGTTTGAAATGAATCCAAGTTTCCAACCATGAGATATCGTGTAAACAAGGATTTCAGAGTTTGACCCCATGTGACCCCAAATGACCTTTGACCTCCACCAAAATCAATAGGGTTCTTCCTTACATCATAACGCATCAGCATATCAAGTTTGAGATTAATCCAAGTTTTCTACCATGAGATATCGTGTAAACAAGGATTTCGGGGTTTGACCCCACGTGACCCCAAATGACCTTTGACCTCCACCAAAATCAATAGGGTACTTCCTTACATCATAACGCATCTATATATCAAGTTTGAAATTAATCCAAGTTTCCTTTCTTGAGATATTGTGTAAACAAGGATTTTGGTTTTTGACCCCCTGTGACCCCAGATGACCTTTGACCTCACCCAAAATAAATAGGGTTCTTCCTCTCAGTATGGGGTATCTGTGTACCAAGTTTGAGAACTGCCCGATCTTCCCTTCTCAAGATATCGTGTAAACAAGCAAAGTGTCACAAACACACACACACACACACATACACACACACACGCACATACACACATACATACACACGCACGCCATCATGAATGCATAGGTTTCTCTTTTCATCGAAACCAAAAACAAATATTCAAGTATTTTTGCTTATCTAATTTATCTCTCAAGTGTATTTCAGGAAGGTACTTCATTGCACCCACAGTAGAAACCAGGAGCTCAAAATTCCTTCCCCCATAGACTTTCCCAATGTTAATGATTTCAGGCTCTTCATTCTAAAATCATTCCTCTATTTGGAAATCTGAAATGTTGTAGGCTTTGTTACTTCAAAGGTTTTATCCACTGATTAGAGATTCTCATCACTCCTTATATGGCTCAAACTCTGCCAGCAATGTTTAATTTTTGCCCCTTTTGATTTCTTTCCTGCACTTTCTCTCTTGCTATGTGGTGTATAAATAGCCACTAAGCATCCCCAGATGCCCAAAAACCCCTGACTTGGGGGACTTTTTCTTGCTACTTTCACTTCACTACTTATGATATAACAAACAGCTCCCTAGCCCAGCAAATGTACTATGAAATTGTAGAAATAGTAGATAGGGTGTCAGAAGATTCTTCCCCAAGGAACTATTCTGTGACTACATAAAGAAGCTTTGTGCTGTAGTCTGTCAATGAGCTGTGTGTTCAGTGTGATGCATGCAGATTATTTAAATTTGCTTAGAGGTATTGTAACATGTCAGCAAAATGTCCTTACTTCACTTGGCAGTTATATGGAGTGTACTCTCCTCAGGAGAAATATGTTACATCTATGTCAATATTCTTTAGAGTTCGAGAACTTCTTTGGTTAACCGTATTTTAACAATCTTGTAATTAATCATAAGATAGTTTATAGTTTGGTAACAGATACCATTGATTTTCAATTTAAACTTTCAGAATGAGAACTCTGAGGACAAACTAGTGTCCCAACTGTTCTTAAAACAAAGATTGTAAAAACAAATGACAGCATCAGCCATACATATGATATGTCCTTCCCGTGACATCAAAAGATTTGCACGTTGAGCTCATGTTCATTAAGTGATAATCTGAAATTGCCTTGTTAAAATGGTCAATTTTTGACAGATTTTTGATGGGAATTGCAGCTCTCTTTTTTTGGTTTTTAATGCTTTATATATTCACACGTCAACCTTTAAATGATTGTGATTGCATTATATGGAGAGCATCGTATTAGTTTTCTTTGTGAATTTTCATGGAATGCAATTTACAAACCTTTAGAGGCCACTTATAATGGTGCATAAGATAAGCCAGCACGATGGTGACACTTCTGCTAAGACCATGATCACTGCAAACCAAAACAGACTTGGCATCTTTAATATAATTTCCTGAAAAAGGAGAAAAGCGGAAGTTGTTTTTCCATTGCAGTAACATACAACACTGTACCGTAACGTTCAATGCTTTGACCACTTGTTGTCACACTGATTTTCTCATTTCTATGGCAAAGTGTAAAATACTGTTCTACAGTATTTGAGTCTCTTAAGCAAACTGTATAAATGGATAAAATTTAAATCTTTACAAAGAAGTTGCCAACCCATTTTCTGCCCATCTTGTCTTTAGGAATTGCTCTAAAACCCGTGATAACCATATTTAAGGCAAATCAGGCATTTGGACAGGGACAGATGATATAGTATTTCTTACCAAATGTAGCTGGAAGTCACCAAGCATACACAAAGATAAGGAAATCAATTGCTCTACTAGCATAAGCAACCAATCTTCTTGCTTACTGAAGGAGACAAGCAGCAGACTTGTCCATTATAATGTTTTCAGTAGTGACATAACACTAGAAAATTACAGTTTTAAGCCAGATATTCCCTTTTGACCATTCTGAATCCAAGTACCATTGCACCAACAATGACCGTACCACAACCCTGTGGAAGCTAGGATATCATTGGTATGATATCGATAGTATTTTTGACTATATCCTTTAACCCTTTACCATTGTGCCCCAATCAGGGCATATTCGCGCGCCTCGGGAGCAGGCGGAAAAGTGGACATAGCACGCACCGCATCAGCCTCCGTAGGCTATTGACCTTAAACTGACCTTAAACTATTGTCTCTCTCGTTGTTGTGGCTGAATTTTGGGGTAGCTACTCGCAGTTTCAAGCTCTGCGTGAAACAGTAAAGATGGATGACAGCCGCGCTCTCTGTATGGGTCCAAAAGGACCCAAACAATGGTAACGGGTTAATCTTTAGGGACTTCTTTGTCAAAGAGAGAAAGTTTGCCACAAGTGAACAGGCTGAGCTACCCTCTGGAACAGGTAATATTATGAGTACTGTAGCTACGACTATGTATGCTACCTATCCTGAAGCTATCTATAACACAATCAGCAACTAATAAGTAAATTCCCTCATACTCATTCTCCCAACCCACCCCAAAGCCTCACCCACAAAGTTCCTAGCCACACCATAAATTACTAGTACTCACCAATGAACTCACAAGTTTCTGCAAATTTAGAATGCATATCAGCATCATCATCGTCTATGAATGGAATGTGTTTTAATTCAATACCTGCAGCTAGTTTAGATTCCCTGTAAAAGAAATGATCAAAATATTTTTATAATAGACCTTGCATATAAATAAGTAGGATGGTATTCTTCTAACATAAAACTAAAATTTTATTTGATAAATATTCATAGAGTTAATCAAAAACAATTTTTCCTGCTTAAAGGGGAAATGCAGTCACCCCAAATTGAAGGAGAGTACGTCAGCCTTCTTCATGATTGGCTCTTGAGAGTCATGTGACAGTATTTCTTCTCCTTCAGTGTGAAATTTGCCAGGAGTGGCTGCTTGGTTTAACTTGAATATGCAATGTAAAAGTCCTAAAATAGTATAAAAGATACTTTGCAGAGAAATTAGAAGAAAATTATGAGATTTAGCTGTTGCTTCAAAATAAGTTTGGGGTGACTGCCCTTGCCCTTAAAATGGATTTAGCTCATATTTTGTGGAACCATATTGGGATACATCTGTGCTGAACGAGGTTTGCTTTGATACATCACTCAAGGGTAATGGGGTTTTTTTTCCCAATTTAATTCAGATCTTTTTTCTACTATGACTACTTCATTTAATTCATCTGCTACGTTCACATGGCACAAAAAAATAATACTTACAGTTCTGCGGTATCATCTGAAGTGTGAATTATTGCCTTTACTTTGAGATCTTTTCTCACTGCAGCTCGATTAACTTGTTCTGATGTTCCGAGGTACAGTCTGCCTGGTAATACTTCAACAGGATAAGGCGTCAGTTCATCTAATTCTTGAGGCATGTAAATAATTTTATGTGTTCTGAGAAATGGGTACAGTGCTGAAAATTCTTCATAACCACCTCTCAGGATCTTTACAGGATTCCTACTGCCCATTTCTGCTAAAAGTTTTGCACATTTGAGAGCTGGCCCTGCATGAAGAAAGAAAGATTCGGAGAAGATAATCAACTGAAATTGCAAGTTCAAATGAAGTGGTGACATGCACACTCATTTTGTGTTCCATCATTGAAATCCTACAGTGGCATTATCATTGCAGTCACATATACAATACATGCCAATGTCAAATGTTTTGTAATAATGTATGTGGGAAAACAATGTTGTGGCAAACATCATAGAACAATGTTCACCACAATTACACTATTTAGCACATTTGTGTTGGTGTGTCATTAAATGTCCATCTAACTAGCTAACTACAGTGACTAACCACAATACACAAAGTAACCCAACCACTTACAAATATAGGCAGCCCAGGAACACAACTCAAAATCTGTGAATGTTTGGGGGATAGAGGGTGCATCAGCATTTTGTAGATCAGCATAACAACTGTGATATCATCATGTAATTCTCTAATTTAAAATATGAGGACTCCAAGGTGAAAAAACAACTCCTGTAAGTAGAGGGCAGTTTTGTTAAAAAAAGGGTCTCTTTGAGCATACATGCCTTTTTGGCAGAAACATGAAGACATGTGAAATACTATTTTATGGCCTGTAGGTTACCCAAATCAGTTCAATGGATGAGTAAAATATCATGCTGCTAGAATTCAATAGGACATTTTAGCCAATATTACCCGAGAAAAAGGCTTTTTCCCGGGTGAAGCTTATCTCTATAATTGCATCAGTTAATACCTTTTACAACCAAACTTGCTCCATTGACCAATCAGTCTTTAAAATGGTTCAAACCCCTTTAATTTTATTGATCTCAAGACACCTGAACAGGAAGTTCTCTGATAGATTCTGGATTAAGAGTGGTCAACTAGAGATGGCTAAAACTTGCTATTCATTTCTAGCGTCATGTAAGGCAAGGGGAACTGCCTTTGGTCAAGATTCAGAGAAAGTTAACCTCTTAGATTTCTGTGTGTCAAGGAATGTACAAACCATGAATGTTTTTCTCAAGCAGTCTTTTCACTCTAAAGTCACAGGAAATTAAAAGTGTAATGTCAGCAGAAAGACAAGATAAAGAGTGGAATGGTAAAAGTTACCTTTTTCTTGAAGTACGGATGTATTGTTATCAACAACAATTACGTACATCTTGCACTCAAGTTCAGCATCATATGGAACAAGAAAGTCTCCATTCTCAGACTAGGAAAGAAGGCAGAAAAAGACAAAACTGGAATATCTCTATTAAGTACAGCATACAGAACTAGTTTGTTAGGAGCTGTAGGCATAAGGGGTAGGGGAATTACAAGTATTAACTGTACCCCTACCCAGTGGACTTGGTGCTACAGAGGTACAAAGACTACATCTACCTCTTCTGCTGACTGGAGAAACACCTATTTGACCCATAACAGCTATTGTGCAATATACTGTGCTTTGGACAACACTACATGTGCCTGGTTTTTTTCCCATAACATAGTACAGAGGGAGGGAGGAACCTATCACCCAATTCTCTACCACTTTGCCCTGACCTTGAGGTTTCAAATTCAAGGAAGATACGGAGGGAAGCTTTTCAGTTTAAAACATATATCTTCAAGACAATGGTGTTTTCCTGTTGCACTACACATTGTGGGAAGTTCTCACTACTACTTCCTGTAGGACATCTTCAATGAATTTAATTAATTAATACCCTGTGCAACAACTATACCATCACCAATCCTCGGCCTGCATTTCCAGCGGAAAGCATTCACATATGCCGAGCATCCTTTAAGCTTTATCCTAGCACCTTTACAAATCAATTTTTTTTTTGATTTTACACACAGCACAAAGCTGCTCAAGTTTACTGCAACAACAATATCTCTCTCATTACAACAGAAGTCAACATAAATTCCATAATATTTGGCATAGGGTTGAACTTTTTTTCAATACCAGCAAATTAAATTTTACCTTTGGAGCCTTTTTGGAGGTAAGGATGTGACTTTCATTGTATTCATTGGTTTGCCTTGCATCTGTTTATTCAGAGAGAATAAAATAATCATTGATCAATATCCAAGATGGTGAATAAATTATGCAAAGTTGAAAAAAATACTTTGAAGAAACAGTCTTATGAGTCAAATTTGGACTTCTAGTGGGCTGAAATTATATGCTACTTCAAAGTATTTTTTTTATATATATTTTTTTTTTTTGGAGGTAAGAATGTGACTTTCATTGTATTCATTGGTTTGCCTAGCATCTGTTTATTCAGAGAGAATAAAATAATCATTGAACAATATCCAAGGTGAATAAATTTTGCAAAGCTGAAAAAAAATACTTTGAAGGAGCATATAATTTCAACCCACTAGAAGTCCAAATTTGACTCATAAGACTGTTTATTTTACCCTGATAAATTTCCAAGTGAATTCACAATTTATATTACATTTGTAAAGGCAGTGACAATCACACCTTTCACAGTTAAGACTTCAGTTATTAACAGATAATAGTTTTGAAGAAATAATCAACAAACTCTTGTAAATCTCCCATTTGTTTTAAGTAAATTGAAGTTACAGTACTGTAACTATGTCAAAGATAAAGTAAGCAGTCTCCCTGAATTTAATACCTACTAAATACTGTAACAAAAATATTGTTAAGAGTATGTTGATTCAAATTATGGCAGAGGGGAGCAGGGACTTCCTTTAAGTTGTACTTTGCCATATGGTGGCCCCATAATGAGTCAGTAGATTCATTGGCAGAGAACATGTACTGAAAATACATTAGAGGTACCTACCTCAATTAATATGCAATTTGTAAGCTCTACTTCAGAGGAAAGTTTTTGCAAAAAATAAGAAATCCCCCATCTCCCACCAACAAGGTTATACTTTTTATAGTTCAACACAGCTGTTTAGAGTTGGGCACACAAATGTTATGAATGCCAATTAATGTCAAACCAATATTTTCAATGTGATGATATTGCCAAGATTTTACAATTCACTTAATGGTGAGAGTTCAAAATGGTGTGCAGAAATTCTCAGATCACATCAATTTTTGGTTTCAATGACAAAAGAAACCTATGCAAACCTCTGTTTGTGCTGGGGTGTGTGTGTGTGTGAGCATGTGTGCTTGAGACAATTTTGCTCATTAACAAGATATCTCTAGAAGGGAAGCTTTTAACAATTTTCAAATTTAGTATGTACTGTACATCATTATATGAGGAATTAAGAAACCTATTATTTTATCATTTCAAAGATTATTTGTCATTCAAAAATTAAAAATTCTATAAAAAGACAATACAGAAATAAATATGAAGTGCTCTCCTTTACTTACCTAACAGCAGAAGATAGTTAGGATCACTGAGACATGGATATGTTGTTGCTTGCTGTTGTAAAATATTATACAGTTCTGTTGGTTCACACATCACAACTCTGTTAGAAGTCATCTCTTCTCTATAGGTGTGGCAACACCCACTGCTCAATAGTCTGTAAAATGCTAAGAACATATACAAGGCTGATAGTTAAAGTTGATGAAAGTAACTTCAAGTTTACTAATGTGAAATTTCAAATTGGTGTATTTTTATCATGCATAATTCATTTGAAAATTAGGAGTGATTCCAAGAAACCCTAGTCAGTTTTCAAACAACTCTCTGAGAGAGGTACAGTAGTGTGAAGTATCAAACAAAGTGGATGTAGCATCTAGAGCCTTTTTCAAGGAATTACGTACTCTACTGAAGAGATGCAAATAGTGAGTTAGAGGTGCATGCTTATATAGGAGTAAATGTACAGTATGTCAGAAAGAATCAAACGGCAACAATCCTGTATGCATACCCTTAGCCTATCATTGTTTTACCATAATTCAGGCAATCGATAAGTTATACAATGTGTCCATGCTAAAGGTTGTCAGGAATGTTTCCCGTGACTGATTATTGCTAAATTCCAAGTCCAAACCTGTCCTAAGTGAAGGTTACAAGTGTGCTCTGGGGTCAAAAGCTTGCTTCAAGACCCCAGTAAGGTGCAATCTGTGAGGTTTTAAAAGTCATTTATTTGTGTTTCATTAGTTAAAACACTGCCAAAAAAGTGTCGGGCTCTCTTTTAAAATGAAACTAAGATATATTGACACATTGGGGGGAGATTTTTTTTAATCTCCATCTTTTGGAAACTTTTGGAAAGAGGGTGACAAATCCTCCCTTTCCCCCCTGTTGGAAACTCTAGTTTTGTATGTGTAGTGACCCAATCGAGGTACTGGCTGTACCAAGATACACTCACTATAGGACTGAAGGCCCAGTGATTATACTGTACTTAGAATGGATGGGGTGAATTTTGGGCATGGACCTTAAAAAAATTGAAATATCCTACAACTGAAGACAAAATTATGAACATTATAACTTCTGATATTTTAAGGATTCCCGTAATCAACCACTGAGTAAACTGGAATGCTCCCGCTAAAAACAGCCAAGATAAATGGAGCAAAGAATTTGAATTCCACTGACCTTTATTTAAGAATCAACCATTGGCAACAGTGAGGATTATAAATACGACCCATTTGCGTAAAGTTATGTACCTAGTTAGGCCTACCTGTTTTGGCTTCAGTGTGAACAAAAACAATGCAATTTAGATTGCACAGCATGATTCCACAGCTAAGGTTGGTACTTTGCCACAGTGAAAGTGAAGAATTTCTACCAGAAGGCAAAATCCGGTGTTTCTAGCCTCTAGGCCTACTATATAATCTGACCCCAATGTGTAGGCCAATCAAAACACTCTCACAATACAGTACTGTAATTTACAGGGTTTAACATTAGTTTCCAGACCCGTTAGTTTCCTTCCCTAGCCTATGAAAAGTTATTTTTCTTCTCCTACTTTTCCTCTCCTCCTGTTTTTCAATGGGGAATGATGTGTGACACCTTTGATAACATTATTTCTTTGTGAATAACATCCTTAATTTGACTTTTTTTTATCCATATTTTGTAGAAAGTTTGTCAATGGACAATCTTTATTTAACAAGCATTTTCAGTGATGTTTCCTAGCCTATCCTATCTAATGTTACACCAAGGCTTTAGGCCCTAAATTTGTCATTTGAGGCATGCACAAATCACACCCTCACAAGGGCAGGAGCAGTCATCCCAAATTGAATTAGGGTAGTAGACTGTCCAGTTTCATGATTGGCTGTTGGGAGTCATGTGACCACATTTTTCCTCTTCAGATGTGAAATTTACTGTTTGGTTTATCGTGAATATGCAATAGCAAAGTCATAAAATGTAAATGTAATGAAAGATACTTTGAAGAGAAAAAAGACAAAAATTGTGTTACAGCTATTTAGCTTTTTCATAAAAAAAGTGGGGGGGGGGGGGAGTGCTCTTTACCTTTTATTAAGAATTACCAAGTAGCCCAACATGTCTGTTTTGCAATTAAAATGATAGGGTTAAGTTACCTCTCTTTACTTCCAACAATTACAGTGTAGGCCTATGTACAACAAAATTTTCCTCACTTGAAATTTAAATTACATAAGGGAAGAAACTAATGTTTTAAGGGGAAGAAAGTTACTTTTTATAGGGGAGAAAACTAACGAACCCCCCTTAAGTTAGAGCTACATGTGGTGAAGACTAGCCTAGGCCTAGATTTTATGGTATCCATTTAAAAAGTCCCCAGACCAATTAAAGTGTCCCCACTTCTTTGCTACCAAAATGTGCCAGCTTTTCACCATAACAAAAACGTTTTGGTACGGGGACGTTTTGATCTGGGGACTTTTTGACTGGTAAGCAATTCTATATTGGCGTAGGCCTAGGCTTAATGCCTTGGGCCTAATTTCAGGAGGCCATTTTAGGCTAGGCTTTTCCCACATAGCCTAACGTTAGGCCTGGTTCTGTTTTTTTTTTTTTTTTTTTTAATTTTAATTCATGGGCAAATACAAAGACTGTCATTGAGGGTGAAAGGATCAATCTCTCACTTAGCAGTGTACTTCGGCTAGGTCTGGGACTCTGGCGTTAACGTTAGCCCTATTGTGTTATTACTAACTCTAGGTAGGCCTATCTGATACTAGCCTAGTGATACAAATGAAGTGATTTCGCGCAACTGGATCCTGTATTATTTTGATGGTCATCTTAGAAACTGGGCTAGGCTAGGGACAATACAATCTGAATGCGTCGCATTTTTACTTATTTCTATAATGAAACACTACACAAAAACGAAAGACTGAATACCTGAATATTTTTCAAGAATGTTAGTTTTGCCAACCGCGATATTCAAACGTCAATCATATAGTCGACCCTGGCCTTCACTGTATTAATTGTGTACGTGGTTTCCATGGTTAAGTTAACATAATTCATTGCACCTGTGACGATATGGTGCGCCTTCCGTTACTTTTATCCGGAAAGCGATTTCAAAAAAGGTTATGTTAAGTTAGAGTTTTACGGCCAAGTTTCTTACAACGGCCCTTTTTCCAGCAGTGGTACACTGGCTTTCAAAAAGGTAGACCGACTCTTAATTGCGGTGTTATTACACAAAATCGAAACACATAGATAATTCAAATTTTGCAACGGTGTGTTGACGACATGTTTGCATTAGTGATCCTGTGTAAAGAAAATGCATGCAATTTCCATCAGACGCATGCAAGCGTAAACTCATTATCATATCCTCCATGTCGATCTTTTTTTTCAGGAAACCCTATAAAGTAGATTTCATTTTTACAGGCAAGTAAATGTCTTATCCAGGATTCTTAAAAAAAGGAGGGAAGTAGGGAGCATGCAGCGAGCGTAGGCAGGATTTCTCTAAAAGGGGAGGGGCGGAATGCTGTATGATCGCTGACCTTGAAGATGGGTCTTAGGGAAAAGGTGTTTGAAAATGCTGTCTGGTTCTTTATGGTACCGTTTGAAGTCAAGTCTGTTGCAGATTGCGCTTATTTTTTTTTAATTCGCATTTTTATATTTGAATATTGCCCTATACGGTAATTTAAACCGTTCAGATAGTCCTGACATTATGCTGGCTGGCTAAGCTCAACGGCCCTTTGCCAGAGGGTCGGGAGGACTTTAAAAAAAGTATGCTGGCTAAGCAAGTCTTCGGTTTTTTTATTTTGGTTTCGTGAAAGGCCCTTTGCAAGAGGGCCTGGAGAACTTTTAAAAAATCAATGCTAATGGTACGTATTACACTTATAATTTTTGTGCAGACATATGATCCAGTACGGCCTGGATATAAAATCCCTGTATGGGACACATATGCACCATATATCCCATATGAAATTTAAACCATATCAAATTTCCATTTATGGTCCATAAATGGATTTTCTATATATGGACCATAAATAGATGTGCCATTATGGACCATATCTGTCCCGTATAAAATTTAAGCCGTAACAAATTTTATTTGACCCATATATTCCTTTGTGTTATATCTCCCCATTTTTTGTTAAATCAAGATAAAAATTCCATGTCTGTACCAGATATAAATTTCCATGTATGGCCCATATATGGATTTTGAGTAAGAGGGGGATGGCCTAATGCCGTTACCCCCTTAGGGGAGTGTGATGAGGCAGTGATAGCTAAAGGCGTACAAGGCGGAGCAAGGGCCGTGGAAGGAGTGCCCCAAGCAAAAAGAAAAGTCGGCAAGATCAAAATTTCGGTTAGGAATTTGGAACAGAATATATC
Source organism: Holothuria scabra (assembly GCA_037179385.1). Classification (NCBI taxonomy): domain Eukaryota; kingdom Metazoa; phylum Echinodermata; class Holothuroidea; order Aspidochirotida; family Holothuriidae; genus Holothuria; species Holothuria scabra. Next base: position 40,689,797 of record CM074183.1, read on the forward strand.
CGTGGCAGCCACTTGAGTTTTACAAAATTTGCATTGTTTTTCAAAAAACTCCTGAGTGCGTCTTAAATCTTAAAAAGGGGTTTGCCCGATAAAAACGAAAACCCAAGGGCACTATGGTTCCTTGCATTTTGAAGATGATATTGTATTAAGGTAGTGGCAAAGTAAGGCATAATTTTTTGCACCTTTAAACTCAATGACTTTTGTCCATCGCCCAAAATCATAGGGGCACATTAAATTTCAAAATCATACAAACACTTGCAGTTTGAGAGATATGGAACACTTAACTTTTTTTCACACTGCACACGACCCACTTCCATTCGACAAATTCACACACTCATCACCTTTCACTAAAACGCCATTTACTTGAGTTTGGGGTACAGGGGTGAGGCCAGGATTTGCCCGACAGGGGGCCAAGCTCCCCGACAGGGGGGCCAGCATTTTGAGTCCCCGACAAAGGCTATAGTGAGTAAGTCCAGAAGGACGTGATTTGGCAGAATCTGAGGCGCGTGTAGCGCGCCGAAATTTTTGGCTTTTTTCAACAAATATTTAAAAATCTGGAGTTTCTTCAGAAGAAAAAGGTTTTAAAAAGAATTAGCTTTTGTAAGGATCATTAAAAAGTTGGTGTGTTAATTAAAGAATCTGTTCTTCATTAAAATAAAAAACGTTACATAGGCGACAGCTGGAACTCTTTTGGGGTTACGGATTTCATCGTACAAGGACTAGGTACTAAGGCTTTCAGACGAAACTGGAAACGGGGAAATGTGCCCGAAAAATTGTTCCCCTTTTTGAACGAAGCTTTGAAAATTAACAGCTTATCATATTGGAAAAATTTTAGAATTTTATGAAAAAATTGCTCTTTGGGTAAGATTACAATGACACTTTTGGGCTTTTTATTCAATGATATGCCCGTCAAGAGCAATTGTCAGAGTGATTATGAGCGTTAAATTGGGTGTTTAATTGTATGGAGTAACGATATCTATCGAAAATGAAAAAGTTTATCATTTTAACAAATATTAGAGAATCTGAAGTTATATTGGTAGAACTGTAATTTTATGCCTTTTTTTTTGGGGGGGGGGGGGGGGGGTTATGGAAGAATCTGACCCTCTTATGAGAAATATCAAGAAGGGGGTGACTTGTAGTTTTGTTTGGGTTTCTGAATTACATATCATGGAAACTAAGGCCCTCGAAATTTTCCTCGAGGAAAAAGTTTGACTTCCCATATATTTCAAGTTTATATTTTGAATAATGATAGGAGTGTACTGGAGTGTTTCAGTTTGGTAGGAGGCAGAATAATAGTCTATTTTGTCTGAAAAATGTAACCCTGCCCGAAAAACTATCTAGAAGTGCACAGAAATTTTTGAAAAAATTGAAAATCCCAGACAGCCGGAAATTGCATTTCCCAGGCTTGTAAACAGAACAAAGCAGTCTTTATTTTCAGCTTTTTCCGCTTTAAAATTTTCACTACATATTTCCATCAAAGAAGAATAATTTGAAAGCACGCATTGTTCTGCTGAGTACTCTGTTCGACCAAAACACTATAAAAGCGGAGCGCCACCATTACTTGGCGCGGAGCGTAGAGAAAATTTAAAAAAAAATCTTACCCTCAGACAGCCGGAAATGGCATTTTCAAGACTTGTAACTAGAAAGGAAGCAGTCGTTATTTATACAAGTTTTACTTCAATAGAAAAAACCCAACTTGCTATGTGATCAGAAAGTAACCAAATAAAAGGTACCGCTACAATTAAATGAAATGGTCGTCTTTTTCTCTAGGGAAAACTGTGTAACCGAATTAAAAAAAATCCATTTTTTTTACTCTTTTGAGACCCCTCGTTGTATTCAGTTGCGAGGTCCACTTAATTTATGTTATTTTCTATGTGACTATCCGAACTCCCGACAATAAATGATTTTACTTCCCGCCGACGTCTTTAAAAATATGTCACGTAACAACAAGGTGGCTTCAAATGAATTCTCAGTCAGGCTAATCAGGAGACATTCTCGCACTTCTGTTCATCATTATATATAACTGAAAACGTCCTTGTCGATTTTCATTACCGTTGCTCGAATTCGGCTGTCGGGGCAGGACAGAGGGCAAACCATTTGGGCACTGCATGCCCCTGAACAACTTCGCGTCCGTTTGAAAGGAAAAGTAAAGCAAAATCAAGAAGATCATCCTGGGACTAACGTTTATCGGGCTTACATCTTTTACCGTGGGCCTAAAGATGAAGGATCCCCGGCGAAACTGGATCTTCTTAACGACAGGGGAAGTGCAGTCTTCCCCGACGGGGGCAAGGCCCCTCGTTCCCTGCTGGTGCCACCCTTGGTTACGTCTGCACGTGAAATTTCCAAGTCCCTAACACAAGTCTTGGTTATGGGTGACCTTGCGCGCACGGATTTAAGAAGGGACAAGGTACATGTAATGAGTTTTAACAGAGCTATGAACTATGAGCTATGAGAAGTAATTGAAAATCGATTCCTGTGTGTATTAAAATAGTGTTTTAAAAGGAAAAATATCTTCAAGATTACCCATCCAGTAATTCCAGTCCTTGCGGATTTTTTTATATATTTTTTTTAATTATTTTTTAGGCCTCCCCGACGAAACCACCGACCTTCCCCGACGGGGGGCCAGTGTTCCCGAGGGGGGGGGGGAGGACAAGAGGTAAAGAAGAGAAACTGCTTTCATATTTTACTATTGTTATATGTATACACAATATTGTAAAAATTGGAGCCAAAGCTTGCATTGCAAATAACTTTATTAAAAACTGTATATGAGGGCAAGGGTTTTTGTAATGAAAATCGAATTAATATCCTGATTGTTAACTAAACTGTTTTTAGACTGACAGGGGTTATAATTCTTCTTTTCTTTAATACACTGCATTTGTCTAAAGGCATTTAATTTCAGTTGGATTTTATACCTATTGAACAAAGACATATCACCCAAATAGTCTCAGTGACATGTGTGTCATAAGGAATGAAAGCATCCAAATGAGTCTCTTTTGCTTTTTCTCTAGTCTTAAGTTGCTATGCAAATGCAAAATATGTTGGCAAGCTATAACAGTACTTCTTAGTAATACGAAAGAAAAATAGAAACAATTGCTGTAAGTTGTGATACCGTACCACAGCTTACATCAGTTGTTTCTATTTTTCTTTCATATCACTAATTAAGAAGCTTTTATAGCTTGCAAACACATTTTGCATTTGCCATGGGGGACAACCAAGTTTTGGGGAGGACAATGAATGTCCAACGCAGGTATTGCCCTCTAGACAACCAGATATTTGCTAAAGAATCATCCCTGCTTGTGTGACCTTCCTATATCATCTGGTTATCGAACTACCATACTCTAAGCCTTGCATTCCAAAGCCCAGGTAGCATTCCCATATGGGCCCCATATACGTCAAACCATATGGGTCCCATATTATTTTGCACCCAAGACCCATATGGGGCCCATATGGGCCAGCCCGGTATGCCCTTATGCCCATATGAGATAGTACTGGGGCCCATATGGGCAATTGCCCAATTGGGTCCCAGTACTATCCCATATGCATCACATGGGTTATCTGGGCTGGCCCATATGGGTCCCGTATGGGTCTTGGGTGCAAGAGGTATATGGGCCCCATATGTTTGTCGATATGGGGCCCATATGGGAATGCTACCAGGGAGCATATAACACGCCCACAAATACACGCCACTAACTTTCCACTGAAATAACAATGACTCAAGTGAGAAACATCATAGGAGGGTAGTATAATTGCCTTCAAGTTTTTTGTTCGTCTCAACAATTCAGACGCCACAAAAAATCACAACGTTCAAAAGGTCAAATGAGGTCAAAAAGAGGTCAAAGTAAGTCAGCATGTGTACTTTACTTAGACCAACACAACTTTCCATTATGCCACCCCCTGTGTTATTTGGTTATTGAGTTATTGCACCGCGTACCTGGCATTCCAATGACCTACACACTAACTAGCCTGTCACTTAAATCGGTAATTCAAGTTAAGAACATCGTAGGAGGGTAGTGTAATTGCCTTTTCGGTTCGTCTGATCAAGGCAGATCTAGACGTCGCAAAAAGTCACAAAGGTAAAATGAGGTCAAGGTGGGTCATCACGTGCATTTCACTTCCTAGACGAACACAAATCTCCATTACACCACCCCTCTGAAAAGTTTAGGTGGTGAGATATTAATAAAACATTATTTTTTTACCTTTTGACCCTTTCCAATTATTTTGGTTAATGTACCAACATTTTCACCTTCTACCAATCTAACTTATCCTAAAATTATGTCACTGTTAGAACAACGTATACCGAGTTACAGCTACTAAAAGAAATTCACTTTTTGGCCTCTGGTGATCACCAGTGACCTTTAACCTCAACCAAAAACGATAGGATGTACTGTTGTACAATGGTAACAGTGTTTCTCTGCTTCAACCAATCCACGTACATCTATGTACAGAGGCGTAGCTGCGGGGGGGGGGGGGGGGCCTTGGGGGCTGGAGCCCCACACTGAATTGCCCAGCTTCCCCTCCCCAGCAGTCCCCCCCCCCCACTGGTGACCTTGGCAAAAATTATATTCATGCTGGCCGATGATGATAATCAATCCGGGTTACCGGTAGACTTGGCCAAGTCTCTCGTGAGTGTTCCGCGGGGAGTTGACAACTTTCTCTTCAAAATCCCCCTACTGCAGCACAGTACAGAATATCGTATTTTCCTTTTATCTAATACGCCCTCTATCGGTCAATTAATTCTATCGCTTCTCAACGAGAAGCGATACCTTTATAGACCGATAGAGGGCGTATTAGAAAAAAGGCAAATACGGTATGCTGTGTACTGTGCTGAAGCACTGGATTTGTGTAGAGTTGGTGTTGTCAGCTCCCCGGGGAACACTCACGAGAGACTTGGCCAAGTCTAGGTTACCGGTCACTATGATATAGATAGGCTACACTTGCGATAGATCCAAGCAGTTGAAGGGTATTCTGCACGGTGCCGCACACTGAATTTCAGAATACATTCAGGTAGACTGTGACAAGCTTCATATTTTCGGAATCTCTTGATGTTTTACTCGTCGGGTTTCTGAATGGATAATTTTCTAATTACATTTTCGTTTTCGGCAAAATCCAAACTCGGGCAGGAATTTGGAAAAAAATTCCGACAGCCCTTTAATTTTGAAAAAAAAAATTGGATAGTTTTTCAGAAAATTCCTAAATGTGGCCGAAATATTAAGAAGATATGCCTGAAAAAAAGAAAGAAACGTCATATAGTCGCAATAAAATTTCCATGAAAAACCAAGTCAAGATTCAAAAAAAAAAACGCTACACCTTCGGTCAGCGCAAAAAGCTACTATTCGTGACTTTTACTTCACAGATAATAAAAACTTAATGTCCGAAATTGTCGAGTATCCAAATTTTTTCAAGCATTTACCCGAAAATGGAAAGTATCATAGGAAGGGTAACATAGTTACGAAAAACCAAAGAAAGTATCCAGCCCCCTATAGCCCCCACGAAAAAATCCTAGCTACGCAACTGGCTATGTAAATGAAGTTGAACTTGATTTCTACGCAGTCGAAATGGTTTTAGCCCCAACACTGGCGGATGTTGGTTTTTCGTAGCGGGGAGTTGAACGGAAAGACTTTGTCCGCTCCGCGGTCTAGTTCAGATACCATATGTTCCATGCATTATGGTGAAATTTGCATTGACGGAAATCCGATATGTGGTTCTCAAGATAGCAAGTCAAGTTGTTACATTTTCAACAAAGTATGAGCTTGAGCAAACACATATGGCATCACATTCTCACATATCTCAACAGTTCTGTTTTTCTTTAAACTTAACGACTATTTTCCCTCCAGATGACTGGGACCCGTTATATCCCTTTTACCTGCTAGGTCAACACCTAAGGCTGAAAAACAAGAAGAAACAAAGCATTTCCCCCAAAAAAGTATCATAGTCAGTGTAACATATAAAAAAACCAAGCCATGAAAAATCGAGTAACATTTCGGGAGCCCGCCGCTTAAAAAACAAGTATTCTTCAGCCTCATTAAATATTGTGCATCATGTCCGAAATGGCTGATTACTTTAATTCTTTCAAATCTTTGCCCCCCCCCCCCCAAAAAAAAAAAAAAAAAAAACAGGAAACGATACTCATTCAAAGTAAATTTTATGAAAAATAAAATGATAATTAAAATTTGCAACACAATCGTTCAGTTTGTGAAAAAACTTTTTCCTCATCAGCCCCACTTCATGCTATAGATAGTTGCTATAGACTAGTAAGGGACTTGTGAGTGTCGGGAGTCTAGCAACTCCCTATACATAATGTAGTCTTGCAAAAACTGCGGTCGCAATGGTAAGATATTTGGGCGAATGATAAAAATGGTGGGACGTTTTCAGTTGCGAAATTAACTACACGGGCTGACGGGAGAGTGCTCAGGTGCAGTGCCCAATAGTTTGCCATCTATCCTGCCACTCGTGCCAAATTCGGACAGTGGATATGAAAATCGGGTAATCTGCTGTTCAATACCACAATGATACATTGGAAGTATGTCTTATCAAAATTATGCCTGTAAATTGATTCAAACCCACCTTTAACGTAACATATTTTTAAACAGTTAAATGTGCTACTGAGAGAAGTACAATCATTTATATTCGAGAGTTCGGGCAGTCACATAGACAAGTTCATCTATTCAATATATGGGTTTCGCCACGAGTTGCGATAGAGTAAAGAACATTAGGATGTTTTCGGTTTCGTTGTTTATTTTTTTTTCCTTCGAAAAGATATACATGTATAAAAGTAATGTTGTCCAATGGTAGCGGTACATTTTATTTGGTAATTTTCTAACCACGTAACTAATTGGTAATTTTGTGATCACTATGTCAGTTGTTCATTTTTTTGTCCGTCATTGCAAACTAAAACTAGAAAAAGCAACTTCTTAAATCATCATACTTGTAAGCCTGGGAAATGCCATTTCCGGCTGCCAGTGAGCCAAGGTCGATTTTTCAAATTTTTTTGTACGTTTCGCTCCAACTGTTGGTGACGTTCTGCTTAGATGGTCTATCGGGCAGAATTACATTTTCGGATAGAGAATCTCCGTACTCAGCCAAACTCATGATTGTTCCCGTACGCTTATGGCAGAGATTATGCCCGTGTTGGGAATCTGGAGTCGGGCAAAAAGTCATTGTTCTCTGAGATAAACAGTCCCGTATGTTACTACATGATGCGGGGGGGGGGGGGGAATTGGTATGATGTCACCCTCTCGAATAAATTGGGGGAACACTTCTCCCGTGTTTTCCCGTGATCGCCGTTCATGAATAAAGAGAACACTGATGGGCAGTTTCAGTTTTGTTCTTTTCATGTCTGAAACGTTAAACAGTTCAAATGAAATGTCAGATCGGAGAAAAGCGCGCGTAGCGCGCAGTTTTTATTTAAACCCCAAAATTAGGACTGTACATGTCAAATCAAAATCAAATATATTGACTAGCCTATTTGTTTTAACAAAAATGAACTTGGCTACATATATTTTTCTACATTATTTGGCGGTGGAAGAATTTCATATGTCCCCCTCTCGAAAAATTGGGGGTACATGTCCCCCGTGTTTTCCCGCGATCGCCCTCCATGAAATAAAGACTACACTGATGGGCAGTTTCAACTTTGTTCTTTTCAAATGCTTCTCTCCATACTTAATGGACTGAAAATCCAAAATATCACATGAAGTGCACGGTATTTAGAGCGTGAGGTGTCAAAAGTGGTAGGCGAAGGGAGGAGCCTAAAGTAAGGCAAATGTACCCACAACAGATACTCGAGTACCGAAACTTGTCAAAATGGTATCACTTTATATCACAAGTCGCCCGCACTCTTGTGGCCGTGATGACCCTCGTCCCCCTTTCCTCACCAGCAGACCAATACATTACAATTCCGTTAGGGATTCAGCAAACCGAAGTCAGCTAGAATCGACGGTTTAACTACCGTGAATAGTGCCAAAAGTCAATATTGGGAAGGCGAATTCTGTTGAACAAAGTGGAATGTCTTTCCCAACAAGACATAAAAGTTTCCCCGGCGACAAACGCCCCTTTGAAAATTTCTGGAGGTGGATCGCAACGCTATCCTCCAGTAGTGACACTGCAGACAGGCACTTTTATATGAGTTTGCGAAAGAAAGGACTAGAACATTGAAATATATATGTTTTTAGCAGTGGCGGATCCAGAGTTGGGGGGGGGGGATGGGGGTATGCATACCCCCCCCCCCCCCCACCGGGATGGTAAAAAATTTTATACATAGCCAGGCTAATTGTAACCTAGGCCTAATTACTTTTTAAAAATACAGTGATAGTTGTTACATTATTTGACTACCGTATTTTTGTGTCATGTTCTTCCATAAAACGAAAAATGTATTTATAATGTATCTTTCTTCTATCATTTAGTAAATTCCCGTTTTGTTTACACATTGCGCAATGACGAATTCTAAATCCAGCGTTTTCCGCCAACGGCCGTTGGTAACGCTGTTAGTGACATCGCATGCGTGTCCATGTCAATACGTGGGGCTACGACTACTGTTGAACAATGGCCCAATCGTTGATACGAAGGCTTGCACGGGGATGTTGCAGAGTGTGTAGGCGATACGAGTTAAGATATGAATAAACAGATGAGAAGACTTAGTTCTGATTCTAGATGATTGGCGGTTTTATTCCATTCTATTAACAGCCGGCAAAAAGGAAAAGATTAAAATTTAAATATATACAGATTGACGAAGGTGCTCGTCGTCTGCGGTCTGCTGCACCAGTGTGTGAGTGCGACCAAAACTTGCAGGCTCGGAGCTCTCATGCCTCGGGGAGATCGGAACACATGCAGTTCCCTGATTGGTTAAAAGTTGTGATGCACCAAATTAGATAAACATTAAGGAATGTGCTGATCTAAATAATCAATGACAAGGCTGTAGAGGGTGAAATTGGACACACCTTGAAAATATGGGATACAGCACACAAGTGGAACCATAGGGCAGGGTAATTTGTCACGTTTACCGGTAACAAGTGGCGGGAAACAGGAAGGGCCCTGGGAAGCTAGGACAAGAGGAAGGGAGAGTTGCTCGTAAATAACAAGATGGCGTTCCTGTTAAAGGTCAAGGAGGGTACACCATACTACATGACGCTACGTACAGTTTACACATGACATAGCCTAAAACCGTGTGACAGTAATAGAGTACACCCGGTATTAAATTCACATTGACCGTATAGTCTGTTTAAGTGATGATTACCCACACTTTCAAGGCTATGTTTTGAAAGCTTGGGAGTTTCATAGTGGCTTAAAATATTGAAACATTTAGCACCATGTTGCATCTCGTCCCCCCTTTTTTAAGACACCCAAGCGGGGAAGGGGGCTCTGAAAATGAAGAATTCGGAAATTTGGCAATTGTGAGACCAGTCTACTGTGTGGTTTTGACCAATCATGAAATTACGAAGTACCCAATCAATTTTCTCTAATAAATGCTCCATATTCTTTATTATTTGATTCAAGAAAGCAAAATTTTCCGCGCGCTTCGTGCGCCACAAATTGCAATTCCTTAGCAGAAGTGCTCGCTCATACCTTCACTTTGGTAAACTTTCCCGAGTTCTGTTTGTGACAAAATCGTAAATTTGCTACACTTGTGATACCAGATCACCAAGTGACACCGTTAACTATAAACAGTGCTATTTTCTGAATTTTATTTTTCATTAAATTTCATATTTTCTCCAATATAAGTTCCAAAAAATTTCGTTGAAGAGCCTCATTTCGTAGGCGTTGGATAAAATTATGTAGCAACAACGATCTTTAGTCGCCGCCCAACCTCAGATTTGCCGATAGAAAATGCAAATTCTTCAGTAATTCCCCAACTGTTAAAATTTCCTTGCAGGAAACCCAGCAACCAAACTTCTCTGCAACACAAGCTCCATATTTTCAAATATTTGAAAAGGGCGAAAGTTTTAGCGCGCTCCGCGCGCTGCAAATTACGCCCTCAGTACAGTGTTAATCACACTAAAATATATGGTAAAATTTGGATGCTTGCCTACCACCCCATTTCCAATTTCCTGAGTTCTTATAGGCATCACAGACTAAACAACATACATAACTATGGTGGCGCTTCGCTCAATGTACATTTGATACCCAACCACATGCAGACCCCCCACTGAAATTTCTGGATCCGCCACTGGTTTTTAGTTAATTCGGGATTATAAATGGGAAGGCAACTTTCTACCAGCTTTGGAAACTAATGTATAAGTTTGGAAAGCAATGACTAAGACCGTGCCGACTGCTGAGACTCAAGTGTATCTACATGCTTCAAAGTTCAAAGCGTCCCTGCAAGCCATCCCCCTCCTCTGACCGAAATCCCTCGTGTCGCCACTGAACATAAAGCAGGTAGTTAATAATATTGTACTTCAAAGTACTGAATTAATGTGTTTGTGAGGTGAAAAGACACCACTTCCGTTTGTGGTGGTCACTAGACATTTTATCATCTTATATTTTTCAGAATGCAGGCTTTAAATAATTATAATAGTTATCTCCTTCGCCTGATTACTATAGTTTTTGAAGGCGGAAGGGGAATTGGAAAGCCTGAGGGATCTACAGTGCCTATTGCAATCGCTTTATTTATATATCATACGTGATCGATATAAACTCTCTTCTTTGAGGGTTTGAGATGTTAGAATTCCGCGAGGTTGCAAAGCTTGTTGTAGGTGTTTGGGGCACTTATATATCCCAGCAATCAAGTTATGAGGGGATTTCTCCACCCTCCACATTGGAAGGACCATGCTTAATTATTCTTGTTATTTGCTTTAGAAGGGTGTCTGACCTTATTCCTTTTGCCAAACTTTTGTAACTGGGCTGTAGGTGACTTTGACCCTGAATATGTGCTAACACCTCTGACTTCTATTCATTGTTTATTGAATACCAACGTGGTGTCCTTGCTTGACAGATTTTTCATTTCCACAAAATTTTAAAAAATAACATCTGGTTCAAGAAAGGCTAGCAATTGTGTGTTTCAACTAATTTTATATATTTTTAAATGCAAGAAACTGTGTTGACAGAAACTGTAAGAGAGTAGGATTATGAAAAGTGTGTGACATTTTTCTTTCTAAAGCTATCACATAATTAGTCATGACACTTGACAACTGATTCAAACATCATGCATGACTGTGATTACTGTAAACTGGTTTCAAATGTAAGTCTTGCATTAATTCAAATGAGTCATAAGAAGGAAGACCTACCTTTTTGTAAATATCTAAATAGTAATATCATATGGTACTTTAACAAGGGGCAATGTTCTTACTTGAAATGATGGCTGATTTGTGACTGGCAGCATTACAAGTCTCTACTGTAAGCTACTTAGTGGACATAGCGTCTTTGAGAAGCAGTTTAAAGGTTTGGTTTTGCCAGAGAATTGAGAGGACTTAAGAAAAAGAAAGCTGTTCATACACTCAAACATGAACAGGGAAAAGCGTAAAACAATGCTTATTTTCGGCTGATAAGCACTGTTTAGCAAGAAATTTCTTGTTGGCTGTGGCTATTGTATTGATTGCAGTCTTGGAATAAGCCTATGTATCAGAAATATCATTGGCAAGTTAGGAAATTTTCTTAAATCTTCCCAAATGGGGGGCATGGGCCCCTTACTTTTCATTGGTTCAGCAAATGTGTTTTAAATGATGTCTGAAGAAGACAGTGTTCCATTATAAAGGAAAATAAAATATCACAACTTTTGTGACTATTTCACGACCTTAACATGCATGACTAGTCCATGATCTAGCTGCCAAAATAATTATCGTCTTCAACACTCCATGCATAACACAGTGTTTTTGTTCACTTGTTCTAGGCTATATATCGTTCTTTTTCCATGCTTTCTTTTAATGAAATCCATGACTTTTCCAGGTCTTTTTCAGTCCAAACCCTTCATCAAGACCAACTCATTAGGAAAAATCCATATGCCCTTGGCAACAGGTATGTGCCTTTTATGCCCTTGGCAACAGGTATGTGCCCTTTTGAAATACCAGTCCTTTTTGTTTGCAACTTAACAAGGTTTTGGGAGCTACTGTATAATCTTAGTTCAGCAAGTTTGGGGTAATTATGACCAATTACACTAGAAAATTACAGCTGGATTTTCTTCTTGAGAAATTTTAGTTCTCACTGAAATATATGTAACTGTTGATGTTCCACGACGGATAAATATATTTGCAATACTTTCTACACTTCATAATACCAAATTTCCTTGCTGCAAAATATTAGGCTTGATAAGGCTAAAGCTAGTTCTCTTGCTAGACTATTAAAATTGTAGATACTTTCTTTGTATGGTACTCTGGTGTCAGAGTGAAGAAATTCTTTTAATTACAAAATCGAAAAGCAAACCAATATTTCCACTTGTGCAATGTCTTAGAAATTAATACTGACAGCACCTTATATTAAAAAATTTACATGAATTTACATTTTCATTTTACTATTGCATATCAAAAATATATTATAGAGATCAAGTATACCATGAAAGACTTAATGATGATTGAATACATGTCCTGTATGATGAAGCTGAAGTGTCCAAAGAGAAAAAGAGAAAAAATAATTGGTCACCAAAATGGATTTTTCTCCATCAAAATCCCAAACAAAGGTACAGTAATACAATCCATTGCATGATTCCATCTTACCTTGTACATCATTAAAAGACAAATGAAAAGCATTGTATAAACAAGTAACAAGTACAATTTCATCGCTGGGGTTATTATGCAATGTATGCTTTGTCCGTTGGACTACAAAAACTTAATATGAACCCTGTTAGCCATTCTGGTTAAGCTATATTGCCATTTTCAGATTTCCTTAAGTTTTTGTGTAAATTCAAACTATGGTCATCTAAAGAACCAAGTATTGTGTATAGCAGAAATCATGCCTCATTATTAGACGTTAAGTGGCATAAGCAGTCATCCCAAACTTATTTTAAACAGCAACTTAATCTCGTAGATTCCTTCTCATTTCTCTTCAAAGTTTCTATCATGACAACTGAGAACATAATATTTCATAACCAAGGTAGTCAAGTTAATTTTCATTAATGTCACAATTCAATGAGAAAATGTCATGATTCTTAACAGCCACTCATAAAATAGCATACTCTGCTCCAATAATCCAAACTTCAGTGACTGCATTTCACCTTCAAACGGTTTGCTGCATTTACATGGAATTGTGATTGAAATGATAATAGCACATCTGTGGCTACAATCAATCTTATAAAGTACACAGTTTCTTTCAAAAGTACTGCTTTAAATTTGGCAAAGCTTGAACAAGAGGGTAATGAAGCCAAGCAATAAATATGATTGGCATTCCATATAACATCAAAATTATAAAAACTCAACCATTTACTACATTTTTGGAAAATGGTGATTGAAAAGGTGAACCCTGTTTTTGAAGAGTAACCTTGAAGATCAGCATTAATTTTGCAAATTGTATGAACAGAAAATATGGCAAGAATTTTGGTAATTGGATAGAATTTTCATTTGCTGTTTTATTGATGATAACGGTTACAGTTTAGCTTGAGGTCTGCTGCCTCTCTCTGGTTTTTGAAGGAAGTCCTGCCACCAAGATGGTTTCTCCACACATCCTGGTGTCTGTAACATAGCGTTATAGAGCCTTTGGTAGATCTGTTAGATTATAAACAAACAAGAGGGATATAAGGTATAACAATTGAAATATCTGAACTATGGATTTGATACATGGTTTAACCAAAATATTGTAGAGTACTACCCCAACGAGATAGTTGGACAGCAAAGACAGAAATCAATGTTTAAATAGCCAGAAAGATACAAGGGATCCAATTACCTGTTTCTTAAAATGTATCTGTTACTGTGCCATAAATTTCTTTTCCATTAAATTACTGCACATTTTGAATACAAATCTACTTGGATAACCATCTAAACACAGTTCACGGTTGTACTTTGGTTGACATTCTTTCAAACAAAGCACTTCATTCTAATTGGTCAACAATGGCTTGTGAAGACCATGATGTTTCTTGATACTGTTACTTCACACACTATTAGAGGCACCATGTTTGACCAATTGATGGACTTGATAACTTGACAGGCCAGCAGACACATGGATACAAAATAGACTATAAACACATTAAGATAGATGAATTCAAAATTTAAAATTTGGCAGCAAGGGGATTCAGGTTCCATCATCATAGTTGATAGTGTCATTCTAAAAATAATAAACTACATTTCTCCCATCTGGATGAGCTACTAGAGGATTCCAAAACTGAGGAAAAAATTGGATCTAAAAGTGCATTTGACAGTATTCTTTACAGTGCAGTACATCATAAACTTTTGCATAACATGGTTACTAGGTATATAAGAAAATAACACAAAAAAGTAACATATTACAGCCAAGTCACTTACTTAACACATACTTGCGAACATTTTAATCTCACAAAACAGAAATGGTGGCAGATGTGTGGACAAAGGGACAAAACTCCTCCTTTTCTCTTGCAATTTTCACCATAGAGGCAAATCCAATTAGTGCTTGTTCTTAATGACTGTAGGCAGCCATAAGTGGGGTCCATCAGCCTTAAATCTACTTCATTTATTATCTACATGAATTTCAAACCCTCACATTCAGTGAAATTGAGAGAATCAAGAGTACAATTTAGAGTACAGCCATCCCTGATACAGGCAAGCAAGGCAATTGAAAGACTATGTTCTAGACCCCAGTTATGTCCAACTAAAATCAGACCATTGCTTGACTGTCCAGATTTGTCTTACATGGATATCACTTAGGTACATTCCAAAGAGTGTCAGATTGTTTCTGAGCCATTGTTTCATGGTTTTCTGCTCATTTTTAGTATTAGTATCTTAAAATAATAAAAATACTTATAGTCAAAAAATCAAAATGTTTGGGTTTTTATGTGTTGTAAATTCTAGAAAAACAGAGGTTCTGCTTAAAACAGAATGGTTGGTAAGTACCATACCTGACCATCACTACTACCAATAGCAGAGTGTAGGACAAAGTCTGGAGGAGCAAATACATCAACCAATGCTACAGCATCATCTTTTAGACTGGAACATAGACTGATGATAGCAGACTTCATGATTTCTGCAGGATTACTTCCACTGACATAACCACCTAAAATGAGTAAAGAAATTCCATACCATGAAGAGACTCTTTAGATTGTTAGTTAGCTAGTTAGTTAGAAAGAGTTTTACAGCCCAGTTTCCAACCTAATGGTTCCAGTCGAGCAGGCCATGGCCTTTTTTCCAGTTGTGGCTCACTGGCTTGTTTTCCCTACTTCATTGCTTATGGGGAATATCATGCACAGTGGCAGGAGGTTCCTTTTTTAAGAAACTCTTATATCTTATTTGCAGGCAAGAACTCCTTTTCTAGAAATTTTTGCAGGTCTCACATATTGAATTTAATATCATTGTTGAGTTGTATCTCTTACTACCATTCCCATAGTGCAGAGACATTGTGTTTTCCATGGCTGGGCTTGATCTCATGACAGATACTAATGGCTTTGTGTATGTTAAATTGCCCTGAAGATGAAACATATTTGAACATTTGTTTGACCACTTGACAGAGTCTAAAGGTTGCTTTTATTACAGTTGTTTAGTACTTAATGGGAATGGGACCTAAGGGCATGGTTTCTGACAATGAAAATATGGGGGTGACCATTCCTAACAAATCATAGAATATGAGAATATATGATGAAACTTGCTTTTTTCAATAATATTAGTACTGACATAGCAGGGCTATATATGGCTAGTAGACATTGTGCAATCTAAATACAAGTGTAGAAAAAGACGGTCTACCCAGAGACAGCTACTTTGATTACATAGTTTGCTTTCATGTGATGTAAAAATTGGTGGGCCATAACCACTGCTGGGCAAAAATCACATTATTTTAGTACAAGAGTCAATAGGTTGTCAATTGCTTCTCAGCTAGCTACATTAGCTAGCATACTAAACTAGTTTTTGTCCATCAAAAGGGGTACGTGGTCTGTTACATAAGTAGAAGGACTCAACAGGCCATAACCCACTTACCTTGATACAAGACAGAAAGATGTTTCTGCAAGCTCCACAGACCAAAGAGAGCACACAGCTTGGTGAGGACTTCTACAATTTCAGGAGACAATGCTGGGTCCTTGAGGTAGTTGTAAGCGGACACCAAACAAGTACGCTGTAAATTGTAATGCATTTGTGTAACTTCAAAAATTAAATGCCTTCTACAAAATGGATCAGCAATCTGAATTTCAGCCAGGAATCACAATACATGGATTTACCTTGGACGAATTACTGCTTTTTTCTGGCTCACCATGGCAGATTGGGCTCACCATGGCAGATTGGGCTCACCATGGCAGACTGGGCTCACCATGGCAGATTGGGTATTATGTTGGGAATTGCACAATTACAACACAGCCATTTTTATTGATTAAATTTTATAAATTTCACTGAAATTTGATTATCTTCATGAAATGTATCAATTACTTAAAAATGTCATGCTCCAATGATTTTCATATTAAAATGAAGAATGCACAGAGATCTTTCCAGCAGTATTAAAAACTCAATATGGCCCATAGCCCACACAATACCTGACCTGTCATGCTGCATGGGTCCCACATTATTAAGACTGGGATCAGGAACTGAACTGAGCTCAACTTTGTACATCCTTGAATTTATGCAGAGGATTTTAAGTTATGGCTCTGGCCATAGCTTCAAGCATGACTTGAATGAAACCCTGCTGGCTGATTACATATTTGTTTCAGTTCTGGCAATAAACAATCAAATCCAGGGTTCAAAATTTTAAATTTGCTTTCCAGTGCTCTTTTCAAATATTTTGGAAAAATGTTGTTCAATGCCCTCTTTAAGAAAAATTTACTGTGACTGTTTTGGTGCTCATAGGGGCTTGTCATCCTATTACCTTCATAGCAGGTATCAAATATGTCAAATAAGTTTCTTTTTTAAGTACTTACTTTTACATAATCAAACAATAACACCATAAGCTTATTTCCCTGAATACATTTACCAAAACTGAAATTGTTCTTGACAAGTGATTGGTTCTTATAAATAAATATTAATTTCTGCAATGAATGTTTAATCATACCGTCTTTCTGTGACCAAAATGCCTGTGCACAGTAACTCAACTGGAGTTCTTTGTTACATGAACCTGAAGCAGGACAAAGTCACACACCTAATCCCAATGGTTGTGTTTATCTGATCTGTATCACGATCAGACTTGATTTACGCAATCTTGCATTGAAAATTTGCTATTCTTGTTTGTTGTAATCATAAATACGAAAGGTTAATAGTACAAAATGTTTAAAAAATTGGCCAAAGAAATTCTGTGAAAGTTACCAGACAATAGTATTAAAAGTGCAGCCAACATATCGGCAGGAGGAATACCCATCTGCTTAGAGGACAGGTCATCCTAAACCTCCTTCCTATTAAAAATGCAAGATCAAGTCCCCCATCACTTTCATGAATTCTGAACACCGACTATGACCACAACTCATTGGCATCATCTAATAATTTCATCCAATAATTTGTTTCTTAAAAATAATTACTATTTGAAATAGAACTATAGCTATCTGAGGAAAAAACTAGGTGCAGTTGTTAATACATGTTTTGGAAGAAAGAAAAGTTCTTAATAATTTGTCCAACAATGACATGAGAAAATTTTCTACAACAACAGATTTAAATCTAAAACTGAGCAACTCTCAACTTTAAGATAGAAGGAGTGAGAGAATTAATTTCCTCACCTCAATGTAGGCACGTGAAAGAGAGTGTAAATAGTAGACTTGAGAGTCATTCCTTGCTGTGAAGGCATCTTTACCAGACCTTAGCTCTCGCTGAAGCTTGTGGGAACTCTCTTTTAACAGGTAAACTACCAGCCAATCATATGCAGCAATGCACACTATTAAAAGAGAACCAGACCAAAAAAAAGCTTAATTATCAATTATACTTGAACATTGGCTCATTTTTACCTTCTTCCTGGTACTTGTCTTTTGGTATCCCATCATTTTTTTCACAGGTAACTGAGTTCACAACACTGATTTGACAAAAGTTGTTTTTATCTAACAGAGAAAGATTCTGAGAACACTTCCATCAAGCATTAGCAATATTATTTTCTGTGCAATTGTATGGCTATTTACACGGCAAAGTGTCTATCCTTTACTTTTCTACTTCTTTTGCTTCCATACTGTACTTTGATTTGTACATAACATAACATTGTTAACTTTGTTTCTAGGAGTGTGACTTGCAGGGGGTCTAGTAGTTTTCATTTCACTTAATGTCATTCTAATTTTTCATCTTTTACTGAACTTTATCACTGCATTTACATCATCAAAAGTATCGATAACTGTTCCAATCATCTGACCTTTCCCACCGGAAAATGACACTTACTTTAGTGCTACTTTTCTTGACTTTTGAACAAGTTGTGTGTTGATGGTTGCTTGAATTAAAACAACCTTGCATGCTATTGAAATATATTACAGCTTCACCTGTGTTCACTATTAGTTTATATACTCATAGAGTTAAGCTATTCTTCACCATGTTCAACATATCCCATGTTGTATGAGTAGTTCCAAAACAAGTCCTTTAAATAATGTCTCTAACCTTTAGGGTCTTTTACATCCTGTTCAGTTGTTGCTTGGAATGTCTGAAAGACAATATTCTTCATGTTGTTGAGGAAATCCACACTTCCCATTGGAGATTTGATCTGTTTACCTATTGACAAATAGTATAAAAAGACTTCATGTCAAATCACAAGCAAGCAGATTTGAGATTTGATAAAATTCCTCTGATAACAAATCTAATCAAGAGGTGGCATGAATACCAACTACGTGCTCATTCAAGTATTTCATAATAGCCGTGAAGGTTGATATTTGATGGCAGTTATCCCAAATTAAACTGAGAGGTGATCTAACTTTTCAACACACGATGAATAATTTGATCCCCCATTTTGTCAGCTTTTATTCAAAATTTGTTGTTAGTTTTAATGGAAACCCCAAAGTTGTTGGGCTTTTTTTGCCCCACAATGGTCATCAAAGCTGCTACTTATTGATGAAGCTAATTGGTGTAATAAACCAGTGGTGTAAAATTTAATTGTGCACTGCAGTGTTTTCCTAAAACCTGCAGTAGCTATAATGGGTTTCAGCAAAGGCAAATTTTTCTTTGGCTGCTGAGAAACTAAGAAATAAAAGAAACAAAGAAAATAATCATGACACATCCAGCAATATGCAAGAGAAACATTCAATGACTTGGTACACATTGGGAGTTCAAAATTTGTTTTACTCTATTTTCACAAGAACAAACTTTCTTCTATCAATAATTTCATACTATGTGGAAGGAAGGTTAAAGCAACTTTAAGCATGCCTATTATGCATGGATATGTATCAGACATAAATTGTAATACATCATTCTAATCCATAAGTATAAGAAGACATCATCTTAAAAGCACAAAAAAATGAATATTCATAGATTTAACTATTTCAACAGCTAGGTCATTGAGGTAGTTTAAAGCATGCCGTTGTTTAATATTTGCTACTATAAACCATTTGCTACTTCTTTGCTTTCTTCAGAAGTATAGAAACAACTGCTGCCAGCAACACTATGAATATTCATGACTCACCTTGTTCAATTGCACTGGCTACATCCAGCAAGTAGTTGCCAGTTTGCTGTTGTAAGACATTGTTATCTCCTTCATAGGTACAATTAGGGTCATTGTCATCCCTCAGGGTTCCCAATCGATTTACTAAAGAAAAAAAAAATACAGAATATATATGTTAAGGAAATATGATAATCTATAACAAGAAGAAAAGCACCTAGTCAAGTTTTCACTATTGAAGTACCTTACTTGTATTTGACCAAGGGCCAACAGGAATACATCCAATCTGGCAAGCACCAAGTACATTGTGCCTCTAATGTTACTACCCAAAAGTAGCTTCTTTGTCTTTTGCTTTAGATCAAGTGCAGTAATTACTCTTTCAATCTAGTCTAGAATGGAGCCATGCGCGACGGACTGATGATGTCTGAAAGTCCTAAGGTTGGCCAGTCATTAAGTGTTTTCCATTGAGGACTGGCATTTGGTTTCACAACAGAGCTTTGCCAGAGAGTCAGGAGGACTTTAGAAAAAGTATTAATACCCACAGAAGCAGATAATAGATTTCACACTGGTATCCAAGCAGTATATAATGTAACAATGGTGTTGGATAGGGTACTTGATTGTCCTTTTACCTGATCTGTATGGGTCATTCTATGAATCAGTTTGGACATACTACCCATAGCAAATTTTCAAAATGATAGCTACTCCTAAACAACCATGAATTTAGCTTTGTTTAATTTAACTCCTTCTTGGAGTAGCATTTAGTGGCATTTACCTGAAATAAGTTTTAGCCAGGCTGCAAATGGTTAGGTATTTCTTTTAAATGCCACAGGCCTGCCGCACTGCAACTACTTTGTACACTGGTATGATTCAGAAAACTGGTATTAATCATGGCTGGTAATTTGGTACATTTAGCTTCACACCTCCTTTTAACATCAAGAGATATGTCTGGAGTAAAGTGTCATTTGTGATGACACTGTGACTCAACCCACAAATAACCAAGATCCTTCAATAATAGCCAGCTCACCCAACAGATAACCATTACCATACAGTGACAGCTAGAAATTCAGAAATAGCTATGATTGTAGAGTGACAGCTACTCATCCAGAGATGACCCTGATCATACAAAAGGAGCTAGAAATCCATTTCTTTGATTGTACAGTGACTGACAGCTACTCACCCCATAGATAACCATGTCCTCCACACGCCTCTCTGCATTCTTGTATACAATCTCTCGCAAGCCAAGATCCAAGGGGCTTGCTGGAGCTGGAGAAAGCATGAATCTCTCTACCAAGATCAGCCTTGACAAAAAAAAAAAAAATAATTTCAATAACAATGTAAACCACCAGAAGAAGGACTTTGCTGTTTCTCCATTTCAGAAAAAATGTGGTCCATTTCTCCTTATGCCTTACATCAAAGATGGAAATTCCACCAAATTGTAAAGGTCTAGTTCCTCTTTCACATGCAGAGTTACATTTTTGCTTATCAATTCCCTTTAAATTTATTGCATTCACAGATTTAGACATCAAGCTTTGATACAGATATATGGTGTCCTAATAGGTAAATGAGCAAGCCCACAAGTTCCAAATTTAATTCACCTGTCTCTGTGATTTATCTCCTGTCATTCCTGCCATGGCATTCTCGCGGAAGAAAGTGAAAAGATTTTTGCTGGCAATGTGCATCACATAAGCCGCTGCAACATATGGAATCAATCGCCATTGCTGAAATCATCAAAGACAAAAAAAACATTCTGATATTGCATTTATAAACAAGTCATATCGATATTAAAAACAGACACAGTTCTAATGAGTACACTTTGAGGTGATCAGCACAAATTTATGAATGAATGGAGTAATAGTTATTAAATATTTACAGACTCCACAGCTGACCTCTCAGAAATAAAATAACAACAAACTTATGATACCTAGAAATTTTGATAGGTTCAATTAATGTCCCAAACTTACAATGTAATCTACTGTCATGTTTAAGTAATATAACACAACTATAAGAATGCTGCATAGCTCATACTGGTTTCACAAAATGTTATATCTCTGCAAAATAAAGCCAAAGTGTGACATCCAGCTAAGGTGCTTGATTTATGCCGTTTTGCAAGGACCAAAATTTTTTAGTTCATGGATGACAAAGTGAAGTGGATTCATTATTAAATCTGAGCCTCATTCTTGGTTGTAAATGCTTTAAAGTGCAGTGTATGTGAAACTGTAACATACCTGAAAATATACAAAAAAGGGCAACTTCAGTGCACTATGCTCAAGTGGTGCACGCAATATTTAACATGAAGCCCTTTAATTGGATGATTCCTTCACATATTGCCTCATATTAGGCTATTCATGTAAAGGTAGTTCCATTGTTCAAGTTAAAAAGTTTTTTTGGGGGCTCTTCATTAAAATGGAAATCTCCCTATTTCAGGGTCATGTTGGTTAGTCCAGAACAAACGTTGATTTATACTTAACTTACTTCCAATCCTAAATTACATTTACCTGCAGCTGATATTCCAAAACAGGCAATTCCTCATCCTTGGAGGGGCCAAACTGCTTCCTGACAGCAGAATAACGGATGGCAATGGTGATGGCTGATTTGATGTTTGAGACTCCAAAGTCTGTAATTCCAACTCTGCCCCCAGACAATGCACCTAGGGCTGCTCCAAATCGTTTGCTGGGATCCTGCAGGAGAGTAATGAGCAGTTGTCACCAGTGGCATAGCCACGGGGAGGGTTTGGAAGGGGGTCAACCCACCCCCCCCCCCCCCATGACCCAACCTTGCAATGAAAAAACACCTGAAATAGCATTTTTTCTTTCATTCCTTAGACTTTTCCCTCATATCATGCCTCAAACCCCCTATGAAACCAAAACCCTCCCCATGGCACAATCCTGGCTACACACCTGGTTGTCACACACTCAAGAGTAGTGCGCATGACTTACACGATACACTGAGCACAAAGCTTATAAGCAGTAAAACACACACACACACACACACACATAAAGAGAAAAAGAGAATGGGTCCTTGGGCTCATACACTTGAGAACCCATGTAGTTGTAATGTGATGAGGTTCTCACAGCTTTTGAGACATCTGATATTGCTGAAATGCATACATCAAAATTTGAGCTAATCCCATGAAAGGTCTACAAATTATATCAAACTCTGTGTTACTACAAAACTTTGTGGCCATGAGTGTTTGCAAAACAAATGTGTTAGTTCAAAAGTCACCAGAGATAACTTCTCCATAATAGTCTTTACCTTGTAAGGTGTAACATATTTTCCATCCTTCGAAACAGACCCTGTTTTGTCCAACAAGTTTTCCCGAGGTATCCGGACATGATGAAAAGCCACAAATCTTTAAAAAAAAAAAAAGATTTGACAGTCACCTCTTTGAAATAATATATGTACTTTATTGAATTCAGCTTTATGGTCTATATTCACTTTTTACTAGAGTACAATGCAAGCAGTTGTGGACTATGCAACTATCTTTACTCAGTTGTAAACATAGATGTTTATATTAGCAAGCTATTTCAGAGAGACAAACTTTTAAATTTTCTAACAGGAAACAATGTTACAACATTTTACAAAAATGTAGTTAAATTTGTAGGTTACTGAAATCATAATAGATGCACAAGGGTTTAGTTACAGAGAAGTGAGAAAACTGAAGTTAAGATACTGACCATGGCTAGTATAGCAAGATGCCACTTGGACTTCTACATTTTACAAACTACAAGAACAAAGGGATAATATCTACAGTCCCTTGTCCCGCTGGTCCCCCAGGGTCCCATGTGATCCCTTCTCCTGACCCCTTGAGTGTAAACTTTACCCTGTCCCCTACATTCTAGGCAATGACCCTAATACCTAACTTAATACCAATAATGAGTTGGGGGACCAGTAAGACAGGGACAAATGAGATGGAATAATGAAATGAGGGAATATTGACACAGGGACTAATGATACAAAGTAAGCTAATTGGGGGATCAATGAGATGGGGGATACAGCTGACCTGCAAGCAAGAAGCAGTTAGGTGGTCGGCTGTGATAAATCTGCTGGTATCATTCTAATGCTCCCTTGCAAAAATGCCTTAAACAATAAGACCTTACCCATTGTCAAGACCATTCTGTCCAAGTTTCATTCCAATGTCACCAACTAATACACCAGGGAAAGGGTTGTGGGTGACTGGATCTCGGATTGGGACCAAAAAATTGTGCAAACCATGACAGTGACCATCAGGGGTGTACAACTGGGCATAAACAATCCCATGAGTGGCTGTCTTGCCAAGCAAACCAACCCAGCATTTAGTTGCTTCGTAGTCTGGTGTATGAATTATAAACTCCTGTGGAGTGTGAAAGATAAAAACACTAACGATCACATAAACCACATGCACAGAGGATATTTTAATTTCATGCCACAACTTGTAGTCAAAGTATACTTTTTTATAAAAAAAAAAGTAAGAGATAATATTCTTATAATTTTCAGTTCACAGAAATATGCTTATAAGAAAACTACTGGTGTAAAAAGATTCCTGAAACCCTTAAAAATTTTCCAAGTTCTTGACCATTCCAACCACAGTGACCAAGGACAAAGGTTAGGCCTAGCAAAATGGGTTCCCTAAAAATTTTACTCCAGACTTCCAATTTTTAAAATTAGGGAAATTCCTGAACTCTTACATCTCTGTAATATTTACTAGTCTTTCCAACTGTAAATTATCCATTTTACCGAAAGCTTATTATTCCCCAAAACTCCCTAGTTAGGGAGTCTACGAGCTCCAATACAAACATCCTAGGAAGCGTCTGGCTAAAAACTAATGGCACCCTGGTAACCCCTACACAGAGAGGATGCAAGATACCCTTACCCTACTTCTTACTTCCTTTTGACTCATAGTGTTAACAAGGTTTGCTAAATTGTTTGTTAAACTTCTGATGTATTTCTCATTATTGTAATATGCAAAATTTCCAAAAATTCTCCCAATACAGAAAGGGGAATTTCCCTCCAACTGCCAAAATTTCCCTGCAGATTCCCAAATTTCCCAGGAAGGAGCCTCCCAGCTTTTCTCCTTTTCCACCCAAGGAGCTCAACTAGTCCAAAGGGGTAATCCTAACAAAATTCTTACATTAACTCTACATATAAAGCCATTGATTTCTTTGATGGTGTCCCAAATTGGCAATCAATGAAAGTTTATCCCTGATTAAACTGGGACTTCACTTTTCAGACAAAAACTCCTGCTGTTTGGACTGTATTAACCTAATTCTGCTGAGTTGTTGAGGTTTTGCTTTTTCATGCAGTATGGCAGCCCCCAAAGCTATGCAAACTTGCTGTTTTACTCAACAGTTAACTTGAGCCATGAATCCTTCACTGGACTGTAATTTGGAAAAGAAGCATTCCTTTGCAATAAACCTTAATCATCACCTTGTAGTGATTAAAGACATAAAATTGTTCACCATTAACATTCTGCATTAGTCTTGTGGAATTTCCTGTCCACATTTATCTTTGGAAAGATATCTCCCCAACTTATTGGCATACAGTATATGCAAAGGACAACCAACCCAGCTGATATTTGGACCATTGTATACGACCCATGAAATGAGCTGCCTACACTCTAGAAGTCCTGAGCAGATCCATGGGAACCTGACTTCATATTTATTTATGAGGCATATATAGCAAGCTGATCAAATAAGTTCAAGCTATTAAGTTTCATCAAAATTTTGTCTTTATAACATACTGTAAATGTATAGTGAAATGAAAATCATGGATTATGTGAAGCCTATTACATACATGACTCAACCTGTGTATACTCTACAAAATTAAGATATATATTATTTATATACCTTTTATTATTATTTCATTATTACTATTATTAAAATTAGAATTTTCAGGCGTTCTATTGAAATCACACCCCTCAAAAAATTAAGGAGTGGTAGGTTTACTGTTTTATAAGTCTTCAAAAGATTTGTATAGGCTCACATTCTCATGCAGGTGTGCAAAGAATTACACCCCTAACAGTGATTTGAGTATATATTATTTTAGTAATGGTGTGTATGGTGTGTGATTGCTTTCACATGACTCAAAATTCAGGGCGCATTATATTGTAACGACGGGCTAAGAGCCCTTGTTATTTTGTTATTTAAAATTATGCTTGTTACATACTACTTGCAAGTTGTCACAGTCTGTATGTAAGATTTCGTTTGTCAGTCAGTGCAGGCCAGTTTTACCCTGGGAGTGGGTTGTTTTCATACTTAAAGTTGTTTGTCAGCTGGATTAAGTTATTTTTGTACTTGGGCGATTATTCTATCTCTGTCAGTCATGGTCACCTTTTATTCAACTCACGTGTACTGGCCATGTGTAGCGTAAGCCCCAGATTAGTGCTCCGTGCATCACAGGGCTTGAATGGGCGCACTAATTGGATGTATTGTGTACTCGTCTGGGTGTCTCTGGCCCAGACGTTAAGCTGTATTGCTAAGGTTTGGTTTTTAAGGGGAAGTCGTAAACAACTCGGGGAGAAAGCCAGTTAGCCGGTGTCTAATAAAGACGCATTTTAGGAGAGACAAGGAGGACAATTCAAAGTTGGACGGCAGGCTCCACACCCTGAAGCCGCCAACTTTTACACTCCATCTGGCAGGCTACATTACAGTGATATTGCCATCTTTATTTCGAGTTTCCAAGATTCCTTCATTGTGTTTTTCAGGACCATCTGTCATTTTTAGTGTAACTCAGTTTTAAGAATATACAGACCAACCGAATTTCCACTTTCTGGCGTCATTTTTCGGGTGTTCCTGTTTCTCTGGCCGATCAACTGAAATACGTCACCTCAGGCCAAGACCCCCATCCTGCTGGCCTCACGCTACCAATCCTTAAAGCAACCCCCCATATTCGTTACAATATAATAGCTGACAGGACAATTTAGAGAAATGATATATTTAATTAGGTTAGTTCTGCCAAACTTACCTCAGTTTTTGGATCATAGGTTGCCGTCGTCCTCATAGCCTTTGTGTTGGAGCCATGTGAGAGTTCAGTCAGGCAGAAACAGCCAACTGCCTATAGAAAATATATGTATGCAAAGAACATTAATTTCACAAAACTCCCTGGTTTGGGAAATAGACTCAAGAATTCTGAAAGATGGAAACCTTTAACAAAGGTTTATTTCTGATGGTAAGCTTCTATGTTTGGATTGCTGCTTAAAAAAGTTATTCCTCTTCATATCACTGGAATGTACAATGCATTGAAGTACATACAACATGTCCCAAAATATGAGTTATTTTAGGATAATGTCAAATCATTCCAAACACGATCCACTACAAATAAAGGAGGGTCTAATACTGTATTGTTTTGGGTTCTGGACTGCATGCAAGCTCTCATTTTCACAAAAAAGTTTGCACTCTTAATCTTTCAAGATGTATATATTTGTAATAGCTTTCAGTCATATATGCTAGGTTTGCAGCTTGTTAATCCCTATAACATCCAACAAACAATTTCATGCAAGTTCAAATTTATCAGAATGGTTTGTAAAACTAGAACAGCAATGCTGTTGTGAAGCTCACGCAACCTGTTTTGTCTGTTAAAAACAGGAACTCAAAGTTCAACCAAATTTTATCTGTTTCCTAAAGCTAGTTACATTACAAAATTAAATGCAAGGAAGTAAAGAATAGTGGTGACAAAACATTTGTGATTTACATGTAGATCTACATCTGATATCGTTTTATGGTAGATCTAAATATCACTGTGATTTTCTCAAATCATGAAAGCCTGGACTCAGTCTGTGTGTCTTAAAGGCATTAGGCAGTAAGATAAGATTAATAACTTATGTATGGTGTACCGGTAAATTGCTCAAGTATTGCAAAGTTCATTCAGTTGTACCTACAAATCCACAAGTAAACACTTCATGGCTCTGTACTGATTAAAATAAAACACAGAGACTCAAGAAATTCCTGTTGTACTGTGCTTGTTGAACTCAAACAGTTATGTTGGTATTGCTTGGCTTGGCAAATTCATGATAAATTGAACAGAACAGAATGAAAATTATCCCCACCATAGATAAGCAGGGAGGTGTTATTAACACCTCCCTGGTTACAGCTTACTCTCTCCACACTAGCTGACCACAGCTGATTATTAGACTGCCTGCACAAGCATACAGTGACAGTACTGTGTGTGAATGCTTTATTCAACCAGCTGTAACATGAACCATTTAAATAGCCTGCATATATGGGCAAGATAAGAACTGACCACACAACCGAGCACACTGCTATAAGTGCAATAAATAAACAACTAACCCATCTGCAGGCAAAATGAACTCAGCCCTAATAAAACAGCTTTAAAACACAACTTAAATTTCCTATATTAGAATGCAAGTAGGTAGGTATGAATGCTCTCCTCCAAAGCAATCATACACCAAAATTTTGGCCCCAAATCTCCGAAAATGAGGAAGAAGAAGACTTTTGTTAAAAAGTTGATGCCATCTGCCCCATTTGATAACCTCACACATGTGTACATGTGTGAGCTAAAAAGCAAATGTGGGCAGTGATGTTTGAAGCTACAAGATTCAGCAAATGTGAGGTGCCAGCTCGATTCATTTATCTGAAAGTCATAACAAAGATTCTTGCAAGAGCAGTCTCTAGTTGTCTTATCTGAAGAAAACTTCTACAATGAAAAGATTCCAAATTTGACTCAAAATGTTGAATTGAATGCTACACAACTTATGGGTGTACTTTTACTATATACCTTTTTATGTTTCTTTCACACACCTGATTATTGGACATTTTTAAAACAACTGACTCAAAGTTAGAGTTTTACTTGCTGATAAGTGACAGTAGTTCTGAAAAATGTGGGACTTCACTCCAAACTATATTTTACATCCAAGAATTTTAATAATTCACAATACGTCTTTTCTGTATATAGAGATATTCTAAGTACATGACTTGTTGGGTGGGTAAGTTGTTATAGACATGGTAGGATGAGACTTATTTCAGGTCTAGAATGCACAACCCAGCTTGTGATTGCCTAATTAAAACAAAGAACATAGTAAGGCAAGGGTATACTTCACCTTAAAGTCCATCATCTCATGTGCCAGTTTTTGTAAATGAGGCTTTCCTGTTTGGAAGAGGGTGCTTGCACACAACTAAAAGATAAAGAGAAAAAAAGTGAAATCATATTGATTTTTAACCATGGGATGAAAATGCCCATAAAGCATAATATCTTGAATAGTTCAGCAAAGCTCCAGAAACTTGTCATAGTGATGGTCAGTAACTTGCATATTCTGTGGTTTCAGTCCAGCCAGTTGTGAATGACGACACAACTGGCTGGAGCCACTAGACTAAAATCATAGAACGTGCAAGTACTGACCACCACTAAGACAACTTTCCCAAGCTGTGCAGAGCTACTTTGGATTGTAGGCCTATGGGCACTTAAATCTCCTGATAGCTGCTGTACTTTCATAGCTTTACATGGACATGTTACTCATACAGTGTACATGCAGCTTTGATTTATTACTGTAGCAAATACCATACAGGGGCAAAAATACAGTAATCCAAGGTCAACAAGGACAAGGTCTTCCATGACGACCAGTATAGCCCAATGGTCACTGAACTAACTACCAAAAATTCTGTCAATAGAATTTTGCTCTTGAGTGTACTAAATTAATTGACCCAACCACTTTGCAGGCTTCGACAAATCCCCCACCTGACAGTCCGGGACAAGTAAAAAGTTACTCGGGCAAGTACACTGCTCAATGTCGTAGCCCACTGGGCAAGTACCATAGGAAAGTCTCCACAAGGGCATATTAAAAATGGTAAAATAGATATGCACACGGACAAGGAGACTTAAAGAACAGATAACCCGATGGAAAAGTAACAAGAAAAGAATTTGTCAAAGCTTGCCACTGTGGGATTGTACTCACCTGCTCTGATCTACTTATTGTTCCTATTTAAAAAACATTTCAATTGTTGTTATAATCCATCAGTCACTCAGTACTTCAGAAAATCAATTTGCAGTTATTTAAGGACCAATTTGTGTAGTGAAGCCTTCAATGTCTGCTAATGTTACCAACTCGGGTAGAAATTTAATATCCCCTTTCTGGTCCATAAAGAGGGAAGTTGGGTGGTATTCTTTATGGGCATAGATGATCGTAATGTTCACGTAGAGTGCTACAGCTAGTATACAGTACCTGATAATGGCCTTGTTGTCTTCCCATAATCGAGATGCTGTACGAATGTGTGTGACGTATGTATGGTTATTCTAAGTAACCTAATTTGCATGTTATGTTTGTTTAGACACCTGTGTATGTGTATGATGTTTCTGTTATTTACGTAAATGAGTTGTAGTTAGTTGATCATTTTGTAATAGTGATCACGAGCTGGCATTCTGGTGCCACGGTTCCACCAAGACACAGTTGAGAAATATATGCACTCGTTATGCACGCAAGACATCGTGTAATTCTCTTATTTACTGTTTTACCCTAAGTTCTGGCAACGCCTCACCCCTCCACCGAATAAGGAATATTAAGGACCCTACTAAATACACCGTCTTAGGACACGTTACAGCTGGTGGCAGCGGTGGGATTCTCTCACGGTCACATGGTTTAATTTACGGTAATCAATGCAGAACCTGTAAGTGTAGTCCTTTTTCCTCACCATAAACTATAGGGGCAGCCCAGGGGCTATGACTTTCTTCTACTGTATTACGTCCGTCTCCAAAAGTTCATCTACCTGTTTCCTAATTTCTTCTCTCATGTATGTTACTGGCCCAAAATGCGAAGTGACATTATAAAACATTGCCCTGAATGTATTTCATGTGAGTCTCGATGAAGCCCAAATCCATCTTTAAAGGCTCCTTTAATAAGTTTTGTAGCCACAAAGCCTTTCAAAATTGTTTTTGCGGACATAACAGAACTTCCCATAACATCTAAGGGTAATCAGTACATTTTAGTTTTGATGGATCATTTTACTAAATTTGTCAATATTTACCCAATGCCGGACCAGAAGGCAGATACAGTTGCCCGTCTTATTTTTGAGAATTATGTAAGAGAACATGGTGTGCCCTTAAGATTGCATACAGATCAAGGGAAACAATTTGAAAGCGACCTAATTCAGACATTATGTAAGAAGTTTGGGATTCAAAAATCTAGAACTACACCCTACCACCCTCAGGCAGATGGTCTAATAGAAAGATTCAACCGTACCCTCAAGGAACAGCTTGGAAGGTACATAGCGACAAACGGTCAGGAATGGGAAGACCATCTTAAGCAGCTCGAATTTGCCTACAATACATCTAGACATAGCAGTACCGGATTTAGCCCCTTCTTTCTTGTTCATGGGAGAGAACCCTGATCCCCTGCCTCTACATGGTTAGAAATGTCTCCCCCTATGACAACGGTTCCTCCAACATTCAGTCCTTCCGACTATGCCTTATCCCTTCACGAATGGCTTAAGCAAGCTTTAAAAGAAATTGGTGAATCTGGCGACAAGGCAAGAAACAGCCAAAAGTCAAATTATGATCGAAAAGTAAAGTTTGAAAGTTACTCCCCTGGGGATAAAATTTGGGTTGACTTGCCAAGAAACAGCAGATTAAAACTGGCTCCTAAATGGGAAGGACCATTCATGGTGATGAAAGCAATTCAAAATGACTCTGAAGATCCATCTGTTGTGTATCAAGTATGTAATTTAGAGAACCCCTTAAACCTCTTTGAACGGTGCATTGTAATAGGTTAAAACCAAACAAAGCTAAAATGCCCGACAAAAAGCCACAAGAGGCAAAATCAAATCAAACGCATCAACAGGGCTTCCCAAATCCACCTCATTCTGCCTTGTCAGGATCTTTACCCCTTGGATTGCCTGATAAGTAGGTGGTAGAAGAAACTGTTGCCACCCGTCCCCAGGAGAATGTCCAGCAGACTGAGCCCAACTACCCGGTGTAAAGAATAACACGGTCAGGGCGCCAAACAGTGCTTCCTGCTCGTTTTAAAGATTTTGAGTTGTATCACCCTTGATTTATTTAAATTTATATGTACTTTAAATTATATGAGACTTTCTTGCAGTAGAATGTAGTCCAATCTTATTAGAAATTTTCATTTTCGTGACCACAATTACTGCAGCTGAAAGAAGTTTGATGTTTTAAGTATTACTAGAGGTAGTGCAGAATGATATATGTATACTGTATGTATTCGTGTGTATTCATGAGTCTTTTCCTTTTTCAATGTTAAAGTGGTTTGATGTGTAACGAGAACAAAATTGCCAAAGTTCTTGAACAACATTCACTCCGGCACAATAACGAAGTTAAAAGGATATAGTGCTAACCCCCCCCCTCCCATCTCGTGCAATGAAAGACTTAATATGTGAATTTTTTCTGAAGAATACTAAAATGAAATACTACGTCTATATGTACTATTTTTATAAAAAGAATTTATACATAAAAAGCATACCATGAAATATATTTTCAATAATAAGTTATATTTTGTAAAAGCAAAATTATGAAAATGAGGACATTTTCTGAGGGGCGGGGGAGTGATGTAAGAATGTGTGTGACATATGAGCAGTTATTCTAAGTTACCTAATTTGCATGTTATGTTTGTTTAGACACCTGTGTATGCGTATGATGTTTCTGTTATTTCCGTAAATGAGTTGTAGTTAGTTGATCGTTTTGTAATAGTGATCACGAGCTGGCATTCTGGTGCTGGGCTTCCACCAAGACACAGTCGAGAAATATATGCACTCATTATGCATGCAAGACATCGTGTAATTCTCTTATTTACTGTTTTACCCTAAGTTCTGGCAACGCCTCACCCCTCTGCCGAATAAGGAATATTAAGGACCCTACTAAATATGCCGTCTTAGGACACGTTACAATGCCATAGAACCTTAATGTTTCTGTATGTAATGTATCTCCGAAACTGTAGATGATACATTGGGTGGCCATTTGTTTGGCTTCCCATAAGACAACCCGGATTTTGAGCATGTGATCCTCTGTTAGGATCTTCACTGTGCCTGATATTTAAAAACATTTTTTGTTTCCATTTTCAGTTAACTATTTGAAAGTTTATAAGGTTTTTTTTTAATCAATTGGTTTAAGTTGGGCCAGCAAAAGCCATTTTTTTCAGAACTTTGAAGCTCACTGACTCATTCCTTTGCTACTATAATGATGAGCACCAAGCATAACATCTGGCAGAATTTTTTTCCATTTTTCCAAGTCTTTGTTATGACCTTGACCATGGGTCTATTTTCAGAGATGATTTCATTTTTAGATGCAGTATTAAAATTTCTCAACTCTAATCCTACAGCTTAAAGCAGAGGGAAGGACCATTTCATGCCATTCTATGAAGTTTACAGAGCCAAAATTTTCTCCCACGCCACTGTATGTATCAAATCATGGTGGTGCTCTGCTCATAAAAAAAGGCCCAGGTAAGGAACATTGTCAGCCTTTTCTCTCATCAGGTAAAGGCCACCCTAAGAGTACATGATATATTTAGAATCAATTGGTTCAACCCATGGGGCTATGACAATGTTCCCAAGGTTCACATTTCCTGAGGTTCAAGGTTCCTGAATTTTAATTGATTACATTCCCACTCCTGGGAATATCTAACCCTGCAAATAATGAACCTTGTAATCATCACCAAATCACTGAGATATATATGAAAATGGGGAACATGGAATCTTGAACCCCTATGCACAATATACCAACTAACACATGAAACAAGCTTACCATTTTATTCAAGTTAAACTTTGCACCTAAAGGCCAGTCGTACATTCCAAGTGCTTGGGACCAAGCCATGGCAGTTTCCACACTTGTCATTTTATCCATAGAATCCAGGTCATATTCGGTCATACGTTTCATCCTCTTGTGAGTTATTTCTCTGTATTCTTCAAGTGTGAATGGCAAAGAGCCCCGGTGAAAGATTGGATCATTTTCCATTGTTTTCCATATAAGATACTGTTGTATAAGAAGAAAAAAGATTTAAGGGTATGGATATAAACTGACTGGACTGAAAAGTGGCTGAGAGTCCAAATGAGCTTTAACACTTACTGCAATGAAAACACTACACCTAAGAAAAGAATTTAATGAACCAATCTTCCAGCAAATTTAATTTCTGAATTGCACATTTATGTAATCAAAACTTAAACATTATTAATGATGTAACATTACATATTTAAACCATACTATACCCCTTCAAAATTATGTTTAAAATAATTATACATTGAGTACAGAGATGCCAACTCTCCCTGATCCTCAGGGAGGCTCCCTGAAAATCCAAGGATTTTTGTCCATTCCAACTAGCAAATATGACCATCTGATTCAAGCAAGTTTTCCCCCATTGAGTTGCATGTAATTTTAAAAATCTCCCTGATTCCTGTGTGAAAACTCCCTGATTTCTGGATGTAAATGTTGGCATCTCTGTGAGTATTACCATAGCTAGCACATGCATGTATAGAGCTACATACACTGCAGTATTGCAGGGTACGAATTACTGGAATTGCCCAGGGCAGTTAGGCCTCAAAATAATGTAATTTAATAGCCCCTATAACAGAAGGCAGGGCATTTTAAAGCCAAACATTGGCTCCTCAGTTAAAAAAGACTGCATCATTTTTTCCCATTCTGGGGTAGGGTGGGTGGGTGATGTATGTAACAAGACATTGGCAGAAACTTTCACAACTTGTACAGTACATTTCTTGCATACAGCTACTGTACATATATATGTAGTTATTAAGTGCTTGTTAAATTAGCATTTCTTCTCTTCTACCATCTTCGCGGCTACATATTCTTTGCCTTCATGATAGTACCATGTACTCACTATAACAAGAGATGGAACAGAAATTTTCACTTGGCCTGTGAGCATCCTCATAGTATTATGCAGTGCCTACCATATATCACATAAGTATGGCACAGTACAGCCAAAGAGGAGGTGCTGAATGAAAATTTAGGATAAACGTTTCTATAACAGTATGTACAGTAGATGTATTTCATTAAAAAACGTCAGGCAAATTTACATAGCACAGGATTCAATGTGCTACGGTACAGTAGTGTACTTTTATCCTTTCACGGAGCATGTATCATGCATGCATTTGCATACTTTTTCCAGCCATCCAAACTACTGTATGGGTTTCTCTCAACAATGTTGACATTTTACTTTTGAGTCATACTCTACAGTATGAACATAGTTGAACATTGCAAAACAAGAAACCTTATCTTGGTGGGTACTGGTCAAGCAAGTATTGTAGAATGTTTGTGTGAAGTGCTGAAAGTCTAATAATCAGTTTCAAAAACATGTATCATGTAAATGGATTAGCAAACTGCAGAATTATTATGACCATGTAGCACATGAATAGCTGGTAAGAGGTCAAAGGGATACTATAGTACATTTTCTACTCGTGTTGGGTACAGACAAAAATATTCTAGACCATGTCCTCCAAACCCTGTCACAATACCCTTTAAACTCAGATGCATCACTTCAAAGATTGGTTGTTAGAATGTTCCTCCACCTTTCAACAAAGCCACAGAAAGATATGTACAGTAATGTAGGCACATTCCATCAGATTCCTTTTGTTTTTCTTTATGAATGTCCAGTTCATTCTTTAAATTTGATACTGTGGGAATACATGAATATGTTTTCCTGTAGATTTAGCATTACACTTTACCATATCTACAGTAAGATTATAACAAACAATAGTTGCTTAATACTTGCTGCAGCAGTACTGCAAGAATGTAGTGGTGTCCAATTAAGGTACTGTAATCACTGATTTTCCATAATGCTCCAGATCTGAAGACAAGATTGCACTTCTTTGAAAATGTGCTTTTGAACAGTATTGAGATACAGGGGATGCAGTTTTCATCTCTTATATGGGCTCATTGAGTTGATATTGGTAACTTAATGGGAGTTTTAAGGATCAATGACAATGCTTCAATACAGTTAGGCATAATGGATGAAGTTTCATAGGCAATAGTTATGGAAAAAGTTAGAATTTTGAATTTTGTGGTTTCCTGACTTGTAACGATTTTTTGGAAAACCAAATTGAAGCGTTATGTACAGTGCTCCACTTACAAAACAATTATTTCTGTGCATGTAGGATATGGGGATTGGCTAAGTTCAACCATTTGTCATTGGTATACGTAACAAAA
This sequence comes from Holothuria scabra, assembly GCA_037179385.1. Taxonomy (NCBI): domain Eukaryota; kingdom Metazoa; phylum Echinodermata; class Holothuroidea; order Aspidochirotida; family Holothuriidae; genus Holothuria; species Holothuria scabra. The sequence goes on from CM074183.1 coordinate 40,725,464, forward strand.
GAACTGAACAGGTGTAGAAAATTTGTTAAATTTCATAAGCCAACTGAAGGAGCAGTTTTCAAAAAAAAATTTTTGCCTCTGGAAAATCTAAAGCATTCATCAAACCAGAAAAATCCCTTGAATTCTCATGCTTGTTTTGATCCTCAACTATAGAACAGTTTCATACTGCAGCACTGTAGAATTGATATGGCACTCAGTTAAATGTACCACCAAGTGGTTCTGCATGTTATTTATCAGTTCATTGATCAGCTAAAGTGACTTCAATGATAATTACTGTACCAGTCTTGCAAGCAATCTTTACCCAGCTTAGTCAACCTCTAATTAGCAATCAAATAAAGTTACAACCAAACAATTTAAGCTTCAACTGACCAACCTTTGAACTGTGTCAAGCATTGTACAGTCAAGATATGCAGTAATCTACTCTAATTGTTGCAACTTTGCAAAGACTGGCAATTTGATGTTTAGACATACTCTATTTAATAATTCAAAAACTTGAATTACATTGATGTGACCTGTTAATTGTAACCCCATTCATATTACACAGTATTATATGCTTTTTTGTGAGAGGAACCTACATGTAGCCTTACAGTAGCTCATTTGGGAAAATTTAAGTACCCAAGTAGAAAAAAGATAAATACTGACGGCCATTGCTGCTTTTGTGTTCAGTGTCCAAGAAGAAAGGTATCACAACATTTCTATTGTACTGGTTATGGGCATTTTCTCAGAAGCTTCATACATCACAATACCCCAATGAACTTGACTTAAATTCCAAGGTTCCGGCAATGTGCCTGCTGTTACGGGTACCAAATATGAAAAGTAGCTAAGGGGCTTTTCCCACCATGGAAGGCACATACCTAGACCCAATGCTATCAGACCCAACTTGGTGCTGGTGTTCATGTTCAGGGGTCAGTAGCTCTGGGATTGGGATTTTGCATGGGGCCCTTTTCACTACACAGGCAAAAGCCATTTTAAATCTGATGGGGTGCAAACATTTTCAGGGTGTTACAGGCCGGCTTAGGCCATGGAAATGGCACCATACCGTTGAGGTGAATAGTACTGTAATAATAACAGGCCAGGCTACGGATACACAGGCTGTGTTAATGTTGAAAGTTTAATTACCATACCATCAGTAAAGAGTATGTGCCATGCAGCCCTGACATAAAAACTGACATCACAACTTAATTTGTGACATGTGAAAAACAAAGCAATAGGTATGTCAATTACATACCTTGTATTTGATTCCTTCTTCACCCTCCAGGTGCAGCTTCATTTCTTTCCAGTTGAAAGATGCCTTGCTGCGATACAAATCCAGTGGTCCTGCTGGCATATCAGGTATAAAACTGAGATCCATCTTGGTTGACTGGTTAATGTTTTGTGTAGTTGTCATTTTGCTGAAAAAAATTGAAATCAAACAAAATAACCAAGTGCTTTCAAATCATGAAATGCAATTCATTTGGACTGTAGTGATCGGATATGCAACAAAAGCATCTGTGATTGATTTTTACTGCTGTTTAGTGTTTGGCAAACTGGTCCAGACCAGGATACCAGATAAATGCCAACACCTACTGAATATGGAAAGTACTGTACCACATCAAGCAGAGATTTGAGAAATAACAGAACTGAGTGAAACTGAAATCAATCTCAACAGTTGGGAAAGTGACTCACTTCAGGACTGGGTGCGCAGATGTACATCCATAGAACTGCACAACCCATACAATTCTGCAAGTCTAAAGTTTACTTGAATGGCAAACAAAAAGTGCACTGGAAATATACAGTACTCCAACTTTTGTCTGAAATATTTGAAATGCTGACAATCCTTTTGCTTAACATGTACAGTGCTTGTGGATTAAACTTTCAACAACTAATCCCAAAGTTCAAATCCTATCTTCACAGCACACTTCTGCAGCATGCTGGTACGTATAAAATGTTGGCTAGCATTAAATTAAAGTGTACCTCAAGTCAAAAAAATCAAAAATATATATTAAAGATCATGTAAAATTCATTCTAACAGTCCAACTCAAATCTTCATAAAATGAGATATAAAATGTTGAAATTTGAAAACTCCAACTTAAAATGGTACTGCTGGTACATTGTACAATACTTGTGATGTCATTGTTGTACTAGCTAGTGAAATAACAATCTTCATGCTTTTTTGCTTTTCTGAAAGTTACTAAAGGTGTGACAGCACTCTTTAGCACTCTTATGAAGTGAAGTACAGTATTGCCCTTTCTTTGCAACTTGATATGCAGGAAACGAGATGCGTTCAAGTTCTTCAAAAACTTTGAATTTTAAAGGGAAAAAAAGCAAGCAATGTGAGTTGCACAACAAGAAACTCCCAATTGCAGATCTATGCACAAATGTGCAGTACTTCTAAAAGAAATTCACTTCCAGGCTGGTAGGGTTTGTACCGTATCTCATTGCACTCATGCGTCATTCTTTTCCTACTTTTATAGACTCTTTTTTTACTGGCTTTTTGTTTTGTGGATCATCAGTATTTGACACCTTTTTCTCTATAGAAGAACATTTCCCAAAGGTTCAGCCTCTTATGAAGACAGGCTGAAGCATTTTAATATTATCAGGATCAAGCACAACCTTACAGTACTCTACAGAGGCTTTCCCTTACTCCTGAATTTAGAGGACCAATTCCTCTCACCCTAAACTACAATTATTGTAGGGTCCTACTGAATTCTCAATTGGCTCAGCACTTTTATTGACAGCTAATTCAAACAATGTAAAGTGACAAAGATTAACAGCAAAAGGGTACTGACAGTGTTTTGATTACACACATAGAGCTTTTTTAACTCATCCTGAAGCAATAAACTGAGATTGTGTGTAGATGAGGATGAATTTCAGATAACTGTGGGACGGTCTTAAGTAAGGAGATCTGGCACTGTGTGGGATAAGAGAATTGGGCCTTTAATCAATTCATTAGACCTACTGTACTTGACAAGCTCCAGGAAGACTGCTCTATTGGACTGCAATAACACAATGTTTCTGTAATACCATTTTTGTTTAATTTTTAAAAACTGTGGAATCAATCCAAGCTTCTTACCTTGCGATATTGTGTTAAAATTTTTTCGGAATTTGTCCCATTCTGACCCCGAATGACCTTTGACCTCCACCAAAAATTAATTGGGTTTTTCCTAACATCATAATGCATCAACATATCAAGATTAAAATGAATCAAAGTTTACTACCTTGAGATGTAGTGTAAACCAGGATTTGGGGGTTTGACCCCATGTGACCTTTGACCTCCACGAAAATTAGTCGGGTTCTTTCTTACATCATAACACATCAAGTTACAACCTATCAAGATTGAAATGAATCCAAGTTTCCTACCATGATGTATCATGTAAACAAGGACCTCAGGTTTTGACCCCAAATGACCTTTGACCTCCACCAAAATTGATTGCGTTCTTCCTTACATCATAACACATCAACATAAGTTTGAAATTGATCGTGAAAACAAGGATTTCCGGGTTTGACCCCACGTGACCCCAAATGACCTCTGACCGCCACCAAAATCAATAGGCTTCTTTCTTACATCATTATGCATCAACATATCAAGTTTGAAATCAATCTAACTTTCCTATCTTGAGATACTGTGTAAACAAGGATTTCAGTTTTTGACCCCTTGTGGCCCCAGATGACCTTTGACCTCAACCAAAAAAAGGGTTCTTCTTCTTAGTATGGGGTATCTGTGTATCAAGTTTGAGAACTGTCAGATCTTCCCTTCTCAAGATATCGTGTAAACAAGCAAGTGTCACAAACACACACATACATACACACACACACCCACACACACACACCATCATGAATGCATAGGTTTCTCTTTTCATCGAAACCAGAAAGGGTTCATGATCATTATTTACAGTATCTACACACTGTAGTAATTTCTTTCCATACTGTAGGGTAAGGAGTGCACTCACTTTAATGTGAGTGTGTCAGATTTCGGTCCATACCCTCTTACTTGGTATCTGTACTACTCTTCTTGCCAAAATGTGATAATAATAATAATGATAAATAGTAATAATTTGTGAAGTCATTCTCTTATTGCTAGTATACCTGTAAACTTATGTTAAAGCATGTCTTTTTCTTTCTTTTCCAATTAAACTGTACCTAAATTGTTACATTTGAAATGTGTTCAAGCAGCACATGTTCAAGGTTGTCGAAAGAAGTGGGGGTGATCAAAGAAAATTTGAAGTAATGTTGGGGTCAATAACAAGAAAAGTCCCATAGAAAAGCCTAGGGCTGTGAACATGTAGCGATTAAAGCAAAAATGTTAGTCACTGCCAGATTTGCAAGTTTCAGCAAAGGTACTGTATGAACCAGAAATTTGCAAAATTCATAAATACTGTAAGAACTTAGATAGAAATGAGGTTATTCTGATTTGAAAAACACTCTTCTAATGTGGTAATTTACAGAACAGGAATTTATTTGTTTGTTTTATGAAGTGATTGCTGGCACTGGTACTGCCAACTGCATTTTAAGATTCGTTGACTGAAGATTACTAATCCAAACAACACCAACACATAGCACAATGAGGAAGGCATATGACAAAATATTACTGTCAAGTTTCATTTATTTTTAAACATGTTTTCATGTTTTAGCTCTAATAATCAGTCGTATAGCATGGGGAGGGGGTTTGGAAGGTTAGGAACCCCCCACAACCCAACCTGGCAATGCAAAACACACCTTATATAGCAGTTTGAACTCTCTATCCTTAGACTTTTCCCTCATGTCCTGCCCTCAAACCCCCCATAGACACCACCCCCACCCCCTAGACATATGACACAATCATGTCTACGGGCCTGGCTCTGATTGTGTTAACATATGACCAGAACTTATGTCATAGTTATAGGATTACGGTCACATACGCATAGTAACAAGGTTGGGTACAGTAATTAACTCACAGTAATAGGGTAAAGCATTACGAATAAACAGTACATATTGGGTACGGATTATGGTTAGGGATAGGATCTTAGGATGTACATAAATGCAAGCATAGCTATGCAAAGGTATAGGGTTACGAGTTGGCTATACTGTATGTACAGTAGGTGTATGCATGCAGAATGTACAGTTATACACAGAGCAGTGGTGTAGCCACAGAGAGGGATTTGGTGGTTAGAACCCCCCATGACTTAACCTTGCAATGGAAAAAACACCTAAAATTTTTTCTCTCTATCCTTAGACTTTTCCCTCATATCGTGTCCCAACCCCCCAACCAGGGGTGGCACCAGCTGGGGAGGGCCTGGGGGGGGCCATGGCCCCCCCATCAGGGAACACTGGCCCCCAGGCTGTCTGGGAAGGTGGGCGGTTTTGTCAGGGAGGCCTAAAAATATAAAAGATACTAAAAAAACACCCTACAAGCACTAAAGTTACTGGATGGGCGATCTAGAACATGTTCTCTGTTTTGTAAAGCTATCTCATTACACATTGGAATCAATTTTAAATCACTTCTTAGTTCTGTTATACCTCATTGCATGGAGCTTGTCCCATCTCCTCCCCCGTCGGGGAAGGACGGCAATTTTTTTGGGGAGGCCCGTCGGGGAAGGACAACAATTTTTGGGGGGAGGCCTAAGCATGAAAATTGTAAAGGACTTAAGGTACTAGATGGATGATCATGGTTTTTTCTTTATAAAGTATTTTTTTCCTTTTTTAATGCTTTTTTATGCATGTCTGAATCGGTTTTAATTACTTCTTACTAGGTCTGTTATCCCTCATCCCATTTTCAATCCGTGCATGCAAGGCCATGCCCCCATCGTGGGCGGCTACCCAACCCCTGTTGTTGAGAAATCCAATTTCGTTGGGGAGCCTTCATCAACAAAACCACCATAAAAGATGTGGGCCTGATAAACTTCAGTCACTTGGGCGACCTTCTTGATTTTGCTTACTACAAGGAAACTCACAATTCCGAATTATTATCTGAAAGATTGACAAGAGGCTGTTCATGTGGATGCAGTACCCAATGGTCTGCCATCTGGTCTGCTAGGACAACCCAATTCTCACAACAGTAATGAATATCACCAATGGCGTTTTCGGCTACACATGATACTGTAAATAGTGGTGTGAGGTTATCTCCCACATAAGTCTGACTGAGAATTTATTTGAAGGCGCCTTGTAACGTGCCATATTTTCAAATACGTTGGAAGTAAAACCATTTATAGTCTGGAGTTCAGCCAGTCACATAAAACATTTCATCTATTTTGTGGACCTTGCAATTGAATTCAACGAAGATTCTTCATACAGTCAAAACATAGTATGTTCAATTCCTTTGAATAGTTTCCCCCCAAAACGAGACAAGACCATTACATCTAGTTGTACTGGTACCTTTTATCTGGTACTTTTCTGATTATTTAACCATTTTGGGTTTTTTTCTACTGAAGTGAAACTTTCATTTCCAAGGAAAGCTCAAAATAACGACTAATCATTTCTAGTTAGAAGTCTGAGAAATGCCATTCTGGCTATCTGAGAGGCTTGAATTTTAACAATTTTCTGCACACTTCCAGCCAACCGATGGTGGCACTCTGCTTAGATAGTATTTTGGCTGAACAGATTACTTGTTAGAATAATGCATGCTTGCATATTATTCTTGTTTTTAGGGCAGTGTTATAATGTGAAAATTTCATTGCAAAAAAAAAGCTCAAATTAATGACTACTTTGTAACAAGTTACCAGCCCTGGAAAAGTCTTTTCTTGTTAGCTGGGGGTTCTCAGTTTTTCAAAAAAATTTGTGTGCTCTTTCGGGCAGGATTACATTTTTCGGAAAAAAATCTGCCGATTCCGAGATGAAATGCTCCTGTACGCCTATTTTAAAATACATAAAATATAAAACTTCAAATATATGGGAAGCTAAACTTTTTCTGTGGGAAAATTTTTCAATATGGTCCAAGGGCCTTAATCTGCCTCTTGATAATCAGTAACCCTAACAAAACTACAGATCACCCCTACTTGATTTTTCTTATAAGAAGGTCAAATCTTCTATAAAACCCCTCAGATCTGCCATAAAATTACCGTTTTTCCCATTTTCCAATTTTGATGGATACAATACTCCGTACACGAAAAGACCCAAAGCCAAATCTTCGAATCACCCCACATTCTACTGTATCTACTTTTGCTCTTAAAAGGCAGATCAGTTAATAAAGAATCTGAATTTTCATTTTTAACCTTGCCAAAAAACAAATTTTCCTATATTAAATCCCAAAATTTCTGTGTTAATAATAAGCTTCTCATTTTCAATGGGAAAAAATTACGGGCAAGCTTCTTGTCTGGCCTTGAGACCATACAGTATTAGCTAGTTACTGTAGTTACTTAGATAGGGTTTAACGACACACCAACACAAATGTGTTATAAAGTGTCACCAAGTTAAATAAAGTAACAATGTTGGGGAAAAACTACCTAAAAAGTAAAAGTAACCAGAATGCAAAAATGCATTGAGGTTTCGATGATACATACATGCTCTTTTTAATAAAATGCTACATTTGTTGTAACGACTGGTGACCCAAAGTGACCTTTGACTCAACCTGTAAGTAACTGGTTTTTCTTTTAACCAAAACATTTCTATATTCAAAAAGCCAAATTTCTATTGTGCCTTAAGATATTCTGCAAACAAGGTTTACAGAGTTTGATGCCAGGTGATACCAGATGGCCACTGAACTCCACCAAAAACAACAGGTACAGTACTTTCAACTCACCGTAACTCATACACACACTAATTGTGAAATACATCCACGTTTCGTACCTTGAGCTGTCCTATACAGGTTTTCGGAGTTTGACCCCAAATGACCTTTGACCTTTACCAAAATCAATAGGGTTCTTCCTTACATCATAATGCATTAACATATCAAGTTTAAAATCAATCTAAGCTTCCTACCTTGAGAAATTGTATTAAACAGTTTTCAGAATTTGTCCCCTTCTGACCTTTGACCTCCACCAAAATAAATAGGGTTCTTCTCTACATCATAACGCATCAACATACCAAGTTTGAAATGAATCCAAGTTTCCTACGATGATGTATCATGTAAACGAAGATTTCAGGGTTTGACTCCATGTGACCTCAAATGACATTCCACCTCCACCAAAATTAATTGGGTTTTTCCTTTAATCAAAACCCATTAACCTTAACCTATCAAGTTTGAAAGGAATCCAAGTTTTTTACCTTGAGGTATAGTGTAATTAAGGATTTCGGGGTTTGACCCCATAGGACCCCATGTGACCTTAGACTTCCATGAAAATAAATCCGGTTCTTTCTTACATCATAACGCATCAACATACCAAGTTTGAAATGAATCCAAGTTTCCTACCATGAGATATTGTGTAAACAAGGATCTCCAGGTTTGACCCCATGTGACCCCAAATAACCTTTTACCTCCACCAAAATCAATAGGGTTCTTCCTTACATCATGACACATCAACATGTCAAGTTTGAAAAGAATCCACGTTTCCTACCTTGGGATAAAGTGTAAACAAGGATTTCAGGGTTTGACCCCATGTGACCCCAAATGACCTTTGACTCCCACGAAAATACATTGGGTTCTTTCTCACATCATAACGCATCAACGTATCAAGTTTGAAATTAATCCAATTTTCCTACCATGAGATATCGTGTAAACAAGGATTTCAGGATTTGACCCCATGTGACCCCAAATGACCTTTGACCTTCACCAAAATCAATAGGGTTCTTTCTTACATCATAACGCATCAACGTATCAAGTTTGGAATTTATCCAATTTTCCTACCATGAGATATCTTGTAAACAAGGATTTCGGGGTTTGGCCCCCTGTGACCCCAAATGACCTTTGACCTCCACCAAAATCACTAGGGTTCTTTCTTACATCATAACACATCAATGTATCAAGTTTGATTTTATCCAATTTTCCTACCATGAGATATCGTGTAAACAAGGATTTCGGGTTTGACCCCCTGTGACCCCAAATGACCTTTGACCTCCACCAAAATCAATAGGGTTCTTTCTTACATCATAATGCATCAACGCACAAAGTTTGAAATTAATCCAATTTTCCCACCATGAGATATCGTGTAAACAAGGATTTCGGGATTTGACCCCATGTGACCCCAAATGACCTTTGACTCCCACGAAAATACATTGGGTTCTTTCTCACATCATAACGCATCAACGTATCAAGTTTCAAATTAATCCAATTTTCCTACCATGAGATATGGTGTAAACAAGGATTTCAGGATTTGACCCCATGTGACCCCAAATGACCTTTGACCTCCACCAAAATCAATAGGGTTCTTTCTTACATCATAACACATCAACGTATCAAGTTTGGAATTTATCCAATTTTCCTACCATGAGATATCTTGTAAACAAGGATTTCGGGGTTTGGCCCCCTGTGACCCCAAATGACCTTTGACCTCCACCAAAATCAATAGGGTTCTTTCTTACATCATAACGCATCAATGTATCAAGTTTGATTTTATCCAATTTTCCTACCATGAGATATCGTGTAAACAAGGATTTCAGGGTTTGACCCCCTGTGACCCCAAATGACCTTTGACCTCCACCAAAATCAATAGGGTTCTTCCTTACATCATAATGCATCAACGTACAAAGTTTGAAATTAATCCAATTTTCCCACCATGAGATATCGTGTAAACAAGGATTTCGGGATTTGACCCCATGTGACCCCAAATGACCTTTTACCTCCACCAAAATCGATAGGGTTCTTTCTTACGTCATAACGCATCAACGTATCAAGTTTGAAATTTATCCAATTTTCCTACCATGAGATATCTTGTAAACAAGGATTTCGGGGTTTGGCCCCCTGTGACCCCAAATGACCTTTGACCTCCACCAAAATCAATAGGGTGCTTCCTTACATCATAACGCATCAATGTATCAAGTTTGAATTCATCCAATTTTCCTACCATGAGATATCGTGTAAACAAGGATTTCGGGGTTTGACCCCCTGTGACCCCAAATGACCTTTGACCTCCACCAAAATCAATAGGGGTCTTCCTTACATCATAACGCATCAACGTACAAAGTTTGAAATTAATCCAATTTTCCCACCATGAGATATCGTGTAAACAAGGATTTCGGGGTTTGACCCCTGTGACCCCAAATGACCTTTGACCTCCACCAAAATCAATAGGGGTCTTCCTTACATCATAACGCATCAATGTATCAAGTTTGAAATTAATCCAAGTTTCCTATCTTGAGATATCGTGTAAACAAGGATTTCGGGGTTTGACCCCCTGTGACCCCAGATGACCTTTGACCTCCACCAAAATCAATAGGGTTCTTCCTCTCAGTATGGGGTATCTGTGTACCAAGTTTGAGAATTGTAAGATCTTCCCTTCTCAAGATATCGTGTAAACAAGCAAAGTGTCACAAACACACACACATACACACACACATACACACACACACACGCACATACACACATACATACACACGCACATACACACATACATACACACACACGCCATCATGAATGCATAGGTTTCTCTTTTCATCGAAACCAAAAAGGTACAACGGGGGATCAATTTCTACTACCCTAGTATGTAAACCTACAGTAGAACTGTTACATGCATAACCCCTACAGGATTTCAGCTCTCCAGTAAAAGGTTTTTGATTTTGCCCATTTGAAGGAGAGATTCTTCAATAAACAATCAAACTTTTTAATGGTCATTACAAAAGTCACAATTGTTCCAAAAATTTAAATTATTCTTCAAAATAACCTCCAGATTTTTTAGTATTTGTTAATAAGAAAAGGCAAAAATTTCTGCGTGTTACACGTGCCTCAAATTCTGCCAAGTCACGTCCCGCTGGGACTAGCTTACTGCCTCTGCTCGGGTTTTGAAATGCTGGCCCCCGTCAGACAAATCCTGGTGCCACCCCTGGCCACAGCTGGAGCACAACAGGACATAGATTGCCAAACAACCTCATTATTTGGATCTACTGTATCAAACGTCATGATTGGTTGGATGTTTTGGAAAGTAGTGATTTGATTCACCCATTGATCTCTCATGCTTTCATAAAAATAAACATGCAAGTACAGCTAGTAATAAGCCAAACTGAAAGCTAAATACTGTACACTTCGCCACAGAAAGGTAAGCTTTGGTTAGAACTCCTAAGGAAAGTACTGCAAACATAATGCTACAGGTATTTGCTGTTTTAAGTCCTACAGTACTGTCCAGATGAATGCAAAGAAGCCTCATTTTTTATTTTAGTCTTGGAATTGTGATTTGCTAAGGCATGAATTCAATTTTATCTTTAAGTCAGACTAAGGGCAAATATGTGCTCCTGTTCCTAGGTCTATTCAGTGGCAAATTAAACCAGCTAAGTACAGTACTACTTACACTGTACTGTACACACAGCTTCATAAATAAAAACTTTTCCATAGGTATATGTATAAAGGCCTACCTTTCCCTGTATAGATCTGTGTGTAACAGACATTCTGTTAGAAGCAGCAGTAGGCCTACCTATATTATTTCAAACCCCTCAACCAGCAATGGGGCTGGTAGTGCAGTCAGGAAGCACACTTGTCACGATGCTATACCCATGAGGTTGAGGGTTTGATTCCAGGTACTATCATTGCTTTTCTTTCTCCCACAGCACTAAGTATTCACTTCTTTCCACAGCATTTGCAAGTACCGCACTAGCCTCGAACAAGGCCGTGTGCTCGTTACATGGCCTACTGACGGCTCATTCCTCTCATAATACAGCCCTTGTGTGGATAGCATCCACAAAGGTTGTCACTAACAAGGATGCACAAAGCATTAAATATCTGACCTGGTTTGCTCCCTATACAAGTTTAAATTATACAATGAACGAAAAATGCCTTATTGTTGAGATCTCACTAAAGTAACTGCAAATAGAGATCACTTGGAACAAGATATAAAGAAATATCTAGGGTGGCATCATGTCGTGGTCTGCACGAGTAGCGGCCATTTTCTTTGGTGTATGATTGGATTTGAATGCAGTTGCTACAGTAAGTGACAGAAGTTCATAGTCTACACAGCATTTTGAATAATATTCACTTCTTATTGTTAGTGAATGAAAGATAGTAATATGATGACAGCTTCGCTGGTAAAGTATTCCCTCGCCCTTGTGACCTTTGACCTCTACTTTATGAACAGTTGTCAAAAACTCCAAAAAATGATCCATTGACCTACTGATACGGTCAAAATTGGCAGTGAAAATTCCGCCATTCTTTGATAAAACTGTGTGGACAACTTTTGCCAAAAGGTAAGTGCGGTGTCAGAGATCATCTGTGTGAAGTTCGGTGAGACTGAGAATATTTTGTTATTTGTGGATGCAAGAGATGACGTTCCACAGGCATCCTGGCTAGTGACTATGTTTGTGAACGTTATCTGTGCAAGGGCTGTGTTGTGAGAGGAATGAGCCTAGGCCATATAACAAGCACACAGCTTTCGGGCCAAGTCGTCCCCAAACCAACTCGGCCCCATGCCATGTCAGCCCAAAGCCAACTCGTCCCCAAGCCAAGTCATCCCCAAACCATACTCGTTCCCAAGCCTAGTTGTCCCCAAGCCAAGTCGGCCACAATATGAGAAATTATAGTGAAAAATTAGTGGGAAATAGTGACTTTGATGGATACTTCTTATAAATTATGGAAAATAGTGTCTTTCTCCTGAGATTTTCTCTTCCCACATCGGTTTTCTTCCAGTGGACAATCCTGGTAGCAATGTGAATAAATGGACGTTTCCTTAAAATCTCATAGTCAGTACCAAGTTAGACCTAGGCATACAGTTGTTCACACTGGGGGCAATGGAGCACTGAGTTTCACCTAGAGATTTGCCAACCCCACTAAAAAATGAATAAAATATGCAACTTTTCAGGTGACCTTCTTCTGACAAGCAATAGCATGGCTAGACACGTTTCACACAGACAAAAAATATTTTCAGGGCTCATCAGTAGCATGATATAGAAACTGCTTATTGTGCTAGAGTCATCACGTACAAACTGGAGGGGTACAGTATAAAACAAACTCCATCTCAAGTGTCAGAATGGTAGTCTAACTCTTGGTTCTTTTTGGATATATGACTCAGAATTTGGGCTAACCTGTTGGCTATTGTTTTAATACGCTCCAGTTTTTACTATTATATTATTTATTATACAGTATGTGAATAATGTGATGAGTTAAAAGCAAGAAAAACGTACAACACCAGATTGCATCCAACCTTAAAAATTTTTGCCAAGAGGAGGGTGAGGGAGGGAGGGGAACCCGACCCCTAAGATCAAATTCCCCTGTGTTGCAAATATTATCATGTCCCCCATTCAAAAAAACCTTTGAAACATTTGACATTAATTTTAATTTTTAAACCTATAAATTTCATTAGGGGAAGGGGGTAATTAATAAGAACACTGCAGTCCCCTCCTTGGGCAGGGTTCGATTTATAATTTTTTTTCTACATGCACTGGTGCATGTAGGTTAAAAAATCTACATGCACAGCAAAATTTCTACATGCACCAAATAATCTGAAAATTTAAAGAAAAACCTACGAGAAAAACACCTTAAACACCTTGCTATACTGTAGACCTAGGAAGGGTCAAAAAGCACAATTTGCATTTTTCTATTTTGAGTAAAAACAAATGTGCAGATTTTTATTGAACCTTTTTCTTACGTGGCAAATGTTCCATCAGCAAAACTGATGCTCGCACGCCACAAGCAATGTCAATGGGCATTAAGTGTGTGTTTTTGTCCGCTTCCAGGGCAAATTTCCCCATTACCTCACTCTGTGAATTAAAGAATCGTAGGAGCCAGGATTAGGGCCAGCTCAAAAGTTTCGGGGGAGTATTCCCCCCTTGGTTTAAAAATTTTGAATCTTGGGGGGGGGGGAGGCAGGGATACTCGAGCAAAGTCAAACCTTGGAAAAAAATGACACATGCCTTCCTGGGCATAAACCAAGAGTGTTGTAACACTTGCATACCCCCACCCCCACTCTTCCTACGGCATGTTAGCTATAATTCCAAGTTAACCAGCTTGACCTTTTGACCATTTACTAGTAATCGTCACAAGTTCACAACCAGACCTTGTCTATCAGCACTGATTCTGAAGGAAAGCTCATGTTTTCTGCAAATGACAACGTATATTTAGCAGAGCTAAGCTTGAAGATACATTGGGCCCACACAAGGCAGCAAGTGACCTCACCCAAATAAGCCCAGGCTATATACTGTACTTGAGGACCCAAGCCTAGAGTTTGCATCAGCTATGGCCAAATAATCCATTATAAGCTACAGCTAAAATTTTACACAACCTTTAAGTTATTCAACTCTTTTTTAAGGTTGATTATAAGGTTTCGCCAGTTTAACATGCAACTAAAATTCTGACATTGAGGTTTAAAAAGTTCAAGTCTCCGATCATCCAAGTCCTTTCAAATATCAATGCCACTGTGGTACACACTGAAGGTGAAAGGCTGCAGTCTTAGAAGCAAACCACATCGTGAAAATTACAGGATGCCAAAATTATGTTATTGGCATTTATCTCTCAAAACATGAGTGAGACGTGTAAAATTTGCTCTTACCAACATTTTCAAAACTTTTACTACACTACTTTTGATGTATGTATACTTTCTTCTTTAGAGCTGCTGGCACCAGCTCACATGCCATCCTAACATATTGTCTATATGAATACTTGGAAAGCCTAGCCTGTAACGTTAAAAGTCACCTTCTGAAAGCAGCCACATGCAACATTACTTGGAGAAGTGCATGTGCGAAGTGATGATCGTTGACACTGATGTTGCGGTATGAAAGGAGACACGCTAAAAAATTTTGGTGAAATGTCTGCTTGTCTCACTGACAGTACGCAAGAAATAAAGATGCAAGGGACAATTGGGACAGCTTTATTAGGATTACTTTGTGCTGCAACTTGACTTGTAACATGTATTTGACCATGAAGTTTGTAGGCTAGGTCTGAAGTCTACATGCACAAAGTGCATGTAAGCCTGCACAGTTACATGCACGTAGGAAATTCTACATGCACCCGGGTTAATCGAGCCCTGTCCTTGGGTACCGGCCCACAACATCAGGTTTGACCCGCATTTGACCACCCAAACCTGCTGACCTGACAAGCCTCCTGAAAACCCTTATTTCAGATCTCCAATGTATTTTTAGCCAGAGAACCTCACAAATTAACAAATAATTCAGCTTACTGAAAACTAGAAATTCATTAAATCGTATCTCACAACACATTCAACTGCTTGCGCTGCAATACAATGTAGGCCTTTAGGTCTAGGTACATAAGGGCCGTTGTATGCTGTCCCAACATGGCTATTCGTAGCAGGTATGGAAAAATTCTGATCACTGAGAAAATAACGAGTGGAATATACGTCATGTAGCGAAAATGAATGCCCACTTTGCGGGTTAGAGGCGGGGCTTATGGCAAGCTGTTTTGGCAAATGGCTTGCCACAGTGGCTTGTCTCAGAATCCCATCATACGAATATTCTTGACTTGTTTTCATGGCTAGGATGCCATGCGAGATGAACGAAAGCTATATAGGCCTACTGGAAATCACTGGCAGCACTGATGGTAGCGGTAAAATCAGGTTGACGTCTGCAAACTGTACTGGAACCACACAAATATTTACAGCAACAAGCAAGATTGCATATTGTGATTAGGAGGAGTTTTAGTAATTGCGTATTTGTGAGTATCTGTATATTATCTTGGCAAATTTCTTAATAAAAATCTCCTAGGCCATTACCTCAAAAAATTCACTGAACTTTTTTGTCGGTAACCTTGCAATATTGTGTTGACCAATTTGCCCAAAAAGCCTGTGCCACCATTTTGCGTCTAGACACTTCAAAAATTTTCGAAAAGGGGTGCAAAGAGCCGGGGGGTTCTGCTCCCAAAAGGAGCTACGTCCCCAAGAGACAACTCAGATCGCCTCTAACTCCCTCGTTAGTCTTGATAGCTTGGCCTAACGTTAGGCCTAACAAATGGAGTTACGTATGCTTAGCTAGCCTATACTTCGTATGTCTGCTCAAAAACTAGAGAGGCTGTAGTCATACCATACGTGGGCATGCTATCTGCTCTAAAAGATCTGCTAAGTCTGAGAATGTCTATTACCATTTATTTTCAAGTTTTCTTTGCGATGATAAACACACAAAGTAGAGTTGTGCAGGCCTATCACGTATGGATAAATAATTAGTAACAACTGCTGGACTAGACTTCGTTCAACTTCAGAATCAGCTGATATGTACGGAAACCTAGAAGGGCCATCCAAGAGAACAAACAACCGTGTCGGCCGCGTGAAAATTTTCGTCTCTTTGACGACTTAATGGACTCCTTACAATAGCAAAATTTGGATTGATTGTCATTTTGAAAAAATAAAACATCTCGTCAAAATGACAAAATTTCCTAAACTTGTTATTTTACCGAGTAAGAACATGTTTTCAAAATGGCGAAATTCCGAAAATTGTGATTTTGCCGAAATAAAACATCTGGTCAGAATTGCAAAATTCCGAAAATTGCCATTCTGCCGAGTTAGAACATCCCCGTCAAAATGGCAAAATTGGAAAAAATGACACTTTGCCTAGAAAAAAATCTTGTCAAAACGGTAAAATTTGGAAAATTTTCATTTCGCCTAAGTTAGAACCTTGAGGGAGAAATTCTATGGAAACGTTAGAGTGCTATCAAATTAGGAACTCATTGCATTATCTTAACGTTTTTGCAACAAAATGATGAAATGAGTCTTACTTTGTATCTTAACATTTTGCTGAAAATGATAAAATGCAAACGTACAACATTTCAACATTTTTGCACTGAATTATGCACTTATTTTAAGTGAAAAATTTAGCATATTGTCAATTTGCCGCAGGAAATGACGGTTTGGATCTAGCTGCTTTAGATTTTTATTTCCACATTCAGTAAAGAGGTACGTAGAATAAAGTGCGCCGTCATTAAAACTAATAAACTTTTCATAACGAAACATTTCTGTACATCTGTGTCTTTTGGGCAAGCTGACCTCTTGAGGCAGGGGGCGGGGGTAAAACTTCTAGACTTCAGAGACCACCTCAAATTCGAATTTGGGACAATCTCTTCTTCTTTCATTTTACTGTCTCAACGATTTAACCTTTGCCTTTTTCCTGGGGCCCCTTTGCTTCTTCCCCTTTTGCTCTGCTACTACCAGACTAGTTTGATATGTGTACAAGGTGTAGCAACATATCAGACTCTTAAATTAGATCACTGTCTGTCTATTCTCTGCTACCTTTTCAAAAGGAACGCTCGACGCTTCTCCTTTTATAACACGGATTTATAAATATCAACCCCTTCAATTACTTTTTATTTAGTTGTTACTGGGATGGGACGTTAATGTCAGCGAGTCCTATTCTGCGTAGCACCTCTGTGACTGCAGCCTCCTTTAGGCTGCCGCCCTAAGATTTTTTCGTAGCGATGAGCTGGATGAAAAAAAAAATCGTCCGCCGAGCGGGCTAGCAAAGTCTAAACGCCCTTAAAATTGAACACAACAGCTACAAATCTAAAGTTTGTCATGATATGTTTTACTTGAATGCCATACAAATCCGGGCTTGGTTTAAGACAAAAACAACAACTGGTATTTAATTATCCCTTTAGAAGCAGGATATCTGAACAAGTGCTTTAGACGAGACAAGCATCCAAGACCGAGACCAGAAGGTGTCGAGACCGAGACCATGGCAGAATTCGAGACCGAGACCGACGAAGTCCAAGACCGAATGTACATATAGCATAGAACAAGACGAACGTCTAGACGAGTTGCGGTGCCGACAAACCAAGTCGTCTTATACTATTAAGGTGATTTGACGACTGTTAGCTACTAATAGCTTTTGGTCTTTGTGCCTCCTTGAATATCTTTTTTAAAAAGGCAAATATACTTCTCTACTACTCTAACAAAGAAGTATATTTGCCTTTTTAAAAAAGATATTCAAGGAGGTTTCCCTTCATGGACTACTTCATTTTCTGTACAATTCGCGCCAACCTACGGTGGCGCTCTGCTTAGAATAATCATCCTTCTCTCAGAGAGGTTGAATTCCACTCAATACCACAGACACTCTAAAAACACTATGGTCAACTATGCACCGACTCAAACGTATGGTCAAAAAGTGACCAATTAATGGTTAGATTTGACCATAAATTAGTGTAACGTGGGTTCTAGGCCGACATTAGAGTTAACGTAAAAAGAAGACTCCAGACAGAAAAATATTATAAGTTGAGATGAAAGGTTTATTGTATACCAGCAGCTTCAGAGTAAGGGTCTCTGAACTGCACAAAGTCTGGATTAGGAATCATCCATGAAAAGAACAAGTGCATACTTTATAGAAGTAAAGAGATGAAAGGGGGCAACGAACTGTATATGAGTCAATTGCTTAGGTGGAAATACAGGATAAAGGAGAATCACATGAGGAGGGCTATGACTAACTGACTTGGCAGAGGAAGGGACAGCTCTGTGGTTGAGCACGAGGATTTCCTAGAATTAAAACAAAGAGAGAAGATGATCGGGAAGGTTAACAAACTTGGACAGGAAGTATTTATCATTCAAGACAAAGAGCAGGGAGAACTTAAAGTGATACTATAGGGGATAAATTCATACTACATAACATCCCTTTTGGAATTTTGCTTAAAAATTGAGGGAAAAAGAACAAAATTTTTAAGGAACGAAAAATATGAAGTAAATGTGATTATGTACAAATGATGAATGTGAACAAATGGTTGAAAAATATATACAACAAAAATATGAAATAATTGAATGAAAAACAATAAAAATTGTGTGCACAAAACTTCAACTGAATGAATGAAAATTGTTTGCAAGAAAATGAAACAAAATACAAATGCATTTCAACAAACATGATATTTTCAACTTAAAATATCAAATCAACTCAAAAACATTATGAAAACGTCAGTGCGCTTTGGATTATTGTGAAGGCTACCAAAGAGCAACCACAGATAATTTCATATCTGCAATGATTATTTTTACTTCACACCCAACTAACAAATCTTCATAATGACGTAAAATATCATAAACAAAATGTGACAGTAGCATTACTCTCAAATTTCATTATTATCATTCATATAATGTAACTCAAATCAAGCAAATAAGGTTTGCTACATAGGCATCAACAAAATGAAAAGTACACTTGACACAATAAACATTGAAAATTAGTGCAAACTAAATTGTACCTTTGAAATATACACAATAAATGAAATAAATTCTACGTGTACATTATACTATAGCTGTGAATACTTTCTTCACTTCAATAATTGACATGTAGACTTCTAAAATGATCTACTCAAAAATATGACTTGTTTCAACTCAAGATGATCAACATACATCAACAAATCTCAATGTAATCTTTGCTACAAAAATTTATTTTTACTTTTACTTACTCGGACACCTGGTCGAGAAAAGTTGATTTAATATCCTTTCGGGACTACCCGTAATTTGAACTTTGAGTTCAAGCAAAGTATCAATGACGTTACATGGCGCCCAACGTGGTCATGGTCTTTACCATCTGACTGCACCAAAAAGGAACTATGGCCGAATTTCCTTCAGTTTGAACGACTTGATTCAGGATTCAGGTACCTACGATATCTCTCTAATGTTTTACCCGATTTACTTGTCGAAGGAAACATAATGCCGTTGACATGAACCAATCTGCCGTATGCATCCGCAAGTCATTTCAACCAACATGGTCCTTGCTATTTAAACGTGTCAAAAACAAACTATGGCCGAAACTTCCGTTTCATCGACATGTGCTGACCATAGCTAAACCGTCTTACTTTTCCCGTTTTCTTACCGAGTAACTTGTCGGAGATAAAAATCGGAATGCACCTTTTGCAAATTCACGAATGATCGTTTGCGCCTTTGGTTCACTTTACTAAAGGAAAATATTTTCACTGACGGTTTGTGAACTGTCAACGTCAAAACAAAACAAAGTATTTTGTAATATTTATGACAACGAAGTGGAAGAACTGTTAAAAAAAAAAAAAAAAAACGTGTCCGTTTTCCCTCTGGATGTCACAATACCTTTGGACCAGGATGATAATTCCTAGACGCCGGTTTTCCATATATCTGTAAGTAGTGGCTACACCTACCTGATCAACAACTTGAAGTCCTCCTCCTATTTCTGTTTATGGTCCCACTGTAATGGTTCCGGACAACACCATCCAACCAATCTGTCACACCACCCAAAACCATACCGTGACGTTTTGATGCATACTGATGACTTCGCCTGCCCGTACAGATGACCAAGGACAGAAGCCCGTTTTTAAACTTTAGTTAATTATCTTTCGGACACTTTTTTTGTTCTCTATTTTGTGTTGGATATGTTGTTTTCGTTGTGGAAATTAAGGTAGGCTTGATTTCGTTCACTTGTTTTCGTGTTAACTGGCCTGCATAAATATTTTTGTGCAACATTTAATACCTTTACTATTTTATACCCTAGTTTAATTTGTGTTATAATGAGTACCCCTGCGGAAAACGAAACCCCTGCCCTATCGGGTCCGTCCTTAAGGCAAACCGATTTCTTGCCAGCAAGATTCTCTGGCAATGAGATTGATGATGATGAGTGTCTTGCTCATTTTCTTGCATTTGGAGATTATATTGAGGCACATAAATTGACAACGGATCCTGAAAATTTAAGTAATGTTGTTAGCACCTTTAAAAGGACACTCACTGGTTCCGCCCGTCTTTGGATCGAAGGCAAAACTTTTACTAACGTGCCTGATTTAAAGCAGAAATTTTTGGCTCGTTTCAGCAAAAACAAGTCCTACATTTCACATGTGCAAGCATTCAATAATATTACTTACGTTAAGAACGATAGTGCTGATCAGCACTTATCAAAAATTGAACGAGCAGCCCTAAAATTAGGATACGGAAACACCCAAATTAGGGACAAATTTTTAACTTCTCTTCCTCAAGAATGTCGCTCCGCCATTCTAATGTCCCTTCCCTCTGACGCCCCGACAAAGGACATTGTCACGAAAGCATCAACATATCAAGTTTGAAATTAATACAAGTTTCCTACCATGAGACATCATGTAGACGAGGATTTCAGGGTTTGACCCCATGTGACCCCAAATGACCTTTGACCTCCACCAAAATCAAAACGGTTCTTCCTTACATCATAACGCATCAACATATCAAGTTTGAAATTAATCCAAGTTTCCTACCATGAGATATTGTGTAAACAAGGATTTCAGGGTTTGACCCCATGTGACCCCAAATGACCTTTGACCTCCACCAAAATCAATAGGGTCTTCCTTACATCATAACGCATCAACATATCAAGTTTGAAATTAATCCAAGTTTTCTACCATGAGATATCGTGTAAACAAGGATTTCGGGGTTTGACCCCACGTGACCCCAAATGACCTTTGACCCAACCAAATTCAATAGGGTTCATCCTTACATCATAACGCATCAATATATCAAGTTTGAAATTAATCCTGTCTTGAGATATTGTGTAAACATGGATTTTGGTTTTTGACCTCCTGTGACCCCAGATGACCTTTGACCTCAATCAAAATAAATAGGGTTCTTCCTCTCAGTATGGGGTATCTATGTACCAAGTTTGAGAACTGTCATATCTTCCCTTCTCAAGATATCGTGTAAACAAGCAAAATGTCACAAACACACCCACATACACACATACATACATACACACACGCACACATACATACACACACAAGCCATCATGAATGCATAGGTTTCTCTCTTCATCGAAACCAAAAAGCACGCAGGCTGAAATTTCGTCACATTGGAATTTTCTGTTACTTTTGCTTCATTGCATGCAGATAACCGAACAGAACTGTGCGCATGTCAAATGAACACTTCCGCCCTCCGTTTGAGTCTCCGTGAGGAGTCAGCGCGTCTAACAGTGTAGGGATAGGAGTTTGGTATCTACGTTTATAATATCTTTGGAATAATCATCCTTCTCCCACAGAGGTTGAATTCCACTCAATACCACAGAGTGCACTCTAAAAACACTATGGTCAACTATGCACCGACTCAAACGTATGGTCAAAAAGTGACCAATTAATGGTCAGGTTTGACCATAAATTAGTAAAGTTGGAGGTGAATGGTTGGACCATTGTTTAGGTCGGTGCATAGTTAATTAAATCAATGGTCAATTTGAGGCAAAGAAATGAAATGAACGAACAATTTGGCTAAAAATTTACAGTTACGAAATGTCTGGTTTCTGTTCAAAATATCATCCTGTAAGCCAACAACCTAAACCCTGTACAAACATGGGCCGACTTTTCTTAAACTTGGTAGTATGATACCTAATGTGGAACAATTGTATTTTAATACAGACCCACCGGTCAAATACAGGTCAAAGGTCCCAGATCAAAGGTTAAATTTAGTGAAATCCCCTTTTTCTACTATATTTCCAAAACGAAACATCCTCCTGACATGAAAATTTACACATATGATGATTGCATCTAGACCTATCAAAGTATGTGGTTGTCATAGCAGCAAAGGTCAAAGGTCTCGTGGTAAAGTGAAACAAAGTTCGTTCGTAAAACAACCCTTTTTGTCTTTTAAACTCCTCCTAGTGGGCTGGACCTATTCTTTTCAAAATTAGTAGATGGGTATACCCCAGAATGAATCCTCTTCAGGCAGGCGATTACTCGACATACTGCATGCCCTTGCCCCTTCAGACAAATCCTGTGTACACCACCGAAGATGCTTTGCTTCGTTATTTTCACCATAAATTGGCTGGGTGGGTTTTAAGAAGTAAGTAAACTGCAAACCCTTTTGCAAAATTTGTGCCGTTCCACGAATTGAAAATGCTAAGAACATGCTTTAATCTATACCAACGTAGTCAAATTCAGCCATATCAAATTTGTTAGAAAATTATCTCTCAAAAACCGACAAGTAAAAAGTCAAAAGATTCTGTGTGACTTTGGAACTGAGCTGAGAGGAAGCTCAAAGCTGCAGCTGCAGATCTAAATGACGAGAATTTACTCATTCATATCCGGGATAAGGACTTGATTGCAATTGAGGTGAGGTATCATAAGCCATGCTATTCTGCTTACCTGGCAAGTTGTGAATCTTCTTTATTACGTGGCAACGAACCATCACTCACGTATCAAGACGCTTTCAATATTATTGCTCAGGAAGTTGAGCAAAAAGTTATACTGCATGGTGAAGTTGTAAAAATGACCAAATTGAAAGAAAGGTTCATTCAACTAATACAAGCAGAAGGTGGTGACATTTCCAACGTTAGGACAGAAAAGTTGAAAAAGCGTTTGATTGGGAATTTTGGGAAGAATATTGCATTTTGGCGTCTTAGACAGAGAACCAAATGTGAACTTGTGTTTTATGAATGTGTTCCGAAAGGCATTCTTCTTGGGACATCTGTGGAATCTGGCAGCTCCCAAAGTGAAATGTCTGCTGACAGTGATGTTGACACTCCGTACTTATGAGATTAATGAAACAAAAGAATTGTATCATGCAGCACAGTTATTAAGGGATTCCTTAAGAAATATTACAAGTGGTTTGAAATGACCACCCACCAGCGACCTACTGAATCAGGAAAATGTTGACAAATTAATCCCTTGCCGACTTCACAGTTTTCTTGCACTATTGATTGCCCCATCTCTTGCTGAAGTGAGTTTTACCAGCAATACAAGGATCGAGTTGCCACTAGATCTGATGGTGCGTTTAAGGTCTATTGCTCAGGACATAGTTTTTGCATACTCTCGAGGTAGAGTCGTTACGCCAAAAAATGTATCCCTGTGTGAGTGTCAGAGTAGGACCAGGGTCCTTTCAGATCAATACTGAATTACTCAAAGAAGACAAATCAGAACAAAAGTATGCTGAGAAGAAAGATTTTCTTTGGGTGCTTCTAAGATCACCTCCAACTAGCACTGTACCAGACAGTATACAGGTAGTAACTGGATGGTCAGGATTCAATTCTTCGCAAAGAAAAAGTACACCAGAAATCAGTTCAGTTGGCTACTTACCAGTCATATCATCAAGCCCAACCGAGATGTCAACTGTACATGCATTATTGGAGAGAACAATGGAAATTTGTTCTAAGCTGCAACAACAAAAAATGGTAATTGTTCTTGACCAAGCCATATATAGCAAGGCTCTTCAAATATTATGACATGAGAAGGAAAAATTCAATAAAATTGTCCTCAGGCTTGGAGCATTCCATACAAAATGTGTCATGCTGGGAGTTATTGGTAAAAGATTTGAAGACACGGGATTAGAAGACGTACTGATTGAGTCAGGGGTTCTAGCATCTGGTTCAGTGAAGGGTGTTATGTCAGGTAAACATTACAATCAATCAACAAGGATATTCAGAATTGTGTATGAGGCACTTCATCGTCTACAGTGGAATGCATTTCTGGAGACCACTAGAACAACTGATCCGGATTTAGTAAATGAAGTTACATCACTACTGCAAGCCAAAAGAGAATATCAATCTGATGCATACGAACTACTCACTAACAGGGATATGGAAGAGTTTCTAGCAAAATATGATGAATTTTTACGCATTAATCAATCGCCGATGTTTCAGTTCTGGTCCTCATTTTAGGAAATGATGCAGTGTGTTCTCAATTTCATCAAAGCAACGAGAACTGGAAACTTTGAATTGCATCTCGCTTTTATTCGATCAATGTTGCCGTGGATGTTCGCATATGACAGAACTAATTATATGCGGTACTGCACTGTTTACTGGCTTGACATGGTGACATTACCTGAAACACATTCCTTAATCACTGAAAAGTTACAAAGTGGAGAATTTGTGGTGCAGCGCTCGAAGTTTAATACATTTGGTCAAATTGCATGTGATATGGCAATTGAACAAACGTTCATCAAAGACACAAAGTCTGCGGGAGGAATTGTTGGCTTCAGTTTGAACCATGGCGCTGTTTGCACCCATTAAACTCTTAAAATCAAAAAACTTTCAAGAATATCAAAGAGTTGTCAAAATCTCACCTACTCTAAGCATCCAAGAAGATCGGAGTTTGTTTGGTTCAATATTGGTATTCAATAATAAGCTCAATCGACAAATAGGGCTAGAGGAACTCTTCAAGTACACTCTTGGTACTTATCCTTACTCAAAACAAGCAAGGCAAAACTACTGCATCTGCTGGAGGAAGGCCATGGTCCAGCAGAACTGGACAGCATTAAACCGAAAACCTCAGCATGGATATTTGATGGGATGGCTGTCCTGCAACAACTAGTCAACTCTCACGCAAATACATTCGGTCAGTTTGCCAGCCAGGTTCTTAACGAATGACAAGTTGTAGGAGGATAGACTTTGTCCCAGATAGGTACTTTTATACCAGTATCAAAGGAGCTGAAAGAGACAAGAGGAGCAAATCGAGTGACATCCTTGTGAAAATTGTATCTTCTTAACAGAGGGAGACCCTGCAGTGGAAGAAGTTTCTTTCAAATAAAGAAAACAAAAGTGGAATTGTTGAGTTCTTATTCCGAGAATGGCAGAACCAAGAATATGCTTCAAGGTTGCAAGGAATATCACTTTTTATTGGGCATAGTCACAAATGCCATTGCCTTTCTACTGATGGTTCAGAGATAATATCTACAGAAGCGAATGAATTGTACTCTCCCCAGGAAGAAGCTGATACAAGGATGTTTTTGCATGTCGCCAATGCTGCACTGGAGAGACGTGAAGCTGTGGTCATCCGTAGCCCTAACACTGATGTTGCAGTCTTGGGTATAGCTCATAGTCATGCTATCCCAGCTACATTGTATCTAGACACTGGATCCAAGAACAGCCGAAGAATAATTGATTTGGGGGAGATTGCAGAGTCCTTTGGCCATGAAAAAGCAAATGCCTTAATCGGCTATCATGCATTTACCGGCTGCGATTCGGTGAGTTCTTTTTATGGGAAGGGAAAAAGCAAAAGCTTTTCATTGTTCATGAAAGACAACGAAACAGTTGCGAAAATGTCTCTGCTAGGATCAGCTCAAAGTGTCAACGATTTACTAATGAACTCATGTGAGACGTTTGTGTGTAGGATGTATGGATCACAAACTGAAACAAAAGTTAACAAACTTCGCCATGAACTTTTCACAAAAACAAGATGTAAGAGTGGAAACCTACCTCCTAACCATGATGCATTGATTCACCATGTGAAACGTGCCAATTATCAGGCATATGTGTGGAGGAATGCCCTTAAGCAACGACCTGATGTAGGTTCTCCAGTTGGGCATGGCTTGAAAATGGATGGGGAAAACCTTGCCATCGAGTGAATGACTTTACCTCCACCCCCTTAATACTGAAGCTGAGTTGCAGATGTAAGAAGGACTGCTCAACACGAAACTGCCAATGCCGCAAAAACTCCTTGCATTGTACTGAAGCCTGCCGATGTAACCAATGCACCAACCAGGATGAAAGAGAGATCAGTGACGATGATGAGGATGTGTAAGTAACACCAGTTCAAGTCATCATTATCAATGCTGGTTGGACAGAGGAGGGATACATGTGGCCAAACATCAGGAACAAAATGTTAGAGGTTAGTGTAAAACGGTGCTTTGATACACCCTGAGGCCAAAAAATTTAAATGCATTTTAATTTGTCGCTGCAAATTTGTTGCAGTTACTCTTCAAGGTTTGTTCACAAAAATAGGTTATATTGGAATCATTTTGGAAAGTGCAACACATTGTTGTTCAGGGTGTCAGTTGAAACCATCGACAAACAATGATTCCCATTCTTGACGTGATATGCCTATCAAGGATATAAAAAATTGTTTTTGAATTTTATTTCATATCTTATTTACTGCTTCCATGAATTCTGAAATTGATATGGCATGAGAACAGAGAACATTGGGAATGTGGGCATATCTTCCATTGCCGAATTTTAAGTTAAAAGAAAATTCTTGATGATTGGCGGGAAGAGATTGGCTTATAAAACTACCATAGAAAGTGCGCCCACATTCATGGGCGTCCGCAGAAAAAGTCAGGGGGCAAAATTTCTAGGGAGGGGAAAAACCTCCAAGTTACCATGAAATGACACATCGCATGCGAAAATTTCAGCCCAAAATGCCTCCCAGATCGATGGAAATGGCATTTCCAAAGCCTATTTTTCGCATAGAAACTTGTTTTGTTCGGGTTTTTGCTTTGTTTTTAAATTTTTTTTTTTTTTAAATTTTTGATTTTCCAGGGGGGGGGGGGGCAAGTGCCCCCATGCCCATATCTGCGGAAGCCCATGCCCTCATTTTGCGCCTATGGCACGTGACCTTTCTGCTGCTATGATTAACCACCTCACTTTGGTCAGTGGTATATCTTCATGAAATAAAATTGTAATTACTCTTCATGTTTTACCAGCCTATTAAATAGGGGCCCTGGGTCCCCCACTCTGCGCCCACTTTAACCCCAGCCCCACCCCATCTGACCTCCATCCGTTCACCCAGACCCCAACTTTGTGTACCTAAGACTTAATCTTGTGTAAAGTTGTAGGTTTGGGGAGGTATATTAGTCTGGACGTGTATGTACATCAAGTTACACAAACTATCTTTTGGATTTCTTCCGTGCGGTAAGTTATGACGTCACAAAAGTGCTGTTTATTCAAAAAGTAAACCTGTCATATTGTCCAACAAGTGATAATATGTTGCTGAGGTATATCCCTCTATCATACTTACCTATCAAACCTTGGTAAGGAAAAGGTGCACCGAAGGTCGATTTTTAGGGCCTTTTTTAACACACCCCTGATGGACTAGAGTGTGTCACATGTGTTTTGGCAGTGTGGATTTGTGGCCCTCTTCTGGGAATGGTTCCAAGTCCTGACTGATCGCTTGACATTGTGCAACACATGGACGGTCGGCCAGGACTGTGCCTTGTATGGTCTTTCACCCCCGCTTTGCAATACAAGTGTTCAGGGCATACTTACCTTTGTTTCGGCTTCCATAAAGCTGGCCTTATGGAGAGACCGATGTAACATTGTTTTTAGGGGGATGGGGAAGCCTGCGGACGTCGCTAGAGTCGCCTGCGGACGTCATCCTAGCGTCGGTGAGGCTGAGGGCTGAATCCGACTTCGTTCCTTGGCCAAGGTCGGCGTTCGGTACGCGGTGGGGTCCACTCGTTTCGGTGAGGGGGGACCGCGTGGTGGTCAACTTTTAATTGGGTGGGTCTGTAAGTGCTTATGTTGTAAATAGTTTTGTAAATATCTGTATATAATCTGCTTATTACAGTAATAGAGCTATAGCTCTATTACTGTAATGAGCATAATTTTCTGTACATAGTTTTGTAAATCTGTGTGTATATATAGCTTTATTACTGTAATATGTCCGCTCCGGTTTGAGTTTTTGTTTTTTGTTTCTACGTGCCGTTTGAATGCACTTAAAAGGCACACGATACTGTTGTTGATAGTGTTTGCCTTGTAAGGTTTTTTTTGTATGCCTTTTACATCATAATACCTCAGTACTTCTCCCCTGCCGAACAAAAACACCCACTGATACATACTGTAACAAGAACTCCAAGATATATTTAGTGTTTTTGTTTTTAAACATCGTCCCAGGAAATCTTTTTGAATTTTATTGCTAAAACAACTACAGTATTTATGGACACAACCAGCATATTAAACCACTTTTCTGAAATGAGCAGAGATGCAGCCAACTGTCTGATATCACAAGATATCCTTGTAAGTCTGTACATAGTTTTGTAAATATCTGTGTGTATATATAGCTTTATTACTGTAATATGTCCGATCCGGTTTGAGTTTTTTGTTTGTACGTGCCGTTTGATGAGCAGAGGTGCTGCCAACTGTCTGATATCACAAGATATCCTTTTAAGTCTGTTTTTTCAGTCTCCAGGTCTGATCTATGCGATGATAGATATAAAATGTCCTCGATACTGGGAAAGTTTAACTTTAGGAAACTTTTGAAATATTTTAAATCTAGAAAATGTACTAGAAAATATAACATTAAGTTTTTTTTTTTTCAGTCTTCAGGTCTGATCTATGTGACGATAGTTTTAACATGTTCCAGATACTGAAAAAATATAAACTGAAGGAAAATTGCAACATACTTTAATTTTAGAAAATGTACCAGAACATTTGTAATATTCCATTCAACATTAACAGTTTTAATAACATTACCAGTCTTTTTGTTTAGGTCTTCAAGTCTGTTTTTTCGAGGCCTGCAAACATGCTGATTCCTCTGCTAACTGTGCGGTAATATTGTCTTTACTATACCATAAGATGCCTTTAAGTTTGGCCACTTTTAGTAAGAGCCAGACTTATTTGTTTGGTGTTGTCCTTAAGTGGACGTATAGCTTCTTCGGGAAGCAGTATCAAGTTTGGTTTCGCCGAACGGCCCTTTGCCAGAGGGTCGGGAGGACTTTTTGAAAAAGTATTTGTTTGCATCCTCCATGCGTTCATCCAACGTTGTGTTGTATGTATATTATATATACGTAAATTTGGGTATCACATCTCTCTCGAATAAACTGGATAAACAGAGAACACGTGTGTATTTTGTATCCCTATTTTTGCTCTTATTTCCCATCCACCGTCATGACATCCGTAAAATGCAGTTCACCTGTATTTCAGAATGGAGGATAGCAATAACTTGTCCTGGATATGGACACTCTCCATACTCCACCAAGACCCAGCTGCCTATTGTCCAAGGCATATCATCCGTCAAGGACATAACGTTTCAACATGTTTAATGTAGAGAGTATGAAGTTCATGTAGAAAAGCGATAAAATGATTCTGAACTTCCAGATCCAATAAAATTGATGCACTAAGAGTGAATAACAGCTACATCTTAGCTTGTTCTGACAATTTTGTTTTAAACAGTATGAGGAAATGGTAAGAAATATTATGTTAATCAATAAAAACTTTGTGACTGCAAATAGAATACTTTTGGAATCTTAACTTGGAAAGTGTAATTTATTTTTTAGTAATTCTGCCAATTCATGTCACAGATTTTCATGTATTATCATGTATGGATTTAAGGGTTTAAATGCAATCCAGCTCCATCTTCACCCAATCTAACATCATTTTCTTTTCAACAAAACTTCCAAGAGTTGAGAATTCGTTATGGCACTGCCCTTGTTAAAATTACCTGTATCATTGCTAGGTCTGGCATCTAATTCCTGTGGCAGATCTGGTTGTTTGGTCTCAGTCTGTTTTCTCTCTTCAGATTCTGACGCTAGTTTCTGATTGGCTGAAATGGAAAAAATGGGCATGGTCAACTATAAAGCAAACAATGTCTCTAGAGAATTATCTGTTGAAAGGAATATTTCCTAATAGTTACAGCTACATATAATATCAGGGACGTTAATCTCCTTTTGGGAGCAGAACTCCTCCGGGAGTAAATGTTTGGTTTTCGCCTCTTGGTTCTTCGCCAGAGAGTCGAGGGGACTTTTAGAAAAAAGATCATACAATATCGGGAACTTTATTATGTCAATACGATTTCATGAAATTCCAACCTTTTCAATAGACACTAAATAGTTCTTGGTCATACTGCTCAGTGACATCTGTCCTTGAGATGAGCAAGCAAGTTTGGAATATTTTTGACAAAGCATTTTTAAAACAACACATGCTCATCAATGTTGCTGCATCTGTAATACAATCTCACTTCTTGCCAATTTCTACAAAGAGGGTGTTCTGACAGCTCTCACCACTTCCATGGAGACAGTACATGCAAAAACAACTTAAATTTCGTGTGGCAACAACTCCATCCTGGACCGTTTTGAGGCTGTGCAGTTTCATTGTTCATAGAACAATCTTGATGTAACAATGACCCCTACTTCGGTTAATACTGGTGGATGGGATGTAAAAGCATGTCCGGAGGTAATGCTCGCAACCATTAGCACCAGGGTGAATTAAGTAAGCATAGCACGCATATGCTGGGGCTGAATATAAGGAACACCCATTGGCATGAGGTTTTGTAACTTCCTTAAAATTCGTCAGAGAAGGGACTGTTTCCTCAAAGAGACTCCTTCTACCCCAGTCTACAAAGACTTTTGACGAAAAATCTCAAAGGAAAGTGTTATTTGGTTACTCTGCCACTGAAAGGCAAAAAGTTCAACCAACTTCACATATAGTTACTACAACCTCTAAACTTCGTAGCTTACTGAACCCGTCCAACACTGGACATCCTATTCCATCCGTCCTGCTACGGTTTTTTGTGGAAAACCCTACGTGCAAACGTGACAGAAACCCGGCGATAAAACGCACTCGAAGCTACCGTAACTGAATGGTCTCATATCCCCAAAGGAAATTTTAGACTTGCTTAAAGTCGCTTTCACGCCCACAACCTAAAAAGGCGAAAGAACCACCCAAGTACGTCTATAACCTCTCAGGCAAACAAATGTCAACAGGAGAGTTAATTGCGGCTGAGGTATGGTCTCCAAAAATTAAACAGAGAAGCCTCTCCGAATCAGTATTCTCCTGATCCTAAGCAAAGAGTAAGGAAAATCGGGAACACGTCTCTTTATGCTAATATTAAAAGCATTAGGCTTTTCACCTGGTTCCGCTATTTTCGACCTGGCCACTCCAATAGATGGCGCACGGTCAGCCAAACCGGACCTTAGAACTTGCTGGCGAATTATAGAGCTTTAGATCTTGAATATAGTAAGGGCAACGCTTCTGTGGTATCCTAGACTACAAAAGTCTTCTCTTAATTCCACAGAAAACTAGTACCTAATACCAAGATCGTGATTAAATAGAACTGTCACCTCGACCTTCAAAGAGAAAGACACTCTATTAACCACAAAGTAAATTCACGTAGCCACCCCGGTTCTACAGAATGACACATTACCTCAAGTGTTGGAACAGTGCATAAAATTGCTTTTCTCGGATAACCCGATAAACTGCCTACAAATAGGCTAAAAATCATAAAAGTCTCTGAAATATTGAGATCTTAAGTTTGAGAACGACTCAATCTTTGAGGGAATAGCTTCAGATGATACTTTACTCGATGCTCAACTTAAAGCAATCGAGAAAGACAATATATAAATATTTTGGATATCCCAAACCTACACAGAGTAAAGGGTTTGCTACTGATGAAGCTCCGCTATTATAACGCATGAGAGCAGAAACCGGTCTAGCCTGATCATAAGAATGAAACTAATTTCATACCCCGCTTATTAAAAGCGCCTTTGCATCCACCAGCCAAAGAGCTATCGTGGAATATTAATGTCTTAAAACCCCCGGCCAAATCATAAAGCCTAAGTTTTCTTTCGCATGAGTCACACGTATGACTCGGGCTTTTCCTAAAAAATGTGCGGTTCGACGGCTGTCAAGTGACGTCAGATGGTGGCACCACCTACCCTTATTTTACTTTTACGGAGGTAATGCTCGCAACCATTAGCACCAGGGTGAATTAAGTAAGCATAGCACGCATATGCTGGGGCTGAATATAAGGAACACCCATTGGATCTTACCAGAATTGTTTTTAATGGTTTAGGCCTGGCGTAACTTTGCAGCTTTTTTCTAAAAGTCTCGACTCTCTGGAGAAGAGCCAAGGGGCGAAAACCAAACGATTACTCCCAGAGCAGTTCTGCTCCCTTAAGGAACTAAACGTCCCTCTAAATTTTGAACAAAAAAAAAAAAAACATTTTGGTGGGAAAAACCTTCTACAAGCTTCCTCCCCCTCCCCAGATCAGTAACCACAGTCCTCCTTTTCAGAAATTAAATATGTTAACCCCACTAAAAAATTGCGTGAAACAAGCACAAACTAAGTCGTGTTTCTTATAATTAGTTATCGGAGCACAACGGTAAACGGTTAATTAAACCACTCAAGTCAGTTCTACCAAGATCTGTTGCTTCATCCATGGTAAAACCTCTGTTTTGAACAGTGTCTTGATTGTAAAAAATTCACTGGACATAAGATTACACCCCACATCCGAAGGGTTCCTTGCAGAAGCATGGCGAAGAGGCTCAACAAAAGGGGATATTGAAGTGATTTTTTCTTAAATCAAACAGTCTCACACAATTTAACCAGAATGCAAAACTGCATTGAGGTTTCGATGATACACAAACGTTCCGTTTCAAATAATCCCATCATGTACCATTATCTTCTCATTCAAATGTTATACTAACATGTTCAAAAAATAATTTTGTTTTTCCACATGACCTTTGTCCCCCCACCAAAAATAGGGATCATCTTCTTACCATAAGCATTCACAAACCACACGTGAAATCTACTTAAGTCTCCCACTTTTAGATGTGTTAACACCTATTAAACAAGGTTGTCATTCACATTTTGACCACCAGTGACCCTACAAATCCTTTAACCTCTACACATTGCAATTTCAAAAGGCTTCGAGCTAACTTCAAGAAATGAAAAATAGGAATCATGCAAACCATCTTTAAAAGTGGACCCCCTCATGCTAGGGCAACCCTAAAAAACCATGGTACAATTAAGAAATGACATAATGATGGTTTTGTATAATTACCTGCAAAAAGTCTTGAGAGTTCACAACACTGTAAACTAAGGACCCTCTCCCCATCCTTTCCAGCTGAAAGGTTTAATAATACTTTTAAGACTTTGATGAGGGTTAGATTTCAGTGCAGAGGTTTGAACCATCCCCATAAATACTGCAGAGTCGAGACATTATTTTGCAATGACACTTTGTAACACTAATATATATGGGAGGACTTTTGAACAGCTTCTCATAACACTTATATATATGGGAGAATTTCGTAAGTTTTCCCTCGCTGCAGATACCACCCTGCTACCAAAATATGCTGCTGCATGCTTTATATCATGTTCTAGAACAAATAAAATATTGGTAGGAAAGCTTAATTTCCCACTAGGCTAGCCTAAGGATATTACACAGAAACATACATGTGTAGAATAGGTTCAAAATGTACATATATGCTATACATTAGGCAATGGCAAAAGTGCCAAGACATTAGACATGATGAAGAAAATTACATCGCAGGGAAAAACTTTACACCTAAAGCTCACAAAAGTACTGCAGATTGTTGTATAAGGGTTTTTTACCAATGCCTTTTAAATATTTTTGATGTTCTTGGCCAAGTGGATTTTGTTGATCCTCTTCAGTACTCGATTCTGCTTTGTGAAAGATGTAGCATCGGCTAGGCCTAACTTAGGCCTTAACGTACTAGCCCACTTGCTCATTCCAACCATACAATTTTGGCCTAAACTTTTCAGTTTAGGGAGCTAGACACTTTGAGATTTCAACAAAGATCCTTAACATGTGAAAAGAGCAATTTTTGGAGGATATTCGTAATTGCGGAATTGAGGGTGAAAATGGTAATTATTCCGCCTAAATCGAGATACTTGGCATCTCTGTAGGGACCATCTCCTAACTTTAACCCATTCACATTCAAAATATGGAATCTATCCAAGTTTCCTACCTTGTGATATTGTTTTCCCTTAGGTGACCCCAGATGACCTTTGACCTCCACCAAAAACAATAGGGACCATCTTCTGACCAAAACGCATCCACAAACTACATATGAAATCTATCCAAGTTTCCTCCCTTCAGATATTGTATTGACAAGATTTTCAGACTTTGACCCCCGGTGACCCCAGATGACCTTTGACCTCCACCGAAAACAGTATGAACCATCTTCTGACCATAACACATCCACATACCAAATATGAAATCTATCAAAGTTCCCTATCTTGAAATATTGTGCTAATAAGATTTTCAGACTTTGACCCCTGGTGACCCCAGATGACCTTTGACCTCCACCAAAACAATAGGGACCATCTTTTGACCAAAACGCATCCACATACTAAATACGAAATCTATCCAAATTTTCTATCTTGAGATATTGTGCTAACAAAGTTTTCACAAAATGACCCCTGCTGACCCCAGATGACCTTTGACCTCCACCAAAAACAATAGGACCATCTTTTGACCAAAACGCATCCACAAACTAAATATGAAATCTATCCAAGTTTCCTAACTTGAGATATTGTGTTGACAAGATTTTCAGACTTTGACCCTTGGTGACCCCAGATGACCTTTGACCTCCACCGAAAACAATATGAACCATCTTCTGACCATAACACATCCACATACCAAATATGAAATCTATCCAAGTTCCCCATCTTGAAATATTGTGCTAATAAGATTTTCAGACTTTGACCTCTGGTGAACCCAGATGACCTTTAACCTCCACCAAAAACAATAGGGACCATGTTTTGACCAAAACACATCCACATACTAAATATGAAATCTATCCAAGTTTCCTATCTTGCGATATTGTGTTGACAAGATTTTCAGACTTTGACCCCCGGTGACCCCAGATGACCTTTGGCCTCTACCGACAAAAGGTACCATCTTCTGACCATAACACATCCACATATAAAATATGAAATCTATCCATGTTGCCTATCTTGAAATATCGTGCTAATAAGATTTTCACACTTTGACCTCTGGTGACCCCAGATGACCTTTGACCTCCACCAAAAACAATAGGGACCATCTTTTGACCAAAACGCATCCACATACTAAATATGAAACCTATCCAAGTTTTCTATCTTGAGATATTGTGCTAACAAATTTTTCAGAAATTACCCCTGCTGACCCCAGATGACCTTTGACCTCCGTCAAAAAACAAAAGGGACCATCTTTAGACCAAAACGCATCCACATACTAAATATGAAATCTATCCAAGTTTCCTATCTTGAGATATTGTGTTGACAAGATTTTCAGACTTTGACCCTTGGTGACCGCAGATGGCCTTTGACCTCCACCAAAAACAATAGGGACCATCTTCTGATTATAACGCTTCCACATACCAAATATGAAATCGATCCAAGTTTCCTATCTTGAGATATCGTGCTAACGAGATTTTCAGACTTTGACCCCCGGTGACCCCAGATGACCTTTGACCTCCGTCAAAAACAATAGGGACCATCTTCTGACCATAACGCATCCACATACCAAATATGAAATCTATACAAGTTTCTTATCTTGAGATATCGTGCTAACAAAGTTTTCAGAAATTGACCCCTGCTGACCCCAGATGACCTTCGACCTGCGCCAAAAACAATAGGGTTCTTCCTCTCAATATGGGCATCCATGTATCAAGTTTGAAAATTGTCAGACATTTCTATCTTGAGATATCGTGCTAACAAGCAAAGTGTCACAAACACACACACACACATACATACACACGCCATCATGATTGCATAGGTTTCTCTTATCATCGAAACCAAAAACTGTAGTAATAACAGTAGTACTAATAAGGATAGTTGTGAATGGCCATGAAAATGCGAAGCTCAAAAGTTGCAGAGTATTAACAGACTTTTTTTTCCATGGTAGTACTGTATGGTAATATTTAGTTGTGTAGACTTCATTGTAGGTGACTAATTGCTTCTTTTTTAACGTTTTTTCTTAAAGTCCTCTCGACTCTCTGGCGAAGAGCCAAGGGGCGAAAACCAAACGATTACTCCCGGAGCTCTGCTCCCTTAAGGAGCTTAACGTCCCAAATGGACAAGTACGCCCTCCAAAGGGCAAACACTTGAGCAGCTTTCGACGAAACCCTAAGAATTTCGGATAGCTGTTCTCTCTAGTATAATATTAAGAGCATCTATAACAAAGTTCTTCTTTTTAAACGTACATCGAAACAGGTACGCTGAAACGAACAGACAACCCAAATCGGTCGGAAAAAACACAAAAGCCAACCATGAACCAACCCGCCCAATACCAATTCCCCCCCCCCCCCAGACAACAAATCAAGACCATTTCACCGAAAGCCACACCACGCCCGAAGGCAAAAGCACGCCCGTGGGCAACAACACGCCAGAAGGCAACAACAGGTAAAAAGCACTGGGCAAATATACAGGTACACCTTGCCCAAGGGTGCCCCGGAGGCACTTGTCGCAAAGGGTAACCTTGTAGGTGACTAATTGCTTAATAGTACTTTCCCTAGACCTATTTTCATTTAGAGTGAATGAAGTGCATTCCTGAGAATATAATATGTACTGTACTGTGTTTCCATGATGAATATATTTGTAATTATATCATTTATAATCCTTGCAATCGATCAGTAAAGACTTGGAGTTAATCAATGTTTCCATGGTCCATGTAATCCTTGCAAGCAAATAATTAGTTTATTTGATGTGCTTCAATGGCCCATGTAATCTTTACAAGCAAATAATGAAGACTTAGAGTTAAGTTTATCCAGGCCATGCAAACAATGAAGTTGAAGTTTGTTTGAAATTTTGCTGACTTTATCAATAGATTTCAATGCAAGGTGCAATGCAACACCACAGAAGAACAGTAATGGCATGGCTATGGAGCAGTTGAGGCGTAGAAAACAGAACCAAAGGACAGTTAAGAGCATATTAACAGGGAGAGACCTGTCAAGTGCAAAAATATATTTCTTTGTTATTAAGTGTCATATAAATGTTGTTGCTTAAAATGAACTTGTTTTCTGTGGAGTCTGATTCAAGTTGCATTTTCAAGAAAAAATTAAATTTTACTTTACAAATAGAAAGTATTGGGAAAGTATACATACTGTAAACTGATAAACATTTCAATGGAATTACTGATAAACATTTCAATGGAATTTCATCTTCAAGTGTTGCAGCCACTGTCCAGGCTTTGTGGGGGAACGGTGCAAGAGGATCCTGTTGCAATAAAAAAGGATCATTGCAGAAATAATATTCGGAGATTTTTGAATATAGATGACAGTACAAAGCACCTTCCATCAATATGCGAACTCTGCAGAAGAAAACCCAGTATTAAAGGTCAAAGTTTTTACGTTCTTTGCCCCCTCCTAACATACTCGTGTATGATTTTCAGAGCCATTCAATTAACTGTGACTTGTGTATTATCAAGAAACGGAACATGGACTTTCTGCTAGAGTTTTGCCGAAATGAAGGGTTTCACGCTTGGAAGTCTTGGGATGGAAAAGTTGTTGCTGTAACGGTTGGGGATGGAAGGAGGGTGATTACGAAACGAATTGTTTTGAATGTGGGAAAATTTGAGGTGTATGTGCTTGGGAACATTTTAAAGCTGGAAGCCAATAGTCCTTTTCAAGCAGTAAGGGAATTGAGAGAAGCATCAATTTGTATTGCCAATTGTGAATTTGAGAGCATGGCTGGACAGTTTGCAGAGAGTGGAATCAGAGGATTTGTTGGGCAAACAGTTTCCTAAGTTCAAACTTTGGACACAGGGGATGATTTGTCTGGTAAACTCACAATCAGACATGTGATTTGCACACTCTTAGTTGATACTAGGGCCAGCAGCAATACTTCTACATACACTGACAGGCAGTGCATAGTTTGCAAGATGTATAAGCCGATTTTGAATCTAAAAAAGGAAAAGGTTGCAGTCAGCCTGACCAAGAAAACGCACCAAAAACTCACTTATGACAAAGAAAGATTTGGTTTCCAAAATGTCTGCTCTTCAGAAGGAGAAGCTACTTTGCAGCAGAAAGTATCAAGGTTGAGAAGAACTGTTGAACATCTAATGGATACAGATGCTATCACAGTTCAGCCAGAAGCATCAGCTCAAATAGAGGAGCTTGTTCTTGAGAACGAAGAAGCTCTCAAACGTCAGTTTCCACCACATAGGCACTGTACATAGTTACGCCCTCAAAGACTCCAGTTAAATGTAAGTGGTTTTGTAATTAGTTTTTCTTTGTGTTCGTGTGAGACTTATTTGTAATTTGCACAGAGTCCGGGGTGTTTCGGCCTCGTGGTTTGGTCTTCGGGCGTTAGGTTGGCGAGTGGTTTGGGTGGGATTTGTTGGACGTTTTCGTTCCGTGTTTGTGTGTGGGTGGTTCGTGGTTGGTTTAAGTTGTCTGTTTGTTGCGGCGTTCAAACAAATGGACATTGTTTCAGTTTACTCTGATTGGTTGGGGTTTGGGATTGGTTTTGTTCTGTGTTGGTCTTGTGTCGGGTGGTGAGTTTGGGTGTTGTGATGGGGTTTGGTGCTTCTTTAAGTTCATGACAGACGTTTTCGTTGTGTGTTTCTGTGTAGATAGTCGCGGTTAGCCGTTGTGTTTTTGTCCGGCCGGTTTGGGTTGTCCTTTTGTTGCAACGTGCTTGTTTTGATGTATGTAAAAAAAACTTCTGTGGAAGCAACAGCTTAAAGTAATGGAATCCAAAACATCAAAAGGGATGAGGTGGCACCCCCAGGTTATCAAATGGGCAATTGCTGTTTTCTCCAAATCTGCCTCGGCTTAGTATGATCTTTTGAGGAGAAGCGGTTTTCTTTTCCTGCCCCATCCTAATACTTTGTATTCATATACGCATTTTACCCAATCACCTTCAGGACTAAATATGTGCTTTAAAGATTTTACACCGATTTCAATTTAGCCAACCTACAACCTCATCAGAAGTATGTTACCTTGCTCTTTGACGAGATGAAAATCAAAGCTGGCCTCATTTTTTCCAAGTCCTCAGGGAAACTTGTAGGATGTGTGGACATAGGTACTGTCAGTAAGGCGATCCAATTTGAATTTCCGGTGGAATATTATTTTACCACAAGTGCCCCTGGACACCATATATATGAAATGACCAAGCAATGTATTAAAACATTGTTCTCGGCCTAACTGTTATTTGCCTATCTTCAGATGGTGCAAGTACCAATCGCAAACTCTGTGAGATTCTCTCTGGCACTAAACCGCTCCTAAAACCAGCTTACAAAGCTGAAAATGTTTTTGAACCAAATCAATTTGTCTACTTCAATGCAGATGCACCACACCTGCTGAAGACCTTAACAAATAACTTCGAAAATTCAGGTTGGAATCAAAAGACAAGGAACTTGGTGGTGAGTATATTTTCTTCAGATCTTGTAATATCTTACTGGTTTGGTACAACTGGCCATACTGTACCACCAAGTGTGCATTTGTTATTGTAAATGTAGCAAAGGATATATGCAGATACCGCAGTGTTCTTGCTACAGATAAACTCTAATTTATTAAACAAATTTAGAAACATTTTCTGAACAAAATATATTTGTAAGAAATTTATCCACATTCTACTCTAAACAATTTGCTTAGATACATACTGGCAAGAACCAAAGGAGGGAAAAATCTTTCCTACTAAAAGACGTAAAGATACTCCGTTCTGGAGATCTCCTTGTCGAGGTCAGCCGCCAAAAACAAGCAGACAACCTACTAAAGACCATAGTTTTTGTTGATGTACCCATTCGGGTGACCCCTCACAGGTCACTTACAGATGCCAGGACATCAAGAACTGTTCTGCTGAAGAGATTCGTGATGACCTGGCTTCTCGACATGTAAGCCACCTCCACCGCATCTCAGTAGTAAGAGAAGGTGTAAGGAAGCCCACTGGCACTTTCATCCTTACCTTCAACACCCCCAAACCCCCGAAAACACTGAAGATTGCATATCTGCAGGTCAGGGTTGAGACATACATCCCCAACCCTGTCCGCTGCTTTAAATGCCAACGCTACGGCCACTTCCAAGTCGAAATGCAGTAGGCCAGCAGCCTGTGAAAAGGGTGGTCAGGAGGGACATACCAGTGAAACCTGTAAGGAGTCACCACGTTGCTGTAATGGTCAGGGCTCTCACCCTGCAAGTAGTAAGACCTGCCCCAAATGGATGGAGGAAAAACAAATCCAGAAACTAAAAGCCTCCAACGACATTACAAACAAAGAGGCTAGGGACACCTTCAAATCGCAGGGCTCGCAGCTGAAGAGCTATGATGGGGCTGTGAGGACTGCGAAAGTGTCTGCTGGTACCCAAACTGATATGACTTGGCCCAGAGACGGCAGCTTTCCGAAGCCCATTAAAGTTCCATTCCCAAAGCCATCAGAGCAGTCTACAACATCTCAGACCATTCAGACAATTACATCACCGACAAACATAACACAACCAAACCCAAAACAAAAGAAACCATTACCACCTCCGAAACCAACGAAAATTTAACAGAAACCAAAGACAAAGTGGAAAGCCAAACACACACCTAGGATAAAAATACAACATAAAGTGAGGAAAGGGTCGGATGACCAATTCAACTTTTTAACAAGTTTGGAGCGTTAGAGGGGAGAAGAGGAGGAGCTGATGGAGCTCAGCAGCCAGGGCCCTCGTTCTGGCCTTGAGAGCTCCACCGGTTCCTCTAATAAGCCACAGATTTCCAGAGGAGGACCCTCGGGCAACCTGGGGCTATAATCCAGTGGAATTGCAGAGGACTTAGACCGAACTACGAGGAGATCAAATGCTTCATTGCAGACTGGTCTCCCTCGATTATTTGCCTGCAGGAAACCTTTCTTCGAGACACAGACAACATCACACTTAAAAGAGTGCAACGTGTACAACAAAACTGTGGTTTCCCCCATTGACAATGGAGCAATTGCGGGATCATCCATACTGGTCAAGGAAACATTTCCACACTCCACCACCCATCTGAACACTAACTTACAAGCTGTTGCCATCCGAGCTACGCTACACCGCACCGTCACTGTCTGTTCGGTGTACATTCCACCAAGGTCCAACCTGAAACAAGATGACTTGGATATTCTCCTCCGTCAGCTACCCACCCCATTTCTGCTTCTGGGGGACTTCAATGCACATAGTGACGTGTCGGGTTGTACTGACACTAACCAGATGGGTGAAGTGATCGAAGCTACTGTTGCTGCATGGGCTCTATGCATTTTGAATGACGGTTCTTTCACCTAGATTCACCCAGCCTCTGGATCCCATTCGGCAATTGATCCCTCAATTTGCTCCCCTGAAATCCTGATGGATCTTCAATGGAGAGTCAAAGAGGATCAGTGTGGAAGTGACCACTATTCACTCTTAATCGATATTACGTACCCAATTCCAGAAGAGAGAGTCCCTAGGTGGCAACCCAAAAGGCCGACTGGTCTGCATTCAGCGATCTTTGTAGAAACACGATCGTAACGGACACCTTTAATGGTGTAGAAAACCAGATATCCCATTTTACACGTATCTTTGTCAATATTGCTCCCAAAACTATCCCTAAGTCCTCTGCGAGTCCACGTGGTAAACACAAACCGTGGTTTAACACGGATTGTGAACAAGCGATCAAGGATCGCAAAAAAGCCCTTAGTGTGTTCAAGAAGTACCCTAGTAATGCTAATCGTGTGAATGCCCGCGCTAAAGCACGGCGCATAATTAAAGTAACCAAGCGGGAGTCATGGAAAAATACATCTCTAAACTTAATTCCTCTACCCCTGTCAAAAAGGCATTGGACATGCTGAGAAAAATAAGTGGGAGGCAGCTTACTACTCGTCCTCTACACATAACCAAACCAGACGATCAAAAATGCACAGAAAGGGCAGATGTTGCCAATGTGCTCGCTGACGAATTTGAATCTAACTCGTCTAGCAATCACTACTCGCGAGCCTTTCAGATGTATCAACATACCGTTGAACATAAGAACTCGGAGGCCTACAACTGCCTGTTCGAAGTCTCGGAACTTCGTGCTGCTTTCGAGAAAAGTAATGACACTGCGACTGGTCCAGATAAGATTCACTACCAATTTCTCAAACATCTTCCAGATAACTCCTTACTTGTGTTGCTGGAGATCGCCAGCGGTATGTGGGAGAACGGCAGCTTTCCAGTGGCTTGGCGAGAAGCCGCTATCATTCCTATTACCAAACCGGGCAAGGACCCATCACTTGTTAAAAACTATCGCCCTATTTCGCTCACTAGCTGTCTGTGCAAGACATTCGAACGTATGATCAACACCCGTCTGGTTTGGTTTCTCGAAACTAATGCTCTAATTACCAATTACCAATGTGGTTTCCGACGTGGCAACAGCACCACTGACCAACTTGTTCGTCTGGAATCCACTGTCCGTGATGGCCTTATTTGCGGACATCATGTAGTGTCTGGGTTTTTTTCGACCTAGAAAAGGCATTCGACACCACCTGGAAGTATGGCATTCTGAAAGACCTGCACATTGCTGGTTTGAGGGGACGGATGCCGCTTTTCATTAGAAATTTCCTGGAAAATCGAGTGTTTCGTGTACGTGTAGGGAGTGTGTTGTCAGAGTTACATGGTCAGGAAATGGGTGCCCCTCAAGGTAGCATCTCATCGGTGACTCTTTTCATCATGAAGATAAATAGCCTCGCCAGTGTGGTGAACACTGGGATTGAGTTGTCCTTCTATGTTGATGACTTCTTATAATCTGTTTATCACGGAACATGAGATCTAAAGAGACGCTGATGCAAAACTGCCTGAACACGATACATTGGGCTGACCGAAACGGCTTTCGTTACTCCCAGACCAAAATGTTTGCATGCACTTTGGCAACCGAAGAGGTGCCCATTGCGATCCATACTTGAGTTTGAACGGAGTTCACATCCCAGTTGTTCTTCGGACCAAGTTCCTTGGTCTGGTTCTCGATAATAAGCTCAACATCGACATTCTGGAAGTATATAAGAACTTCTATGAACAGCTTCACACCCAGGGAGACGTCGATGAGGATCTTCAAAAGTCCCTTTTAGATAATATTAACAAGTTTCCCTCTACAGAGCAGATCGGTGAACTTGGTTCCCCCTTGACTGTCGACGAGCTCTGGAAGGCAGTGGCGAAAATGAAAGCCGGAAAGTCACCTGGGTCGGACGGTATTCCGGTAGAATTCTACAAACGCTTTTGGGGTACCTTCGGACACGATCTCCGCGATGTATTCACCTCCGCCTTCCTCGCTGGATCGTTGAGCCCGTCGCAGCCCACAGGAGTGATAACTTTGCTACCAAAGTCTGGAGACCCCCTTGAACCGAAAAACAAGAGACCAATTACTCTTTTAAATGTGGACTACAATACAAGATCCTGGCGAAAGCTCTTTGCAACAGACTGGGCTCTGTCATGCCGGATCTTGTAGGTCCTTTTCAGACATGTGCGGTGCGGGGACACAGTATTCAGCAAAACCTCTGGTTGGTGCGGGACTTAGTTGAGTATGTGACAGACCG
Organism: Holothuria scabra; assembly: GCA_037179385.1. Classification (NCBI taxonomy): domain Eukaryota; kingdom Metazoa; phylum Echinodermata; class Holothuroidea; order Aspidochirotida; family Holothuriidae; genus Holothuria; species Holothuria scabra. Next base: position 40,769,257 of record CM074183.1, read on the forward strand.
TGATCTTCCATGTGCGCTTGTCTCCCTCGATCAGGAGAAGGCCTTCGACATGGTTGATCACGGATTCCTTTTTAAAGTCTTGATGAAGTTTTAGTTTGAATCCAGGTTTTGTTAAATGGATCGCCTTATTGTATGAAAGTGTATATAGTCGTGTTATTGTAACACATTAGTCTGTTGGGGGAAAGTAACTGCAATTAATCGTTTCATTTACCCTCTCTTGTGGTACCCGGGCACTGTTCTGGCTGCTCCAGAAAGTGTCCTTGTGCGACTTGAGAGGGAAAACGGAGCTGGTCAAAAGGAAGGTGGTGTACCAGAACCTTCAGCACGGGGGACTTGGCCTTGTGCATTTTCCCCCAAAGCTCCGTTTTCTCCAGCCAAGTGTATTTTTTGTGCTGTGGAAAGTGAAATGCCGTTTTCCTACTTTGTCCGTTATTGGGTGGGAATATCACTCCGTAGGTTCTCTCCGACCCTCCCTGTTTAGTAATAGTGTCCCTCATAGTAGGAGGCCTTCGGGGGCATATTGTGACATGAGGGACACTCTCAGTATGATGTCAACAGCAGGGGATGTCTCGCAGTCCAGTGCAGGGGACCTGTACCGGGGCATTTTTGATGACTTGGTCGGCCAGGCCCAACCGAACAACTGCGCATTGGGACCGGAAGTGTGGCGCGTAGTGCACAGCAGGTCACTAGACTACCGCCAGCCGAGGCCTGTTGTGGCGAATTGCACACGATGCCATCGTTACCAACCTCAAGCGCCTCCGGTGGCGTCTTAATTTGCCTTCGCACTGGGTGCACAAAGTGGGAGAGTGTGCCTCATCTGTTTTGGCGCTGTAGCTTTGTGGCCCTCCTCTGGGAGTGGTTTCAAGTCCTGGCGGACCGCCTGACGTTTTGCAACACCTGGGCTGTCAGCCAGGACTATGCTTTGTACGGTCTATCGCCCCCACCATGTAACACAAGTGTTCATGGTATACTCACCTTTGTTTCGGCATCGGTTAAGCTGGCCATATGGAGAGACCGTTGTAATATAGTCTTTAGGAGGGAGGGGAGGCCTGCGGAAGTCGTCCCGGCGTTTGTGAGGACGGAGATTAAACTGAAGGTTGATGCAGACTTCCTACGTCTGCCGAGGTCGATGTTCGGCAGGCGTTGGGGGCCAATTGTTTCGGTGAGGGCGGGGCGGGTGGTGGTTGGCCTGTAACCATGTGTGATGAAATATGTAAATAGCTTTGTATATATCTACACAAATTTTTGTTTCTTGGTGAATGTTAAGGTCTTTTAAATAGCCTTGCCTTTGTGTTTTTGTCCGGTCTGGTTTGAGTTCCTCTCCCTTTGTTTCTCAGTGCCCGTTTTGATGTACTTAAAAAGCATAAGCTCAACTTCAAGGCCCACATCGAACATCTCAGGCGGAAATGCAAGGATGCACTTAACCTATTGAAAGTCGTCTCAAAGATGGACTGGGGAGCTGACCGCCCCGTTCTGCTTCGATATTATAGATCCTTAGTGCGGTCTAAACTTGATTATGGTTGTGTTGTTTACGGCTCTGCACGGGAGTCATGACCCAGGAAACTACTCCTCCTCCCACCATACATAATCAAGGCCTCAGGATCTGCTTGGGAGCGTTCCGTACCACCCAATGCAGAGTCTCTATGTCGAGGCAAATGAACCTCCACTCCATATAAGATGGAAGAAGTTGTCACTTCAGTTTGCTATGAAACTGAGAAACCATAGACACACACCCCGACTATTGAGACGACTTTCAACCATAGGTTTAATGACGTTTATTTGAGGAAATCATCTGCTCTTCCTCCATTTAGTATTCGCATCGGGTAAGCTCTTATACAGGTGTGCAGCGACTCTAAATTTGTGGCACACTTTACGCTTCCTGCTACTCCTCCCTGGAAGTTGTGCCAACCAGCTATTGACCTAAGTTTGAGGCAACATTCCAAGAACTCGACAAATGAACATGTGCACCGCAACAGTTTCAATGAGCTTAGACAAAAATATCGTCAGTACTGACATCTATACTGACGGCTCCAAGGCCGCAAACAGGGTTGCGGCTGCCGCGTCAAGCCGTGACGCATACTCGAAGATTAGACCGCCGAATGATGCATCGAGTTTTACTGCCGAACTCCAGATTTTTTTTTTTTTGAACGTACATCGAAACAAGCACGCTGCAACAAAAGGACAACCCAAACCGGCCGGACAAAAACACGATGGCTAACCACGAGGATCCACACAGGAACACGGAACTCAAAACGCACCAAACCCCACCCCACCACCCAAACTCACTACCCGACACAAGACCAACACAGAACAAAACCAATCATGAACCCTTATTACAGTAAACTAAAACTATGTACAACGTCCATTTGTTTGAAGGCCGCAACAAACAGACAACCCAAACCAACCACACATAAAACACGGAACGAAAACGGTTCCCCTCAACGCAAAGGACGCAACAAACCCCGCCCAACCCGCCAACCTAGTGCCCGAAGGCCAAACCACGAGGCACCGCTTCTAAGTATCTACCTGGGTCCTGACCATTTTACTCCATGGACTCGGTATAGGTGCCCATAATGGTCATCAACCGGCCTCTTTAGTGGAGACCCCTGAACCCCGCCCTCACAAAAATCAAACCAGCCCTCCCCTGAAGGTGGATCCTTGGGAGGAGGCTCTGAGGCTGGCTCTCCACCACTTGACGAATCTGTTTCAGAAACTGACGAGAGCCGGAGGTCCTCCTCAACCATCATGATTTCAACCTCCCCAGGTGTCAGTGGGGAGGACGGTGGAGACTCAACCTGAACACCCCCACTGCTACCCTCACACCCCTTAGAGGCCAGAAAATCCCGCTCCACCTCCTGTGCTGCCACCTCCAGTTCTTGAGTGCAGAAGTCTGGACATGATTGCAAGGGTTCTGGAGCTGGCCCCCACATCCCCTCCAACACGAGAAGAATATGATGTGGGACAGGCACCAAACACATGTCCCTCCTCCCCACAAAGGTTGCACCGCACCTGGTTGGGACAGTCGGCCTTCCCATGCCCCAACTCCAGGCATCTTCCGCAACGTCTATTGGGACACGAATTGGATTCGTGTCCCTCCACTCCACATTTAAAACAGGTACGGGGCTGCCCCAAATACCTAATGTGAGCCTTTGAACCCCCCATGAAGAGGAAGGATGGTATATCTTTCTTAAGTACCATTCGGAACTGTCTTCTACCGTCAAGGATACCCTGCATCTCACCTTCCCCATATTTGCACCACCACATATCTGAGACAGTTCCGTACTGCCCGAGAACCCTTGCAACCAGGCCCTGATCGACCTCAAAGTTCAGGTACAACACTGTCACCACCACTGAGCGGTCATATGGCGTGACAGTGAGCCCTTCAATTCCCTTTAAGCTACATACACCCTTCAATAGGGCTGCATACGACCTGAACTTTAGGTCGTATGTGTTGCGGACCTCAAGTGCCTGCAACATCTCGATTTCCCCAACCTCAACTCCTTTGTTTTCTAACAACATAAAAACTTAAGATGGCATTCGATCTGATTGAAGCCTCAAGCGGTAACCAGTTCATTATTTCCTCAGACTCATTATCAAGCCTCTTAGCATTACATGCTAATGAACCTGGTCTTCGTGTGCTTTTTAAGTGCATTGAAACGGCACATACAAAACAAAAACAAAAACTGAAACCGGATCGGGCAAAAACATGAACGCAAAACTATTTACAGACTGCTAAATCAAAATTATGTTCGTTACAGTAATGAGCTATATACACAGAAATTTACAAAACTATGTACAGAAAATTATACACACAGATATTTACATACTATTTATAAGCCCCTTACATACCCACCCTATTACAAATTGACCACCACACGGCCCCCCTCACCGAAACGAGTGGACCCCATCGCCTACCGAACGCCGACCTTGGCAAACGAACGAAGTCGGACTCAACCCTCAGCCTCACCTCCGCCTTCACCGATGCCAGGACGACGTCCGCAGGCTTCCCCATCCCCCTAAAAGCAACGTTACATCGGTCTCTCCATAAGGCCAACTTTATGGAGGCCGAAGCAAATGTAAGTATGCCCTGAATACTTGTATTGCATGGCGGGGGTGAAAGACCATACAAAGCATAGACCCGGCCGACCGCCCACGTGTTCCCCATCGTCAAGCGATCAGTCAGGCCTTGGAACCATTCCCAAAGGAGGGCCACAAATTCACACTGCCAAAACACATGTGACACACTTTCCCACCCTGTGCATCCAGTGCGTGGGCAAATTCCATCTCCAAGACGCCACCGAAGACGCTTGAGATTAGTAACAATCGCATCATGTGCGATTCGCCACAACAGCCACCTGTAAGTTGTAGCGAAAGTGTGCTTTTTAAGTGCATTGAAACGGCACATACGAAACAAAAACAAAAACTGAAACCGGATCGGGCAAAAACATAAACGCAAAACTATTTACAGACTGCTAAATCAAACAGAAAATTATGTTCATTACAGTAATAAGCTATATATACAGATATTTACAAAACTATGTACAGAAAATTATACACACAGATATTTACATACTATTTACAAGCCCTATTACAAATTGACCACCACACGGCCCCCCCTCACCGAAACGAGTGGACCCCATCGCCTACCGAACGCCGACCTTGGCAAACGAACGAAGTCGGACTCAACCCTCAGCCTCACCTCCGCCTTCACCGATGCCAGGACGACGTCCGCAGGCTTCCCCATCCCCCTAAAAACAACGTTACATCGGTCTCTCCATAAGGCCAGTTTTATGGAGGCCGAAGCAAAGGTAAGTATGCCCTGAATACTTGTATTGCATGGCGGGGGCGAAAGACCATACAAAGCATAGTCCCGGCCGACCGCCCATGTGTTGCCCATCGTCAAGCGATCAGTCAGGACTTGGAACCATTCCCAAAGGAGGGCCACAAATTCACACTGCCAAAACACATGTGACACACTTTCCCACTTTGTGCATCCAGTGCGTGGGCAAATTCCATCTCCAAGACGCCACCGAAGACGCTTGAGATTAGTAACAATCGCATCATGTGCGATTCGCCACAACAGGTCTCGCCTGCGGTAATCTAATGATCTGCTGTGGACCACACGCCACACTTCCGACCCTGAAGCATAGTGACTGGATTGGACCTGGCCAACCAATTCTTCAAAAACAGCCTGGTATAGGTCTCTTGCACTTAACTGCGAAACGTCCCCAACTCTAGATATAATATAAGATATATATAAGCGTTTCTCTCATTTGACTGTATGCTTCCGAGGGCCTCCAGCTGTGGGGTTCACTGTTACTAAACAGGGAGGGAAAGAACCGACGGAATGATAATCCCCCCCAATAACGGACAAAATAGGCAAAAGGCATTCTGCTGTCTACAGCACTATAAACACACTTGGTCAGGAGAAAACGGAGTTTGGAAGAAAAATGCACAAGGCCCAACCCACCACGCCTAACATCCTGATATACCATCCCTCTTCTTACGAGCTCCGTCTTCCCTGGCCATAAAAACCTAAACACAGCCCTCTCGAGACGCAACAGGACACCCTTTGGAGCAGCCAGAACGGTGCCTGGATACCACAAAAGGGGATAAATAAAACGATTGATAACTGTCACCTTTCCGAACAGGCTAATGTGGCGCTCGCCGAAGTCCTTCAACCTAGCTTCCACCAGGTCCACTTTCTCATTCCAGGTAAGTAACTCGGTTTGCCCATAACCAAACCATATGCCGTTTATCCTTATGGCGTCGTCTACCCATGATGCAGCGAAGGGCAGTCTTCTTGACCGCCACTTACCTAGGCGAAGTCCTTTGGTCTTATTGGGATTCAGTCTGGCACCTGTGGCTCTTTGAAACTTAGACAACGTGCCACTAAGGGCCTTGAAGGAAGCTAGGTCGGAGACTACGCATGTGACGTCATCGGCATACTGAAGGCACTTAACTTCAACACCACCGGGAATGTGAAATGGTTGAAACAAAGGCTCTACTTGAAAGGCTCTTGCTATTGATTCACTAAACAATACGTAGAGTAAAGGTGATAGGGGGCACCCCTGCCGTACGCCACGTTGGACACTGAAGGGATCTGACGGTAGTCCATTAACGATAACCCGACTATTTACACTATTGTACAATAAGGAGGTCAATTTAACAAAACCTGGATTCAAACAAAACTTCTTTAAAATTTTAAAGAGGAATCCATGATCAACCATGTCGAAGGCCTTCTCCTGATCGAGGGAGACGAGCGCACATGGAGGATCACGGTCCATCACGTATTCAACTAAGTCCCGCACCACCCAGAGGTTCTGCTGAATACTGTGTCCCCGCACCGCACAAGTCTGAAAGGACCCTACAAGATCTGGCATAACTGTGCCTAGCCTGTTGCAAAGGGCTTTCGCCAGAATCTTGTAATCTACATTTAACAAGGTGATTGGCCGTTTGTTTTCCGGTTCGAGGGGGTCTCCTGACTTAGGCAGCAAAGTTATTATGCCTGTGCGCTGCGAGTGGCTCAATGAGCCAGCAAGGAAGCCAGAGACGAATACGTCACGGAGATCATGTGCTACGGTACCCCAGAAGCGTTTATAGAATTCTACTGGAATACCGTCGGACCCAGGTGCCTTTCCGCCTTTCATCTTCGCCACTGCCTTCCAGAGCTCGTCAACAGTCAAAGGGGAGCCAAGTTCATCATTCTGATCTTTAGAGGGGGTTTTGTCAATATTATCTAATAGGGACTTTTGAAGGTCTTCATCGACATCTGCCTGGGTATACAGCTGCTCATAAAAGTTTTTATACACTTCTACAATGTCGAGAGGGTCCTTATGTACCACACCGTGGGCGTCACGGACAGCTTTTATACTGCGATCGATGGCAATCTTTGTGACGTCCCGGTAGAACTTAATGGTTGGTTTCTCCTCCGCCTCCACACAATGCACACGAGCACGAACGCGGGCCCCGTGTAGTTTTCCATCAAGGTACTGTTGGATTGCATGAAGTGCGGAGTGGTCCCCGTTCCTCTCCCTAGAGCAAAGTGAAAGGAACTCCTCCCTTCTTCGACGAGCTCTTGCTACACAATATTCCACTGTAAACTGTTTGATGCGGGTCTTTACATCATCCCACCACTCTAAATCTGTTGAAAAGGCCGGCCTCAAAGTTCGCCACCCTTCGTATCTGGCCTTAAAATCTTTGCTATATTCAGCCCCCGTTAGAATATCTGTATTCATTTTCCAGAACCCCCTCCCTACTGGCCATGACTCTGGGGGTCTGAATGAGACAGTAACTGCATCATGGTCCGAAATTGGACATGCCACAACTTCGCAATCACTTGGTGACAGAGCCGTTGGAGCGTACACCCTGTCCAACCTTGAGGCGTCCGTGCCATCAGGGCGGTGCCAAGTGAACACGGACAAGCCAGGATGCTGCACTCTCCAAACGTCAACCATGTCCAACTCCACCACACCGACACTACAGCTTGAAGATGTGAAGGTGGACATTCGATCAAACCGTGTGTCAGGGACACAGTTGAAGTCTCCAGATAGGATACAAGGGGCACAGCCAGGAACGAAGGATGGCAGGGTAGCAAAAAAATTCCTTCTGTCTGTAGGTTGGTTGGGGGCATAAACGTTACATAAGAAGAAGTTCCCGCAAGGATGTTTGATGGTGATGCATACCAACCGGCCCTCGTGATCATGATCAACCTTTCCGACCAGGGAAGTCCATCTTGGAGAAACTAAAATGACAGATCCACAGGAAGATGCGGAACCAAAGGAAGCGTACAAACCCCCACCCCATTCGTAGGACCAGGTGTAGACATCGTCCTCATTAACAATGTGAGTCTCTTGGAGGAAAACGAAGTCCACACGCAATGACTTACAAACTTGGAATATTCTGGACCGCTTCCGACTGTCCCTCATGCCGTTAACATTCAGGGTCATGAGGGACAGGGGACCATTCATGAAATGTGGAGTGTGAAATTACAAAACTGTCTCTGACCTGGCCTTTTTATTACATGGATCTGGTGCTGGTGGCACAGAAGGACTAACTCCCCCTCCCCGGTCGGACACCTCCCCTGAGGCCGACCTTTTCAACTTGGGCTCAAGTTCAACGGCCTCACGCAAATCAAACCAGCCCTCCCCAGATGGTGGGTCCTTTGGTGGAGGCTCTGAGGCAGGTCCTCCCACATCTGACATGGCAGAGTCAGATTCCGAGTCCGAGGACATTCTAAGGTCGTGCTCCACTGTTTGTATTCCAGCCTCCCCGGGAGCTGGTGGAGAGTGTGACTCAGGTACCGATGTGGAGGGTTGGGAAGGGCCTACCTCAGGGTTCCCACAGACCACTTCACATCCCTTAGAAGCTAGGAACTCTTGTTCCACCTGATGTGCCACCTCGTCAGGCGTAGGGGACCTGGGTTCCTCCACCATTGGTTCAGGGTCTGAAGACAAGGGTTCACTTGCCGGCTCCACATCTGCACTTGCACGCGCAGAGTACGATGTGGGGCAGGCACCAGAGACATGTCCCTCCTCCCCACACAGGTTACACCGCACCTGATTGGGACATGTTGCCCTCTCATGCCCCAACTGCAGGCATCTGCCACAACGTTTGTTTGGGCATGACCTGGCCTCATGCCCCTCCTCCCTACACTGGAAACAGGTGCGGGGCTGGCCAAAATACCTGATGTGGGCCTTAGAACCCCCTATGAACAAGACGGAGGGGATGTCTCGTTTTAGCTCCATACGGAACTGTCTCTTTCCGTTGAGAATACCGGCCAGTTCACCTTCATTATACTTTACCCAACGCCAGTCAGAGACAGTTCCGTATTGTCCTAGAACCCTCGCCACCAGGCCCTGATCTACCTCAAAATTGAGGTACATCACCGTCACCACCACAGAGCGATCATATGGGGTGACAGTGAGACCCTCCACACCCTTAAGGGAGGAAACCCCCTTCAATCGGGCAGCATCAGTCCGGAACTTTAAATCATACGTATTTCGGGATGCAAGGGCCTGCAGCATCTCTATATCCTTAACATCTACCTTATTGTTCTTCAACACAGAAAAAACATGCTGGGGTGTAACATTCCCCCTCGACTCAAACTGTAACTTGACGATACTGCTATCCCGACCTCCGGGCATAGCAGCAAAGGTTTGTGGCACAAGGCCACGCAGCAACTAGAGAGAAAACTTCAGCACAGCAGATCAAACCCAGGCAGGGAAAAAATAAAGGGCGTGCGTACCATATCGATCGTAGGCAACACAGCGCGGAACATGTGCAGAAACTAGTTACAAGTTAGCACATAGAAGTATGTAAAATCCAACGCGGGAAGCAACCACAGCGTTGAAATACGAAGAGAGCGCTGTGTTGCAACAAACCTTTATGGAAGACTACGCCGTAAATTATACACATAAGCAACATAGCATGCTTCTTTGGTGCGTAATCCAAAACTTCTACTTCTTTTATTTGAAATGCGAGCTCTGGCCCTGAAGCTGTTTTATATAAAGCAAGGCTATGGATTTGATCAAATGTCTCCATCGGGTAGACTAACTCTTTGTTTACAGCGTGGCATCCCGGGAAAAAGCTCGGGGCGAAAATTTCGCCAAGTTTTCCAGATTAATCCGGAAGGCATACATCCCTGCGGGCCATTGTTTTGATTTGTAGTAAATATCTTCTCCGTCTCTGATTGGAAAAACCAAAAATTTGCCAACTAGTGTTAATATAAGATTTGTACCGCATTACTAAGAAGATCAAATAAATACTAATTATTTCGTCACACCGACAAACAGCTTTTATCGGACTACGAGTGTCCGATAAAAGCTGAATAATTAGTTAACATTTCATTTTCGTAGTCCTTTGATAAAAGTCATATACTTACACAAGTTGACAACTTTTGGGTCTTTCCGATCAGAGATGGAGAAGATATTTACTACAAATGAAAAAAAAAAAAATCGGATCAAGATCTTAACTCATTTTTGCATTTTTCTTTCACATAGTTCCCCATATGGCGGCGACTGTGTACAGGCTCAGGTGCTGATGGTAGTCGAGTGAATATGCCGGTTTTCTCTACCCAAGCAATATCTCGCTTTGATGGTCATATGAATGTATTGACCCCCTTTTTGGGAAATAAAGTTCATGGTGCATTTGTTGTCCTTTGCACCAATGACTTATCCAGCCCATCAATCATCATCATATATGACGGCAACAATCTCCCACTAAAATTCTCACATTTTGCTCTCCTGCAATCCTAATGGATCTCCAGTGGAGAGTCAACGATGACCAGTGTGGGAGTGACCCCTTTCCACTTTTAATCGATATTACCTACCCAATGTCCGAAGAGAGAGTCCCTAAGTGGCAACTCAAAAAGGCTGACTGGTGTGAATTTAGCAATCTATGTAGGAACACGATTGTGAGGTACGCCTTCAACGATGTCGAAGACCAGATCTCTCATTTTACACACCTTTTGGTCAATATTGCGACCAAAACTATTCCTAAGTCCTCTGCTAGTCCACGTAGTAAACACAAGCCGTGGTTTAACACGGATTGTGAACAAGCAATCAAGGATCGCAATAAAGCCCTTAGTGTCTTTAAGAAGTAACATAGTAATTTTAATCGTGTTAATTATCTCAATGCCCGTGCCAAAGTACGGCGCATAATTTCTCTACCCCTGTAAAAAAAGGCATGGAACATGGTCAGGAAAATTAGAGGAAGGCAGCTTACTAGTCGTTCCCTACACATGACCAAACAAGACGGTCAAAAATGCACAGAAAGGGCAGATATTGCCAATTTGCTCCCTGAAGAGTTTGAATCTAACTCGTCAAGCAATCACTACTCGCGAGCCTTTCAGATGTACCAACATACCGTTGAACAACAGAACGTGAAACTTCATCTCAGATAACTCGGAGGCCTACAATATCTCGGAACTTCGTGCTGCTCTCCAGAAAAGTAATGACACTGCCACTGGTCCAGATAACTCTTTACTGGTGTTGCTGGAGATCTTCAACGGTATGTGGGAAAACGGCAGCTTTCCAGCGGCTTGTCGAACAACACGCCTGAAGGCAACAACGCGCCCGAAGGCAAAAGCACTGAAAAAGCACAGGGCAAACATACAGGTACACCTTGCCCAAGGGTGCCCTGGAGGCAGTTGTGACAAAGGGTAACCTCATTATTCCCACGTTTAAACAAACTCCACAACCGGATGCAGTTTGAATGGGGCTCACTGAATAAGTTCCTTGGTCTGGTTAGCTTACAATAGTTTGTAAGCTTATGCGGCCGCTTTCACCTTTTGGAGCTGTGACGTCATCAAAAAGTAAAATACATAAGAAATCGCGGATTTTCTCTTCACATCCTTATGGTATAGTAACATTACGACAGTATGTATAATAGCGCCAAGATTGTACCTATTTGTACATATTATGCCAGTCTTCATACAACTTTTCATTGCATATTAGTAACAAACCAGTTTAATATGTGACAACCATTACAAAAAAGAAAAATTAGCGGAGATAAAGCCACCAAAATGAGAACAAAATGCACGCCTGCCGTTTGGTTGACTGACACTGCGTAGTCATCTCACTCGGTGGATTATTTCCATAATATAACAGATTTGATAGCGTAGTATTTTTTATGAATATGCATAGGTTTTTCTTTTTCAAGACAATTCCATATAGTTTTTATTGTAGATAGCATTCAATGTAATAATGTTTCTTTAAAATAAGTTATCCGAAAAAATTTCATCATTTCAGGTGTAGTATCATCGTTTATCAAATAAAATCATTTCAAAATTTTATTGAATATTCAATATTCTTGGAAATCGTCACGAGGACCGTATTATTACCAGAACTAGTTTAAGTCAGAGTTTTGCTGCGCAATTAGCAGTTGACATCCATAACGTTAGTCTTGAACCCGGTACGCTCATCGATTTGCTAGAATTCTGAAGGTAAGATAGTTGAATTCTTTCTTGGGTTTATCTCACTGGGGCCTTTATGGCTTGGTTTGTATAGATGAGCTTTATTTTTGTTAGACGGAGCCTGAGGGGTCAGTAAAGTTAGGATTGTACGTACTTTTGACTTTCTCTTGTTGCGCCTCACGTCTTACGTTAAGCCTAGGATAGCTACTGATCGTGGGCTTCGACTGAAAATTCCCTTCGAACTGTGATGATGGTTTCATTGTTTGTTGGGTTCATTTATATCTCGCGAGTTACACGAGTAAATTAAGGCCTAGCCTAGCGTTAAATGGTACATCTTGATTTTAATTGTTGGACGTTGAAAATGGTAGCAGGAACGTAGGCTATTTAGTGTGCCTAAGTGTTATGCTTAACGTTCGCTGTACTATTCCATGTTTATTTTGGCAACCTTTGGTGTGAGTGGGCGTGGTCTCAGAGAAGCCTCGACTGAAATTAGCTTGCCTAACGCGTACGTACGTACGTACTCGTACCGTAGGCGCGGCAAAGGCGCGGCTTAACAAGTTACGCCTTGGGAGAACGGAAGACTGCTTTAATTACCGTGACATTCATTGCTAAAAATTGAGGTTACTGCACTAATTTTAGGTTAGTTGCGGCTTAATTACTTCAAAATACAAGACTAGTACAGTGTGTATAGGAAGACCATTGGGCTACAGTAGCCATGGCCTAGGCCTAACGTTAGGCCCTAAGTTAGTTATCTCTGCTCATGAATTTAGACAATGCTAGACTAACGTTACTGATTTAAGTAGCCATTCTCACTTCAGGACAGCTGTGGTTACTGTGCTCTGTATATCTGCTTTTTGTTGAGATTTGACCATACATGAGTCTCAGCATGGAGCTATTACTTCAAAGTAATAGCTCCATGGTCTCAGATAATTAACTTCATCCTAGCCTAAGTTAGACCTAGGCCCAGTCTAGGCTAGTACTATTTCATGTTTATTTCAACGACCCTCTGATTGATGTGAGTGGGCGTGGTATCAGGCAAACCTCTGACACAGGTTTAAACTGATATTAGCGCTAGCCTAACATATGCTTAGGCCTAACAAGTCAGGCCTGGGTAGAAGGCCCATTTGCAGTGACATCCATTGTTTTAAATTGCATTTACCGAACTAATTTTAAGGTTAGTTTTGGCTTAGCCTGGGCCTACTTTAAAATACAAGGCTAGCACAGGGTGTTCAGGAAGACCCAATGGGCTACACTATAGCCACTAGGGCCTACCCCAGCTACTGTAATTGATTCTTCTGCACATGGATTTCAGGCAGTACTAGGCTACTCATTTATGCCACTTATACAGCTTGTACTTTCAGAAAAGCTTTGGTAACTGTGCTCTGTTAACCTGCTTTTTATTAAGATTTTACCTTACTTGAGTCTCAGCTAGATGTTAAACTTTATCCTAATCTAGCCAGCCTTGTTTTGGATATTAATTGTAGGCTAGACTTGCTAACTGAATACTGAAGGTTGGTTGATTCTGCACTAGGGCCTTTGCTTGATCTGTTGTTGGAATTGATTTACAACATTTATTTCAAGGTGACATGCTGCTTTATAAAGAGAGAAACTTGTACAACTTTGCATCATAAAAGCATGTACTGTTCCATCTGTACTGTGTAAGTTGTCATCCATTTTTTGCATGGTACACTATTACTTTTAAGGCAAGGAACTTCAACAAAACACTCAATTTGAATTCTACATGGAAATACTACATGGAAATGCTACATGGAAATGCTACATGGAAATGCTACATGGAAACACACAGATAGAAACTTACACCTTGGAACATTAATATAAAAGAAACAGACCAGGAGTTTTGTTTGTACATGCATCACTAACAAATCATTCTGGACAGGTTTGGTTGTGGAAAAATGGAGTTGATGTCAATCAGTTAAAGACAGACACAAGAGAAATGTTATACTGCTTGTTCACTCTAGTGAGATTTTAAGCTTCGTTCAGATGATGTGTCTGTTTTCTTTTCAAGTAAGCTTTGTAGGAAGTGTAGGCCTATTGGTTTTGCCCCATATATCATTTCAGTGTTATTTGGTGGCTTCTTCACTGCTTACTCTGTAGCATGAAATGAAGTGAACTTCTTTCTACTACTGTAACTTGTTTCACGTTTTTAATGGAGTTGTTGCAAGGATCATTCCACCAAGGGGATGAATTGTTTCCTCCTTTCACAAGAGGCAGGCAGTGCTTGCCAAATTGTCTTTTGTTCATAGCCAAAAGCTTTTTGAAGCCATTCTCATCAGAATGGACATCTGATGATATTGATAACATTTTACTGCAAGGAGACAGTCTTTGTTGCCTCATATGTGCAAAATTTCCAGACCTTAATGCCAGTATATTACTTTTACCAGCAAACTTACCAAGATACTTTAGATTTGATGATGTGTATTTTTCATTTAGGATAGTGCTTTTTAAGTGCATTGAAACGGCACATACAAAACAAAAACAAAAACTGAAACCGGATCGGGCAAAAACATAAACGCAAAACTATTTACAGACTGCTAAATCAAACAGAAAATTATGTTCATTACAGTAATAAGCTATATATACAGATATTTACAAAACTATGTACAGAAAATTATACACACAGATATTTACATAGTATTTACAAGCCCCTTACATACCCAACCTTTTACAAATTGACCACCACACGGTCCCCCCTCACCGAAACGAGTGGACCCCATCGCCTACCGAACGCCGACCTTGGCAAACGAAAGAAGTCGGACTCAACCCTCAGCCTCACCTCCGCCTTCACCGATGCCAGGACGACGTCCGCGGGCTTCCCCATCCCCCTAAAAACAACGTTACATCGGTCTCTCCATAATGCCAGCTTTATGGAGGCCGAAACAAAGGTAAGTATGTCCTGAATACTTGTATTGCATGGCGGGGGTGAAAGACCATACAAAGCATAGTCCCGGCCGACCGCCCATGTGTTGCCCATCGTCAAGCGATCGGTCAGGGCTTGGAACCATTCCCAAAGGAGGGCCACAAATTCACACTGCCAAAACACATGTGACACACTTTCCCACTTTGTGTATCCAGTGCGTGGGCAAATTCCATCTCCAAGACGCCACCGAAGACGCTTGAGATTAGTCACAATCGCATCATGTGCGATTCGCCACAACAGGTCTCGCCTGCGGTAATCTAATGATCTGCTGTGGACCACACGCCACACTTCCGACCCTGAAGCATAGTGATTGGATTGGACCTGGCCAACCAAATCTTCAAAAACAGCCTGATATAGGTCCCTTGCACTTAACTGCGAAACGTCCCCAACTCTAGATATAATTAGGAGCGTTTCTCTCATTTGACTGTATGTTTCCGAGGGCCTCCAGCTGTGGGGTTCACTGTTACTAAACATGGAGGGAAAGAACCGACGGAGTGATAATCCCCCCCAATAACGGACAAAATACGCAAAAGGCATTTTGCTGTCTACAGCACTATAAACACACTTGGTCAGGAGAAAACGGAGTTTGGAAGGAAAGTGCACAAGGCCCAACCCACCACGCCTAACATCCTGATATACCATCCCTCTTCTTACGAGCTCCGTCTTCCCTGACCATAAAAACCTAAACACAGCCCTCTCGAGACGCAACAGGACACCCTTTGGAGCAGCCAGAACAGTGCCTGGATACCACAAAAGGGGATAAATAAAACGATTGATAACTGTCACCTTTCCGAACAGGCTAATGTGGCGCGCGTCGAAGTCCTTCAACCTAGCTTCCACCAGGTCCACTTTCTCATTCCAGGTAAGTAACTCGGTTTGCCCATAACCAAACCATATGCCGTTGATCCTTATGGCGTCATCTACCCATGATGCAGCGAAGGGCAGTCTTCTTGACCGCCACTTACCTAGGCGAAGTCCTTTGGTCTTACTGGGATTCAGTCTGGCACCTGTGGCTCTTTGAAACTTAGACAACGTGCCAGTAAGGGCCTTGAAGGAAGCTAGGTCGGAGACTACGCATGTGACGTCATCAGCATACTGAAGGCACTTAACTTCAACACCACCGGGAATGTGAAAAGGTTGAAACAAAGGCTCTACTTCAAAAGCTCTTGCTAATGATTCACTAAACAATACGTATAGTAATGGTGATAGGGGGCATCCCTGCCGTACGCCACGGACACTGAAGGGGTCTGACGGTAGGCAATTCACGATAACCCGACTGTCTACACTATTATACAATAAGGAGGTCCATTTAACAAAAACTGGATTCAAACAAAACTTCTTCAAAATTTTAAAGAGGAATCCATGATCAACCATGTCGAAGGCCTTCTCCTGATCGAGGGAGACAAGCGCACATGGAAGATCACGGTCCATCACGTATTCAACTAAGTCCCGCACCACCCAGAGGTTCTGCTGAATACTGTGTCCCCGCACCGCACAGGTCTGAAAGGACCCTACAAGATCTGGCATAACTGTGCCTAGCCTGTTGCAAAGGGCTTTCGCCAGAATCTTGTGATCTACATTTAACAAGGTGATTGGCCGTTTGTTTTTCGGTTCGAGGGGGTCTCCTGACTTAGGCAGCAAAGTTGTTATGCCTGTGCGCTGCGAGTGGCTCAATGAGCCAGCGAGGAAGGCAGAGACGAACACATCACGGAGATCATGTGCTATGGTACCCCAGAAGCGTTTATAGAATTCCACTGGAATACCGTCGGATCCAGGTGCCTTTCCGCTTTTCATCTTCACCACTGCCTTCCAGAGCTCGTCAAAAGTCAAAGGGGAGCCAAGTTCATCATTCCGATCTTTAGAGGGCGTCTTGTCAATATTATCTAATAGGGACTTTTGAAGGTCTTCATCGACATCTGCCTGGGTATACAGCTGCTTATAAAAGTTTTTGTACTCTTCTACAATGTCGAGAGGGTCCTTATGTACCACACCGTGGGCGTCACGGACAGCTTTTATGCTGCGATCAATGGCATACTTTGTGACGTCCCGGTAGAACTTAATGGTTGGTT
Organism: Holothuria scabra; assembly: GCA_037179385.1. Lineage (NCBI taxonomy): Eukaryota > Metazoa > Echinodermata > Holothuroidea > Aspidochirotida > Holothuriidae > Holothuria > Holothuria scabra. Next base: position 40,786,178 of record CM074183.1, read on the forward strand.
TCTCCTCCGCCTCCACACATTGCACACGAGCACGAACCCGGGCCCCGTGTAGTTTTTCATCAAGATACTGTTGGATTGCATGAAGTGCGGAGGGGTCCCCGTTCCTCTCCCTAGAGCAAAGTGAAAGGAACTCCCCCCTTCTTCGACGAGCTCTTGCTACACAGTACTCCACTGTAAAACGTTTGATGCGGCTCTTTACATCATCCCACCACTCTAAACCTGTTGAAAAGGCCGGCCTCAAAGTTCGCCACCCTTCGTACCTGGCCTTAAAATCTTTGCTATATTCAGCCTCCGTTAGAATATCTGTTCATTTTCCAGAACCCCCTCCCTACTGGCCATGACTCTGGGGGTTGGAATGAGACAGTAACTGCATCATGGTCCGAAATTGGACATGCCACAACTTCGCAATCACTTGGTGACAGAGCCGTTGGAGCGTACACCCGGTCCAACCTTGAGGCGTCCGTGCCATCAGGGCGGTGCCAAGTGAACACGGACAAGCCAGGATGCTGCACTCTCCAAACGTCAACCATATCGTGATTCTTTGTGAACATGTCCAACTCCACCATACCGACACTACAGCTTGAAGATGTGAAGGTGGACATTCGATCAAACCGTGTGTCAGGGACACAGTTGAAGTCTCCAGATAGGATACAAGGGGCACAGCCAGGAACGAAGGATGGCAGGGTAGCAAAAAAATTCCTTCTGTCTGTAGGTTGGTTAGGGGCATAAACGTTACATAGGAAGAAGTTCCCGCAAGGATGTTTGATGGTGATGCATACCAACCGGCCCTCATGATCATTATCGACCTTTCCGACCAGGGAAGTCCATCCTGGAGAAACTAAAATGACAGATCCACAGGAAGATGCGGAACCAAAGGAAGCGTACAAACCCACACCCCATTCGTAGGACCAGGTGTAGACATCGTCCTCATTAACAATGTGAGTCTCTTGGAGGAAAACGAAGTCCACACCTAATGATTTACAAAGTTGGAATATTCTGGACCGCTTCCGACTGTCCCTCATGCCGTTAACATTCAGGGTCATGAGGGACAGGGGACCATTCATGAAATGTGGAGTGTGAAATTACAAAACTGTCTCTGACCTAGCCTTTTTATTACATGGATCTGGTGCTGGTGGCACAGAAGGACTAACTCCCCCTCCCCGGTCGGACACCTCCCCTGAGGCCGACCTTTTCAACTTGGGCCCAAGTTCAACGGCCTCACACAAATCAAACCAGCCCTCCCCAGATGGTGGGTCCTTTGGTGGAGGCTCTGAGGCAGGTCCTCCCACATCTGACATGGCAGTGTCAGACTCCGAATCCGATGACAGTTGAAGGTCATTCTCCACTGTCAGTATTCCAGCCTCCCCAGGAGCTGGTGCGGATTGTGCCTCAGGTACTGATGTGGGGGGTTGGGAAGGGCCTACCTCAGAGTTCCCACAGACCACCTCACATCCCTTAGAAGCTAGGAACTCTTGTTCCACCTGATGTGCCACCTCATCAGGCGTAGGGGACCTGGGTTCCTCCACCATTGGTTCAGGGTCTGAAGACGAGGGTTCACCTGCCGGCTCCACATCTGCACTTGCACGTGCAGAGTACGATGTGGGGCAGGCACCAGAGACATGTCCCTCCTCCCCGCACAAGTTACACCGCACATCATTGGGACACGTTGCCCTCTCATGCCCCAACTGCAGGCATCTGCCACAACGTTTGTTAGGGCATGACGTGGCCTCATGTCCCTCCTCTCTACAGTGAAAACAGGTGCGGGGCTGACCAAAATACCTGATGTGGGCCTTAGAACCCCCTATGAACAAGACGGAGGGAATGTCTTTCTTCAGCTCCATACGGAACTGTCTCTTTCCGTTGAGAATTCCGGCCAAATCACCTTCATTATACTTGACCCAACGCCAGTCAGAGACAGTTCCGTACTGCCCTAGAACCCTCGCCACCAGGCCCTGATCCACCTCAAAATTGAGGTATAACACTGTCACTACCACAGAGCGATCATATGGGGTGACAGTTAGACCCTCCACACCCTTAAGGGAGGAAACCCCCTTTAATCGGGCAGCATCAGTCCGGAACTTCAAATCATACGTATTTCGGGATGCAAGGGCCTGCAGCATCTCTATATCCTTTACCTCTACCTTATTGTTCTTCAACACAGAAAAAACATGCTGGGGTGTAACATTCCCCCTCGACTCAAACTGCAACTTAACGATACTGCTATCCCGACCTCCGGGCATAGCAGCAAAAGTTTGTGGCACAAGGCCACGCAGCAACTAGAGAGAAAACTTCAGCACAGCAGATCAAACCCAGGAAGGGAAAATAGAAAGGGAACCCAACACTACACTACAGACCAGGCGTGCTTTAAAACGAGCACGGCTAAACCACGTCCCCAAGCGAGAGACTACACCCAATACCCAATACCCAACACTTCAGTAAAACGACAGTAGTATATGTTAGTATCACAAGCAGCACAGCACAGCACAATGCCAAAATTCAGCACGATCAGCGAGAGCTCCGTGAAAACACGTCCGCTCTCGACGAAGACCAGAACTGAACTGATAGTGTGTACATTGTTTGGAACCGTGGTTGATGCCAATAATGATGAACTTGCTCCAGGGAGTGTTTCATTGGAAACAGCAATCCAGACAATTTTTCAAAAGAGTTGTCACTGCATGGCTATTTTCTGTTCATCAGCAGTTGCAATATGTCATTTCCATGGCAGATTTATTGTTTTTGACCCACATTCTAGAAGTTGCTTCGGTTTGTGTTGTGCTGATGGTAAAGCTGCCTGTCTGACTGTTCCATCTGTTCAAATGTTATGCAATCATTTACGAGCCCTGGCCCATTCCCTTACAGACAGTCCACTTTCCCAAGTTCAGTTTGACTTACACGGATGTTTGCTCAGAAGAGTTTTGGAACCAACTTTTCAAAAGAATACCAAGAAGGAACCATTCTGTGTATTGTTACCAAACTTTACAGAAAATGTCACTCAGTCTACCCTAGGTTGTAAAAGAGACTGGAGAGGTTATGATCTAGTTACTAAAAAACAAGTTGATTTTGAGAACAGTTTTGTTTTGTCAAATCCCCTAAAATTGCTCCAAAAAGTGCCTGAAATTGCAACAAACAGTTGTGGCGTCTGAGTCCCATTACAGACAAACTTGTAATGGAATGAATGCACAGGAAAAATTAATTTCAACATTCCACAAAACTGTAGAAAATGGTCCAATCAATATTTGTGCTTGTTGTGAACAGTTGTTGTACAGCCATGGTATAACTGTCATTACGTCAGATTCCACATTGATAGTTGAAAACAAAAATTACATTAAGGAAACAGTCAACCAAGATGGTAGTTATAATTTGTGTCATACATGTTTGAGATATTTCAAAATGTCAAAAGTTCCTAAAGGTGCAGGGGTTACTTTTCCACCAGTGCCTCCCCAGTTAGACTTATGTCAATTAGAAGAGAGACTTGTGGCTCTGCGAATTCCATTCATGCAACTTAGAGAGTTACCAAGAGGTGGTCAGCTCAGTGTTAGAGGAAATGTGGTAAATGTACCATCAGATGTGAGTACCACAGTGAATGTGCTACCTCGAACCCTTGAAGAGAGTCAGACAATTCCGATCCACCTAAAAAGGAAATTATCTTTTAAGCATTCTTATCAAGTTCAGGCAGTTAGACCTCAAAAAGTAATTGATGCAGCCAGGTGGCTTATTGAAAATAGTTCTTTGTACAAGGAAGAAGGTGTGGTGCTTAGGCCATGGGAGTCTGGACAGTTTCCCACACAACATATGCAATCTGTATAGAGTTCATTTCTGGAAAAGGAAGAAAATTCTAACCATGAAGAATTAATATCAAGTGGTGAATCAAATACAGACCTTTCTAGTCACCAACCATCACACTTGCCAGAAACTGACAGGCCTAACCAGCAGCAAATCATGCAGTCTGACACCTGTAATGCTGCTCACATTGACAGTGATGATGATTGGACAGAGGTTCAAAACATCAATGACAGACCCTCTGGCAACTGTGATACCATGCTTATTCCGGAATTTGTTGAAAGTAATGATTTATCGCAGTCTGCTTTATGTATTGCCCCTGGAGAAGGGAATACTCCTATAGGTATTTTCAGAGATCCACACTCCGAGATTTTATCGTTTCCAACTCTGTACTGTGCACAACCTCATAATGAACATATGAGCAAAATACCATACAGCCTGCGTTGTAAAATTGAGCTTAGACATAGGGACAGACGAGTTGCAAAGTGCATTCCAAAGTTAAAAAGCTTCAAATCCAGCAAATCCAAAACAAAACCAATTTTTGCTTGAGAAAATGTAAAAACAACCTACAGGAAATAACTGCAGGTCACTTGAAAAGGTCAGGCACGCTTGAGTCTTTAATACATGCAGATGAAGGCTACAGAATATTTAAAACTTTGCGTGGCTCACCTCCTTATTGGGAAAGAGCCAAAAAGGATTTGTTTGCCATGATCCGTCAGTTAGGTACACCTACATGGTTTGCATCTTTTTCTGCTGCAGAAACTAGGTGGCACCATTTGCTTAACATTCTTAGCAAAAATTTACATGGGAAAGCATTGACATGCACTGAAACAAAGGACCTTTCATGGACAGAAAAAAGTAAAATGATTCAAAGTGATCCTGTAACTTGTTCCCGACATTTTGATTTCATGGTTCAAAAACTAATCCATCAAGTTTTGAAAAGTAAACTTCATCCAATAGGTCATATAGATGACTTTTTCTATCGAGTTGAATTTCAGCAACGTGGGTCACCTCATATACATATGCTGGTTTGGATTCATATTTCACCTAAATGGGGCACTTCTCATGATCAGGTAACCAAGTTCATAGATACCTATCTAACTTGTTCGGGCTCTGTCTCTTCACAGGATATGTCAGAATTACTAAATTATCAAAGTCACAGACATGCTAAAACATGCAGGAAACGAGGGAAAAGTGTGTGCAGATTTAATTTCCCAATTCCCCCAACGAAACAAACTTGCATTCTAAGTCCACTGAAAGATAATGAAAGTTCTGATGTTAACCTTCTTGCCACATATGAACGTATTTGCAAAGAACTAGTTACTATGAAGTTTGGGGAAGGTATAACCTTTGAGATGTTTCTCTGTAGACTAAAAATATCTGAGGAATTGTATATCAAAGCAATTCGCTCATCGTTGCAAAGAGATCAGGTCTTATTGAAAAGAACTCTTAATGAAATGAAATGAGTTAACAGTTACAATACTCTTCTGCTCAGAGCTTGGAGAGCTAACATGGACTTGCTGTATGTTGTTGATGCCTATGCGTGCGCCATGTATATTGTTTCATATATGAGTAAGTCTCAAAGAGGTATGAGTAACCTAATGGAAAATGCAGTTAAAGAAGCCAAGGAAGCAGCAAGTTCAGATATCAGGCTAAAAGTTCGCCACATTGGGAATAAATTTCTTAATCTTGTGGAGTTAAGTGCACAGGAGGCTGTATATTTAGTATTGCAAATGCCACTACGTAGAGCATCTAGAGGGTTTATTTTCATCAATTCTTGTCCACCTGAGGATAGGACAATGCTATTGAAACCAATTAACAAACTCCAGGAATTACCAGACTCATCAAAAGAAATAGAAGCAGATAATTTGCTCAAAAAGTATGCAAGAAGACCAAAGTTACTTGAAGGTTATACCCTTGCAGATGTTGCTGCATGGTTTGACTTTCAGTATGACCACCAGTATGAAGATGAAAATTCTAGTGGCAATGAGGATGATAACCCTGAAGATAGTGTAGGTAGTCATTCCAGCATGCATTGCAAAGTTGGTTCTCTCATTTTCAAGAAAAGAAAGAAGCCAAAAATTATACGGTACATTCACTATCATGAAGAAAAAGACAAAGAAAAGTTCTACAGAGAAAAACTCCTGCTGTTTTATCCTTGGCGTTCGGAAGATGACTTGCGTGGCAATTATGAAACATATCAGCAACGCTACTTATCTGTCTTTCCTGATGCAATTCAAAATGAAAGTAACTACAATCAACTTGGGTCTGTAATAGATGAAATACAAAACAGTACGTCATTAGAAATTTGTAGAAGAGATGACGAATTTGAAAAAGTAGTTGCCCCAAATTTGCAGCATGAAAACGAACAAGATCTCCATGTAGGTACTCTTGAATCAAGGTCTTATGCTGCTCTTGATCCAGGCCTTAATTCTATTTTTGCTCAGTATGACCTAGCTCAAGATTTACGTCTAAGTGTAGCTGTGAATAGTCCTGATTTCCATGACCTGCAGCGTAAAACTGGTATCACAGATTTTGAGTTTAGAGCTGTGTGTCAAAAGTTAAATAAAAAGCAAAGAATCTTTTTTTACCATTGTTTACACTGGTTCAAAACAAGAACTGAGCCCATGTATGTATTTCTAACAGGGGGGGGGGGGCTGGAGTTGGAAAGTCAATGGTTTTGAAGACATTACACCATGCACTTACAAGACGTTTAGGAAAAGAGCCTGGAGATAATCCAGATAGTGTCAGGGTGTTGCTTAGAGCTCCTACGGGAAAAGCTGCTTTTAATATTAAAGGGACTACCCTTCACACTGCATTCCAGATTCCCATTAATAAGGGGTTTCAATATAAGGCCCTCACTGCAGATAGACTGAATACATTGAGAGCAAGATTGAGAGATTTAGCTGTTGTGTTCATTGATGAAATATCCATGGTTGGTAGTGGTATTTTTAACTTTGTCAACTTGCGATTGCAGGAAATAATGGGTGTCTCAAATAAACCATTCGGGGGAGTGAGTATCGTGGCATTTGGTGATTTCTTCCAGTTAAAGCCAGTGTATGATAGATGGATTTTTCTGAATAGCAAACAGAACTATTCTGCTTTGGCATCCAACGTTTGGACAGATCTTTTTGCGATGTATGAATTGACAGATATTATGAGACAAAAGGATGATGTTTCATTTGCACAGTTATTAAATAGAGTAAGGGAAGGAAACCAAACTGCAATGGATACTGAAATATTGCAAACAACACAAGTGACAGTGCCATCATCTGAACCAGTAATTCACCTCTATCAGACTAATAGTGAAGTCAACTGTCATAATCTTGAAGTTTTCCAGATGCTAGATGTTAAAGTTTTCATTCACTCTGTAGACACCGTAATAGGTCATATGACTTCACAGGGAAAGGAAAAACTCATACAGAGCATTCCATTAGACCCTGAGAAAACAATGGGTTTGCAAGCAATACTTCCAGTTGCAGTTGGCCAGCAGTGTGAAATAACTGTAAACGTACTAGTGGAAGATGGTTTGACAAATGGATCACCAGGTAGAATTAGATTGATAGACACATTGGATAATCCAGTTATTATCTGGGTAGAATTTGATGATCCTTCTGTTGGAACGTTGACCAGACACAATCAGAGATTTTTGTATCATGGAAACATCCGCCCTAACTGGACTCCCATCACTAAGATCACCAGACAGTTTGAAGTTGGTAATACCAAAAATGGTGAGATCCTCCGAAAGCAGTTTCCTCTACGCCCTGCCAGTGCAAAGACTATTCACAAAGCACAAGGTGATACATTAAATCAGGTAGTTGTAGACTTCTCTGAAAGTATGCACAGAGATCACATTTATTATGTAGCACTTAGTAGGGTTACTAGCATGAATGGTTTATTCATAAAACACTTTTTCCCCAAAAAAATTAAAGTCAGCAATGAAGTCAAACTTGAGATGATGCGTATGAGGCAGGAGAGAAATTTACTCCCAGTTATTCAAGATTTGAGTAGACTCGAATCATCTTGCCTTATCGTCCATCACAATGTTAGGTCATTGGCGAAGTATATTCGTGATATTGAAAGTGACTGTAGGATTCACTGTGCTAGTATTCTTATATTTACTTATTTACTGAAAGTAGACTTCACACTATAGCCACAGAGTACCAATTGCCAGCTAACACATTATTTGTAAATCCAGGTTTTGAAAGTTCAGCTGGAGCTAGCAGCTGTCATGGCACATCAGTCTTTTGTAGGAATGACATTGTTCCAACAGGTATCACTATTGCTAATAGTGACGATAGTGAGGTAACTATTCTGCAGTTTCCATGCGAGAGTTTTAAATCTGTTACTGTTTTTGCCATTTAAAGATACCCAAGGGGAAGCCTGAGTCAGTTTTTACACAAAATGAATGATCTTCTCAAGGGAGTTTTAGAGGATACGACTATGACTAATTTGCCAGTTATTGTGTTAGGCGACTTCAATGTGAATGTTCTGGAAACAACACCAACAAGTGTAAAGCTAATTCAGTTTTTCGAAGAATTTGGTTTCCGCCAGTATGTTAAAGAACTTACCACTGATTACATGTCATGCCTAGATCACATTTATTGTAACCATAAACCCTTGCATGCTGGAGTTTGGGAGTCCTATTTCAGTGACCACAAACCAATTTGGATAACTTTATGAAAGGAACTAGGGTTACAGTACAATAATTACATGGTCAAATGGAGAAATCATTGAAAATGTAAATACTGTCAGTATCGTTATTATAAATTTACACATTCTTTATAAATTAGTGTGCCACCAACCATGTCATGGATGTTCTGCATCAGGCTGATTACCACACAATTGCTAAATAATCAGCATCACAAAAATTTTGTCGTTCAACTCATTATTTGAAAACTGTAAACAGACTGCCTAATACTCACTTCAAAATTTTTGCAAAACATTTTGAATTTCCCCCAAAAAATATTTCTTTAAGTGTGCGCCTAAATATCAGCATTGATACTCACAAACTTGTAAAATTTGAAGTTCTCAAATGATAGTCGTCATAATTGTTGGCGCACATGCAGTAACTTCTTGTGCAGTGAAGTTCAGGTGTGTCAAAGGCCTGCATTGGGACAAATCAGTAGATATTACCTACAGTACTGCAAGGTATGTGTACCATAATATTGGCGCATGTCTGCATACAAATTGTACTAGAGGAAGACAGTGCCCTTGCACACAGTTTTGTTTATGTCAGTGCTAACCATATCATCTGTACACAACTTGCCGCATGCTCTAGCAACTAATCTTCCTTGAGACTCGATCCTGCATAAATTATGCCACTTCACAAATTAGTTCCTTTCAAAGTTCTTAATTTCCTATGACATGAACCTGCTTACGTGTGTCAGTTTAAATACACTGTACGTAGATGATAACAGAAGAAAATTTCTTGGGAATTAAGTTAGACAGAGTTTACCTACTGTATCAAAGTATACACCATGAATAGAAGTGTACATCATTAGATAAACATCCCATTAAAAAATTTGAGGAGACAAGAAGTTTTCTGGAAACGCCGTGGCTGACACCACTCAATTAAATTTTAAAGGTTGAATGAGGACTTGATGCCAACGGAATGCCTAACCTTTGCGTCAAAGCACTGTTAGTTGCATTAGTTGCAGCCACTATGCCATGTGAACAATGGACCCACTTGTTTCGAAAATGTACAGTGATAATACATCTAGATCAGGTTTTGCTTGTGTTAAATAGCCTGAATGGACAGTTCCAGTCACCTACATTGGCTAAGTCTGGTGGTTCACTGAGACTCTTTAGAGAGGATGTTTATGTTATGATAATAGGCTAGTGCATTGCCTAGCTTTTACTAAGCACATTGGTCATGTTGTGCTCCTATCTGATGATCAAAGGGAAGAAGCACATCTTATATTCACTAACCCATGGCAACACTTTGCGATTACAGGAGTATAGGTTTAATCTTCCGTTTGATTGAATAATCATTTAAAATGAGACATTTAAGCTTTGTACAAGATAAATTACAAAAAAATATCATTAAGAAACCATGAGATGCATATGTCAAGTAAAAATTGAATTGAATTTTTAGTGGCCCTGAAATTCTAAGACAGTTTTGTGTTGTTGTGTATGGCCTAACATTACAATTGGGTGAATAGACTATTAGCCTATAGGCCAGCACTACTGGTACTACAATTTGTGACAAAATTTACAGGAATCTTAGGACATGACAGGAATGAAAACTAGGCAGTCTTATAAGTCGTCAGATCCTAAACATTAGGCCTGTGACATCCTAGGCAAACCATTATTTGTGGATGATAAGAGAAACCAATGAATTCATGATGGTGTGTGTACATGTATGTATGTTTGTATGTGTGTGTTTGTCACACTCCTTGTTTTAGCATGATATCTCAAAAAAGAAACTTGGACTGTTCTCAAACTTCATACATAGATGCCCCATATAGAGAGGAAGAATATTGTTTTTGGTCGAGGTTGAAACGTCATTTGGGGTCACCAGGGTCAAACCTTGAAAACTTCACTAAAAGGATATCTTGATGAAGGAAAGTAAGATGAATGTCATACTTAAGTATTGTAAATGCATTATGGTCAGGGGAAGAACCCTATTGTTTTTGGTGGGGATCAAAAGTTATGTGGGGTCCAAAGAGTTAAACCCTGAAAACCCTGTAGGCATGATACATTGAGGTAAGAAGCTTGGACGAATGTCATACTTAGTATGTAGATAATCGATACATTGTGGACAGGGTTAGAGCCTTGTTGCTTTCAATTGAGGTCAGCGGTTTTCTGGGGTCACCTGGTCAAACATTAAAAATACTGTTAACACCATCCAGAAGCTTAGATGAATTTTATACTTGGTATATAAATAGCATTATGGTAAAAAAAGAGCTCCGTCTATATTGCTTGTGGTGGGATCAAATGTCATCAAGGGTCCCCAGAGGTCAAACCTTGAAAATCATGTTAATACTATATTTCAGAGTACAGGAGATTGTGTAAGCGATAAGCGGTTGGATAGATATCATTAGTTAATATGTAGATTAATATGTAGACAAAGATTTGTACCATATTGTATCATCAAAAAGCAAAATTTCTCACTGTATTTTGGAAACACAGTAAAAAAGCATTTGACCAGTGACTGCAAAAATTGGATAGCATGACATTATTTGGAATCATTTAAACCTCTGCAACTGCATTGTTGCATTCTGCTTATCTCAGTATTTCGATTCAAATACAGTAATACAAGAAATTTATCCTCCATTTGTGGAAACTACAGAACCATTCTCATGTTAACTCCAAAATCGTCCAAAATTGTCATTCAAGTTACCATGTGTCTACAAAGCATGCCATTCAAGAGATTTTGTAAGCGATGGACAGCAAGAAAATATGACCTTCGTGTACATGTTAATAATTGTACATGTTAATAATTGGTGATCAGTAGTCAGGATTGGCTTAACATAGTTGAATAATCTGTTAGTACAGTATTTAATCAGTTGAACTTTTACAGTATGGAACACAGTGACAAGGTGAATATACTATACACTTTGAATTTTACAGTACTTGTGTTCCTAATCATTATGTTTCTACCTGCAGTAACTTAGTAATCTACTGTGTTACTGTAAGCTAACAGTAATAGTTGGCTCACATACATTCTTGTAATCGTTTTTAGTAGTGATGTCACGATGTGTGTATACTCAAGAATGTACTAACAACTTCTCTGCTGATAAATGAAGTACCTTGGTAAAAAAATTTGCCATTAATGTGCTTTGTATCTTTTTTAAAGGTTGTATTTAAAAAGAAAGTAACACAAACATCACTAATTATGTATGAGGTAATCTTCCTACAATAACATGGAGAGCTTGCAGTTGCTGTTTACATAAAGCAACTGTACTGTGCACAGACATATGTGCACCTACAAACTATTGGACAATATAATATGGTAAGTTTACTCTGCAGGTGTGTTTTGCCTTGTACGTACTCGGCCCATTTTCTATTACTAATAAGTCTGCTTGCAAGACATTCAGATGCTGCACGTGTGACAAAGTTCTTAAAAGTTGACAATTTCATCTTTGTTTGTGTCAGTACATGCCATTTTTGATTCCTTACCGTAGGCAGGCAAGGAATCAATGCAATGGTCATGTCATGTGTGTGTGTATATGTGTGTGTGTGCCCTTACTCCAAATCCAGATATGGGCCAGATATGAAATTCCATACATGGGCCAGATATGGATTTCATATCTGGCCCATATCTGCTGCAGATATGGGTTTTATATCTGGGCCAGATAAAAAATTGGGCAGATATAACCTTGATCTGTGCCAGAACCAGATCTAATCCATATATGGGCCAGATGAAATTTTATCTGGATCAGGTCTTTATCTGGAACAGATATGAACCATATAACGCAATACCATATATGGTTTATATAAAGCTATTCCATACTGATCCCAAATAAAGCAGTGCCATATCTGGTTTATGTAAAGATTAACTGTATTGATCCCATATTAAGGAGACAAGTATGGTCCTTATATGTCCCATATCTGGACCATATATGACTGGACCAAAATTTATTAGTGCACTACCTTTGTATAAAGAGTATCAGAAGCCTTCTGGCCAGCATTATATTAAAGGCTATCTGAACATCTATAACAAAGTTGAATACCCATTGTATAACATTGACTTAAGTATTTGAAGTTGTTAAATTACTTAATAGTGAAGAACAAAACTGCTTTGAAATTCCTACTTTTAAATGTTTACATTGCATTGTTGGTTTTAATTATCATATGGGGCAATATCCCAACATAAATTTTGTTGAAGGTTTCATGGTTTTTCACATATTACTTCCTTAATCAGGGCCCTAAATTCCTCACCACGCCCACATTGGAAAGTCATTTGCATATGTTAGTATAATATGGCTGAATATGGTTTGAATGTTCTCATTTTGGTTTGCTGATACTTGTCCAGCTTCCAGAGGAGGTCTTTATGTGGGACAGGTACACAAATTAACCCCTAAAGTATTAATATGGCTATGTAAAAGTTTATATGTAATTCTGTCGTGGTATTTTAATCAGTTATATCTGGCTTGATATGGCCATATCAAACTTTATTTGCATATCTGGGAAGGCATTTCATCAATTTATATCTGGCTTGATATGGCCATATCAAACTTTATTTGCATATCTGGGAAGGCATTTCATCAAGTTATATCTGGCTTGATATGGCCATATACGACTTTATTTGCATATCTGGGCCTTTCTTGAATCAAGTTATATCTGGCTTGATATGGCCATATAAAACTTGATATATTATATCAAGGCATCTAAATCTGGCTGTATATCTGGCTTGATATGGCCATATAAAGACTCTATTTAACCAGATATATCCAGATATCAATCCATATCTGGATTTGGAGTAAGGGTGTATGTGACGCTTTGGCTTGTAAACACGATATCTCAATTGGGGTAAGTGTGACTAATCTTATATTTGGTTTGTGGGTTGGCCATATTGAGTAGATGATCCCTATTGTTTTTGGTGGAGGTCAAACGTCATTTGGGGTCAGGAGAGGTCAATAGGTCAAAAACCTTGTAAACACGATATCTCAAGGATGTTAAATGTGACTATGCTCATATTTAGTGTGTAGGTTTATCATATTGAGTAGATGATCCCTATCGATTTTCTTGGGAGTCAAAAGTCATTTGGGGTCATGAGAATTCAAATAGTAAATTCCTTAGAAATTTCTTGTAAACGCGGTATCTCACGAACGGTAAGTGTGACTTATCTCATATTTGGTGTGTAGGTTGGCCATATGGAGTAGATGATTCCTGTCGTTTTTGGTGGAGATCAAAGGTCATTTCGGGTCACAGGAGGTCAAAAGGTCAAAACCTTGTAAACACGATATCTCAGGAACATTACATGTGACTATGCTCATATTTCGTCTGTGGGTTGGTCGTATTAAGTAGATGATCCCTATTGATTTTTGTGGAGGTCAAAGGTCATTTGAGGTAAAAAGATGTCAAAAGGTCAAACATGATATCTTTAGAATATTACATGTGACTATACTAAATTTGATGTATGGGTTGGTTGCATGAAGTAGATGATCCCTATCAATTTTTGTCAAGGTCAGATGTCATTTGGGGTCATGACAGTTCAAAAGGTCAAAACCTTGGAAACACTGTATCTCAAAAATGCATGTAACGAAGCTCATATTTAGTGTGTGGGTTGGCTGTATTTATATGTTGATCCCAATTGATTTTCGTGAAGGTTTAAGGTCATTTGTGCTCAGCAGTGTCAAAGTCTCAAAAGCTTGTTTGCATAATACAGTATTACAAGAAAGTAACTTTTGTAGGGTCGTCATACTTGGCATGTACATGATATATAGTGAACAAATGATCCCTATCGTTTTTTTGTGGAGGTCAAATGTCACTTTGTTTCACAAGTGGTCAAAGTGTCAATATCATACATGTATTTACACAAGTTCCCATGGTTGGAGTTTTGCATACTGCAAAATTTCACACAGTCTGTGGATGTGACATCATGAGCAGAACCGTAGCTCTACTGTAGGTGGTCAAAGGTCACCTGGAATCTCAATGTAGGAAGCTTGGATGCCTTGCATGTATTCTTTGTGGGTACATTACGGAGCACTGTCAATTTGAAAAACATAACGGAGCACTGTCAATTTGAAAAACATTATGGAGCACTGTCAATTTGAAAAAAGGGTTAAATTTCAGTGGCAATGGTTACTTTAAATGTACACAGATCACCACTCAAAGGCATGAAGTAACAGGCACCAATCTTTTCCTTTCCCCCTGTCAGTAGTTTCACCCCTTACACCTGTTTCTATCTGTTCACATACTTATCCCACCGCACTAATTGTGCCAATTGGTATAACATCAATTAATTTTGAGATTGGAAAGATGCCGACAAAAAGAAGAACTGCTTCACTGCAGGAGAATATGCTCGGATTATGTAATAACTACTTGTCATATTGTTTTAAAGCCAGGTATTCCCCACTTTCCAAGTTTGTTAGGATCATTCTATAATTGATAAAACTTTGTTTATGTCATTTTGCTAATTTAATACCACATGACTTAAGGATGCCAAATTTAATGAAAAAAAGGTTCATGCATTTTTTCAACCCCTTCATCTTTGAATTGATGTCATCGTACTTTTTCATTCACAGATGCTTACAGCAGCTAAAATAAAGACATCCAAGGGTTCACACCCCTTTCATTTGCAATTCAGATGCAAGATTGCATGTGTTTTGCCACCTACATCATATACGAAAGATGGGCAGAATAAGATTGTTCAGCAGCTGATGCTATGTGACAACTCTGGCTTCATCAGAGCTACATCTTTTGATGAGGAAAAATCAGGTACTCTCAGAGATGGTGCCACTGTAACCCTGAAAAACTACATTCCAAAGTCTGATTCAATTATAATAACGTCCAAAACAAAGGTGTACCAGTCTCCTCACTTTCCTATTGACCAGTCCATCATAGATGAAGCTATTTCTGCTCTTCGTCCAGCTACCCCACCGCCAGCTGACATACCTACTATCAAGTCATCTCCAGTGAAAACTTTGCATACTATCCAAGGAACAATTATTCAGGTTAGTAGAAAGAATAGTACAAACCATTTTTTTTTTCTGTGAGAAAAAAACTCTTAATAGTTTATTTTGGTGCGACATCCAGTCATTTCAAATGTTCTTCACTTTTGAAATCACAGGGAAAAATTTATCCAGTATCGCATCGCAATTTGTTCCAACACAAATGAAAAGTTGTGTAGCATTTTTTTTTGTGTGTGCATGACCCTTGCATTTTCACAAACAATGTTTGAAAGATCTCAAAAATCTTCAAAACTGCTACGCAAAATTTGAATGCTAAATTATTCCCTGAAATCAGTGTTCTCGACAGGCAGTTTTAGGGGGCAGCCTGCCCCCTAGTGAAAATTGCCCCGAGAGAAAGCGACCGCCCCCCAAAAATATCCAAAAATGGTATCATTTAGCACCTCAGTTATCAATGTTTTCTAAAGATCAGGGGACAGCCACCCCCCCCCTCTCAAAAATGTGTGGAGAACACTGCCAAAAATATATCTGTAGCAACTAGAAGTTGTCATATCTTTTACTTAGCATAAAGTTTTTTACAATTAGAGAATCATCACTTTACAATTGTGTTTATCAGTTTGATTTTCTACAAAATCTTTGTCAGATTTTATTATTGAAACGAGAAATAAGTTTCAGATATACAAGACTGCACATTATGTAGCTCATGATTTAAATGGCAATATGACGTCACCTTTCAACTCTATTTAACACTATTCAGAGGTCATCTGAAGAAGGACAATAAGTAGATGATCAATTTTTAGTTCCAATGATAAAAGGAACCTGTGCATTTACAGTATGATGGTGATATTGTGTTCGTGACATTGCTCGTTAACATGGTATCTCAAGATGAAAAAGTTGGACAGTTCTCAAACTTGGTACTTAGATACAATATATTCAGAGGAAAAACATTGTTTTTTGGTCATGGTCAAAGGTCAACTGGGGTCACTGGGAATTAAAATCTGAAAACCTGGTTTAAAACCAATATCTCAAGGTAGGAAGCTTTGAACAATTTCATACTTACTGTAAAGATGTGCGATGGTAAGAGAAAGAACCCTAGATATTTTCAGTCAGGTCAAAGGTCATCTGGGGTCAAAATATGTAGATGTCCAACATCATCTGGGATTACAGTGCGTCAAACTCTGAAAAGCTCACCAGAATTCAAAGAAGAAAATTTCCCAACGATTCCCAACATCTTCATTTGGGGTCACAAGAGGTCCAAAACCAAGAATTTCCAAGATTTTTACCTGGGGTTACCACAAGTAACAAACAAAATTTCCCGAGAATTCCCTACATAAAAAACAAAAATGTATTTTGCCAACACATTAACATATCATTTGACAGTTAGTGACTGAAAGTAATGAAATAACATTGCATCATTCAGAGACATCAAAACCTCACTCAATTATGCATTTTTGATTTCTTGCCAAAGACAGGCAAGGAATCTTATGCGATGGTGATGTCATGTGTGTGTGTGCGTGTGTGTGACGTCCTTGGCTTGTTTACACGATATCTCAAGAAGGGTAAGTGTGACTAATCTCATATTTGGTGTGTGGGTTGGCCATGTTTAGTAGATGATCCCTATTATTTTTGGTGGAGGTCAAGGTCATTTGGGGTCATGGGAGGTCAAAAGGTGAAAATATTGTAAACAGGATATCTCAAGAACGGTACATGTGACTGTGCTCATATTTGATGTGTACATTAGTCATAATAAGAACATGATTCGTATGTATTTTCGTGGAGGTCAAAGGTCATTTGGGGTCACGAAAGTCAAATGGTAAATTCCTTAGAAATAGCATGTTTACACGATATCTAAAGAAGGATTAGTGTGACTTATCTCATTTTTGGTGTGTTGGTTAGCCATATCCAGTAGATGATCCCTATTGTTTTTGGCGGAGGTCAAACGTCATTTGGGGTCATGAGAGGTCAAAAGGTCACAACCTCGTAAACACGATATGTCAAGAATGGTACATTTGACTATGCTCATATTTGATGTGTAGGTTGGTCATATTGGGTAGATGATCTCTGTGGATTTTTGTGGAGGTCAAAGGTCATTTGGGGTCAGGAGAGGTCAAATGGTAAATTCCTTAGAAACAGCTTGTTTACACAATATCTCATATTTTGTGTGTGGGTTGGACATGTTGAGTAAATGATCCCTACCATTTCTGGTGGAGGTCAAAGGTCATTTGGGGTCATAAGAGGTCAAAAGGTCAAAACTTTGTAAAGAAGGTACCCCAAGAACGGTACATGTTACTATCCTCATGTTTAATGTGTGGGTTGTTCATATTGAGTAGATGATCCCTGTCAATTTTTGTGGAGGTCAAATGTCATTTGGGGTCACGAAAGTCAAATGGTAAATTCCTTAGAAATAGCTTGTTTACACAATATCTAAACAAGGATTAGTGTTACTAATCTCATTTATGGTGTGTTGGTTAGCCATATGCAGTAGATGATCCCTATTGTTTTTGGCGGAGGTCAAACGTCATTTGGGGTCACAAGAGGTCAAAAGGTCAAAACCTCGTAAACACGATATGTCAAGAACGGTACATTTGACTATGCTCATATTTGATGTGTAGGTTGGTCATATTGAGTAGATGATCCCTGTGGATTTTTGTGGAAGTCAAAGGTCATTTGGGGTCAGGGGAGGTCAAATGGTAAATTCCTTAGAAATAGCTTGTTTACACGCTATCTAAAGAAGGCAAAGTGTGACTAATCTCATATTTGGTGTGTAGGTTGGACATATTGCGTAGATGATCCCTACCATTTTTGGTGGAAGTCAAAAGGTCAGTTGGGGTCACAAGAGGTCAAAAGGTCAAAACTATGTAAACAAGGTATCCGAAGAACAGTACATGTCACTATGCTGATGTTTAATGTGTGGGTTGGTCATATTGAGTAGATGATCCCTGTCGATTTTTGTGGAGGTCAAATGTCATTTGGGGTCACAAAAGTCAAATGGTAAATTTCTTAGAAATAGCTTGTTTGCACGATATTTCAAGAAGGGTTAATATGACCTCTCATATTTGGTGTGTATTTGTCATATTGAAAAGATGATCCCTGTTGTTGGTGAAGGTCAAAGGTCATTTGGGGTCTTGAGACGTCAAAGTCTCAATATCATGTTTACACAATTTCTCATGGTAGGAGCACTGGATACTGCAAAATTTCACACAGTGACCAGAACCCTCCTAGTTGAAGGTGGTCAAAGGTAATCCAGGGTCTCAATGTGGGAAGCTTGGTTGTTCATGTACACTTTGTGGGTACATTATGGAGCACTGTAAATTTGAAAAACATAACAGAGCACTGTCAATTTGAAGAAAAAGCTTACATTTCAGCGGCAAGGAACCACTAAGCCTTTTGGCTTTCTGTTTGATGGCTGAAATTCCAGTGCATCTGACACCACCAGTGCCGTAGTCAAACTGTAGAAGCTTCTTCATAAAGTGTGATACCAGTATGAAATTAGTAGCATATTCCTCTCCACTGGGAATCGTCAAGCTGCATACATTGCCTACTTGTTTTAAGTGTTACTTTTTTTTTTTTTTTATCAAAGTTCATGTTCAACTTCTTTTCCAGTCAGTCCCTGATATCCTGTTATAATCTTATCTTAAACAAAAGCAGTTGAAGTTTTGACTCCATGATGGTTCCTGACAGAATTCAAAAACAACATCACGTTAACAATAATCCTACTGTAGATGCACCACATAGAAAAAAAGGATGAGAAAAGTGCAAACTTAAAAAAATTAAAGGTATCACCTACTTTTAAAGGGAAGTAAATGTCTAGACTGGTTCCTGCTACCCATTTTTTTTTTCTTTTGTAACCTGCTAATGCTTAACATCAAATTGAGCCTAATCATGACACTGGGTCTGCTATATATTACAAAACCCAGATGTCACCTTCACAGTACAGTGAGGATGCGTCTCCTAGCTATATAATTTTAGAATGCATACATTGACAGGGGTGTAGCTATCCAAATTTGAGTGCAGAATAAGTGTCTGATCTGGGGAAAGCACCTCATCCCACCTCATGGCATCTACCCCATTTTTCAGCCATTAATTTTCAATTTTCCTTCATTTTACTTCAGGGAGTAAATTGGGGCTAGTTTTAAGTCTCGGTAGGCAGATTTGTGTTGGGCCGGGAGACCTGTGTTTGCTTGGAGTGCCGGGCGGGAACATTGAGTGCTGGGTGCATGCGTGCCGCCGTCCAACACCACCCACCGTAGCTACATCCCCTGTGCATTGATATTTATTATGAGTTCTGCTGCTCTTCCTTGACAGTATGAATTACTTTAAGGAACGTAAGGAGTACATTCTATTTGCTCTTGCATCTGCAGGATGAAAGTCTTCGACAAGTCATGGTGAAAGGCAGTCCTGTTGCTGTAAGGACCCTCACTATTCAACAAAGAAGGCATACCATAAAGCTGTCTTTATGGAAAGATCATTCATCTGAGGATATTAAGCCAGGAGACTGGTTGACTGCCAAAAATGTGGTGCTTTCAGAATACCAAAAGGAAAAGCAACTCAGCTCAACATCTCGCACAACATTACAGGTAACTGTCATTCATTTTGATGACAAATAGAAACCTACCATACTTATAAAAGCCCCTTATTGATTTTTTGTCACATTGCATGTAGAGAAATTGCAAATTCCTGTGCAGGGCATTTGTTGAGAGAAAAGTTGTGAATCTTCTGGTGTTCTGTGAAGCCCAAGGGGAGAATTACATTTACAATTATTGAAAAAAGGAGACATGAAGATGGCTGGGGGATTATTTAGAGGTCCAATGTAAACTTATTGTGTGGCTCACAATCTTTAAAACAGTATCAGCATAAGCTTTTGTAGTGTAATGCTTACTTTCCTTACCATTAAACTTGACTCTACAAAATCCCCCTTTCACAAAAGTCCATGCCCCGGGGCATTCATTGCAGTAAATACGGTATGGATTCATCATGGCATCTGTATGTGTTTGTTACACTTGGTTTGTACACACAATACAGTATGTCAAAAACACAAAGTGCTATGTGCATATCATGTATAAAGCTTGGGAAACTTCAGTGAACCTTGTATGTTTCAACTGAAGGGTAGTGCCCCATATAAGGTAAAACAACCATATCAGTTTTGTTGGAGATCAGAGATCAAGTGGGGGTCACCAGGGGGCAAACCCTCAAAAACATGTTTACAAGATATCTCAAAAAGGAAGGGCTTCGTTAGATTTCATACTTCGTATGGCCATATGGGAATGTCTTATGGAGAAAGGAAGAGTTATGTCTTTGGCAGGCCTTGAATTTTGACTTGCAAGTGCAATTGCACACCATCATCATCACCTCAGATCACTGTGAAAACTGTGATTTTTTGCACTCCTAGATAAAGAATGCAAACTCACTATCTATGAAAATGTTATAAACAGAAAACTGTTATATAATGCAATATCTCTAGGTAGGAAGCTTGTATAGAATTTATACTGTACTTTGATATGTGCATGCCATGTTGAGTAGGAGAACCATGTTGTCTTTGTTGGTCAAATTTCATGTGGAGTAACCAGGTCACACTGTAGTAGAAACCCTCATCTGGAGTCACCAGTAGTCAAATATTAAAATTTTGGAAGATCTTCGTATGGGTTCACCAGAGGTCATAAAGCACAATTTTCGCCAAATTCCTAGATTGTCATTTGAGCCACCACAGGTCAAAAAACAATGTCCCAGGAATTTCAGGGATTGTCATTGGTAGTCATCAGAGGTAAAAGAAACTAACATTTGACAATTTTAGAGACTTTCATCTCATCAAGGTCACCACAGGTCAAGAGACAGAGTACCCCAAGAGTTTTTTAGATGGTCCCATGGGATCACCAGAGGTCAAAAAGAAAAATTCCTCAACAATTTCCAAGATTATCATCTGTGGTGACCAGAGTCACCGGGGCGCAAACTGGGAAACTTGTCAAGAAGATGTCTCAACTTTGGAACGTTGGATAGTTTTAGGAGTGAATGCCTTATGGGGAGGAAAAAATGTGTCTTTGGCGGAGGTCAAATGTCATTTGGGGTCTCTAGGGTCAAAGTCTGAAAACTTCGTTAACACAATTTCTCAAGGTAGGAAGATTGAATAGATTTCATACATGATACGTGCATGCAGTATGGCAAATAATACAAGTGTTATCTTAGGTGGCAGTCACTCTGGAAACCTTTAACAAGAAGGAAGAAAGCTTGCGCAGATTTCATACTTCGTAGGTGGATGGATGCCTTGTGATCAGAGGAAGGACCTGTTTTGGTGTACTAATTTATTACATCAGCTTCTTTTATGAGACCTTTGTATCTATAACATCTATAACATCTGTATCTAACAAATGTGATGACAACAACTCACAAATAGCTTTGTACAGTATTGCAACAGCAAAATGTGACGATCTGTTAATTTATAAATTTTCAACATGAAGTCTTACTGGTTAAGAAGATGCAGTAATGCATAGACATCCACCTTTTTCAAAAAAGGTGTCATAACATAATCATTTGTCTTGATTTCCATCAAAATTTAAACACAAACACTGCATTGAATGAATAATAAATTAAAAACCGACAAAATCAAAGACTTCATGGTTGTGTGTTATGGTAACAAAAGTACATTACACTTCTGACAAGATTACATAACTCTTCCTTGTTTCAAATTTGATGCACTACAGGGGAAATTGTTCTCTTCCTTAGATTTGATAAACAAATGTAACATGAGTCCAAATGGCACAAATGTTTGAATCACACGTGTCTGTTTTAACCCTTCTTTTGTCATTTTTTTTTCTACAAGTCATCCCCACCAGAAGAACTGATTTCAGTTACATTACTGGCATTTGAGACAGGTGAAGAGTATGACCTTCTTTGCCAACTGGATGGAGACAACATTGTCACTTACAAGGCAGATTCTACAATCATTTCATTATTCCTTCCACGTTTCAGGGCCCCATTAAATGAAGAAGATACTTTCAATGATGAAGATTCCCTGGAAGAGCAGCTCCTTTCTTGCCTCCCAGGCCTTTGTCAATTGTTGGTAAAAGATGGCAAGGTCACCCGCGTTCATACACCACTTGTAAAACTTGAATAATTTCCAGTTACATCATCACATATCGAACTGTTATTAAGGATGTTCTGAAAATCACTTGTAAACTTTGATTTGTTGTCATAGTTAGCTGTACAGTTATGACAGGTGTTCATCACATTCTTTCAGTGTGCAGTCAGAATCAAAACATCTGATGAAGAAAGTAATCTCCATGATATACCAGAGAGTTATCGTCAGCAAGCTGTTTGGGCAGGTTTTCTGAAAATCACTTGTAAACTTTGATTTGTTGTCATAGTTATGTACAGTTATGACACGTGTTCATCACATTCTTTCAGTGTGCCAGTCAGAATCAAAACATCTGATATAGGAAGTATTCTCTGTGACATACCAGACAGTTATCGCCAGCAAGCTGTTTTGTCACGTATTCTCAAAATCACTTGTAAACTTTTGTTGTGGTAGTTATGACAGGTGTTCATCACATATTTTCAGGGTAGTCAGAATCATAACAGAAAGTAATCTCAATGATACACCCTAGAGTTATCATCAGCAAGCTGTTTTGGCAGGTCTTTTGAAAATCACTTGTAAACTTTGATTTGTTATCATAGTTATATATGTACAGTTATGACAGGTGTTCGTCACTTTCTTTCAGTGTGTAGGCTCAAAACCACTAAAAGTGGACAATTGGGATTTCCGACTTTTGCAAAAATGAAATGGTTGCAAACTTGTTCTAATCATTATAGAATCAACGAAAACACTTCAAATTTTTATTCAGTGAAATATGAGCACGTAATCTCGAGAACTTTATTTTCCAGCACAAATGAATGTTACAGGTAAACCACAACAATGAAACCTACGTTACTACGTGATTTTAAGTTCCGAAGCTATTTTTTATGAACTTGATGAACATTCTTGAGAATGTTCAACGGCAGATTGAAAGACTGTGTGGAACGAATTATTCCAAGTTAACATACTTTTTAATGTTACTTTCACACGGCCATTTAAAGCGTTGTTTATACTTATGACCATAAATTCGAAAAAAATCGGTCAAACTTCACCTTGTATTGTTTTAAATATCTTTTGGATGCTTGAATAATTGTACCCTAGCAATAGATGTCCAGTTGCTCAAACTGATCCTCTTAACATCTGTTGTTAAACAATTTCCATAGAGATTATACTAGAAAACCACTGTTATTGTAACGTAAGTTGCAAATATTGTAACCGCACCAAAACAATACTCAAGAGGTAAAACGGTGCCTAAAGTTGTAACATTGAAAACATTTTGTTGACTTGCATTAAGTGAAGTCCACGATACAATCTCAATATCTAACGATAGAAGCTTTGAATTCCCTTTACAGAACAAAACGGTTCTATAAAGAATTACTTTTGAATATGAGTGCACATACGGGTATACATTTACCTTAAGTTATTTACAACCAACTTCTAGTGTCATGATACAGTATAGTTGAGTACAGCGAAGTGGTAACGTATGTTTCACATAATATGTGCAGAGTAATAATTTTCTAGGATTGAAATTCACTTTAATTTTCAAGCATCTAGTTCGGGAATAAAAGTAGGCCTATGACTGAGGTCTGCACCAACTTTTTTTCTTTTAAACGAGGAACGATGTAATCGGTATTAATATTTATACGTGGTCTAAAAGAACTGGACCAATGTCTTAGAATTTTAGGCAACTTGTAACAACTAACTCATAAAGCATCAATATCTTAACAATTCAGTTGAAAATAAAGTTAAATCTCTGTGCTCCTTTGGCGCTTGTTATTGAATAACAGATGTTTCTCTGTTATAGAAGCAGCCTGCTCATTTGTTATGCCAAAAAGTCTCTTTGAAAGCGGCATAGGAGCATCAATACTACAAAGTACTTGTTCATATGGAACCCAAATTTCATCCTTTATGAGAGGCCATTTGAAAGTGTTTTGCTTCACTTTACCACTACCCGCAGTCATGAAATTTATGTGCACATCTTCTGCATCATCCTCAATAACCTGTCCAATGAACCAGTTGTCATCGTACACTGCTGCAACCCAGTCATCTGGGGAGTATACAGGCGTGGTACCCTTCGCTGAGAGTAGCACATTGGCAATGGGGTCTGCGTGAGAGTCACAGCGGATTACATTATGAGTCACCCACCCATCACACATATTTAATACCTGATGGTCGGCTCCTGGATGCATACAACACTTATCACAATAACAAGAAAGGTGACGAATTAACAGCTTTTGATCACCTACTCCAACAACTGCGTGCAATTTTAAGGTGCCTGCTATTGCTTTCACAGAAGGCCACCTTTGGGTGATTTCCTGAGCGTTTGCGGCACAATCGTGTTTGCTGACAAAAACATATTCAATGTCACTGGCGTCTCGTTCTTGAGATGCCCATGCGTAAAAGTCATTTGCATCCTGTATCACAGCCGCTTCCCTTTTCACGGCTTCGTCTGCAAGTCTCTTCACAGTGCCTCCTATGCCGTCACACGGCCCCTTTCCGTGGCCGGCTTCAAAAGTAGTTCCAGGAAGCAAACATCCCATTAAACAGCTCATGATGGTCACTCACAAGTGAAAATATTGTTTTGTTTCTGTACTGCGCAGTTGGACTGTCTGTCCAGTAATGGACTCGTTTGAGGCTAGGTACGATTTTCACCAATCGCGGCACAAGGTCCTTGACGATCGAAAATATGGTAGTAGCATTGTGATTTTTGTCATCGGACACTGCTACAAAGCTATGATGCTTTAAAGTTTGATTTTCGTCACGGTAGTACATAACCATGGGATGGAGGGTGACCCCCTCTTGGTTCCAGTATCCACTTTGCACTTCTTCTAAGGGTACGCACGTATAATTTTCGGCAAAGTCCATTTGTACTAGGCATTCATCTTTTTTTAAATGTTCTTTACATTTTCTTATTGCATCATACTGCGCTTTAACGCGCTCAACGTGGTCCCGGAAGTTGGCGCTTTCTGTTTTGAAGAGCTCCGAAAACTCATCTTTCTTCAAAACTTTTTCAAGTTTTGTTTTCTTCTTTCCTTGTTCTGAAGATACTCTCCCCCACTCTTCATAGTGGACAAGATCATCTGCTACTTTCTCTGTCATCAGTCTATCCATCACTTTGTTAATTGCACCTTCGTTGTTATTCTTGATAAACTCATCCGGGTTTTCTTTCGTTACCAGACCAAGACTTTTCAAGGGTTTCAATTTCAGTGCCATGTTCTGATGTTTTTGACATAAACTAGTGCTTCTACATGCATATTGTACCAACTTGATATGACGTTGGGAGCGCCGAATTCGTTGAAATGCTGTTAATGAAACTTGTCGTTTCTCAACATTCTCTGATTTATACTTCAAGTATAAATTGGCAACGTAGTCATTTAACACTCTTATCTGGGCCTTACCTTCTCCTGACTTACACGCGTCTCCTTTTCCCGGCATAAGACGAGAATTGTCATCCCGTGAAAGAAATTTGACCACGTCATCATGAAGCATATTCCATGACTGTCGAACATGGCGTTTTTGAAGACTCTGTGTCACATTTTTACTTCGAACACGTGCAAGGTTTTGTCTTTTCAATCCGGTTTGTTTGCTAGCATAACGTATCAGTCTATAATTCTTCAGTACCCTTCCTGAAACAATCTGGTTGAGTACGCTTTTTTCATTTGTTTTTCGATTTTGTTGTGAAGCTTCCCGAATTTCATCAAGAACAGCGTTCGTGAATGTGAGCTGCTTCTTAATTTTGTTTGGAACAGACCTTGGAGAGAGACCAGCATCTCTTAATTGAGTGGCTGTTTTTGATCTTGGGGTCGTTCTATGTTCGTCTGTTGTCTTTGCCGGGATTTTCTTCACAGCTCGTTCGTAACGTTTACTTAGCGTTTTATTTTTTCTTTCAGCCGACTGAAGTTTCAACTGCAATTGTTGAATACGCCTGTGTGCCTTGCTGAGGGCCCTACTTGTTCTTTTTCTAGTTGAAACTTTTTTCTTGAACTGGAACTTCACAAGGAGGGGAACGCTGTGAATGACTAGGGCCTGCAGTCTCTGATGACTCATCAGAAATAGCTGAGTCACACTCTTCCTTTTCAAAATCTAGATTTAGGTTTTCCCGAGAATTGCCATCTTCATTAAATGTTTCTAAAGAGTTGTTTTCTCCTTCGTTTATTTTTTTAATAAAAGCCCTGTGTTTTCGGACCCTAATGTTGACTTTCTCCCCGTCGCTCTCTTCTGTCGCTGTGTAAGTTCAGCAACAGGAACATAGTACTTCTTTTGTCGTTCGCTTTCTGCTTTCAGGAAGACTGCTTGACCCAACTTTTGCTTCTTCCGTTCTCGGTAATCGGCCTGAATTTGGGCTCTTGTTTTACCCATGTTGACTAATTGGTACCTAAAAGAAATTAAAACATACAGAAATATTCGTTTGTCACAATATTCTATCAAACCTATCAATCAAATCTTAAAATAAAAGCAATGGCATTATCATATACATATCTGGTAACCTACGTTACCATCTTGGGAATGGAGTGGTAAGTCCTCAGGAAGTTCAGGGTAAAGAATATTATTACCAGCGTGAAAGTGTGCTTGTATTAATTATAAAAAATATTAAACTTAGCAATTTCTATTTTAAAATAATTTTAAATATATGATGGTTTCATGAAACCTACGTTACCACGAGGACTTAACGTCTTGTGTTAAGCCACAAGCCTTCGACTTGGGTGTATGTGCTTGGTTATACATTCGTAGGTTTGTTCTGCTCATTAAATAGCTTCAACTGCCTGCATAGGACAATTATTTATTTCGTAAAGTTACAGTAAAGCACAAAAGAAATTATCGAAACCTACGTTACATTCAGATGAAATCTACGTTACATTTTAGTACGTTATAGTGCATGCTTCACCGGTAGCCTTAACGAACAACGTAATCCTCAATTTCAACTTTGCTTCTTTTTGTAAATAATGTGTACTATTTAGTGCCTTCGAAAAGTCCTTAAATACCGTGGATATACAATTTTTCAAGCCATTATTAAACAATTAAAAAATCTTACCTTTAAGTGAAATATTATCCAACTAAGTTCAGGCGTGTTGCACGTGCTCTGTAGCGTTACCCGCCATGTTGTTTTACATTAACGTTCCTCAGAGTGTGGTGGCACTTGACAACTATTTCTTCTAATTATCGGACACTATATTATACAATTTAATCATGATTGCTAACTGTATGGTAACGTATGTTTCAGTCACGTAAATTTCAATTTGACTTTACAGCCCTCAACACTTGTGATGAACGTTCTCTAATCAACTAACTTAGCTCAACGTAGTTCAGGGTACCAAGTGCTTACGTATGCCAAACAGATCATAGCCACTTGATTGTGTCATTGTATAAGGAGTGGTAACGAAGGTTACATTCCTTAACTATTCGGTCAAATGCACTGCTGAATTTTTATCGTTTTCTACAAAATAGAGATTCTAGAAGCATAATCGTTCACCTAGAAAATAAATAGTGTATAATCTACCCTTAGGAAAGAAACCTTATCGAAGGTAAACCGTTATTAGAAGATAGTTGATTGGATAATATGGTCCGGTAACGTATGTTACATGAAACTTTGCGACATATTTCAATTTTAAATTATTTGACTTAAACAGAAGTATCATGTGTGAAAGCTTTTTCCTCTCGTAAAAATAAGACAGGTTTTGTGTTTTAAAATGAATCAGATGTGAAAGAGCTCTCAAATTTCGGGCGACAACCCAAAGTATAAAATAAAATGGATTTGCGACATACGATTTTGACGCGTTCCATGAAAGTTAGAAAACAATAAAATTTATGAATAACTGACTTAAGCAATTGCAAATTTCAGACGTAATAGCTGGGAATGTGCTTTATCACTCGTATGATTGATATTGATAAATACTTCTACAAATTTGGAATAATTCTGCATCAAACATGTGCGACATGCGTTTCAGCTAACTGTCCGTTTTTAGTGGTTTTGACCCTGTAGTCAGTATCAAAACATCTCATGAAGAAAGTGAGAGTGTTTTCTGAAAATCACTTGTAAACTTTGATTTGTTGTCATAGTTACATACAGTCATGACAAGTGTTGGTTCTTTTACTTTACTTAATATCAAAACATCTGATGGAGAAACTAAGCTCGGTGATATACCATAGAGTGGTTTTTAGTCATTATTTGTTAATTTTTTTGAGATCTTAACACCAAAGAAGCAATAATTTACACCATACCTGCCAACCTTTTTCATCACATATTTAACTGAGCTTTTGTTAAGTTAGTTTTGAAAATCTCTTGTAAATTTCTGATTTATTAAAGCAAGAAACCCAGTCTGTAACTTTGGCATGAGGACAGCATCATTTAAATAACAAGTATGTCCATCCTGAACCATCCTCTTTTCAACTCCAAGGGCCTTACCCAAATTTTGGTTAAAGATGGCAAGTTCGCCTGTCCCTATACACCACTTGTAAAACTGGAGTAGACCTCAGATACATGATCACATATGACACTTTTATAAAGGATGTTCTTGAAGATCACTTGTAAACTTTGATTTACTTTCATAGTTATATGCAGTTGTGACAGGTGTTTATTCTTTTACAGTAGTTAATATCAAAACATGTCATAAAATAATCTCACTGATATTCTATAGAGTGGTCGTCAGCAAGCTGCTTTGGCAGGTTTTCTGAAAATCATTTGTAAACTTTGATTTGTTGTCATAGTTATCTGTACACTTATGACAGGTGTTCATCACATTCTTTCAGTGTGTAGTCAGTATCAAATCATCTGATGAACCAAGCAATCTCAGTGATATACCATGGAACAGTGTTCTTCTGTGATTATTCCTCCACACTTTCGGCTTTTAACACTTACCTGTATACACGAGCATTTTGAAAATGTTTTCAAAAGAATTGACTAGACAGTTCTGCAAAATTTCTAGAACATTTTAAAAATGTTTCCAGATTGTTGTATACCCTGTCTACACTGTGCAACAAACCAAAAACAAGCATGTCTTGGGTTTGTCGCAGCTGGATTGTGTTTTGGAAATGTTTTGCAAATGTTGCTTTTGTGTACAGGCCTTTATAAAAGCAGTGTGCTGTTTTCATCATACCTTTTTCATTTTCATTACTATCTTCTGTTAAAGTGTACTTAAAGTAAAGAATCTCAAAAATAAATGTCATAAAGCTTGAAAACCATTTCAACTGTCCAACTCCTATCATCACAGCACTTTCCAGAGCTCAGATATAAAATGTTGAAGCTCATCCACTCAATTCAAAATGGTAAATGGTCCAATAAATTTGTGATGTCATTCTTTTACTACTCAAATGACTTCCTTTGTATATGAAAGCACACTACACCTTCTTCCAAAATGTCATCAGTGTCTTAATTTTATGGGGTGACTTGACTATAGACGAATCCGATTAGCACTTGTTTTTAGTGACTGTAGGCCGCCATT
The DNA here is from genome assembly GCA_037179385.1 of Holothuria scabra. NCBI lineage: Eukaryota > Metazoa > Echinodermata > Holothuroidea > Aspidochirotida > Holothuriidae > Holothuria > Holothuria scabra. The sequence continues at coordinate 40,816,042 of CM074183.1, forward strand.
AGTTGGGTCCATCAGCCTAAAACCGTCTTCATTTATTGTTTACATCAATTTCAAACTCTCATGTTTAGTGAAATTAGACAATTTAAGGTACAAATTCGTGTACAACAATCCATGATAGAGGTAAGCAAGGAAATCGAAAGATTTAAAGGTGATGGACCCCAGTTATGGCCGACTGAAATCAGACCATCACTTGCTGCCCGGATTCGTGTATACAAGCTGTCTTCATCCAACATACTATTCGGCAAACCAGTAAACTTTTCAAGGTTAAATTTCAATTTCAAACGGAAACAAAGGCAGGACATCACAAACTTTTGCACAATTGACTATTTCAAATTAAGATTTTATATCTGAGCAACAGAATAAGCTATGAAGATGGGAGTAAGATGAATGGGATAATCACAAATATGTATTCTTATATTTCTACACTTCAGGTACACTTTTAAGTTTGTTTTCAAAATCCCTAGTAAACATTTAATTTATTCAATGTACACATCCAGCACTTCTGGAATCACTGGTACTGTTGCAATCTCTACTTTCCCATGGCTAAAGCCTTACAAGACATTCTACTGGAGTGAAATTTTCATGTGGGCTTCAGATTTTTGCCTATAGCAATGAAATTTGTTGAAACCATATCATTTTGGTATTGCAAGCAATCACACTAGCTAAGTACTCAGACATACTTCCTACCGCAAAAAATGGATTTCAGACCTAACCATGCACTGTGGTTGAATCTTCATCAAAACATGGCTAGCATCAGATCAGATAACTTTTGTGCACATCCAAGTTTCTAAAAGAAATGCAGCAAGGCTAATAATTTAAATTGAAAATAAAACAAAAATAAAAATTTTAAAAATAGAAAAAACTTTAAAAAATAAAAAATTTAAAAAATTAGAAACTAAAGTGAAAATAAATTCAGAATGTAACTTAAATGTAACTTAAAAAACATAATTAAAAAAAAAAATCAAAATAATGTTATACCAGCCCAAGTTAATTCATGCAAAGAAAATTTAAAATGCCAACCTCCTTACAAGCAACAGCTGGTACCCCTAGCCACCACTCCCAATTCACATAGAGGAAACTTGTGACTCATAACACTGCAAACAAATCTTTACTTCCAAAGGTAGGCAAACTGCCAGCACATGGTACTAACATAGCAGCAGCTGCTCTATAGTACAGGCTGTTTCAGCAATAGTGATCTCACCCACAACATACTGTTAGTCAGTTCTACACAAACTCCTTCATTGGGCAGTAGATTGCAACTTGAAAACACACTTTTCAGTCACCGGACACCTGACGTGACTTCTTTCAATCACTCAAAAAGTGTTTTCTGAAGTTGCCCCCTTGTATGGTTACTGTACTTTATGCAGTTTACAAGGAGAGATATTCCCAAGGATTGTCCAGCCTGAAGTTTGGCTTCAGTATGTAACATTTTGCAAAGATACTTGACGATGTCCCATTTGCTACCAAAAGTGAACGTAGTGACCAATGTACTAACTGGGTTCAACTGGTTCCAATTGGTTATGCCCAAATTCCATCTCAAGCCAACTGGGCTAGCCTACCAGCTTTCAACTGACTTGAATACTTTCAACCCAACCTGAATTTGCCTCAGTTCCACAAGAGATTAACTGAATTGAACTATACTTCAACTAGATTCTAACTAAAATTCAACTGGATCAAATTGAACCCAGTTCAACTGGAAATGAAACTGGGAAATTTCCACTTTTAGTGGAAAAATGGAACACCATCAAATATACAGTCATATTTGAAAGATGGTACCATGTATGGGAATTCATGTTAGTACGATCATCATAAAGATGAATAATGTGATTAGAATGAAGTCACGTCTCGCTTTCCATATTACTCATAGCGTGATGGCCACCACCAACTGACTCCCTTCAAATGACTGGCACCTTTTGTTTACGTATAGTAAAGAATCTCTCTCAACATCCATCTCCGCTCCGTGACCATGAGACTATTGTAAGCTTTGAAGCCTTTGGCTTTTGATTCTGGACAATAAGCTCAACTTCAAAGCCCACATCGAATATCTCGGGCGGAAGTGCCAAAGAGCACTTAACATATTGAAATGCAGAGTCTTAACATCGAGGCAAATGAACCACCGCTCCATATAAGATGGAAGAAGATGTCACTCCAGTATCCCATTAAACTTAGAAGCCATAGACAAAACCCGACGTTTGAGACGGCTTTCAACCATATGTTTAGTGACATTTATATGAGGAAACCAACTGCTATTCCTTCATTCGGTATTCGCATTAGGGAAGCTCTTACGCGGGTGTGCAGCGACCCTGATTCTGTGGCACCTTTTTCGTTTAAGGGAATATACAAAGAGCTCGACCAATGAACTTGTGTTTCGTGCTGGCTTTAATGAGCTTAGACACAAATATCAACAGTATCATTCAATCTATACTGACGGCTCCAAAGTCACCAACAGGGTTGCGGCTGTGGCATCAAGTCGTGACGCATCCTCGCAAATCAGACTACCGAATGATGCATCGATTTTTCTGCCGAACTTCAGGCACTTAAAATGGTATTCGATCTGATTGAAGCCTCAAACAGTAACCAGTTCATTGTTTTCACAGACTCGTTATCAAGCCTCTTAGCACTAAAGGGCAATGAGTTTAAACATCCCTCAGTAACAGCTCTGCGTGAAGCTTACTCTTATTTGGTGCAACTTCAAAAATCATTTGTGCTAGCGTGCGTCCCTAGTCACGTGGGCATACAAGGAAATGAAATTAAGAGTCGATACACTCGCTAAAGAAGCCCCACAGAAGGACGTCACCAACACTTGCTTGCCTCACACTGACTACCGCCCTAACATCAATGGTTTCATAAAATCAAAATGGCAATGACTATGGGATTCCTTTCCCGAAAACAAACTGTACCAAGTGAAAGGTGCGGTAGGAACTGCGGGAAACGGGGTCCCAAGTAAACGGAGGGATGATTTGGTCCTGGGCCCGCATTGGTCACACTTACCTTACCCATGCCTATTTACTTCACGGGGAAGAAAGACCATACTGTATACCCTGTGACTGTGAAATTACCGTCAGCCACATTCTCATCGACTGCTTTGAATACTCCCATATCCGTCAAAAATACTACACCGTGCCCGACCTGAAAACCTTGTTTGAACGAACAGATTCTTTTCGTATTCTTGGCTTTCTTCAGGAAAGTAACCTTTACAGACATTTCTGACATGACTCCCGCCTATGCTATTTTCTTTCGAGAAATTGACAACCAGTTCTTTCTTTCCGTTTTAAGTAGTTTTACCCCAACACTGCTACTTTGTCTATCTTGGTGACACTATATAAAACATTCGCGTTGGTGTGTCGTTCAACCCCATTTAACTAGCTATCCTTTTCTTTTTAAAACGTACATCGAAACAGGCACGTTGCAACAAAAGTGTTGCTTTTTACGTACATAGAAACGGGCACGGAGAACGAATAACACAACTCAGACCAGACGGGACAAAACATAACTTGAACTATGTACAGAATTAATACCATTACGGACGCAAAGAAAGATTTTGTGACGATAATTTACAAAACCCACCCCAACCCAGGGCTATTTACAAACTCACCTATTTACACATTACCAAACAAAGAAAAAATATGTACAAAACGACCCCTGAGGAAACAGGATTAATTACAAATTAACTATCACCCGCCCCGCCCGCACCGAAACAATTGGTCCCCAACGTCTGCCGAACGTGGACCCCGGCAAACGAACAAAGTCGGCCTCGACCCTCAGTTTGATTTCCGGCTTTACCGACGCCAACACGACGTCGGCAGGCTTCCCTTCACCCCTAAAAACAATATTACATCGGTCTCTCCAAACAGCCAGCTTAATGGAGGCCGAAACAAAGGTGAGTATGCCACGAATACTTGCATTGCATGGTGGTGGTGGTGGCGATAGACCATACAATGCATAGTCCCGGCTGACCGCCCAAGTGTTGCAAAGCGTTAGCCGGTCAGCCAGGACTTGAAACCACTCCCAGAGGAGAGCCACAAAACCACAATGCCAAAACACATGGGGCACACTCTCCCACTTTGTACACCCAGCGCGGGGGCATATGCCATCTCCAAGACGCCACCGAAGGCGCTTGAGATTGGTTACAATGGCATCATGTGCAATTCGCCACAGCAAGTCCCGCCGGCGGTTGTCTAGTGACTTGCTGTGCACTACGGTCCACACTTCCGGCTGTAAGGCATAATCGCTTGGATGGACCTGGCCCGCCAAGTCATCAAAAATGGCCCGGTACAGGTCCCCCGCGCTGGACTGCGAAACCTCCCCTACAGTTGACATCATACGGAGAGTATCCCTCAGGTGACAATATGTCTTTGAGGGTCTCCCGCTGTGGGGCATACTATTACGAAACGGACGGAAAGAACCCACGTAATGACAATCCCCCCCAATAACCAGATAACGGACAAAATACGCAAAGGGCATCTCACTGTCAACAGCACTAAACACACACTTTGCCAGGAGAAAACGGAGCTTTGAGGGAAAATGCACAAGGTACACAACCTTTCTTCTGACCAGCTCCGTTTTCCCTGACCATAAGAACTTAAATACGGCCCTCTCAAGTCGCACAAGGGCACCCACTGGAACAACCAGAACAGTGCCCGGGTACCACAAGAGAGGGTAAATGAAACGATTAATAATTGTTACTTTCCCCGTTAGACTAATGTAACGCTCCCCATAGTCTGTCATCCTAGCTTCCGCCAGGTCCACCTTTTCGTTCCAGGTAAGTGACTCAGGTGAGCCGTAACCAAACCATATACCATTGATTTTCATGGCATCGTCAACCCAAGATGCCACGAAGGGCAGTTGTTTCCACCGCCACTTACCCAGACGGAGTCCTTTTGTCTTGGCGGGGTTCAGTCTGGCACCAGTCGCTCTCTGAAAGGTAGACAGGATGTCAGACAGGGCCCTGAAGGAAGCTAGGTCAGAGACTACACACGTGACATCATCAGCATACTGAAGGCACTTGACTGTGGCTCCACCAGGAATACGAAAAGGTCGAAACAAAGGGTCTTCATGGAGGGCTCTCGCAAGCGATTCACTAAACAATACATAGAGTAAAGGTGACAGGGGGCATCCCTGCCGTACCCCACGTTGTACTCTAAAGGGGTCAGACGGTATGCCATTGACAATAACACGACTATATACATTATTATACAATAAAGCAATCCTTTTTCTTTTCAGTGCATTGAAACGGCACATGCAAACAAAAAAACAAAACTCAAACCAGACCAGGCGGAAACATAGATGTAAACTATTTACAAACTGCTTAATCAAACAGAAGATTATGTTCATTGCAATAATAGAACTTTGACTATGACTATTTACATACCCAATTACATGGGCCAATCCCATCCCGCCCACGCAATACTCGAGCTATTTAAAAAAAACTATGTAAAGATAATATTACAAGTTAACTATAACCCCGCCAGCCCGCACCGAAACAAGCGGACCCCACCGTCTGCTGAACGTCGACCTTGGCAAACGAACGAAGTCAGCCTCCACCCTCACCTTAACCTCCGCTTTTACCGATGCCAGGAGGACGTCAGCAGTCCCGCCTTTTCCCCTAAATACAATATTGCACCGGTCTCTCCATATAGCAAGCTTCACGGAAGCCGAGACAAAGGTAAGAATCCCGCAAATACTCGCACTGCAAGGCGGGGGCGAAAGACCATACAGTGCATAGTCCTGACTGACCGACCAGCTGTTTGAAAACGTGAGGCGATCGGCCAGGACTTGAAACCATTCCCACAGGAGAGCCACAAAACCACACCGCCAAAACACATGAGGCACACTCTCCCACTTTGTGCATCCAATACGGGGGCAAATGCCATCTCCAAGACGCCACCGAAGGCGCTTGAGGTTAGTAACAATGGCGTCATGTGCGATTCGCCACAGCAAGTCTCGCCGGCGGTAATCGAGTGACTTGCTGTGGACTACACGCCACACTTCCGGTCCCGACGCATAGTTGTTGGGTCGGACCTGTCCAACCATGTCATCAAAAATGGCCTGGTACAGGTCCCCCGCAGTGGACTGCGAAACATCCCCCACTGTTGACATAATGCGGAGAGTGTCCCCCATGTTGCAATATGCCAACGTTGGTCTCCAGCTGTGGGGTACACTGTTACTGAAAAGGGAGGGAAAGTACCAACGAAATGACAGGCCCCCCCAGTAACGCACAAAGAAAGTAAACGGCGAGTGGCTCTCAACGGCACTAAAAACACATCTGGTCAGGAGAAAACGGAGCTTCGAAGGAAGGTGCACAAGACCCAAACCCCCGTACCTACATTCCTGGTACACCATCTTTCTTTTGACCAGCTCCGTTTTCCCTGACCACAGAAACCCAAAAATGGCCCTCTCAAGTCGTATCAGGACCCTCTCTGGAGCAGCCAGAACAGTGCCCGGATACCACAAGAGAGGGTAAACAAAACGATTGATTACTGTCACCTTTCCCATAAGAGTTAGATATCTATCGCCAAACGATGTCAACCTAGCCTCCACCAGGTCCGCTTTTTCATTCCAGGTAAGTAACTCTGGAGAACCATAACCAAACCATAGGCCATTAATTTTAATGGCGTCGTCAACCCACGATGCTGTGAAAGGAAGGGACTTCCACCGCCACTTGCCCAGACGGAGTCCCTTGGTTTTAGTGGGGTTTAGTCTGGCACCTGTCGCCCTCTGAAAGGTGGACAGCGTATCAGAAAGGGCCCTGAATGAGGGTAGGTCGGAGACCACACAAGTGACATCATCAGCATACTGGAGGCATTTGACTTTGGCTCCACCAGGTATGTGAAAGGGTTTGAACGAAGACTCTACTTGTAAGGCTCTAGTTAGAGATTCGCTGAATAACACATAAAGTAGGGGTGACAGAGGGCACCCCTGACGTACCCCACGTTGGACCCTGAAGGGTTCCGATGGTAGACCATTAACAACAACCCGACTATATACATTACCATACAACAAGGTTACCCAATTAACAAAGGTTGGGCTTAACTTAAATTTCCTCAATACTTTAAAAAGAAACCCATGATCTACCATGTCGAAGGCTTTCTCCTGGTCAAGGGAGACAAGCGCACATGGCATATCATGGTCCTTCACATACTCAACTAGGTCCCGCACCAACCAGAGGTTCTGCTGGATACTGTGTCCACGCACCGCGCATGTCTGGTAAGGCCCTACAAGATCCGGCATAACAGTGCCCAGTCTGTTACAAAGGGCTTTCGCAAGGATCTTGTAGTCCACATTCAACAGGGTGATTGGTCGCTTATTTTTTGGCTCAAGTGGATCTCCAGACTTGGGTAGCAAGGTTATTATGCCAGTGCGCTGCGAGGGGCTCAATGAGCCAGCAAAAAAGGCAGAGACGTATACATCACGAAGGTCATGTCCAACGGTACCCCAGAAGTGTTTGTAAAATTCCACTGGAATACCGTCTGACCCGGGTGCCTTTCCGCCTTTCATCTTTGCTACTGCCTTCCAGAGCTCGACGACAGTCAATGGAGCGCCAAGATCATCATTCTGCTCTTTAGAGGAGAACTTGTCAATATTATCTAATAGGGGTGATTGAAGACCCTCGTCGACATCTGCCTGAGTGAAAAGATTTTCATAGAAACTTCTAAATATGTCAACTATGTCGAGAGGGTCCTTCTGTACTGTACCATGGGCATCTCGCACCGCCTTTATGCGGCGGTCCATGGCGTACTGCGAGGCATCCGGGTAAAACTTGATCGTAGGCTTTTCCTCCGCCTCCACGCAATAAACACGGGCACGAATGCGGGCCCCATGTAGTTTTTTATCAAGGTGTTGCTGAATTGCGTGAAGAGCGGAGGAGTCCCCATTCCTCTCCCTTGAGCAGAGCAAGAGGAACTCCTCTCTTCTTCGACGAGCTCTTGCTACACAGTACTCAATAGTGAACTGCTTGATGCGGGACTTCCAACCAGGGAGGTCCACCTTGGTGAAATTAAAATAACTGTTCCGCAAGAGGATGCTGAGCCAAGGGAGGCATGCAATCCTCCACCCCACTCAAAGGACCAGGTGTGGACATCGTCCTCATTCACTATGTCTCTTGGAGTAAAACAAAGTCCACACCTAGTGACTTACAAAACTGAAAAATTCTGGCCCGCTTCCGACTGTCCCTCATACCGTTGACGTTCAGGGTCAAGAGGGATAGGGCACAGCCATGGAAGGGTAGGCATCTAAACATCTGTTTGAATCTTACTGACCTTATAACGAGGGGGTGGTATGGGGGCCTCAGAGACTTGGTCAGACACCTCACCCGAGGCAGATCTCTTTAATGAGGATTCGGGTATCCCTTCACCCGAATCAAACCAGCTCTCTCCCAACGGTAGCTCCCTAATGTGCTGACCTGGGGCAGACTCCCCAACATCTGACATAGCAGTGCCAGACTCCGAGTCAGAGGAGAGTTGTAGGTCCTCCTCTACTGCTGTCACTCCAGCCTCCTCGGGTGCCAGGGGTGGAGAGTCTACCTCAGGGATCCCTTTCCCCTCCCCACACTTCTTTGAGGCGAGGAACTCCTGCTCTACCTCACGAGCCACCCTCTCCAGTTCCTCTGGTGCATCCGAGTTGTCGAGCATAGGTTCTGGGTCTGGTTGCGTGGGTTCGGGTGTCAGCCCCTCATCACCACTGACACGTGCAGAGTAGGACGTGGGGCAGGCACCAGAGATGTGTCCATCCTCCCCACAAAGGTTGCACCTCACGTCATTGGGACACTCAGCCTTGTCGTGCCCCAACTGTCTACACCGCCCACAACGTCTGTTGGGACACGACCTGGCCTCGTGCCCCTCCTCCCCACACTTAAAACAGGTGCGGGGTTGACCAAAGTACCGTATATGGGCTTTGGCGCCCCCTATGAAGAGGAAGGATGGAATGTCCCTCTTCAATACCATACGGAACTGCCTCTTGCCGTTCAGTATGCCCTTCAACTCACCATCACCGTAGGTGCACCACATACTGCTTGAGACAGTTCCGTACTGCCCAAGAACCCTCGCAACCAGACCCTGTCCGACCTCAAAGGGCAGGTACAGCACCGTCACCGCCACAGAGCGATCATATGGGGTGACGGTGAGCCCTTGTACCCCCTTCAGGCGAGACACACCATCCAGCCGGGCTGCATCTGACCTGAACTTCAGGTCATACGTGTTGCGGGCTTGGAGCGCCTGCAACATCTCAATTTGTTTAACCTCAACACCACTTTTCTTCAATAAACTAAACACTTGAGGTGGTGACACATTTGCCTCCGACTCGAACTGTAACTTAACAATGCTACTATCCCTACACGCGGGCATAGCAGCAAAGGTTTGTGGCACGAGGCCACACAGTAAACAGGAGGAAGGAAAAAAACTTCAGCACCGAACGTCAAACCAAGGTAGGGGAAAATAGAAAAGTAACCCAATACAAGACGAGCACGACCAAACCTCTCTACTCAGTAGGGACCACACCCAACGCTTCAGTAATGTAGTAGTATACTATAGTACACCAAGTAAGCAGTGCACAGCGCAGCAATACAATGCTAAAATTCAGCACGAGCAATCGACGAGAGCTCCGTGAAAACACGTCCGCTCTCGACGAAGACCTGAACTGAACTTCAATAAAGCAATCCATTTAACAAAGAAAGAGTTCAGACAAAACTTCTTTAAGACTTTAAAGAGGAATCCGTGATCAACCATGTCAAAGGCCTTCTCCTGATCGAGGGAGATAAGCGCACATGGAAGATCTACTAAGTCCCGCACCAACCAGAGGTTCTGCTGAATACTGTGTCCCCGCACCGCACACGTCTGAAGGGACCCTACAAGATCCGGCATGACAGTACCCAGCCGGTTGCAAAGGGCTTTCGCCAGGATCTTATAGTCCACATTTAACAACGTTATTGGTCGCTTGTTTTTCGGTTCAAGGGGGTCTCCAGACTTGGGTAACAAAGTAATTACACCTGTGCGCTGCGAGGGGCTTAACGAACCAGCAAGGAAGGCAGAGGTAAATACATCCCGCAGATCATGTCCAACGATACCCCAAAAGCGTTTGTAGAATTCTACCGGGATACCGTCCGACCCTGGCGACTTTCCGTCCTTCATTTTCGCCCCCGCTTGCAGAGTTCGTCGACAGTCAAGGGGGAACCAAGTTCATTGTTCTGGGACTTTTGAAGGACCCCATCGACATCTGCCTGGGTGTAAAGCTGTTTATAGAAGTTCTGATACACTTCGACAATGTCGAGGGGGTCCTTCTGTACCGTACCATGGACGTCACGGACTGCTCTAATACGGCGATCAATGGCATACTTTGTGACGTCTTGGTAAAATTTGATGGTTGGCTTTTCCTCCGCCTCCACGCAGTGTACGCGAGCACGAAACACGGGCCCATGCAACTTCTGATCAAGGTGCTGCTGGATGGCATGGAGTGCGGAGGAGTCCCCGTTCCTATCCCTAACGCAGAGCGAGAGGAACTCTTCCCTTCTTCGACGAGCTCTTGCTACACAATACTCAACTGTAAAACGTTTGATGCGAGACTTAACTTCATCCCACCATTCTAAACCCGTTGAAAAGGCCGGCCTCAGTGTTCGCCACCCTTCGTACCTGGCTTTCAGTTGTTCTTTATATTCAGCCTCCGTTAAGATATCTGTATTCATTTTCCAGAATCCCCTCCCTGAAGGCCATGACTCAGGGGGTCGGAAGGAGACAGTAACTGCATCATGATCCGAAACTGGACATGCCACAACTTCACAATCACTCGGAGACAAGGCCAAGGGAGAGTACACCCGGTCCAACCTTGACGCGTCCGTGCCATCAGGGCGGTGCCAAGTGAACACGGACAAACCGGGATGTTGCACTCTCCAAATGTCAACTATGTCGTGATTCTTTGTAAACATGTCCAGTTCCGCCATGCCAACGCTACAGCCCGAAGACACACAAGAGGACTTACGGTCGAGCTGTACGTCAGGGACACAGTTAAAATCTCCAGCCAGGATACAAGGGGCACTGCCAGGAACGAAGGATGGCAGGGTCATGAAAAAGTTCCTTCTATCTGAAGGCCGATTGGGTGCGTAAACGTTACACAGAAAGAAGCTTCCACATGGGTGCTTTATTGTTACGCACACCAACCGACCCTCGTGATCAGAATCAACTCTTCCGACCAGGGTGGACCACCTAGGCGAAAGTAAAATAACTGAACCACAAGACGTCGGGGAACCAAAGGAAGCATACAAACCCCCACCCCATTCGAAGGACCAGGTGTGGACATCATCCTCATTTACAATATGGGTCTCCTGGAGAAAAACGAAGTCCACACCCAGTGATTTACAATACTGAAATATTCTGGATCGCTTCCGACTGTCCCTCAAGCCATTAACATTTAGGGTCAAGAGAGACAGGTGATCGGCCATGATAGGGCATTGGCTACGTGTTTACCTGGGACTTGGCCTTTTTGCTCTGCGGATTCTTGGGTATGGGCTCCGCATTGCCCCCACAGTCTGACACCTCACCTGAGGCCGACCTCTTCAGTGGGGATTCTGACACAGAAGTCCCACACAAGTCAAACCAGCCCTCCCCCGATGGTGGATCCTTTGGAGGAGGCTCAGAGGCAGGCTCTCCGTCATCTGACATCTCATTAATAGAATCAGAATCGGAGGACAGGTGGAGGTCCTCCACAACTGTAGTCACATCAGCCTCCCCGGGGGTTGGTGATGATGATGGAGAGTCTGCCTCTGGAGACCCAGTTCCCGCCTCACACTGTTTGGAGGCGAGGAAATCCTGTTCCACTTCCTGAGCCGCCTCCTCCAATTCCTGTGTGGAATATTCTGGGCCTGATTGCGAGGGGTCGGGTGCCTGCCTCACATCTGCACTGGCACGGGCAGAGTATGACGTGGGACAAACACCCGAGATATGTCCATCCTTGCCACAAAGGTTGCACCGCACCTCGTTGGGACAATCAGTCTTGTCGTGCCCCACCTGTAGGCACCTGCCACAACGTTTGTTGGGACAAGACCTGGCCCCGTGCCCCTCCTTTGAACAATGAAAGCAGGTGCGGGGCTGCCCGAAGTACCTTATGTGGGCCTTCGAACCCCCTATAAACAGACAGGATGGAATATCTTTATGTAATTCCATACCATATCAATTCCTTGCGCAATTTCCTGTGCGGCACGGACAGTAACTACGAACCTATCATTTCAATGCCTATACCTTTATCATAGAGCACGGTTTTCCTGCTGTCACAATGTAAGTCTGCTACTACCCATGTAATTAGTTCAAACGGTATATGTTAGAGAAATTTGTCGGCTTTTGAATTCTGTTCTTTTCTTTTCATTGCAGTAAAAGGCTTTGTCGGACTTGAGGGGTTGAAAATGCCAAGTCCAAGAAAAATCGATTCTCAATTTCCCATTGACAATGCATTACAAAATCCTCATTAACAGAGCTTCCGTAGGTCGCTTTCTTTGCCAGGGCAGAACTTGGCTGAATATTCATCATCAGCTTTAGTTCAAGCGGTTTTAGAGAGTGAATTTTATCATCTTTAAATTGATGTAAAACTTATTTTGATTGGTTACTGTTTTCAATCGGACCAAGGCATTATCCAATCGAATGTCTGTTTAGAAAACATGGTTTTGCTCCTTGTCTTTTCGCGGCACCTCTGTATACGGTATACGTATGTGGAGACAGAAGCAACCTAGAGTCACTCGCAGAGCTCTGCTGTGAGATTGAAAACCCCACGTTTGATACGGTTTGAGCATATTTCAAGAAAAGTAATGTTCGTGAAATGAATTATTAAATATTGAAGCAAGTAAGTACCATTATATGCATCTTAGGTACCTTTAGTTTCGTAGGAATATGTGAAATAAAAAACAAAAAACTTTCCTTGGCTGTCAATCTACGTCGTAACGCTCAGGGCCGTAAGCCTAGGACAATTCTATTTTGTGTGGTAGAGGGGTTTTCATGTACGGTATGAGTGAATATACGAAATCTATTATTACTATTAAAAGTCCTTACGTTACTTGAGTTTTGGGGTACAGAAGGCCTATATAGCCTGGCCTAGGTTGAGTTAGTCGATTTATGCCACCTCATACGTCATTGACCTTAGTTTTCATTTCATACAATTTTTTGTATTCTTGATGACCATAGTGAAGTGAAATGCAGGCTGTCTTGGTGTCAGTTAATATCCATGGCCTGGATAACTGAATGGTGTAAATTTATTTAGGGTGACCTACAGAAGGGCCATACACTGCAAGACCCCCAGAGCCCATGAAGGCCCTAGAGGCTGTTAGTGTTATATTAGGAACACAACCAGGGCTCCATGCACAGGTTTAGGAACACACATACAATAGAACTATCCATGATATGTTTTTTTTTTTTTTTTCTTTTTAAGTATGAAGGCAGTAGGCCTACTCAAAATTGCAAAGACATAGCCTAGCTAGGCCTAATTGCAGAATACCCCGCAAGAACAGAGCTCCCTTTTCAACAGGCTACTGGGCTATGCAGTCACTCACTCAGTTGACTGCGTATCCCCGTAGCCTCTCAAAATCAGCCTTCATCCCGAAATTCCGATTGCATAGCCCCGTAGCCTTCTAAACGATAGTAACATTTTTATTCTACAGTAGGCTAGATCTAGTCTGACTGCATATCCTCGTAGCCTCTTAAAACTATATCCAAGAAATGGACAACAATGAGTTGTCGTTCTCAAATTAAGCTTATACCGAAATTCCAACTGCGTATCCCCGTAGCCTTCTAAAATATACTTGACATTTTTATTCAAATTGTAGTCTGACTGCGTATTCTTGTAGGCCTAGCCTCTTATAAATATATCCCGAAAATGTTTTCAGTTAAAGGGCATAGTAGACTGTATGGGAATTTGTATTGAATTTCACTCAGGACTTAGTAATTATTTTCAATCTAGTCTATATCTCCTTCATTTAAAATGCAGTAAATGGTTATGTGCAATTATGAGCGCCACTGTGTAGCCTGCTGTTTTCCCCAGCTTACTTTTGCTATGCGGGGTATTCTGCAATTACTCCATTGCAAATACTGTAGGCCTAACATTAGAGAGGCTGTTACATTACAACTTGGATAGTGCTTGAACAAGGTCCTATCATGACCCCCTTTAATGTCAAGCCCCATGACTGACAAGTCATAAGTTCACCTCTGCATGGCTTAAATGTTTTTATAACCAAGCTTTCAACAAATTTGCAATATGGTTTATTATGATCCCCTAATAAAGAATCCCCTCAGGTGACAATAAAGTTTATAAACCGCCGTCATTAGCAGCTTCAGTGGGAACAGGAATTTGGATTACTTTGTGTAACTAGTGCAGCCAGGGATTTGCAGGTCTTCAGTTAAGCCCCAACTCCTACCTCATCCTTTATTTTGATAAATGCAATCAATGTGTAAGCAACAGCTTTCCAATGATTAAAAAATTGAATTCAATAAATTGGTGTCTAAACAGCATAGGGGTTATTATTCCTGGGAGGATGAGCCATTTTATTCCAATGGAAACTGGTAAAAATGAGAACAGTGAGGGATATCCAAAAGTTACAGCAAGCAAAGCTTGTATTGCCCTGAAATCTGTGGGTGGGGTTTCAGTCATCCCTGTGCGCATGTTAATATTATTCTATGGAAGAAACAAGATAAACTACTTGCATTCTACATGAGGGTTATTGAGCAGGTAGTAAGCAGAAACAAATGTGAATAATCAGTCAATTAATTGTATGTTTGATCTATCCCATTTTCAGAAACAATGAAGTTAAGGACACGTCAAAAGGATGTGAATTATTCCAAACTACATAATGGTTCACTTTTGAAGCTGAGTTTGAATTCAAGGGAAATCAAGAAGACTTGGTCAACTAAAACTTTGTTTGAGGTGACGTTAGTAGATCAAAGGCAGACTGATGGAGTAAGAGAAGTGAAAGTTCACTATCCTGGATGGAGCAGGTCTTTTGATGAGTGGCGCAAGGAGAATGAGATTGTAGATATCCCTCATCAAGCTTTTACAAGCAGTGGAGAGGACTTCTTTGAGTTCACCCTCTTGCATGCTATTAAGGAAAAACTAAATTGTGCAAGGAAAAAGGACAACGAAATTTCTATCCACATACCCGTACAGAAGGAGTGTTTTGATTTGTTCACCACCAAGCACAATCTAGTATCTTCACAGAAGGCAGCTCATAGCTTTTACTCCTTTCGTGACACAAAGCACGCCAAGAATACTTTTTTTAAAGGCTGGTGGTACCGAATAATCAATAAAGCTGGTGACTTTGCATACATTAATTTTGATACCTTACAGATCTGGATTAAAGAAAGACCCTGTATAGAAGAATACTCTGTAGACGGACAACTTCAGCTCACCCATCGTGGCTTTCATGCTGTAATTCGGTTTGTTGCTCTGAAAGGCAACCGTTTTGATCATGATATGTTGAAGTAACATAAAGTGACTAGTCTGATGCAGTATTTTTCCAGATCCAGATGTACTCTGGGTCCTTACAGTACTGTTGAATTGACCGTGACATACAGTAGCAATGGCTTACATAGTTGTAGCAGTTTTGCTTTGTTTTCTTTTTGCTGATGAATACAGCAATTGCAGTACCATGGAAAGACACAGACACCTGGTACATCAACATTAATATGCACAAGTTGTATACATTAGTTGAAGATGGAGAACATGAATTCCATGACATAGAAGGTTCTCAGATTGTGTTGGAGAAACTCTTAGCATCTGCAAGCATTAACATTGAGTTTATTGATAAGAAAAATGCATTAGGAAGACTTCACAGCAAAATCAAGCACTTGTTTTCAAACTTGAAGAGTAAAGTTAAAAAAGGCGGTAAAAGTAAGTTTCTCCTTTTGGAAAAGTGGCAAAAAGAGGACTACAAATTGAATGTTGGCTGTATGAAGAGAAAGCTTGAATTTGAGGTAGAGGAACAACGAAAATTGAGAAAGATTGCAGAAAAGACCAAAAGTCACAAAGAACAGGAAATCATTAGCTTGAAACGAAAGCAGCAGTCCCTGAAAAACTTTATCAGTCGTGTGATAAAAAGAAAATACATGTACTACAAAACAAAAAAGAAAACTTATTCCAGGGCGTGGATTAGACAGATGAAATTACGACTTGCAGAAAGTATCAATGATGCCGCCTCATATATGAATCAAATTGGAGTGAAACCTGTGTTGGTGGTTGCAAAAGATGAGTACGGCAATGAAATAAAGATGGAATGGACTGTCCCAAGGAACCCATGTGAAGGCAAAAGGATAAATCTTGACGAAGTCATATACAGGAAAGATCGCCATCTTATATCAGACTTTGCCTACAAAGAATTGTCACTTTTATCAGCAGACCTCCCATCTCTGAAAGTAGTGAAGAAACGATCAGCCATGTTGAATAATTTGTTCAATATTAAACATTTGCCAAATGATAAGGGTGTCTGTGAGCCACTTGAGAGCAAATTGAATTGGTTGATTTCACAACTTATTGTTAAGGAAAGTGTGACCAAAAAAAAAGATTCTGCCAAGTCATATTAAGGTGAAACTGTCAGGTGATGGTACGTGCATAGGGAAAAGATACCATGTGGTAAATATGACATGCTCTCTATTGCTTGTAGATGGAAGTCTCTCTGGTAATCATGTTTTGTATATCCTTCAGATACCTGAAAAATATGATGACCTTAGGTCCACACTTGAAGGCCTGGTGGAAGACTGTGCTAGACTTACCTCAATCACAGTGAAGGGGAAAACATACTCACTAGAGTATGTGTTAGTTACAGATTTGAAGTTTTTAAATGTACTTTTAGGACTGCAAGCTTGCAGTGCAAAGTATTCATGTGCATGGTGCACTTGCTCTGCCGAAGAAAGATGGGACACCACACTTAAGTGGTCACAATCTGACAAGGAGTTTGGTGCTCGAACAATTAGTGATATAAACAAATTTTGTAAAAGAAAAAAGGACAAATTTGGGTGTATAAACAAACCAATTTTTCAGTCTATTTCCATTCAAAATTGTATTCCAGATGTGCTTCATTTATTCCTGAGAATCTCTGACCAGTTGGTTAATCAATTAATTGCAGAGCTACGTTCATTGGACAACCTTTCAAAAAATGTAAAAGACTTGAATAGATCAAAAGCCAAAAATATTACAGCATTTGAAGACTATATCAGTAGTGTGGGAATTAAATGGAAATTTTATGTTGACAAAGCCACAGGCACTATATCATGCAGAGATTTTACAGGTCCTGAGCATGTGACCATCCAAAACAGTATCAGTTTAGACAAACTTATCCCGGGACACCCCAAGTTAAGTAGCATTTCTTTACTATGGCAGAATTTTAGTAGCATAATGGGTATTATTAAATCTAAGGATGCTGTTGATGTAGAGTCACTATCTGTTAAGTGTAAGGAATGGGTACAACTGTATGTAAGAACCTATCAAGCCAAAGATGTAACCCCATACATGCATGTATTGATGTATCATGTGCCAGAAGCAATTCGTATTCATGGTGATATTAATATCTTTTCCCAACAAGGAATGGAAAAAATGAATGACAGTGTTACATCTTGGTACTTTCGGTCATCAAATCACAATGGGATAGATGCACTTCAACAGGTTATGATGAAGCAAAACCGGGTTGAGTACCTGGGTGTTACATGCCAACGGGATGTGAAATTTACTGTTACTTGTAGTGTTTGTCATACTGATGGTCATAACAAGCGTACATGTAAAAAGAACAAAGCTAGCGAAAAGCTACATAGTAATTTAAACTTTCTTGTAAGCTAGTTATGTTAAACCTCAAATTCTCCTTGCCTTAGTGTAGCTCATTAACCCTCTATTTTCATTTATTTATATATACTGATCTTTGAAAACAAAGACTTGGGCAACTCTGATATTACTGAAGTCAGGTACCCGCAGCCTGAATTAACTTTGTTGCAGCTCTGAAGCTAGTCACCACTCTTACTTGGTGTATTGGTTTCAATAAAATTATAACTGCCACCCTGCACATACCTGTATATAACGTTACTTATAGACAATGTATGGCTACGGGCCCCAAACAGTGTTGGCAGGTTAAAATTGGGCTTCTTGCTAGGAGTAAGTTCTTATACAAAGACTAGGCCTTACTGGGAAAAAAAAAAAAATTTGATTTGTTTAGCTGATTCAAAATTACAATTTTATGGTACTGGGTACAGTAAGTGGGTTGACTCACAGTCTCACACAGGCAAAACTGCCTTCATTTAGTCTTTGTTATTCGAATTTTGTGTTGTTTGCCCTGTGAAGTACATGATAATGATGATATATGCACTACACAGTTGTGCATATGATATGTGGGCATTAATTGTTGTGAATGACTTACAGTACTATACTAGGTTATTGAATACAATAACTGACATTTGAAAGGTGCTAGGTGGGCAGTAGAATTTTATCATTGGATTGATGTGGAAAACTTTTGATGTTCTACTGTAGTGACAACCCACAATGTACAGGCAAAGAAATAGAGATGTTGTTGTAAACATTATAATATATTCAACTTGGAAAAGAACATTAATTCAAGCTGTTGAGCTCACAAAAATGATTTTCGTGAATGGCACTCTCTGTTTTACAATTCGTACAGGAGTCATTGCTCCAAGGAAAGTGGATTCTAGTGGTGGCTTTAAGTCAAGAGTCGCAACTCTGCAGTAGAGTTGAGTATTAAATCCGTCCAAGCCTACTTTGAAGGTATAGTAAATAATCATAGTTCTCAAGTTTGGAAAGTTGTAATCAGTATTTAGCTACAGTGTATTTCCTTTTTTCTTCAGGTTTGTCGAACTTACTAAAATTCATTTTGCTAGTATTACAGTAGTTGCATACCTGTTCAGTCAGGGCAATATTTTTACATGCAAAAGTATGGAAAAAGATCAATTTTAATTCATTACAGCAGTTTTGTTGATTATGTAGGTGTTGGATGTTGGTGCAAAGCGTCTGTATATGTTTGATATACATTTATCAGGGTTTTCATACTGAAGCTTCAGTTTATTCCATTTTAAACTTTATAACTGTAATTGGTAGCACCAGTTTGTTCATTGACTGTTATCCCGGTATCTCTTCAAGAGTTGTGTGCCTTATGCAGCTTGTACAGATTGACAGGATAATCAAAATTTTCAGCACAGCTAAGTAAAAGCAGTTTTGTGCTACAGTACATATTTTTTTCAGGTTCTTCAGGTTTTCAACATCCTTTTCTTTTATGTAATCCTTTTATGTAATAGTTGTTGTTTAGAAAAAAAATCATTCAGATTTGCAAAATGAATAAACAGGCCTTTTTGAAAAATTGTTTCTTCATTTTCTTATTCTAAGTTTGAGCAGCACGGTTCCAGGAATGAAAGCCTGTAAAACTTGATTTAGTTGGACTAACTACACTTCTGTAGTCACCCCTGTCCTTCCCCGAGGGTATTTAGTCCATCTGCAGCCATAAGAAGATTAGTCCTCCTCCTATAAGTCCTTCAACCCTCAACTTCAGCTGCCATCTCCTTGCAACCTAAGAGATAATGCAAATACCCCTGTTGATAAATGGAATCGTCCAAGTAACTGTCCGCACAGTCCACAGAAATTTCGGTCAAACAAGATGAGTCATCCATTTGGTCACAATAGCTGTGATTTAAGAGGGTTTTCGGCGTACATTTTAAGCTGGAAGGATTTGATATGGGAACTGTCTCTTGCCGTTCAGAATGCCCTTTAATTCACCCTCATTGTAAACACACATTCCCAGTACGCAACAAGCTGGCGGTCCGCCAGCGTTTTAACGCCGCTAAACGCCGGCGTAAAAACGCTAGCTACCCGCTGGAGGACCACCGGAAGTAGAGATGAATAAAACCCAGGCGGAAAGCAGACAGTGGACCGACGGAGGACCGATGGCTAAATTTTGTGAGAAAAAAAAATGCTTGTACGATCTAAGAGAATACATTTTCGTACTAAAAAGCAAATACAGGTAACTTCAGAAAATGTAATGATGGTCTAACAAAAACTGGTCAATTAAAGCCGGTGGGGAAAGGCTGGCGGACCGCCATCGTTTCCAAGCTGGATAAACGCTGCCAACAGTGATGTAATCACAACCACAACTCTAAATATTACAAAATTAATTTGATCATTTTTAAGAGGATTGTTCTTCTTTGAAGTATATTAAAAAACTAACTTAGTTTTTAAAGTTTTTTTTTAACTTTATGTAATCTCTTTCTCCTCAAGAAGACATTAAAAAAAAAATTAATGTTCTGCAAATTCAACAACAGCGTACGAGCCTCTTCCATCTTTTAGCGTCACTTTGCGGTACATTTCAAAACAATCAGTCGGCGTCGAATAGGCTCTTTTTTCTTGATGCTATTCTCTGGAAGTTTACGAACATAACGTTCATCAGTTTCAACCCCCTACTTCTAAGGTAAGATTTGAAAATGTATTTCAGTTGTTCATTTTAAAGCGTTGTAATTAATGACTGAAATGGAACCACGATTTTTCACAGTGTGATTCCAAATCTTTGACTCCCGCAACCTTAGCCTAACGTTAACAATTATATACACGGCTTGGGCTAGGCCTAACGTTACGTTTGTTCTTTGCATTACATTTTACATTAGGCCTACATAAAAGAGCATAGCCTAGGCCGTGTGCTATACTGAGTAACTCACGGGCCAATTTGCAATGATAGACCAACGTAGCCTATAGGACGTTGGCTAGACTGAAATAATTTGTCCCAAATCTTGTCATTTTGCATTTAAGATATTTGTTGCATTTACCTGGCTTTAGTTTAAACCAGGACCTAACTTTTGCCATTTGTTTCTTAAAAGTTCAGAAGTTTAGACTGAATTTTGCCTAAAAATTTGTTTTATATTTGTGTATGCCGGAAATTATTTATTATGTATTCATTCCTTTTTATTGTGTATTTTGTCTTTTTTTTTCTAAATATTGAGAGATTAATTTATTTACCATCTCATGGAAACATTTTGTTTTCCCAAATTCTTATTTAGAACTTTTCATTGTAGGTACAACTCCTTGGTGCTTTTTCCAAGCTATTCAAACCTTGATGCAATGACAGTACTTTTTAAACAGCTGTTATATTCATGTTCTTTGTATTCTGTAATTTGGTATAATTCTGTGTTACTCTTCAGACCTCAACTTTATTGTGTATTTTGTTTTTTATTTTTCTAAATATTGAGAGATTAATTTATTTACCATCTCATGGAAACATATTGTTTTCCCAAAATTCTTATTTAGAACTTTTCATTGTAGGTACAACTCCTTGGTGGTTTTTTCCAAGCTATTCAAACCTTGATGCAATGCCAGTACTTTTAAACAGCTCTGTTATATTCATGTTCTTTGTATTCTGAAATTTGGTATAATTTTGTGTTACTCTTCAGACCTCAACTTTTATTTTCATAACAATAAAGTTTGTGTCGGACCAATATTCAAGATCTCAGAGGTAATTTTTTTGCATGCTTTAACCTTCTTTATTATTATTACTCAACCAGTTGGTACTTTGCGATTTTACAGTCCAGGGGAACTGGTAGCATTTGTATGAAAAATTTTGAAGATGATGAATGTCAAAACATGTGTACGAACCATCATGATGCCTGCAAAGTAGTGTAGTGTAAAGACCAGGGACCCTCTTGTGCTTCTGAGTACTTCTTTCAGCAAATTTTAATCAGTAACCCATATGCTCTTAAGATATACAGGTAAGGGAAATGTGAAAACAATTCTGGTCTACTGGGCAGATAGGCTGTATTTCTCAAGCAGCTTCCACCAGTAAACACTAGCAGTCTACTGGTGGGTAGGTGGTATTTCTTACCGGCTTCCACTGGAGAGCACTGACGGTACGCTGGCGGGTAGGTGGTGTTTCTTTAGCGGCTTTCACCGGAGAGCACTGGCAGTCCGCCAGCGGGTAGGCGGTGTTTCTACAGCGGCTCTCACCAGAGAGACCGGCGGTCCGGCGGCGGGTAGTTGGTGTTTCTTTAGCGGCTTCCACTGGAGAACACTGGCGGTCCGCCAGCGGGTAGGCAGTGTTTCTACAGCTGCTCTCACTAGAGAGCACCGGCGGTCCGCCAGCGGGTGGGCGGTGTTTCTCTAGCGGCTTCCGCCGGCGATCCGCCGGATAAAAGCTGGCCATTTCGGGGGCGTTCCGCCGGCGTATGCCGCCGGTGGTCCGCTAAACGTGCTGATAGCGGTCCGCTGGTGGACCGCTAGCCTTATGCTGCTGTCACCACCACAGAGCGATCATATGGGGTGACAGTGAGCTCCTCTGCCCCCTTCAGGCAAGACACGCCTTTAACATGGGCAGCATCAGACCTGAACTTTAGGCCGTACGTGTTGCGGGTCGCAAGCGCCTGCAACATCTCTATTTCTTTAACTTCAACACCCTTATTCTTTAACAACACTTGCGCCGGAGGAACACTCACCTCCGACTTAAACTCTAACTTAACAATTGTGCTATCCCGACCTCCGAGCATAGCAGCAAAAGGTTTGTGGCACAAGGCCACGCAGCAAATATAAAACTTCAGCACCGTAGGTCAAACCCAAGCAGGGTAAATAAGGATATCCCAACACAGAACAACTATAAAACAGACGTGCTTTAAAACGAGCACGACCAAACCACGTCCCCAAGAGAGAAACTAGACCCAACACGTAACAATATGACAGTAGTATAGTATAGTATAACAAGTACGCCAACACAGCGCAGCAGTACAATGCTAAAATTCAGCACGAGCAATCGACGAGAGCTCCGCAAAAACACGTCCGCTCTCGACGAAGACCAGAACTGAACTGAACTGAACGTTGCAACAAAAGTACAACCCAAACCGGCAGAGTTCAGTTCAGGTCTTCGTCGGGAGCGGACGTGTTGTCACGGAGCTCTCGCTGATCGTGCTGAATTTTGGCATTGTGCTGTGCTGTGCTGTGCTGCTTGTTATACTAACATATACTACTGTCGTTTTACTGTTGGATATTGGGTGTGGTCTCTCGCTTGGGGACGTGCTTGTTTTAAAGCACGCCCGGTCTATAGTTTAGTGTTGGGTTGGGTTCCCTTTCTATTTTCCCTGACTGGGTTTGAACTGCTGTGCTGTGCTGAAGTTTTCCCTCTAGTTGCTGCGTGGCCTTGTGCCGCAAACCTTTGCTGCTATGCCCGGAGGTCGGGATAGCAGTATCGTTAAGTTACAGTTTGAGTCGAGGGGGAATGTTACACCCCAGCATGTTTTTTCTGTGTTGAAGAACAATAAGGTAGAGGTTAAGGATATAGAGATGCTGCAGGCCCTTGCATCGCGAAATACGTATGATTTGAAGTTCGGGACTGATGCTGCTCGATTAAAGGGGGTTTCCTCCCTGAAGGGAGTGGAGGGTCTGAGTGTCACCCCATATGACCGCTCTGTGGTGGTGACAGTGTTGTATCTCAATTTTGAGGTAGATCAGAGCCTGGTAGCGAGGGTTCTAGGACAGTACGGAACTGTCTCAGACTGGCGTTGGGTGAAATACAGTGAGGGTGAATTAGCCGGTATTCTCAACGGAAAGAGACAGTTCCGTATGGAGCTAAAACGAGACATCCCCTCCGTCTTGTTCATAGGGGGTTCTAAGGCCCACATCAGGTATTTTGGCCAGCCTCGCACATGTTTCCAGTGTAGAGAGGAGGGGCATGAGGCCAAGTCATGCCCAAACAAACGCTGTGGCAGATGCTTGCAGTTGGGGCATGACAGGGCAACATGTCCCAATGAGGTGCGGTGTAACCTGTGTGGGGAGGAGGGACATGTCTCTGGTGCCTGCCCCACGTCGTACTCTGCGCGTGCAAGCGCAGATGTGGAGCCGGCAAGTGAACCCTCGTTATCAGACCCTGAACCAATGGTGGAGGAACCCAGGTCCCCTACGCCTGATGAGGTGGCACATCAGGTGGAACAAGAGTTCCTAGCTTCTAAGAGACGTGAGGTGGTCTGTGGGAACCCTGAGGTAGGCCCTTCCCAACCCTCCACATCAGTACCTGAGGCACAATCCGCACCAGTTCCTGGGGAGGCTAGAATACTGACAGTAGAGAATGACCTTCAACTGTCATCGGATTCGGAGTCTGACAGTGCCATGTCAGATGTGGGAGGACCTGCCTCAGAGCCTCCACCAAAGGACCCACCATCTGGGGAGGGCTGGTTTGATTTGTGTGAGGCCGTTGAACTTGAGCCCAAGTTGAAAAGGTCGGCCTCAGGGGAGGTGTCCGACCGGGGAGGGGGAGTTAGTCCTTCTGTGCCACCAGCACCAGATCCATGTAACAAAAAGGCCAGGTCAGAGACAGTTTTGTAATTTCACACTCCACATTTCATGAATGGTCCCCTGTCCCTCATGACCCAGAATGTAAACGGCATGAGGGACAGTCGGAAGCGGTCCAGAATATTCCAATTTTGTAAATCATTAGGTGTGGACTTCGTTTTCCTCCAAGAGACTCACATTGTTAATGAGGACGATGTCTACACCTGGTCCTACGAATGGGGTGGGGGTTTGTACGCTTCCTTTGGTTCCGCATCTTCCTGTGGATCTGTCATTTTAGTTTCTCCAAGATGGACTTCCCTGGTCGGAAAGGTTGATCATGATCATGAGGGCCGGTTGGTATGCATCACCATCAAACATCCTTGCGGGAACTTCTTCTTATGTAACGTTTATGCCCCCAACCAACCTACAGACAGAAGGAATTTTTTGCTACCCTGCCATCCTTCGTTCCTGGCTGTGCCCCTTGTATCCTATCTGGAGACTTCAACTGTGTCCCTGACACACGGTTTGATCGAATGTCCACCTTCACATCTTCAAGCTGTAGTGTCGGTATGGTGGAGTTGGACATGTTCACAAAGAATCACGATATGGTTGACGTTTGGAGAGTGCAGCATCCTGGCTTGTCCGTGTTCACTTGGCACCGCCCTGATGGCACGGACGCCTCAAGGTTGGACAGGGTGTACGCTCCAACGGCTCTGTCACCAAGTGATTGCGAAGTTGTGGCATGTCCAATTTCGGACCATGATGCAGTTACTGTCTCATTTAGACCCCCAGAGTCATGGCCAGTAGGGAGGGGGTTCTGGAAAATGAACACAGATATTCTAACGGAGGCTGAATATAGCAAAGATTTTAAGGCCAGATACGAAGGGTGGCGAACTTTGAGGCCGGCCTTTTCAACAGATTTAGAGTGGTGGGATGATGTAAAGACCCGCATCAAACAGTTTACAGTGGAATATTGTGTAGCAAGAGCTCGTCGAAGAAGGGAGGAGTTCCTTTCACTTTGCTCTAGGGAGAGGAACGGGGACCACTCCGCACTTCATGCAATCCAACAGTACCTTGATGGAAAATTACACGGGGCCCGGGTCCGTGCTCGTGTGCATTGTGTGGAGGCGGAGGAAAAACCAACCATTAAGTTCTACCGGGACGTCACAAAGAATGCCATCGATCGAAGTATAAAAGCTGTCCGTGACGCCCACGGTGTGGTACATAAGGACCCTCTCGACATTGTAGAAGTGTATAAAAACTTTTATGAGCAGCTGTATACCCAGGCAGATGTCGATGAAGACCTTCAAAAGTCCCTATTAGATAACATTGACGAGACCCCCTCTAAAGATCAGAATGATGAACTTGGCTCCCCTTTGACTATTGACGAGCTCTGGAAGGCAGTGGCGAAGATGAAAGGCGGAAAGGCACCTGGGTCCGACGGTATTCCAGTAGAATTCTATAAACGCTTCTGGGGTACCGTAGCACATGATCTCCGTGACGTATTCGTCTCTGGCTTCCTTGCTGGCTCATTGAGCCACTCGCAGCGCACAGGCGTAATTACTTTGCTGCCTAAGTCGGGAGACCCCCTCGAACCGAAAAACAAACGGCCAATCACCTTGTTAAATGTAGATTACAAGATTCTGGCGAAAGCCCTTTGCAACAGGCTAGGCACAGTTATGCCAGATCTTGTAGGGTCCTTTCAGACTTGTGCGGTGCGGGGACACAGTATTCAGCAGAACCTCTGGGTGGTGCGGGACTTAGTTGAATACGTGATGGACCGTGATCTTCCATGTGCCCTGGTCTCCCTCGATCAGGAGAAGGCCTTTGAAGTTTTGTTTGCATCCAGTTTTTGTTAAATGGACCTCCTTATTGTACAATAGTGTAAATAGTCGGGTTATCGTTAATGGCCTACCGTCAGACCCCTTCAGTGTCCAACGTGGCGTACGGCAGGGGTGCCCCCTATCACCTTTACTCTACGTATTGTTTAGTGAATCAATAGCAAGGGCCTTTCAAGTAGAGCCTTTGTTTCAACCATTTCACATTCCCGGTGGTGTTGAAGTTAAGTGCCTTCAGTATGCTGATGACGTCACATGCGTAGTCTCCGACCTAGCTTCCTTCAAGGCCCTTAGTGGCACGTTGTCTAAGTTTCAAAGAGCCACAGGTGCCAGACTGAATCCCAATAAGACCAAAGGACTTCGCCTAGGTAAGTGGCGGTCAAGAAGACTGCCCTTCGCTGCATCATGGGTAGACGACGCCATAAGGATAAACGGCATATGGTTTGGTTATGGGCAAACCGAGTTACTTACCTGGAATGAGAAAGTGGACCTGGTGGAAGCTAGGTTGAAGGACTTCGGCGAGCGCCACATTAGCCTGTTCGGAAAGGTGACAGTTATCAACCGTTTTATTTATCCCCTTTTGTGGTATCCAGGCACCGTTCTGGCTGCTCCAAAGGGTGTCCTGTTGCGTCTCGAGAGGGCTGTGTTTAGGTTTTTATGGTCAGGAAGACGGAGCTCGTAAGAAGAGGGATGGTATATCAGGATGTTAGGCGTGGTGGGTTGGGTCTTGTGCATTTTCCTTCCAAACTCCGTGTTCTCCTGACCAAGTGTGTTTATAGTGCTGTAGACAGCAGAATGCCTTTGCCTATTTTGTCCGTTATTGGGGGATTATCATTTCGTCGGTTCTTTCCCTCCCTGTTTAGTAACAGTGAACCCCACAGCTGGAGGCCCTCGGAGGCATACAGTCAAATGAGAGAAACGCTCCTAATGATATCTAGAGTTGGGGACGTTTCGCAGTTAAGTGCAAGAGACCTATACCAGGCTGTTTTTGAAGAATTGGTTGGCCAGGTCCAATCCAATCACTATGCTTCAGGGTCGGAAGTGTGGCGTGTGGTCCACAGCAGATCATTAGATTACCGCAGGCGAGACTTGTTGTGGCGAATCGCACATGATGCGATTGTGACTAATCTCAAGCGTCTTCGGTGGCGTCTTGGAGATGGAATTTGCCCACGCAATGGATGCACAAAGTGGGAGAGTGTGTCACATGTGTTTTGGCAGTGTGAATTTGTGGCCCTCCTTTGGGAATGGTTCCAGGTCCTGACTGATCGCTTGACGTTATGCAACACATGGGCTGTCGGCCGGGACTATGCTTTGTATGGTCTTTCACCCCCGCCATGCAATACAAGTATTCAGGGCATACTTACCTTTGCTTCGGCCTCCATAAAGCTGGCCTTATGGAGAGACCGATGTAACGTTGTTTTTAGGGGGATGGGGAGGCCTGCGGACGTCGTCCTGGCGTCGGTGAAGGCGGAGGTGAGGCTGAGGGTTGAGTCCGACTTCGTTCGTTTGCCAAGGTCGGCGTTCGGTAGGCGATGGGGTCCACTCGTTTCGGTGAGGGGGAACCGTGTGATGGTCAACTTGTAATAGGGTGGGTCTGTAAGGTGCTTGTAAATAGTTGTAAATATCTGATGTATAGGTTTATTACTGTAATGAACATTTTCTGTACATAGTTTGTAAATATTTGTACATATATCTTATTACTGTAATGAACACAATTTTCTGTTTGACTTAAACAATCTGTGGATAGTTTGCGTTTATGTTTTTGCCCGATCCGGTTTCAGTTTTTGTTTTTGTTTTGCATGTGCCGTTTCAATGCACTTAAAAAGCACACTAAGTATCCTTTAAGTGCTACATTGTGGCCGAAAGATGCTTATGAACACGTCTTTTCCAATATACGCTTTAAAATCGCTGAACTGGAAACGAGTCAAACGACTGAGATTCTCATAACTGCATTGGGAAACTAGAGAAGAAAAGGCCCTAGCGGTTCCTTGTCGCTTAAGTGTATTTTTTTTTTCAAATTACAGTGCTCGGTAATGTACCCACAAAGTATATATGAAAGATATCTAAGCTTCCTACGATGAGATATCATGTAAATCAGGTTAAGCGATTTGGACCCTGCAACTGGATGACCTTTGACCACCTAGAGCTACGTTTTTACTTATCGCATCCGCATCAAGTAGTAAATATGGCCAACCCCCAAAATAAATATGAGAAGTCAAACTTTACGTTCTTGAAGTTCTCCCATAGGATCGGTTTTATTTTCAAACTGAAAAGAGTAATTGAATTCACATTACTTAACATTGTCATTCAAACTAAAAAGCAACCATTTATTTCACTTTATCTCTTATGTACTGGTAGTAGTCATCTTGCGGGCAGTATGTTTTCATTCTCTTAGACGGGAAACCAGTGGGCCAAAGTATAGTGAGGATTTGTATATAAACTACTACCGTGCATTGAAGTTACAATGCAAAAAACAGGAATAATGGTCCTGTTGTTTTTCTCCACAAAAAAGGGAATTATTTTAATACTTTTTCACACACGTTTCAGAGATATCGTACGTCAAGCCGTTATGATGTTAACCTCGCCACTTCACCTAAAATACATTTCGAGTCCCCTTGAGTGAAATTGATTAGTTTAATACATGATACTTAGGTGAAATGCTGTGGAAGGTAATCCTCTTAATTGAGGGAAATTCAACCTGGTTGAAGCCTGATTCAACTCACTTGGTCCTTCTTGCCATACTTCTGTTCCTTTAAAGTTTTTGCCATGTCTTCTGCCTGCTCCAAATTGCTTTTCTGAGACTTGTTCTTTATCAATTGAACAGGAAGCAAAAAAAAAAATAAATAAATAAATAAATAAATAGATATATAAAATAATAGCAAAGTAACGATGGCGTTCCTTTAGTCCCATTTTCGTGAATTATTGTGGTAGTGATCAACTTGGTGTCCACTTGGCGATTATGTTTTTGGTGGGACGAAAACGTGAATTTTTTAAGAGCATATGAACAAAAAAAAAAACTAAATAAATGATCAATATTGATTACTAATATTCTCTTCGCAGTACCTTTAATAACATAAATATTTGGTAGGAATGGAGTTACTCCTTTTTAATTTTTCGGCTGAGACAATACCTTCGCATCGTTTCCAAGAGTCCATCATAAAATAGTGCCGATTAAACCAATGGGACCTGGTGAGTCCCTGTTTCCTATAATTAAGATCTTAACGGAAATCTGCTGTTAATTTTCATCTCGATTATACAGTTAAAAATTTCACAGAAATGTTGTACAGTAACAGAACAAAAAATTAGAATACTGGCAATATATTGAAACGAATTGACAACACTTTTTTCGTTTTTCTTTTGTAAATCTACAGACACTTTTTATGTGTAGGTATTTAATCTATTTATAACTTTACAAATTGAGATAAGTTACACTTACCTTTCTTGAAAAACCGTGTTTTTACCATTTGAGCCGGAGCCAAAAGTATCGTTTTTGCGACAGGACGGAATTCGGTGGATGCTGTCCAATATAGTTACTTCTAGGATGTATTGACCAAAGGTCTTGTATGTCTATGTTAACAAGTTGCCAGGTAGCTTTGGTAACCACCATAAAAAAATAAAAACTGCAAGTATGTTGCCATAGTAACCAAAATTTATTGCTACGACAGGACGGAACGATAGAAAGCACTTACTTTGACAACACAACTATCGTTTTGGTTTTTATCAAAAGTAAATTAATTCTTAATTGACAAGTTAACATTTACTACAACTTGTTTGCTTCCTGTTACAGGACGCAATTTCAAATTGTGAAATTCCTTCATTGTTAATTAATAACAATTAAAAAAAATAGTGCGACAGGACGGAAATGCGATAGGACGGAAATCGTCCACATTGTTCTACACAAGTCAAATTATACACTTTCTGTTGAAAAAAAAAGCTGTAGTAATTGCCCTTTCACCTTATTTATGATAATGCATTGTTGGACTACATAGTGGTAGTTTTGTCCCCACTCCACTGTACATGTCCCACCCTACAACCCCCTTCCCCGAATATCAAAGTTATCAAAATACATCAGTTACATGTTTCCTGAACCTGTTAATTGCAATGGACTCAAAAATGTGATATGCATGCATATTGATAGCTCTACTACATATTAGCACAACAGGGAATATACAGTATTGTCCCAAACCAAGTGGCACACAAATGATTGATATAGCTATGACATTTAACACATTACTGTACATTGATGAATAATGTATATTTCAAATAAATAGGCCTACTACACGTAGATGAAAAACCCACAAACGGAATTTTAAGTTTCACAAACAATATACTTTCTTGTAATATGATTAAACAGCATACTCACAAATCAACACTTTTAAACTAACCTCTTGACCCAACTGGAACAGCAGGATTTATTTTCCCCTTTACTTTGTCCCAAGTACACCACAGCAGGTCTTTGTTATTTTCATCTGGCCACTTCCAGTACCCTCCAGACTTGGCTAATGTACTGACTTCAGTATCTGTTCCTACAATGGCCACTACCTTCCCAGGATATAATATCCCATCATATTCCACCTTCACCCAATCACCAACCTCCCAAGAAATCTTATCCATATCACTATCATGAAGCTCATTTACTGCAAGTGTATCAGACACTGTCGTACAACTTGCCGCCACTGTTGGCTCACTCCTGTCATTCTGATTTTAACTTGTGTCATACAGTTGTTCCGACATACTTTCCGTAATGTATTGGCCTCACTAAATTGGCTGTTAACAGAGAACATTAACTCAACAAACCCATCCTCAACTTCACGCTGCACCTGGTACATCCGGCACGTTGTCAGGGAGGTGTGCCATCTGCTTGAAAACATTCTGTGATACAAATATTGTTTCAATTGTACCCACCCTATTACTTGCATACTCAGCAAACTGCTGAGCACTTGCAAGTACAACTTTCCCGAATATTTGATCATGCCCCCAATTCCATCAACTGGCCTTTTCCATGGTGAAATTCAAAAAACTCCAAGTAATGAGTAGATCTTTGGGGTAATGAGTAGATCTTTGGGGTACATCGTAGAGAGGAGGTTAAAGCAAAACTAAGTGGATTGCCTCCACATCTGGGCAAATTCCACGCACCCTTTTGATAATCAGCTTATTGAAATGGAGAGCTGCGTACTTGTCATGGTACATGTAGTTGCTTACAATGCAAAAGCTTTTCCACTTTACCTCCTCTCCTTCATCAAACCAGACACAAACAGTATAAATGGTAAAGCTTTCATGACCAAAGCATGCACTCTGAACTTCATTCTTTTGTGTGTCAGTGTAATTTTTTAAGTACATCGGAACAAGCACGTTGCAACAAAAGGACAACCCAAACCGGCCGGACAAAAACACAACGGCTAACCACGACCATCCACACAGGAACACGGAACGAAAACGTCTGTCATGAACTTTAGAAGCACCAAACCCCACCCCAACACCCAAAATCACCACCCGACCAACACAGAACAAAGTCAATCACGAACCCCAAACACAGTAAACAAAAATTATGCACAACATCCATTTGCTTGAAGGCCGCAACAAACAGACAACCCAAACCAACCACACACACAGAATGAAAACGTCCGTCACAACGAAAAGAACGCAACAAACCCCGCCCAAGCAACCCGCCAACCTAGCGCCCGAAGGCCAAACCACGAGGCACCGCTTCTAAGTATCTAACTGGGTTTTGACCACTTTACTCGGTGGACTCGGTATAGGTGCCCCAGAATGGTCATCAATCGGCCTCTTCAGTAGAGGCCCCTGAACCCCGCCCTCGCAAAAATCAAACCAGCCCTCCCCTGAAGGTGGATCCTTGGGAGGAGGATCTGAGGCAGGCTCTCCCCCACTTGACAAATCCGTTTCAGAATCTGAGGAAAGCCGAAGGTCCTCCTCAACCATCATGATTTCAACCTCCCCAGGTGTTAGTGGGGAGGACGGTGGCGAGACAACCTGAACACCCCCACTGCTACCCTCGCACCCCTTAGAGGCTAGAAAATCCTGCTCCTCCTCTTGTGCTGCCTCCTCCAGTTCTTGAGTGCCAAAGTTTGGAACTGATTGCAAGGGTGCTTTTTAGGTGCATTTAAAAAGGCACATACAAACAAAAACAAAAGTCAAACCGGATCGGGCAGAAACAGAAATGCAAACTATTTACCAACTGCTAAATCAAACATGTTCATTACAGTAATAAGCTATATATACAGATATTTACAAAACTATGTACAGAAATTACGTTCGTCACAATAATAAAGCTATATATACAGATATTAACTAAACTGTACAGGTGTGCTTTTTAAGTGCATTGAAACGGCACATACAAAACAAAAACTGAAACCGGATCGGGCAAAAACATAAACGCAAAACTATTTACAGACTGCTAAATCAAACATGTTCATTACAGTAATAAGCTATATATACAGATATTTACAAAACTATGTACAGAAAATTAGATATTAACATACTATTTACAAGCACCTAACATACCCACCCTATTACAAATTGACCACCACACGGTCCCCCTCACCGAAACGAGTGGACCCCATCGCCTATCGAACGCCGACCTTGGCAAACGAAGGAAGTCGGACTCAACCCTCAGCCTCACGTCCGCCTTCACCGACGCCAGGACGACGTCCGCAGGCTTCCCTATCCCCCTAAAAACAATGTTACATCGGTCTCTCCATAAGGCCAGAACAAAGGTAAGTATGCCCTGAATACTTGTATTGCATGGCGGGGGTGAAAGACCGTGCAAGGCATAGTCCTGGCCGACCGCCCATGTGTTGCATAACGTCAAGCGATCAGTCAGGACTTGGAACCATTCCCAGAAGAGGGCCACAAATTCGCACTGCCAAAACATATGTGGCACACTTTCCCACTTTGTGAATCCAGTGCCTGGGCAAATGTCATCTCCAAGACGCCACCGAAGACGCTTGAGATTAGTTACAATAGCATCATGTGCGATTCGCCACAACAGGTCTCGCCTGCGGTAATCTAATGATCTGCTGTGGACTACACGCCACACTTCCAACCCTGAAGCATAGTGGTTGGATTGGACATGGCCAACCAATTCTTCAAAAACAGCCCGGTATAGATCCCTTGCACTTAACTGTGAAACATCTCCAAGTGTGGACATAATAAGGAGCGTTTCTCTCATTTGACTGTATGCTTCCGAGGGCCTCCAGCTGTGGGGTTCACTGATACTAAACAGGGAGGGAAAGAACCGACGGAATGATAATCCCCCAATAACGGACAAAATACGCAAAAGGCATTCTGCTGTCTACAGCACTATAAACATGCTTTTTAAGTGTATTGAAACGGCACATGCAAAACAAAAACAAAAACTGAAACCGGATCGGGCAAAAACATAAACGCAAACTATTTACAGATTGCTAAATCAAACAGAAAATTGTGTTCATTACAGAAATAAGCTATTGTACAAATATTTACAAAACTATGTACAGAAAATTATGTTCATTACAGTAATAAAGCTATACATACAGATATTTACAAGTATTTACAAGCACCTTACAGACCCATCCTATTACAAGTTGACCGCCACACGGTCCCCCCTCACCGAAACGAGTGGACCCCATCGCCTACCGAACGCCGACCTTGGCAAACGAACGAAGTCGACTATAAACACACTTGGTCAGGAGAAAACGGAGTTTGGAAGGAAAATGCACAAGGCCCAACCCACCGCGCCTAACATCCTGAAATACCATCCCTCTTCTTACGAGCTCCGTCTTCCCTGACCATAAAAACCTAAACACAGCCCTCTCGACACGCAACAGGACACCCTTCGGAGCAGCCAGAACAGTGCCTGGATACCACAAAAGGGGATAAATAAAACGATTGATAACTGTCACGTTTCCGAACAGGCTAATGTGGCGCTCGCCGAAGTCCTTCAACCTAGCTTCCACCAGGTCCACTTTCTCATTCCAGGTAAGTAACTCGGTTTGCTCATAACCAAACCATATGCCGTTTATCCTTATGGCGTCATCTACCCATGATGCAGCGAAGGACAGTCTTCTTGACCGCCACTTACCAAGGCGAAGTCCTTTGGTCTTATTGGGATTCAGTCTGGCACCTGTGGCTCTTTGAAACTTAGCCAACGTGCCAGTAAGGGCCTTGAAGGAAGCTAGGTCGGAGACTACGCATGTCACGTCATCAGTATACTGAAGGCACTTAACTTCAACACCACCGGGAATGTGAAATGGTGTAAACAAAGGTTCTACTTGAAAGGCTCTTGCAAGTGATTCACTAAACAATACGTATAGTAATGGTGATAGGGGGCACCCCTGCCGTACGCCACGTTGGACACTGAAGGGGTCTGAAGGTAGGCCATTAACGATAACCCGACTGTTTACACTATTATACAATAAGGAGGTCCATTTAACAAAAACTGGATTCAAACAAAGAGGAATCCATGATCAACCATGTCGAAGGCCTTCTCCTGATCGAGGGAGACAAGCGCACATGGAAGATCACGGTCCATTACGTATTCAACTTAGTCCCGCACCACCGAGAGGTTCTGCTGAATACTGTGTCCCCGCACCGCACAAGTCTGAAAGGACCCTACAAGATCGGGCATACATATACCTAGCCTGTTGCAAAGAGCTTTCGCCAGAATCTTGTAATCTACATTTAACAAGGTGATTGGCCGTTTGTTTTTCGGTTCGAGTGGGTCTCCTGACTTAGGCAGCAAATTTATTATGCCTGTGCGCTGCGAGTGGCTCAATGAGCCAGCGAGGAAGGCAGAGACGAACACATCACGGAGGTCATGTGCTACGGTACCCCAGAAGCGTTTATAGAATTCTACTGGAATACCGTCGGACCCAGGTGCCTTTCCGCCTTTCATCTTCACCACTGCCTTCCAGAGCTCGTCAATAGTCAAAGGGGAGCCAAGTTCATCATTCTGATCTTCAGAGAGGGTCTTGTCTTCATCGACATCTGCCTGGGTATACAGCTGCTCATAAAAGTTTTTATACTCTTCTACAATGTCGAGAGGGTCCTTATTTACCACACCGTGGGCGTCACGGACAGCTTTTATACTGCGATCGATGGCATACTTTGTGACGTGCCGGTAGAACTTAATGTTTGGTTTCCCCTCCGCCTCCACACAATGGACACGAGCACGAACGCGGGCCCCGTGTAGTTTTTCATCAAGATACTGTTGGATTGCATGAAGTGCGGAGGGGTCCCCGATCCAAGGGTTCTGCAGCCGGCCCCACACCACCTCCAACACGAGCAGAATACGATGTGGGACAGGCACCAAACACATGTTCCTCGGCCATTTGTAAAACATGGACAGCAGAGCCAAACAGATAATCGCCCATCCACTGCCTTCTCTTTCTCTTTCTAGTTCACCTTACCTTCTTCAAAATTTCAGCTGGATCCACTCTTGATAGTAGCTTCACTAATGTTAGCACTGTTATAAATGATAAAATCTTACTTGCAGTTGCCCTATAAGTACATTTTAGACCAGTGTAAAGAAAACCCCTCAAAAACGACTGTGACACCTCAGAAACATGCAAAACCCAGAGGCTTCCGGGGGCTCTGCCGCTGGACCCCACCCATTGAGTCTAGTGCTTTGTGATCAGCAGCGCCTTCGCAGTGCCACGAGTCGAGTGTACAGTAACAGCGCCCCTGCAATATTGTTGTGCCCGTCCTAGACAAAAAGTCTGGTGACGCCACTGCTTGAAAATTATATGCCATTTTTAAGATATTTGTTCAAATTTTGGTTTTTTCCGCCTCTCCCCAAAATTATTTATGCTTCCATCTGGATTGATATCAAAATTAATGGTAATTTGCAATAAAAAGCTTTGGCTTTCAGGAGGGCAGGAAATGTAACCTTGATACTTGCTGATGAAGTCTAAAAGAACAAAGAATGTCTGAATACTCTTTTGGTAGATATCCCCATGGAGCAACAGTATTGAAACTGTTTGCAAAGGCTTTAGTGGCTTTAGAAAGATTTGTTTATCCTGCAACTGCAGAGTAGCAACTTTTTCAGTTACTGCCAGGATCCTTGTATGGTAGTTTATGGTCTAGTCTTAGACCTTCATGGTCAAATTAATAAAAAAAAAAAAAAAAAAGAGAGGGAGGAATGGCTGCTACTGGATTTTATTTTATTCACAATAGACACAAAATGAATGTTTGCTAATGTCCAGGGATTTGATAGTGAGCTATGGTATGACAATGTTTTCTTAGAGCTCTGTTAACCTTCCATGAAACTGACTTAATGGGAAATGCAGTAACCCTTCAAGTAGTGTAGTGGACTGTCCTGATGCAATGAAAGTTTTCTCCTCAGATATGAAATTTACTAGAAATAACTGCTTGCATGGTTTATCCTGAATATACAGTACTAAACTGTCTAAAATATTATGAAAGATACTTTGAAGAGAAATAAGAAACTTGTGAGGTGTTGCTTCAGGCTGCTTCAATGTACAATGTACACCATATGGGTTCGGAGCCCAAATACACGCTCCATTTATTAATGCATAAGGTTCATTATTCATATGGTTCATTTTTCATAATCATAAAGGGTTTGCTGTACGTAAGGTTCATTATTAAGAATTGAGGAAGGGGGCCCATTATTCATAAAAGAAAAAAAAAGTTCGTAATTCATAAAAGGAAAAAAGGGTCGTTATTAAGAATACAAAAAGAGTTCTGATACTTATAAATGTTAAAAAGTGCCATCTTCATAACAGGTAAGAGGGAATGTAATTCATTATAGAGGATATGGGTTCATAATTCATTATAGGAAAAAAGGTTTGTTATTCATAAAAGAAAAAGAAGTCCAATATAATTTTTAAATGTAAAAAAAGTTCAAAATTAGAAATAGCTAGTAAAAGGGTCCGTTATTCATAATTAGATATTAAGTTTGATATTGGATCATTCCATGTCACATCACAGCAGGCAGGCTGTTGCTGGACCAACTCAAAAAATGTAGATAGTGATGAAAAGAGCATCCTGAAAATTTTAGCAAAATTTCTCAAATTTTGACCGAATTAAAATTCCTTGAAATTTCGCAAATCAGTGGCAAAATGGCAGTTTGGCTTTTTTGTCAATTTTAAGGACCAATTTCTCAGCAAATACATAACCCACCAGCCTGAAATGGTATAAACATAATGAAACTATCCCATTGAACAGGTTTCTGTAATATGAAGCTTTCCAAATGTTGTTTTGTGGAGTTATTTCCTAAAGTGGCCCAAATTTACGCCTTTGACAATTTTTGTCACACGATTGGCCAAAATAGGGATCAGTTTCTCTGTAAGTGCAATACACAGAGCCCTTTAATTTCTTGTCTGGCACACAAAGAAAACAATGAAACGTACATTGATTTCTTTTGTTTCAATGTGAAGAAATGTTGCCTTAAAAATGCCTTTTTTTACTGAATTGCGGCTCACAGAACATTTTGGGGGGCACAAATATCACTGAAGGAGACATGGAGAGTCACTTTATTTTTAGTTGTTTATTTTGGTTTGTTTTTTATTTATCACCTTGCAAAGATGCGTCCTCGCACAAAATGGCGCACCTTTGAGGTCAAAAAGGTCAACGTGGGTCAAGTTCGGAAAATTCTGAATTTTTTTGGGGGGGGAAGGATGTACAGCAACAGTAAAGAGTAACAACTTTCTCAAAAGTTAGGTGATTTGACACGGAATGACCCTATTCATTTGGGGTAAAATGGTTCCTGAATATTCATACGAAGGAGGAAAGGCGTTTTCCAGATTTGAAGGTTTCTTGTGTTTCAAGGCAGGGCTACTCATCCTTACAAGGCCAAACCTCTCACCTCAAACTTCACTTTTGGTACGGGTTACCAAAATTCTCAATTGACTCAGCTCTTTGACTGACAGCCTATTCAAACAATGCAGAGTGTCAAAGCTTATATTACAGTACACAGCATGAACAGTACTGGGAGCATTTTGATTACTGTATATAAATTGAGTTTTTGGTTTCGATGATAAGAGAAACCAATGCAATCATGATGGCGTGCGTGTGTATGTGTGTGTATGTGTGCGTGTGGGTGCGTGTGTTTGTGACACTTTGATTGTTAACACGATATCTCAAGATAGGAATGTGTGACAGTTTTCAAACTTGGTACATAGGTGCGCCATATTGAGCGGAAGAACCCTATTGTTCTTGGTGGAGATCAAAGGTCACATGGGGTCACCAGGGGATGCTTTTTAAGTGCATTGAAACGGCACATACAAAACAAAAACAAAAACCAGGGGTCAAAGTCTGAAAACTTTGTTAACACAATATCTCAAGATAGGAAGCTTGGATAGATTTTATATTTGGTATGTGGATGCGTTATAGTCAGTAGATGGTCCCTATTGTTTTTGGGGTAGTTCAAAGGTCGTCTGGGGTGCCCAGGGGTCAACATCTGAAAATCTCGTTAACATATCTCAAGGTAGAAAGCTTGAATAGATTTCATATTTAGTATGTGGATCTGTTATGGTCAGGAGATGGTCCCCCTCTTTTTGGTGGAGGTCAAAGGTCATCTGGGTTCATCAGGGGTCAAAGTAGGGAAGCATTGTTAACAGGATATCTCAAGGTAGGAAACTTGGATAGACTTCATATTTCGTATGTGGATGCATTATAGTCAGTAGATGGTCCCTATTGTTTTTTTTGGTGGGGGTCAAAGGTCATCTGGGGTCAAAGTCTGAAAATCTCGTTAACATGATATCTCAAGATAGGAAGCTTGGATACATAACATATTTGATATGTGGATGCGTTATAGTCAGTAGGTTAAAGGTCATCTGGGGTCACCAGGGGTCAACGTCTGAAAATCTCCTTAACACGATATCTGAAGGTAGAAAGCTTGAATAGATTACATGTTTAGTATCTGGATGTGTTATGGTCAGGTGTTCCCTATTGATTTTGGTGGAGGATAAAGGTTATCAGGGGTCAAAGTATGAAAACATTGTTAATGAGATATTCTCAAGGTAGGAAACTTGGATAGATTTTATATTTAGTATGTGGATGCGTTACAGTCAGTAGATGGTCCCTATTGTTTTTGGCGTAGGTCAAAGGTCATCTGGGATCACTGGCGGTCAACGTCTGAAAATCTCGTTAACACGATATCTCAAGGTAGAAAGCTTGGATAGATTTCATATTTAGTATGTGGATGTGTTATGGTCAGGAGATGGTCCCTACTGTTTTTGGTGGAGGTTGAAGGTCATCTGGGGTCACCAGGGGGCAAAGTATGAAAACCTTGGAAACTTGGTAGGAAACTTGGATAGATGTCATATTTGGTGTATGAATGCCTTATAGTCATTGAATGGTCCCTACTGTTTTTGGCCGCCAAAGGTCATCTGGGGTCATCAGGGGTCAGAGTATGAAAACCTTTTATGGAGGTCAAAAGGTTATCTGGAATCACAAAATTATTTTTGAACATGCTAGTATAAAATTTGAATGAGAAGATAAGGGTGCATGATGGCACTCTTTGCATTTTTGCATTCTGGTTCTTTATTCCCCTTGAAGCAATAATCTGAAATTGTATCTGGGTGGGGATAAATTTCAGACAATTTTGAGGGAGGTTTCAATTAGGAGGTAAATAGAATTAGTACAGTTTGGTGTGAGAGAACTGGACCTTTATAATGTTCATAAAAAGTCAAATTTGGGGGGATTATGGAGAGGGAATTAACCTTAATCTAAATTATGATCAACGAACCCTTTTACTAATTAAAAATAGTGAACCTTTTTTGAGGGGGGGGGGGGGGTTATTATAAATTCAAACCTTATTTTCCATTATGAGAACCTTTTTCTGAATTAGGAATAATGAACCCTTGTTTAATGAACACAGAACCTTTTTGCGATCCTCATGAACAATAAACTTTCTCTCGGTTATGAAGATCGCGAACCTTACGAATAACAAACATTTAAGATCATTAATTCTA
Source organism: Holothuria scabra (assembly GCA_037179385.1). Taxonomy (NCBI): domain Eukaryota; kingdom Metazoa; phylum Echinodermata; class Holothuroidea; order Aspidochirotida; family Holothuriidae; genus Holothuria; species Holothuria scabra. The sequence continues at coordinate 40,856,057 of CM074183.1, forward strand.
CTAACAACGAACCTTATAAACTTAATTTGCCGTTTATAATGAATTAACGACCCATAAGTATATTACTCATGAATAAAAAAAAACACACCCTTTAATCAAAAGAGTGAACTTATTCAAAAGTGTTAATTCCTCCATTAGAGTAATAATTCAATCCACGAGTGGTGAAGTTCCCTCCAAAAAGAGTGAAGTTCACTCCAAAGAGACTGAAATTCCATTAAAACGAGCGAAGATGGAGTGCCCACAGTGACCGCAGGCACAGTCATTGCAGCCACTTGTGGAAGAGTGAATTTTCCTCTTCCTCTAGTGAATTTCACTCTTTATGGAGGGAACTTCACTCCTCTTGGAGTGAATTATCTCTCTAATGGAGGGAATTTACACTTTTCACCCGATCAAAGAGTGAAAAAGTTCACCCTTCTGTTTTTAGAGTGCACATGAATATCAAGCTGTTCCTGTATTTTCCCATGTGACATAGACTAGTTAGTCCGTATGGGTCTCTTCTGGATTTTGGGTCTCTCGTATGGATTCACCCATATCTGACCAATTTAAGTTAGCTTCCTGATGTAAATTGTGATGTATGTTTTATAGGCTACGTCAACTGTTACATAAGGGCCTTGTGTGGGGCTGTACTCAAAATTCACGTTTATTATGTAACATTGGCTCTAATTACGCTCAGGCTCCAGTTGGAATAAAAATCAGTTATGCCAATATCTATCTCTTCTAACGTGTCAAAGTGAATTGTTTAAAGTGTCATACACTTTTGATGAAGTGTAATTCCCATCAATCAGGCCTACTCTACCATACACTCCACTCCTTCCTTTGACTTAATATTTGTTGAATTTTTTAATGTTGTATAGTAGACCTTGTAGATGCCAGTTAAGAAACATAGGCCTATACTGTTTGCTTACTGTAAAGTGACTGTGGAAAACTGCATTATGATGTTCACAATGCAATGTCATATAATTTTAATATTATCAGGCCAGCGACCAGAAATTCAGATGTAACGGTTCACCACGTGCACCGTAGGTCTAAAGGAAGGGGCCAAAACATGTTTTTTTTTATAGTGGTGAAAAAGGGAAAACGGGGAAGTCTACGTGTATAATAACAAATGGTGCTTCGCATATCAGGTGCTGTATGCAAACACAGGCTGAAGCTGGGGATTGAGTCTGATTCTTTCAAATTATGGAAAAAGGACCACAGACAGTGACAACTGGCACATATCTGAGTTTTGATCTGGGGTGGTCAACATTAGGGCTTGATATCTGCCCTCTCCGCGTGATCTTAGCGAGAAATAGTGTCCCTTCCCATTTGAGACTGTTTTGAGTATTCTGTCATCCTGTTAAGTTGAAGTCAGTTTCTGTTCCAGCAAAATAATAATAATAAAAAAGAAAATAGTGTTGAATTGTTTGATGGACATGACCTGCAATCATCAGATTGTGAACACTAGCATCGAACTGTAAGGTTTCTGGATGACACTGCGGGCACACCATGTTCTTTGAAGCACATGGTTCGCATGTAACAACTTAGCCCTAAATTAAGTCACCCCTAGTGCTGACCACAAAAATGTAGTCTAATAGGTGGCGCAAATTCTATAAGGAGCAGGGGAGGTTCTACATTATTTCTGAGAAGGTTCTATTTCAAACGTGCTTGTAACACGGTTACAGACTCCTTTCATTATTGTTGTATAGATTTGTCATGTTGACAAAAAGAAGCCTACTGTTTTTGATAGAGATCAAAGTTCATACAAGACCATCAGAAGAAAAACTGCAAAAGCACAAGACTTTTTGTATTTGGTTTATATATTTGTGTTGAGAGGAACAACCCTCTTGTTGTTGGTAGGAGTATTAAAACTCGTAGTGGTGCCCAGCCTGGATGGCACTGGTCGCGCAAATTCTCTATTCCTTCTTGCTTACAAGCTTAGCACAAATGAACTAGTCTAGTGGTTTTGTGACAACATGACAAAGTGTTGTGAGATATTCTGCAGCCTAGGCTGCGGTTGATGTGTGTGGGTTTTGTGTTACCCACAATACGACTGGTATTGGTTGTAGATCTAGGGAGGCAGGGTACTTGAAAGGTACATATTTGGACACTGTTGTCTTAAGAGTGAAGAGAAACGCCTAAGCACTGTTTTCTGTAGTGACCAAAGGCAAGGTAACAGAAGGTAAAAGTGACAAAAAACCAATTAATGGCTTAGTTGCACTCACCACAAGAGGAAAGGTTGGCCATGTTCTTTTTGGTGCTTAAAGCTTAGGACAATGTTAGATCACCGAAGGTCAAAAATCATGTTTTCTCATTCACATCCTCACCCTCCGATCATTCCAATCCTCATCCTCATCTTCACAAATCAAAAGGCAGGAACTGTAAAGATCTTCATGGCCAGTAGATGAAAAATGCCACAAGAATGCCCAAGATCAGCAAGGAAACACTGAACTTTTTTAAGTTTTTTATTTGAGCTTTTTCGTTAAATTGAGGTAAGCGTCCCACATTCACATTGTACTGATTACAATGTATCTGTTTCCTTTAATTACTCTCAGGGCTTACTTTCAAATGCAACTTTAATGTTGACTCACTGCAAACTATATGTACTGGATGCATAACTAAAACAGTAATCTGCTTTAAAATTAAGTGCATTTTGTCTCTTCTCCTTCAGAAAATGGCCTTCAAATTACCGGATCTTTCTCACATCGGGCCGAGGAAGAAAAGTTCCCAGTTTGAAAGTGGGGAGAAATTCCTATTCAAGGATGTGAAAAATAAGGAGTATGTTGCCCATGGAGCATTTGGAACAGTATTTTCGGGAGAATATGAAATCAATGGTGAAATGAAGAGAGTAGTTGTGAAGAAGCTTGAAGGTTACAGCGACAATGATCAAAAAGCATTTAGAAAAGAAGCTCTTATACTAAGGACACTGAAACATGACAATGTAGTCACATTCAAAGCATTCTGTGATGACCCAATGGTCATAATGCTTGAGCACGTATCATTTGATTTCAAACCGTTTGGAATCGATAAGACTGTACAATCCCTACAAGAGAAATTCCAGTCCCCTGCCTAAGTCACCGGGATCTGAAACCAGGGAGCATTTTAACATCTAACTCTCATTACGCAAAAGACCAGAGTATCTCAGCTCAAAAAGCTGCTTTCTCTTCCAACCCAATACTTTGCAAACTAGCAGACTTTGGTGAGAGTAGGTCCGACTATATACAGACACAGACAAGGATTAAAAGCAAACTAACAGACTTGAACGAGGCACACCAGTTTTCATAGCCCCTGAGCTTCAGCTTTGAGATGGCAGCCAAAGTGCAAGCTGACATCTGGTCTTTTGGAATGACTATTTTCAGCATTTTGAATCCCAATCTGACATCACCATGAAATGTTGTTCAAGATATGCTTTCAAGTCTTCAGAAACCTTCACATGGGGAGAAGTACTCAGTCCTTCGCTCTACAACTTGGAAGAAACTGCTGGAATTGTATCATTTATGCACAAATTTTAATCCAAAACGACTTACTGCCATACAAATCTGGGAGTTTCTTTCTGAATCTGACCCCAGTAGGCCTACTGAAGATAGGTGATTTATATTGACGAACATACATCTCCGGATCAGCAGTTCAAGGTGTCCAAAACCAGAGGGAGGAATCTTCTTTCACAGCCTGTACCTCACGAAAGCGAGCTGCATCAAGTGAAGTAGTCTCCAGAGGGGAGTTTCATCCATCACCTCCTAAACTCTCAAGAAGCACTTCCCCAAAATTGCCAGTGGTGCTCATCAATTCTAATAGGTGTTCTTTTCCTGATCAGAAAGATACTGAGGAAGACACACCAACCTGTGCTGAAAAGACCAATGAATGTCCATCCTCAAAAAACTGAAAGGGAATTTACAAATTAAATATTCACTGGCAAAGCATTAAATGCTAAAAGAAATGTCATGGGAGTTTCTTTATGTGCATGTTGAACAGTGCATTTACACCAGGGGGTTCGTCCTTATATTTTACCACAGAATTTGTGCAAACCACAGGTAATTATTTTTTCAATTCATGCCGTAAGACCAACTGATACTTCCAGTTACAACCTGGTAGACCAAATGCCCAGAGAATTGAAGCTCCTTCCGATTGGAATGGTTCATCAGAAGACTTTAAGGTCCACAAGACCAAAAATCAAAAAAGGTTCACAACGCTAACCATCCGTGAGACAGAAAGTCAGACAAGGTGTTCGAAATGAATTTAAAACCCACTGACCTTCACTCATTTTCTTTCTCTCTGACCTTTTGTCATTTTTGGTCTTGCAGACATTTTTGGTTGCGATGATAAGAGACCTATGCAGTCATCACGACGTGTGTGTGTGTGTGTGGGGGGGGGGGGGGGTTGTCTCGCCTTCCTCGTTAACATGTTATATCAATCTAGGAATGCCTGACAGTTTTCAGACTTAATTGGTACATAGATGTCCCATATTAAGAAGAAAAATCCTATTGATTTTGATGGAGGTCAACGGTGGGTCACCAGAGGTCAAACTCTGAAAACCTTGTTTAGAAAATATCTCAAGATGTACAATATGTCTATGTGTTATGGAGTGTTATGTTCAGAAGATAGCCCTATTGTTTTGGTGGGTTCAAAGGTCATATGGGGTCATTGGGTGTCAAAATCTGGAACATTGTTGATCGACACAATACCTCAAAGTTAATAACTCGGATTGATTTCATAATTGGTATATCTGTGCATTGTGGTCAAAAGATGTTTGGTGAAGGTCATCTGGGCTGGGTCACCTGGGATCCTTCTCTGAAAACTTTAATTGGAAAATATCTTCAGGCATGAAAGTTTGATTGATTTGATGTGTATGTACACATGTTGGTTATAGAAGGAGATCCATTCAATTTTTGGTGGAGGTCAAAGGTCATTTTGGGTAACCAGGGGTTAAATGTGGCATTGCATATTTGTATACATGCATCATCAAAACCTCAATGCATGATTTTGCATTCTGGTTGCTTGTTTACAATCTGGCGAACGTTTTTCACCCCTTTGGTCATTTCATATTTTTCAGTCAAGCGGACCCTCTAAATTAAGTTCTGGCATGCAGCCCTTCAGTCTTGTGGAGCTTCTTTCTCATGGGACGTAACCAAAGCTTCAATCTCCTCCATTAAATTCTTTCAGATAAGTTAGTCTGTATGCACATATTACCTGGTGCATGATCGGATGTGCACATGGCCGTTTCACATGGTACATGGTCACTAGTGCATACTTTTAATAGTGAATCTTCTAACTTAATATGCACATGAAATTCAATTCTAGTAGGCTATGCTCTATTTTTAAAACGAGCCACAGTATATTTAATTTATTGTTAATCACTTGTCCACTCTGACATTTTAAAGGATGGCTTTTCAGCCAATTTCATGATTGCAGATTGCAAATTGAATGTAATTATTTAACAACTTTACCGATGGTAATGAAAAACCTTTTCATACATCAAGAGCAGCCAATTGTTTCAAAGAGGTGTCTTCATGTGACAATTAGTACTTGTGTGTTTGCTGTAAGGTATGTCGTTCAACGGCATATGTTACCAGAACCATATTCATGCAGAAAATGTACTTGAATTGGTTGGGGCGGTTGCATATCACTTGATCTGGCTCTGAGAATTGATTGAAGTAAATTATATTTATCACTGACAAGGGGCTGATTCTTCATACTGTAGCTATATAACATTGTGACCATGTTATTGTATTGTTTGTCTTAGCAGTTCTCTCAAGCTGAACCCTTCAACTCTTTTCTCTACTGAAGACATCTTAAAGATGTTGGTACTTGGCCAAAAAGGTTGCGCCACACAGGCAGATGAATCTCCTACCCCTATAATGAAAGATGGTGTTCCCCAAAACTGTGCTTTCAAAGTAAAACGCAACAGGTTACAAGATACCAGTGATGCCAGCAATGCTGGAACATGGTTTTTAAAAGGTACAACAACTAATCTTTACCATGCAGAGATCGAGTCATCATCTTTGGAAAGGATATCATGGGTAAAAATTAAGGATGGAGTACCACATGCAAGTGTACGTAGTGGCCGTATGTATTACTGTAAACCCGTAGAAGCATCATCAGTGTTTGCTGTGAAGAAGAGATATGCTTAGAAGAGGAACAATTCAAATTTTCGCCGCATGGTTTTTGAAGTCAAGCACTACAGTTCAGATCAATGGAAGGATGATGCCATTGTGCATTACTACTGGGATGGGCCAAAAATGCCCCTCATATTAGCGCCACATGGAAATGCAAAAAAGATCTCCAGACCATACATTAAAACTCAAGGAAGTGTAATGTCTGCTATGAAAGGAGAATTGAAAAGCAACAAATATAATGAAGTTTATGCAAATGCATTTCAAAAGGCTGGAGGAATAAATTCATTTGATGCTTCACGGGAGCCAAGAGACAAGCAGCAGTTGTATAATATTAATCGTGATAAGGGGGGTGTAAAATCTGGGGTCAAAAAACTTTATCTGAAGTTATCTTCCAACAACAACAACAAGCATCAGATGGAATTGAGTTTGTTCGCAAAGTTCAACTTGGGCAGAGTGGTCCAATGTCATTCAATGCATCTGATGAGCAACTTTTGTGATATTGACCGCTTCTGTACCCTTCCTGAAGGTAGCGCCATTCGTTTAGTAGACACAACATACAATTTAGGAGAATTTTATGTTACTAATATTGCTTTTAAGAATTTGAGTTTAAAGAGTAACAAAACAGGTGAATACCCAGTATTTCTTGGACCTTCTGTGGTACACTTCAGGCGAGATGAAGAGGCTTTTTTCTTTCTGGGTGCTGAAATGAAATATCGTCAACCAAACTTGCAAAATGTAAAGTACATAGGGACAGATGAAGAGGTCAATATCTTCAAGGGGATTTCTAATGGTTTAGGGGGAAAGCCATCAAACATTTTGTGCACTAATCATGTCAAAGACAACATAAAGAGAAAACTGCAGGAATTTGGTTTTCCAAGTAAGAACTCTAGTGAGATAATTCGTGACATTTTTGGTCACACCCATGGTAGTACCTTTTACAAGGGACTTATAGATTGTGAGAGTGAATATGAATTTGGAGAAAAGGTGACACTTCTAATTGAGACAGAAGCTACAAGAAATAAAAAAAAAAGGGGCAGAAAGCATTCTTGGCAAAATGATTAAACCTATCAGAGAGCAGGCCGGTCTGGGGTGCCCACCCACATACTACACACAAAACAGTGTAGAGTGCATGAATTTCCTTTGCAAACAGGCTCCTGACTGGAAAAGGAATAAGTGGGTTACTTTTAATGAGAAGCAAGGTAACCTTGTCCAACGTCAGTGTGATGAGGCTAGAAAAGCTGTTTATGGTGCTGGAGAGTACCGCCTCAGTGAACAGTTTCGGCGATTGGCGATGCATGACAGAGAAACAAAGGTCTTCCCACTTGAACAAATTAGTTTGAATTAAGTGTGATGTCGACATTATCAATAAGGGAGAGGTAGAAAACCCATGTGGCCACCAAAGTAACAACGTGCTTCAGAAACGTAAAATATCAATTCAGCCTGCAGAAATTAATGAACATGTTAATGTATCAGCCCAAATGCTGCACTCTATCTGGGAAGCAGCAGAAAAATTACTGAATGCCAAAAATGCTATCACTTCCTGCCCCGGGAATTTGTTGCATGCTCGCATGGTCGTTAGATCTGCAAGTCATATGGGGAATGGGTGTCAGGCTAAATGATCTAAGCTAGGTTCTCCTGTTTTATTTTTTTATCCATGAAAACAATTCTATGTTCTGTGAATGTGAATTCTTCAGCAGTACAAAATTGTGTTCTCACGCTGTTGCTGTGGCTGAGATACTAGGCAAACTTCCTGAGTATGTACAATGGGTAGCAAAAAATAAGTCCCCTAATCTTGCAGTTCTTTACAAAAACAAGATACCTCAAAATGCAGGGAAAAGACCTCATCAGAAGCCCCGAAAACCAAAGGAAACACCCACTGAGAATAGGGTAACGTTGACTGGTGATAGAACCCTTCTTCCAGTTTTCACAGAAATTTACCACAATGAAAATCCCTTTCTTCAAGTACAGTTTCTCACACCTAAAAAAAGTAGAATCTGTCCATCATGTGGAATTGAATTCCCTTCTAGGTTCATGGCCAGTCCATTTGATATTTGTCTTATCCACAAAGAAAGGTACATGTACCCAAATTCAGAGGGTAAATGGATCCCAACTGTGACAATGACTCGGGATGTTTACTATCATGTTGATCATAAATGCCTGCTCAAAAGACACCCTTATTTTACAAAAAACCTTGTGAAGATTAATCAAGATGTGAAAAGTCGACTAAATGATGGCCACAAAGCCTTTTTGAAAAATCACATTGATTTTGAAGTGTAAGTGTTATGGGTCTTTCGTTCTAAATCAGTACATACACACCTTGATTTGCTTTTTGTATGATGATTTAAGGCCAAAGTTTGGTGATTGTTGTTGTTTTCTTGTTTTTGATTTTATTTTTACTGTTTACTTAAGTGCTTGAAAAGTGGAATGTCTTCTCTGCAAAAGTTGCCTCTCGGTGTACTTTGCTTGCCAATAATGTGATGTTTTGATAGCTAGTATTTTAACGACTGCTATTTGTGTAAAAATTCTGTCCTTGCTTCAAACTACACTCAAAAGTTGCAAAAGAATCCGGAACATAGCTCCGGAACTTTCTCTTTTCTTATGTTTTCCTTTACTGTAAATGCATGATCTCAGTGATAGTACAATGTGTGCTATATTTGTTACGTACACAAGTTAGAAATTTCCTTTTGCCAATATGGATTGTGAAAAGGTTGCTCACTTCAATGTTTTGTCAATGTCTTATCAATCTTGATTTTTTTTTTTTTTTATTTAAGCTGCCCTTTTTCATATTAGTGAAAAAAAGGTTTCTCCATGAGCAGTTTTTACCAACGCGTAGGTTTCACTGATAAAAAACTGTCATGAAACAACGATTTTTTTTCCAAACTGAGTGGAACAACGGGAAAAAACTTTTTTTTTTTTTTTTTTTGTGGAAAGAAGACTTACTTCAAGTAAGTTTTGCTTTTATGGAAAATCATTCACTACTTGAAAAGTCTTTTAACGATATGGTATAAAGCTGGTACCTTCTAATTTTTTCTCGATCTTTATGCCGCTGTTTGTGTATCATATTGTTGTGGGAAAACTTGTGAAAAGAACCCCACAATTTTAGTAATTATCACTCTTTGCACATTGTAGAGACCTGACTGCTCTTAGGTATTTATCATTTCATTAAGAAGTAAACAGTTAATTAAATGCACCTCTGAATTGACTGGTATCATTTTTTTATTCATTAAAAACTGGTTTAACTACATGGATATATTTCTTGGCACATGACTGGAGGTTTTCTTCTCTTATTTTTTTACTACAGTAGTTAAAAGTTTTCATTTTCATCCATTTACTGTTAAAACGTTTTTTGTGATGAAAACTGAAAACCCAACCTGTATATTGTATTCTTTAAACGTTTTAACAACACTTTACAAGTTTACCATACTTTTTGCTGTCTGAGTAATTTTTTCTTTTGCTCTGTCAATGTTTTACTGTTTTAAGTGCATCCTGACCAATCAAAAGACAATTTCATTAATAAAACCATAAAAAAAAACCTCCTCAGGCCCTCTTTCAGGTTGCCAAGCTACAACCTGTTTCGCAGCTGTGCAATGGCTAAAACAAAAAAGTGGGGTCCTTTCAGTAGTTTCAGTGATGGTTGGAAAAATCAGTCATTTTGTAGTGGACTATTAGGTTTGTCTTGTCTGAGCGTAAGGAGTGACTTTCATCAACTCAGTTGGCCGGACATCCGGAAGTCCATTGAAATATATAAAAAATGCATGATCTTCTGTGATGAAAAATTCCTGATTTGAGAACCGATATTTTGGAAATAACGAGGGAAACGCAGTACACATTGATATCCATGGTGCCCATCAATCTAGGTTTTATAAAATACTCAAGTAGGACCCTAGGGGAAGTTGTAATAATGGCGGTTAAGAAGCCCTTGTCTATTGTGAAATATTGTACTGGTAGCACATTTTAATTTTTCCTTTTTTCTAAAAGTCCCCACGACTCTCTGGCGAAGAGCCAAGGGGCGAAAACCAAACCATTACTCCCGGAGGAGTTCTGCTCCCTTAAGGAGCTTAACGTCCCAAATGGACAAGTACGCCCTCCAAAGGGCAAACACTGAGTGGTCCTGCTCTAGACTGGCTGAATAGAACAGAATCCACAACCTGGATGCAGTTTAACGTCATGCCCAGGACGCACATTTTAATTGCAACTGATGTCAACAGCATTTGTAACTAAGACTCTCATATGTGTCAATGGTAACCAGGAGTTGTTACCAATGAGAGGGCTCTAGAAGCATTCTTGTAGGCATTATGGTGTAAGAGGAGGCTCGAGAGCTTGACCAGGCAGAAGATATTCTGTATGCATGGTAACCTACTGTACAGCACATGATCTCAAGCTTTTCAACAGCATCTTTTCTCCTCCTCGGCACAAGAAATGTGGAAGTTCTTATCCCCTTGGTTGCATCTTCCTGAGTGTTGACAGCAGTTTGGACCGCTGAACCTAGCTGAAAACCTGCCAAATCTTCCCGATTTCCTTGCAGTGCTCCGTCCCTAACTAACAATATTTAGTTTTACATCACTTTTAATCTCCTTTTGGCCCTGTTTGGCTCTGTCCATGTTTTACAAATGCCCATGTCCCTCCTCCCCACAAAGGTTGCACCGCACCTCGTTGGGACAGTCGGCCTTCCCATGCCCCAACTCCAGGCATCTTCCGCAGCGTCTATTGGGACACGATTTGGCTTCGTGTCCCTCCACTCCACATTTAAAACAGGTACGGGGCTGCCCCAGATACCTAATGTGAGCCTTTGAACCCCCCATGAAGAGGAAGGATGGTATATCATTTTAGCACCATACGGAACTGTCTTCTACCGTTAAGGATACCTGCATCTCACCTTCCCGAGAACCCTTGCAACCAGGCCTTGATCGACCTAAAAGTTTAGGTACAACACTGTCACCACCACTGAGCGGTCATATGGCGTGACAGTAAGCCCTTCAATTCCCTTCAAGCTAGATACACCCTTCAATAGGGCTCCATACGTAGGTCGTATGTGTTGCGGGACTTGTAGTGGCGCTATTTCATTTTGGTAAAGTTTCCGTAAGTTTACCTGCTGTAGATATCACCTGTAAATACTTCACTGCTAGTGGTGAAACGTAAGTAGTATTGTTATGCAAAGTCTTAGCATGTGCACCTGCATATGGCTTTTGTGTACTGTGCTTTGCATGGGCGTTTAGTGATAACGATGCACTAGCCGTTCAGCAAGCAGAAGGACAAGATCGGACTGCTCGTCTAGAGAGAAGTTGTTATACCATATTATAGAAAGGATTTTTGCATATAGACGAACTGCAAGTAGGTTATTGGTTTTGGGCGGCAGTAGTATCACAGCCACTCAGGCCAAGCCAGCGCTAAGCAGCGTAGACATTTTATTTACGTAAGTAGGTCGTACAGTTTATATTTTGCGTAGTTGTATATATTTGCACGTGCATGCGCCAGATAGGCACAGCAATCCTTTTTGTATTACTGTTAGTATAGTGTATATAGGGCCTAGTGTTTGTAGAAATAGAAATTAATTAAACGGTAGGCTACAGTGGCAGCAGCTTTCCACCTTATTGTTAACGAAGGACAACCAGGACCTAAGTCAGCGCCGGGACGAGGTGTGGCGGCTCTTGTGGGTGAGTCTCGAGTACTTACTAATAATATTTGTTAACCACATTAATCCCACAGACTCAAGTGCCTGCAACATCTCGATTTCCCCAACCTCAACTCCTTTGTTTTTTAACAACATAAAAACTTGCTGTGGTGTAACATTTTTATCCCGGACCTAAACTCTACCTTAAAAATGCTGCTATCCATACACACGGGTATAGCAGCGATGGGTTTGTGACTCTAGACCACACATATCACCAGGACGAAAAGCCTCAACTCTCAAAAAAGGGGGTACCTTACAACACTCAATAACAAAACGTGCTTGAAAACGAGCACGACCAAACTCGTGCCCTCAAAGACCACACCTCAGCGATACGATACTACAACTGTAGTAAGTGCATTGAAACGGCACTTACAAACAAAAACAAAACTCAAACCGGATCGGGCAGAAACAGAAATGCAAACTTTTACAAACTGCTAAATGAAACAGAAAATTATATTCATTGCAGTAATAAAGCTATATATACAGATATTTACAAAACTATGTACAGAAATTACGTTCATAGATTAGACTTAATATAGCGCACGATGTGACTAGTCATTCACGTGCACTTTACATGTAATAAAAAAGAGATAATACTATAGGTTGAAAAGGTAAGTCTTTAGATTCCAGAGTCTAGGACCTGCAACCATAAAGGCACGGTCACCATACGACTTTGAAGTGGTGCGTGGAACTACCAATCGTAATTTGTCACTGTTAGATCTGAGATTGTAAGTGGCATTAAAATCTTTTATCAGCATGTCATTGAGATATTTTGGCCCTTGATTATTTAAGCATTTGTAGACTATTAGCATCAATTTAAACTTTATTCTTTTATCAACTGTAAGCCAGTGCTCAGAAGAAATGTAGGAGGAAACATGATCATATTTGTTAAGGTTATGTAAGCAACGAACTGCCATGTTTTGTACTATCTGTAATTTAGTTATGTGTACCTTGGGAACACCAATTAAAAGACTGTTTCCATAGTCAAGACATGATGTCACAAAAGCATGCAATACACTCCGAGTGGCTTCTATAGAAAGATACTTTCTAATAGAACGAATGGCTTGCAGATGCATCATAACTTTTTGACATTGCTTGGTAATATGTAGCTGCATGTCAAGGTGCTCATCTAACCACAGATATTCACAAAGCTATGTACCGAAAAAATGTCATTACAGTAATAAAGCTATACATACAGGTATTCACAAAACTATTTACAACAACATAAGCACCCTACAGACCCACCCAATTACACGTCACCACACGGTTCCCCCTCACCGAAACAAGTGGACCCCATCGCCTACCGAACGCCGACCTTGGCAAACGAACGAAGTCGGACTCAACCCTCAGCCTCACCGACGCCAGGACGACGTCCGCAGGCTTCCCTATCCCCCTAAAAACAATGTTACATCGGTCTCTCCATAAGGCCAGCTTTATGGAGGCCTAAACAAAGGTAAGTATGCCCTCAACACTTGTATTGCAAAGCGGGGGTGAAAGACCGTACAAGGCATAGTCCTGGCCGACCGCCCATGTGTTTCCCAACGTCAAGCGATCAGTCAGGACTTGGAACCATTCCCAGAAGAGGGCCACAAATTCACACTGCCAGAACACATGTGGCACACTCTCCCACTTTGTGCATTCAGTGCGTGGGCAAATGCCATCTCCAAGACGCCACCGAAAGCGCTTGAGATTAGTTACAACAGGTCTCGCCTGCGGTAATCTAATGATCTGCTGTGGGCCACACGCCACACTTCCGACCCTGAAGCATAGTGGTTGGATTGGACTTGGCCAACCGGTTCTTCAAAACAGCCCGGTATAGATCCCTTGCACTTAATTGTGAAACATCTCCAAGTGTGGACATACAGTAATAAGGAGCGTGTGCTGTGCTTTTTACGTACACAGAAACGGGCACGGAGAACCAATAAGAAAACTTAGACCAGACGGGACAAAACATAACGTGAACTATGAACAGAAGTCATACCATTATGGACGCAAACCAAGATTTGTGACAATAATTTACAAAACCCCAACCCACGGCTGTTTACAAACTCACCTATTTACACAAATCAAACAGAAAACATGTACATAGAAACGGCCACAGTTCCTCCCGCACCGAAACAATTGGCCCCCAACGTCTGCCGAACGTGGACCTCGGCAAACGAACAAAGTCGGCCTCGACCCTCAGTTTAATTTCCGTCTTTATTGACGCCAACACGACGTCGGCAGGCCTCCCTTCACCCCTAAAAACAATATTACATCGGTCTCTCCAAACAGCCAACTTAATGGAGGCCGAAACAAAGGTGAGTATGCCACGAAAACTTGTATTGCACAGTGGGGTCGATAGACCATACAATGCATAGTCCTGGCTGACCGCCCAAGTGTTGCGAAACGTTAGCCGGTCAGCCAGGACTTGAAACCACACCCAGAGGAGGGCCACAAAACCACAATGCCAATACACATGGGGCACACTCTCCCACTTTGTACATCCAGCGCGGGGGCATATGCCATCTCCAAGACGCCACCGAAGGCGCTTGAGATTTGTTACAATGGCATCATGTGCAATTCGCCACAGCAGGTCTCTCCGGCGGTAGTCTAGTGACTTGCTGTGCACTACAGTCCACACTTCTGGCTGTAAGGCATAGTCGCTTGGATGGACCCGGCCAGCCAAGTCATCAAAAATGGCCCGGTAGAGGTCTCCCGCACTGGACTGCGAAACCTCCCCTACAGTTGACATCATACGGAGAGTATCCCTCGTGACAATATGTCTTCGAGGGTCTCCCGCTGTGGGACATACTATTACTAAACAGGGACGGAAAGAACCCACGGAATGACAATCCCCCCCAATAACGGACAAAGTATGCAAAGGGCATCTCACTGTCACCCTTCTTTTGACCAGCTCTGTTTTCCCTGACCATAAGAACTTAAATACGGCCCTCTCAAGTCGCACAAGGGCACCGTCTGGAGCAGCCAGAACAGTGCCCGGGTACCACAAGAGAGAGTAAACGAAACGATTAATAACTGTTACTTTCCCCATTAGACTAATGCAGCGCTCCCCATAGTCTGTCATCCTAGCTTCCGCCAGGTCCACCTTCTCGTTCCAGGTAAGTGACTCAGGTGAGCCGTAACCAAACCATATACCATTGATTTTCATGGCATCGTCAACCCAAGATGCCACGAAGGGCAGATGTTTCCACCGCCACTTACCCAGACGAAGTCCTTTTGTCTTTGCGGGGTTCAGTCTGGCACCAGTCGCTCATTGAAAGGTAGACAGGGTGTCAGACAGGGCCCTGAAGGAAGCTAGGTCAGAGACTACACACGTAACATCATCAGCATACTGGAGGCACTTGACTGTGGCTCCACCAGGAATAGGAAAAGGTCGGAACAAAGGCTCTTCATGGAGGGCTCTCGCAAGGGATTCACTAAATAATACATAGAGTAAAGGTGACAGGGGGCATCCCTGCCGTACCCCACGTTGGACTCTGAAGGGGTCGAAGGGGCCGAAGGTATGCCATTAACAATAACACGACTATATACATTACTGTACAATAAGGCAATCCATTTAACAAAGAGAGAGTTAAGACAAAACTTCTTTAAGACCTTAAAAAGGAATACGTGATCAACCATGTCAAAGGCCTTCTCCTGATCCAAGGAGACGAGGGCACATGGAAGATCACGGTCCATTCCATACTCTACTAAGTCCCGCACCAACCAGAGGTTCTGCTGAATACTGTGTCCCCGCACCGCACACGTCTGAAAAGGCCCTACAAGATCAGGCATGACAGCACCCAGCCTGTTGCAAAGGGCTTTCGCCAGGATCTTGTAGTCCACATTTAACAGCGTTATTGGTCGCTTGTTTTTCGGTTCAAGGGGGTCTCCAGACTTGGGTAACAAAGTTATTACACCTGTGCGCTGCGAGGGGCTCAACGAACCAGCAAGGAAGGCGGAGGTAAATACATCCCGGAGATCGTGTCCAACGGTACCCCCAAAGCGTTTGTAGAATTCTACCGGGATACCGTCCGACCCAGGCGACTTTCCGCCCTTCATTTTCGACACCGCCTTCCAGAGCTCGTCGACAGTCAAGGGGGAACCAAGTTGATCGTTCTGCTCTGTAGAGGGGAACTTATTAATATTATCTAAAAGGGACTTTTGAAGGACCTCATCGACATCTGCCTGGGTGTAAAGCTGCCCATAGAAGTTCTGATATACTTCGACAATGTTGAGGGGGTCCTTCTGTACAGTACCGTGGACGTCGCGGACTGCTCTTATGGGGCGATCAATCGCATACTTTGTGACGTCCTGGTAAAATTTAATGGTTGGTTTTTCCTCCGCCTCCGCACATTGCACGCGAGCACGAACACGGGCCCCGTGCAATTTCTGATCAAGGTGCTGCTGAATGGCATGGAGCGCGGAGGAGTCCCCCCGTTCCTATCTCTAGAGCAGAGCAAGAGGGACACTTCCCTTCTTCGACGAGCTCTTGCTACACAATACTCAACTGTAAACTGCTTGATGCGAGACTTTACATCATCCCACCACTTTAAACCCGTTAGGAAGGCCGGCCTCAAAGTTCGCCACCCTTCGTACCTGACTTTCAATTGTTCATTATAGTCAGCCTCCGTTAGAATATCTGTTTTCACTTTCCAGAACCCCAGGGGGTTGGAAGGAGACAGTAACTGCATCATGATCCGAAATTGGACATGCCACAACTTCACAATCACTCGGAGACAAAGCCAGGGGACAGTACACCCGGTCCAGCCTTGAGGCGTTCGTACCATCAGGGCGATGCCAAGGAAACATGGACAAACCGGGATGTTGCACTCTCCAAACGTCAACCATGTCGTGATTCTTTGTAAACATGTCCAATTCCGCCATACCGACGCCACAGCTCGGAGAGGTACAAGAGGACATTCGGTCAAGCTGTACGTCGGGGACACAGTTAAAATCTCCAGCCAGGATACAAGGGGCACTGCCAGGAACGAAGGATGGCAGGGTCATGAAGAAGTTTCTTCTGTCTGAAGACCGATTGGGTGCGTAAACGTTACACAGAAAGAATTTCCCAGATGGGTGCTTTATTGTTACGCACACCAACCGACCCTCGTGATCAGAATCAACATTACCGACCAGGGGAGCCCACCTTGGCGAAATAAATATAACTGAACCACAAGATGATGTTGACCCGAAAGAAGCATAGAAACCCCCACCCCACTCAAAGGACCAAGTGTGGACATCTTCCTCATTCACAATGTGTGTCTCCTGGAGGAAAACGAAGTCCACACCCAGTGACTTGCGAAAATTCTGTTTCGCTTCTGGCTGTCTCATGCCATTCACGTTCAGAGTCAGCAGGAACAGGGGATCAGCCATAGTGAAATGAGTGGCTACGTGTCCAACTGAGACTTGGCCTTTTTAACCTGTGGGCTCGGTAAAGGTACCCCAGAATAATGGACCCCCGGGTCTAACACCTCGCCCGAGGCTGACCTCTTTAAGGAAGTCTCCTCCCCTGGCATAAATCAAACCAGCCCTCCCCAGAAGGTGGATCTTTCGGAGGAGGCTGCGAGGCAGACTCCCCATCATGGGACATAGAGGCGGACTCGGAGTCAGACGAAAGCTGCAAGTCCTCCACTGCCATGACATCAGCCTCCACGGGAGCCAGTGGGGGGGGGGGGGGTGGTAAGGAGTTTGCCTCCTGAATTTGTTTCGAGGCAAGAAAATCGTGTTCCACTTCGTGAGCTGCCTCCTCCAATTCCTGAGTGGAATATTCTTGGTCTGGTTGCGAGGGTTCGGGTGACTTCTCCACATCCGCACTGGCATGGGCAGAGTAGGATGTGGGGCACGAACCAGAAACATGTCCCTCCTCCCCACAGAGGTTGCACCGCACCTTGTTTGGACACTCTACCTTGTCATGCCCCACGTGAAGGCACCTGCCACAACGCCTGTTGGGACACAATCTGGCTTCATGTCCCCCTTCACCACACTTAAAGCAGGTGCGTGGCTGCCCGAAGTACCTTATGTGAGCCTTCGAACCCCCTATGAACAGGAAGGACGGAATGTCCATACGGAACTGTCTCTTCCCATTAAGAATGCCCTTCAACTCACCCTCACCGTACTTGCACCACCGCATGTCAGAGACAGTTCCGTATCGGCTCAGAACCCTCGCAACCAAGCGCTGATCGACCTCGCAGTTCAGGTAAAGCCCCTCCACCCCCTTCAGGCATGACACACCTTTTACTCGGGCAGCATCAGACCTGAACTTTAGGTCATACGTGTTGCGGGCTGCAAGCGCCTGCAACATCTCTATATCGTTAACGCCGACCCCATTCTTCTTTAACACAGTAAACGCCTGTGGGGGAGGTACGCTCACCCCCGACGAAAACTCCAACTTAACAATTGTGCTATCCCGACCTCCGGGCATAGCAGCAAAGGGTTTGTGCCACAAGGCCACGAAGCAACAACAGAGAAAACTTCAGCACCGTAGGCCAAACCAAAAGCAAGGTAAATAAAGGAGAACCCAACACAGAACGGGGGTTTCCCGCGAGACCGAAGGCCCGCAAGACCCACGGTACCAAAGTACATTTTTCATCGGCGCAAAAGTACGTTTTTAAAATCGGCGCCAAAGAACATTTTCTTACATCGGCGCCAAAGAACATTTTCTTACATCGGCGCCAAAGTTCATTTTTTACATCGGCGCCAATAAACTTTTCTTTAAATCGGCGTACATTTAATTATTATTATTGTTGTTGTTATTATCATTGTCATTGCGACTGCCACTGCCACTGGCACTGCCATTGACATTGCCATTGCCATTGCCATTATTATTATTATTTTTCCGCTCTTCCACAGCTACGTGGGCTCCTGTCGGCGTCTTATGGTGAATGCATGGGGGATGACTTCCCTACAGTCAGACCTCATTTAGTTACGAAATACATCCACAACCTGACGAAAAGAGATGCTCCTTGATCCAAAATCCTTACATTTCATTCCTTCGTTGTTGACAGGGTGAGGGTGGGTTCTCGAGGTTTTAGAATCGAAACTGGGTCAATTCTAGAGTACTCAGCTGATATGAATCAACAAAAAAAGCCTTTCTAAAACAAATAAGTTACTGAGGATAGATCCGTTTGTACCTTTTTTTTTAAGTTGAACCTAGGAGTCTTCAACTAAAGGATACCATCTGTTTGATATTTTTAGTCCTTCGTGCCTGTGTACGAAGAAGGTTTTACAAGTTTCTTTTGTTGTCACCTTCTATTGCAACACGCTCTCCTGGTCAGCTGGTGGGAATTTCCCCCTCCAACAAGGCTATGATTACGATGACACTTCTTATGCTCCGCAAGCGCAGGCAGCATGTAGATGGTGAGTTAAATACTTTACAACTGACAAGGGAACCAGGAACTCATAAGGCATGGTTTTGGGGGTAATTACCCGGATATCTATGGTAGTAGCGGAATAAAATTTGCATACATCCTTGAGTAGGATTCTTTCTCTTAACTTGACAAATCTCTACACTGAATTTGAAATGTGGCGGCCATCCTTATCTCAAAATAATGCGATTACAAGGTTATCTGTCTTTGACCAGTTGACCTCACATTATAGTGTGTTCCCTTTTAGGCCCAACAAATTTGGGACTCTTACTGTCACTTGTGGGTGGGGCCAATACCCCGCCACCTACTTGGTGATATCCGCGCATGTGTCTAACATGACGAATTTTTTTCCACGGCCTCTTTCCCTTGGCAACGGTGGGCCCCGCCTTTTCAACCTTGGGCCCTTACTGTCACTTATTGGAGGGGCCAATACCTCTCCACCTAATTGGGGATATCAGCGCAAATGTCTTCTACTCAGAACATGACAAACTTTTTCCATGGCTCCTTCCCTTGGCCACGCTGGGCCTGTTACGGGGGCAAGTCGAAAATATCCCTCTGAATTAGGTACGATGAGATTACTGTAGGAGTGAACCCGACATTTAAGGGGTCAAAACAAAATCGTATTCCAAACTGGCTGTTTGAGTGTTATGATGACAAATTAGGTGTTGCCTAAAAGCTAAAACATTGCCCTAATCTACCAAAATAATTACAACCCCCAGCCCCTTTCTATCTTATAAGACAGGACAAAAAAGGAGGAGTATTTTCTACAAAAATGTGAAATTTAAATGGATTATTTGAATTTGAAAGCCTATTGCATACCAAACCATACTTCGAAGAGCTGCCATGCCAACCATATATTTTTGTAGTGTTTTTCCTTGGAGTAAGTTTGAAGAAAATTGGCTTTACGCTTTTCGAGATATTAAGAAAACAAAATTGGACACACACACACTCAAACACACACGGACACGTTTTGACCCCTCCCTCCATTATTAATTTTTGGTCATCCTGGGGTACCCTTTAGACTAGTAACTTGGAGAAATTAACTGTTACCATGGCAACGATTGTTATTTCTGCTGGCATTGCCGAGTGTAGCCCAACAGGTCAAGTGACTACAATATCTCATCCTCCTCACGGAGCGATGACACAAAAAGGGGGCACCTCTTGAGAGGACGAAGATTTACAAGTTATTTACCTTACTGAAAAGTTTGGTGCAATCGGTGACATCAGCCCGAAACTTTGCCACATATAAATTCGAGCACGTTGTTTACGAAAATGGAAATTTCTTTGCATGTTTCACTTTTATGGGGCGAGAGGGGGCGAAAGTGGGTTGTATGTGACCCGGAATCGGGATGAAAGTGTCCTGATGGGGTGAACTGAACCCCCGATTCCGAAAATATTTATGGCGCCCTCACAAGCAAGGTTGAAAAAATGTCCACTTATTTCGTGGTACATTTCGACTTGCTTCCGTACAAGGGACACTGTAGCCATGACAGAGTGGGCATGGTCAGAGTTGACAGATATGTTATAAAGGAAACGTGTGCAGATACACTCTGGGTGGGGGGGGGGGGGGGTAAGGGCCCCATGCCACAAGTTACAGTAAGTGCCCCAAAGTTGACGAGCTACTTACCCCCAATAGTTTTGTTGCCCATTTCGACTTGCCTCCGTAGAAGGCCCACCGGGGCCCAGGGGAAGTGGCAATGCGATGCGATCTTAATTATTCCCGTTCTTTATCTGGACTCCCTCTACCCGTTCTGTGATATGCGTATACCTCCTCTTAACTTCATCCAGGCCAACAGATAATGAGGCCGGCAGAAGGGAGGGCGTGCTACATGAGAGGGTTGCATATCAGGGAAAGTGTCGAGTAGAGAGAGTGGAGAGAGAGAACGGGAATAATTTGATTCCATTGCATGTAACATAAGCAAAAAAAAAGGCCGAACAGCCCGAGCAAGGGCTATTCAAACGGTACGGATCAGGGGAGGGGGGGGGGGTTAAAATGTTAAAAAAGAAAAGATCCCATTATCCGTCTTTCATTTTAATCTTAAATACTGACACCAGATTAAGGTCCATGAATTCGACCTACCTATCAAATTAACGGGAAAAAATCTTCTACAGCCTAGTTATACCCCAGTTGCAAATGTATTTTGTTTAATGTATAGGGTTCCAATATGGAGGCGTGAAGCCTGACTTCGGGTTGTATTTTTCATGGAAAAATAGCGTTTTTCTTTACCGTGCCGCTACTCCTTATAGCAATGGCGGCATTTGATCTTCTTTACATAGACCCAGTGATTTAGAAAGAAATAACAAATATTTTGACCTTTCACCTGACCTTTGGCGAGGTCAAGTTCATGACTAATCCTTGCGGACCTCGAATCGACCCGGAATTGCTGCACGTGATGGCCCCGGGTCAAACTTGTATCTGACCAAAAGGACGTGACCCTGTGACGTAGGGAAGCATTTTTTTTATTTTTTTGTTTCAAATTCACCAAATTTGGCGTGCCCTGGATTCAGATTTGACTTATTTAATTTTTTGATACGATCCGACAGTTCCTTTTTTTGCGGACCCCATATTAGGAACTTGGGAGCTCAAAGTTAATTTGTACGAGCCCAAAATTCAATAGAAAAAAAAAATAGAAAATTTTCTGGGTGTGGCCACCCGCAAGGGTGTTTTGAGGAATGGTCCCGTCTCACCAGTAATGCTAAGCGCCAAAAAATCAAAAAGCGGGTTTTTTTTCCTCCCCAAGAATTACAGGGCTTGTTCGGCGGTCCGTTTTCCACTGTGTCTCCGTGAAAGGTCTGTCATGACCAGGGGGAAGAGCTTTGGGAAATTGCGTTAATATTCTTATATAACTCACGTGGGTGGATACACCAAGAGTGTTTTGAGGAAGGGCCCTCTATGGTAAGGACACACGTTTAAAATAAAGCTGCTTTTCACTTATGCCCTAGCACTAATTCGGAGGTCCATTGCGACATGCCTCCGTAAAGGGGTCACCGTGACAAATGGGGAAAGGCTATGGTCCAAGTGCGTTAAAATGTCATTGAAAACACGTGGGTGAATACATCCGGGTGTGCTTTGAGGAAGGACCCTCTTCTCACAAGTAATGGTAAGGGCCCAAAGGTGAAAAACGGGCTTTTCCTTATACCGTAGCACTAATTCGGAGGTCCGCCTTCGACTTTTCTCCGTAAGAGATCTACCATTACCAAGGAAGAGGGATATGTGAAAATACGTTAATATGTGATGTAACTCACGTGGGTGGATACCCCGAAGTGAATTTTGAAAAAGGAACCTCCTTTCACGAGTAGTTGGAAGTGTCTTAAGTTTAAAAACTGATTTTTTTTTTCTTTTGCCGTAACACTTATTCGGAGGTCCATTTTCGAATCGTCTTCGTAGATGGCCCGTCGTGACCCGGATGGGGTGGGGGTGGGGGGGTGCTATGGCAAAAGCTTGTTAATGTGTTATAGGAATTTTGAGGACTTTTTTACCAGCGAAAAGCGCCCGTTTTACTTCAACCTTCACCTCCAACAACTGTACTGTATATTATTATGAATAACGAACCTTTTTTCAATTCTGGATAACGAACCTTTTTTGCGATTATGAATAACGAACCTTTTTTCGATTATGAATAACGAACCTTATGAACAATGAACCATATTTTTGTCTACAAAGGGTGCACAATGCCTACCTTACCCGATGCTGGTTTAGGTGGCCCGATCCCATATGCGTATGACGGTTGCTTCCACAAGACGCTTTCGTTGTTATGATCACCAATAACCTGATCTGTTCGTCAACGCTGCCCATTCCATCCAATCACCGAGATGCTAAAGTGATTCACTCATTCGATTTGCTATGGGCTCTGACGCTTAACTGATTTGAATGAAGTTTGTTTATATAACTATGCTGATGAGCTATGACCTCATTGATAGTGCTCCTTTTCTATTCTCAATTTCATTTTAAGTTATGATGTCAAAATTCTGCATTGCAACTATTGCGTGTTATAGTCCCAACATAGGTGTAATGCTTCAGTCTGTTAGCCTTTCTACTAATGCATCATACAAGACGTTTGCTGAAAAAAAACACAAGTTCAACAGGTCAACTGAGTACTAACGACTGGGACCTCTGTGCCAACGAAGGGAGGTAAGACTTAGGTTACTTGCTTGCGTGTTTAAATTTTAAATGAACATTTCTGCTTTTTTAAAGGTTACGTGATTTCTGGTTTCAGTCAAGAAAGTGGGAACACTGATGAAGTCAATTCCTCTGTAAAGTGCATAAAATTTATCTGATTACTTAAACGCTAAATTGAAATCAATTTCAAAAGGCATAATGTTTCAGGAAAATGGTTTTGTTCCTCTGTGTACAGTTTATGCGATGTTAACATTGTCATACATGTATTGTCCTACAAAAATATGCTGTTATATTTACAAAGAAATACATGGACTTTACATACAAAGTCAGAAGAGGTCATGTGCACATAACGAGTCGTAATTTAGTTTTTGAGATCAACGAAACACTCAGATCAAAGACCGGCGAGGTAAATAAAGACAGGCCAACTCTCAGCCGCAAGGACCGGCTGATGAAAATGCATTTTGAAAAGCTTAATGCCCCTAGTTGGGTTAGCAGATTTTCAGAAAAAACTAATTTATAGCATATTTTAAGTTTTGAAATAAGCAATAAATTCAAACGTTGCTGCTGGTTTGGTTAATTCCAAAGTTCACTGTTTAAATTTATACAAAAAAGCCATCAAATTACTAGGCCGGTCAGGTAGGCTATATGATGGTCTGGTTGTTTGATTTAAGGATAGGGGGTTTGATTTACTGGCTTATTATGGAGCATCGGTCCCCCTTTGCCGTCGATGGTATGTTATATTTTCAACACATTCAAAGAGCATTGCATGGATTTTTGTGACATGTAAATGACGCATTATCATGCCGGCAGGAAGCAGAATAGTTAGGAGCACAATAGGAACACCGGCAAGTGAGAGCGTGGTCGTAATATTATACAAATAACAAAGGGAAATGTGACGCAGCAACGTGAACCTTTACCAGTTTACGATCAACCTACTAGGACCTTTTCTAGTAGGCCAAGGTGCTATATGTAAATCTCCTTCTGCTCCCTTAGTCTACAATATCCATAGCGGAAGTAAAAATTTCCAAACTATTCGCTGAAACTCGTAAGTCCAGAGAGACTGTGAAGTGCCGTTTCCTATTTGTGAGGTGTTTATAGCCAAATTTTTCCCACTTTACGATACGCGTCAACTGATGGTAACTATCCACAAATAGTCATTAGAAAACGCGTCAACTTCCGAATTGCTAATTAAGATCGTGAGAACCGATTGGAAATGATCGTTTGGTCAAATTACGTAACAGAGCATAACACACGTTCTTTACAAGCTATTAAGATGAAACTTGGTTTACATAAATGTTTGGTTGCAAATTGTAAATGTCATTTAAAGGTCAGTGAAGGTCGCTTGGGGTAAAATGTTAATACCATCCATAGTTCATTTTTCGCTGCAAGCCAGAGATGCTTGATTAAAATCACGTTGATTAAATCACTAGTTAAAATCGCGATTTAAGTCACTTGACGTTTTGCAAAGAAATCATGGATTTTAATCAGTATCCGTGCTATTTGCATTTCAAGCAGAAATTGTTTATTTGAAGTAAAATTAGTCATTGTAATAAACTGATTGTAACCCCTTTACACTATTAAAAATGATTCTGATACAGGTATCCCTTATAGAACTCCTCAACTACATTTTAGCATATCAGGCGTTGTGTCCCCAAATCCACATACTAGATGTAAACAAAATTTGAAAATTAAAATAGTCCCTTCTTCAGATTCAATTACCGGATGAATTGATATTTCTTGTTATTTTCTCCAGTGTATCTAATTGTCTCTTTAAAGAGTGCGGAACTTCTGGTGAAGCGGTAATTAACAAAGTGAAAATTTCAACTAAACTGATTAATCACATCTAGGGGCTAGGCAGGACTTGCCCGAAAGATCTTTTTTCGTAAATTTCAAATCATGTCACGTAATTTTGATTGTAAAAACGATTTAGTATCTGTTGTTGTTCAAGTTTCATCCACACTGTCACAATCCAAAAACAATGAACATGTCAGTTAAAGCAAGTGTATGAGTTATCCCACTAGTTTCCCTTCAACAACTAATGTATAGGTCTACTACTGTTTGGAAAGCAATAATAGAAAATACCAGAGCCGGTGGTGCTTACGTTGTGGCATAAACCAGTTCAGCTTTTCAAGTTTGTTGAGGTTAACGAAAGCTAGAGTCAAGTGTTGGAGGTATAATACAATAATCACCAAGCAATTAACACCAGCTAAGTGGACGACTACTTTGAATGTATTTCAACAAATAGGACTTAGCACGTAAGGTAAGGAATCATGGAATCAGTGGTAACTTGTAACTGAAAGTAGACCTGTTGAGCAATGAGCGTAGTGCTTAACTCAAAACTGGGAATATAACATAGTGTTTTGACAGTGCTCGCAGGAGACGAAAGTGGCTATGCATATCTGTGGAAGGGCTTCAAGTTGAATTGAATATGAATTTGGGTAAACAAAAGAAAAATGATTATAATTTTAAAAAAATGTCATCTAAACAAAATAAAAAAAAAACAGCAACCATGGTACAAGTTATTTTAGCGCAACTTGACCAAAAAGTTTGAACGTCATTTCAATGTCACTACTGAAGGTCGTCTGGGGTCCAATAACAAAACAATACATAATTTACGTCATGTAAAGCTATGATGATGACCAATTTACTTAACCTCTGATGATGTTTTGTGACCTTTGACTTTTGAAAAATAACACAGCATAAATCCGTATTCCTGTCAAAATGTAGACCCACTTTCAGGGTATCAGCAGTGTTGTCACTGAGTTATGTATAAAGTCGAGGGCGTTACATACGTACGCACATAAACGGATGACTACACAGTTCCTCTCCAAAGTTTGGCAGTATTGATGTGTGATAACAAGATGTACCAGTGGTCAAAAAAAAAAAAAAAAAAAAAAAAAAAAAAAAAAAAAAATAGGGGGTTACTTTGAGTGTTAGCTGTTTCTATTATAGAGATCTGAATATCGGTCCTCTAATTAGTTAGTCGATAGCAGAGATGCACCACCAAAGCATCACCCGCAACCCCCTCCCTCACCACCCTAACCCACTGAGACACTTAGCTACGAAAGTATGTGAATACGGTATAAAAAAGTTACGAGTATGTAGCCTATAGTGTTTATAAAAACGGCGTGGAAGGTTGAGTATGCAGAATATTCAATATTTTTCCTTTGCGAAGTCAAAGGATCTATGTATTTATGTGTGTGATGCCTAACTTGTAAAGACTCTTAAAGTACACTAGTTTGCCTTGCTTTATCCACCTGAAAAGCGCAGCGTGTGTTGTTCATATTGTGTAGAGGATCTCTTGTTTTTTCGTACAAATCCAAGGTCTGTTTGGGTCAAAACTCAGGAATTTTTGTAAATGTTTGTGTATGTATGTGTGTATGTGTGTATATGTATGTGTATATGTATGTATGCATGCATGTATGTGTGTATGTATGTGTGTATTTTAATTACGTATAGACTAGTAGTAGCGCATATCAAAAACGTTGAAAATTTATTGAAGGGATCCACGTTAATTACAACATACATCTGATATTTCAATTGCAGGAAGTATGCCGCCAAGAATAAGAAAGAGTCATCAGTGCCCACTGCCTCGTTGTGGGAAAAGGGTGACACAACTGCCCCGTCACCTCAGAGAGGTACACGGTATGACCCACGATGAGGCAGCGAGAACGGTTGAAGGAGTACTGAAGGACGAAAAAGAGGGGAAAAGGTTTGTGAGCCAGGATGGTACCCTCCGGTGCAAGCATTGTCATAAGTGGTTTGGCCACCTCAGTTTGCACATGAAAAGAGAGCATGGTGGTACAAAAAATGAGAGATCGAGGGACGTGAAGATAGAGAAGAAGGAGAATGAGAAAATGGATAAAGAGAGCGCTATCGAGATTTCATTCACTGCCTTTTAGTGAGTAACGAATAACAATCTCTTTCTCCCACCCCCTCTCTCTCTCCCTCTCTCCCTAATGTGAGGGAATATGACTGTTTCTTTGTCGCCCTCCAAATCAAAAAAAAAATAAAAATAAATAAATAAAAATAATAAAAAAATCCTGAAACTGATGGAGCTCTTATGCACATTCCATATACTCTAAGTATATTCCTCAAGTCATTTCCCTTTTAAAAATTCTTGACTTTGTCTGGTAAAACAATATGAAAGAACTGACAGGTTGGTAAAGTGTGTGTGTAAATAAATGGCTATAGGGCCTATATCAATTGTTTCATGTAGCCTGCAATACCTGTAAGTGTAACACTAATTTGCTTATTTTGCTTCTTCATCTTCATCGTTGGTACTGTACATTGCTCCCGATTTAACTCACAGGGTGCATATGACACAATAGTTTTGTGCTACAGGCCTATTAAAATTTCATACATTCACTATGTACCATAGTGTGCAGTTTTAGCATGCATAGGCCAAGGCCTAGTATAGACTAGGCCTGTCTGTAAAATTTTTGTTAGTGGTTTAAAACCTTAAATTTAACGGGCCTGTCAGTCGTATTAAAATTCACTTTATTACTTGACATAATGACTAAAATAGTAACCTAGTTAGTAGCCTAGAATCAAAAGACAATGACAATAGCTTACCATATGTTACCATATGTTAACCATAACGTTAACGCCGTGTGCGATGCTCTACGTGGCCAAAAAGTGCAAAATTCCAACTTGCAAAAAAGGTTCATTGCGACTATTTTGTTGTTTTGCTCGTAGTGTAATAGGTACCAGTAGCTGGCTTTATGTCTCAAACACCCGATTTTGGAAGTTTTACACCCCAATGATCCTGAATACGGTCAGGTATTCGCAAAATTTGGGGCCAGTCAAAAAAAACCCACCAAAAGTTGACCTGTTTTTAATGGAAAATTTCTCTGTGAAATTGCGAAAGAAACAATACCTCATGATATTTTTAGTAAAGAAAAGACTTCAAATGACCAAGGATACAGCAACAAGGAATGCCTTTTTATGCATTATTCAGAAGCTTGAAGTTCCCCCAGCATGTTAGGTACCTATTCTGCGAAACTCAAGATTTTCTCTTGTGGGCGGAGTTTCCATTTTAGAAGATGTCACAAGCCTCATTAACGCTTGCAGCGAGGCTTGACTGAAATGCTCACATTTTTTTACTGCCTGCCAAAAGGTTTGTGTGTCAAAGCTGCACTACGTGTGTGCGTGTTAATTTGTTTCAGTTCAAGGAAAAAATGCCGGAAACCACTGGAATATGTTCAGAAAGAGTAAAAAGTTCTCCTCAAGATCCCTTGCAATGCTACACAAATTTGGTCATAATTGCTAGCTAGCATAGCGTCGGTTTAACTCAAACACTGTGAACATCTGTAAAGGCACAAAATTTCCACCGTGATAGTCAATGGCATTCGATGTCACTGGTTAGAGGGAAGAAACTTTTGGCTCCTATTTTTCGTCATATTGGAACAATTTCGCGAAGGAAATTCACATCAAACAATATGCTTAAACTATACGTCAATGCAAACTGTAGAAACATACCGGTTGGTTGATGCGATGTTTTTTATGGGTGTTTTATAGGAATGACAATCGTGTGGCAGTTGATCATAAAAGGACGCGTTATGTCTACACGGGCCCCATAGATTTCTACGGACTTAGATTTATTGTCAGAATTCGTGTCACATTTATGCTAAATACTTTGAAACAATGGACCACATATGCATGTGTGTTAGCTGTAATTAGTCGGCGACCGGGCTACAAAGGCAGAGTTCTTCCATTGCCAGAGACAGTTTTCATTTGCATATGGCGACCGGGCGACGGTTAAGTTCAAACACTGCATAGCCAAATATTATTACAAAACCAGAGAAAACATATGTTCTCCGACTCAATCTTTTGCGGGATGGTTTCTTCAGACCACAGATCCGATACCCAAACTCGTCGACCCCGCGAATGAGACAGGAGATGATATTCAGGAACTAACCGAAAAAGAGTCCCTGCTGGAGGGGGGATTCATTCGCAGTGAGGGACATACGCGTGAGGAGGTAGCGCAGTCAATACATTGGCGCCAGGGAGAATCGCTACCAGTGGTCAGGAGTGAGAGCGATGCCCGCAGAAAACAGAAGAAGAGGAGAGAGGCGCCGCCATCGAAAGATGTGAAGGATATCATAGTGGACGATGTCGACGTAAGTATAATGATATCGAGTAGCTTATTATTCGGTCATAGTATAGAACAAATCGGGGTACCGATACACAACCACGATCAAATGCGCAACATCGACCGTTACGCCGAAATAACAAAATATGTCACATGCCCTACTACTACGGATACAAACTCTACCATGAACACATTCTGGCTTCAAATAGCAGTTTATGTAATGCAATAGACCAGCTTTAAATATGGTCTACATTGTGTTCATAAAGTCCTTTTCTACAAAATGGATTCAATGTTAAAAAGGTTTGTTATTCATAAAAAAAAATCATCATAAAAAGGGTCATCGTCCGTAAGGTTCGTCATTTATAATAAAAAAAGGTTTGTTATTCATAACAAAAAAAAGGTTCGTTATTCATAATAGCAATCTCCATATAACCTTTAAGGGTTATAAAGCACATTAGGGATAGGTTTTCACCATACGAGTCTTTTTAGTGAATATTTTTTATTTTTCATGTCATTTATTTTGATTCATTCAACACAAATTTACAAGCATGTTACAGAATAAGATAAGAACATAGTGTGTGAAAGTGATTATACTTACTACGATATGCTAAACCTCACAGCTTCCGGTGGCATCGCGCCTGGACCCTCACATGGGCTTCTCTCTGGACCCCATCAGGACCCATGATGTTGGCCTATGGACCCCACTCGCATGAGCTCACGATTCGCCATGCGCGCTAGCATTTTTTGCCCGCTCAACATTTCCTTTTGCGCTCAGTCTACCACTCTCTTCCCCCAAGTTGGACATTCTGGCGCCGCAACTGACTACGCAATGGACAATGGCAATCAAGACAAAGCAATGACCTTCAGGTTTATGGCTGATGTATCTAACATCCTCACCCCCTCTCCCCCGCCCCGTCAATATGTAAGGAAGTTATAAATGTTCTTGTTTATTGTTTTTTTTTTAATTGCCGTTAAGTTGTACGGTATAGTTCTTGTCTTTTTTACACTATATAGCACGTGCTGGTGTCACATCGTGTGATGTAATGTTATATCAGTGTTGATGTGTCGCTAATCTTTTGACTCGCTCACATATAATATTATAAGATAAGGGTTACGAAGTGTAGGCTACTAAAGCAGACCTTGCCTGTCTTTAGTGTTCATTAGGATAGCACATGTCAAGTTCAAGTGGTTATCATAGTCACACTTTGGGGGGGGGGGGGTATATAAACAGTGCCAAAGAACAGTAATTTGATTCATATTAATATATGCAGAGGTCCAAAGAAAGTGGAAATCGTAACACACATAAACCCACATCAGGACCACAGTGACACCTGTACTGTTCACTTACATAAACAACCATTTATGAGTTAGTCATCCCCGGACGATAATCCACCTTAAGAGGATTTTGCACACCGTCCCGACACAACGATAACTGAAGGCGCGTGATAAGTTCTGTAACTCGGAACAATTTTGCATTAATCGGAAAACACATAATCTGATAGCCAAGACAGAAATGGGAAAAATGTC
Source organism: Holothuria scabra (assembly GCA_037179385.1). Classification (NCBI taxonomy): domain Eukaryota; kingdom Metazoa; phylum Echinodermata; class Holothuroidea; order Aspidochirotida; family Holothuriidae; genus Holothuria; species Holothuria scabra. The sequence goes on from CM074183.1 coordinate 40,886,907, forward strand.
GCCAAAACTGGTAGGCTATGTCTCACTTTGATATTTCCCCACCCAGACTTTTCATATTTCACTTACATGAATTCTTTCTCGCATGTAGTGGTGCGGACAGACATTTTGTGATAAAATCTCATGTATTTCTGCACATTCCGCTACATAATTCTTTAACCCTTTACCGTTATGCTCCGATCGGGGCATATTTGCGCGCCTCGGGGGTGGGCGGAAAAGCGGACGTAGCACGTCCCGCATCAGCTTCCGTCGGCCATTGACCCAACCCCGTGACCTTAAACTATTGTATCGCTTTTTTTTTGTGTGTGGCCAAATGTTCGGGTAGCTACTCGCAGTTTCGAGCTCCGCGTGAAACAGTTAAGATGGGTGACAGCCGAGCTCTCCGTATGGGTCCAAAAGGACCCAAACAATGGTAAAGGGTTAATTCAATAACTTCTATCTAAAACATTGAGCCGCGTGCTTTCCTTAAAATTCTGCCGAAGCATGCATCTTGAAAACTCTTAACTGTTACTTCGGTCACACGAGGACAACCCCCCACCCGAAACCCACACGCACACACACACAAAATGCTGTTGGTCATCATAATTATCGTAAATCATAGTAGGAATATTAACATTTAATCCAAAGCGAGTTTGCAACTAATCTCAAGTAAATTTCCTTTGCCAAACTACACTCCAGGCAGCGTTTTCCACGGAAATGGTACTCCATATGTGACCCATCACTCGAAATCTTGCATTATTTGTTTATTCAAACAGGCGGGAAAGTCACAGCTACGATGTGGAAAGACGGCATCTTCCAAAAGAAGGGGAGTGTTTGTTATCTATTCATCCGAAGAAGAGACAGATGACAATAGGGTTGATGAAGAGCGTCAGGGATCAGCAACTCCGACAACACCAGACATGTCGCAGGCCCCCACCAAGCTGAAGGGTCCAAAACGGAAAAGGAAACCTTCCATTGCTTTCCAGCTATCATTCCCCTCTGTCGCGTCAAGTATCCCGGTGATACCATCGACAACGACACCACAGGCACCGACCCTGACTCCCAAGAACACAATCGCCGTCGATGATTTATCCCCGCCGGAACTGACCCCTCACCCGACAGGGGCTTCAGAAGCCTGGCAGTCAGATGAAGATGTGATGTACAAGAAAAGGTGGTAGTTAAACTGTGTCCACCCCGTACGATCTCTTATAATCACATCGTCGTATCCCAAGGTGAAAGAGTCATTAAAAACCCTAAAAGTATTGTTAAGCGGGTAGTGGCACCCGGCCCGTACCTACCAAATGCCACTTAACGACTTATCTAGACACCATCGGGTCTTTTAAGATCATACCGGCGTGTAATGACTCAATCACATGAGAGAGTCATGGTGAAACCTGGAAGGTAACTTTGAAACTAATCAAATCCACATGTGAAATAATCATTATAACAGTTATTCAGTAAATGTGTTTGTCGTGGGGCAGGGGGAGGGCGGACTCTCCATTCGGTTGTGCTTATCATGTGTGACCTAAAACAAAAGTTTGCATGTACTTATTGCACTCCAAAGTTTCATAAAATGTATCATGAAAATGGACGACCTACCACGATATCTCAAGAAGGGTAACCCCAGGGATCTCAAACTTGGCATGTAGAATGTCCACATTGAGTAGATGGTCCGTATTTTTTGGTAGAGGTCAAAGGTCATTTGGGGTCACCAGAGGTCAAAATGTAAATACCTTGGAAATTGCTTGTAAACACGATGTCTCCAGAAGGAAAAATGTGAGCAATCTCATACTTACCATGCTGATTTTCCATATTAAGTACATGGTCCCTATTGTTTTGGTTGGAGGTCAAAGGTCATTTGGGGTCACCAGAGGAAAAAAGGTCAAAACCTTTTAAACACTGAAGGGTAAATGTGAGGGATCTCATACATAGCTGGTGGATTGCCCATATTAAGTAGATGATCACTATTATTTTTGGTGGAGGTCAAAGGTCATTTGGGGTCACCAGAGATGAATAGCTCAAAAACTTGTAAACACCATATGTCAAGAAATTTAACTGCCAGGAATCTCATATTTACCAAGTGGATTGTCCATGTTGAGTACATGACCCCTATTGTTTTTATTGGATGTCAAAGGTCATTTGGGGTCATCAGAGTTCAATTCTAGACCTTGCAAACACTACATCTCAAAAGAGTATATAACTGTTGAAGTTAATATCCGTGGGCGGTTAGGGTGAAAGGGTAAGAATAATTTGGCATGGGTAATGTAATAGGCATAGGTATATAATTTTTTTTTGGAACAGTTTATTAACTTCACTATGTAAATTCTTTAGTGAGGTAATTTTGAAAATGTATTTGTAAAGTACTGAAGCCAACTCATAGGAAGAAGGTCTTAGGTGCAGAAAAAGGCACATCACATGGTACTTAATGTACAGTACGTTGATTCTGGCATGAAATTGTGCCCTGTTATTAAGTTCCAAGTATTAATACATGAAAAAGTGGGCAGAGCAAAATATAAAATCTTAAAAGGCAAAATTTGTTCATCAGGCTGGGTATGCTGATTTTGCAGCCACAAGTAAATAGATTTTCATGAAACTGATGTGGAACATGTGAGTTTAAACAGTCTGTATAAGGGTCATTTGGGGACATAGTCTGAAAATATTAGAAGATGCTTCTATGCACACTAAGTAAATGACTGATGTGGAACTTCATAAGTGTAAACTTTGAACAGAGACTACTCTTTTATAACATACCTACACTGCTTTTTCAATAACCTTAAAGAAAACCTGAAGAAAACATTAAATTTAGTGGCAAAAAGTGCTAATATTTGGCAAACCTTGTGCCAACTGTCCTCATGAGGACATATGCATGCAAGCATGCATGAATTGGAAATGGGAATTGATTAATTAATTTATACTGATCATTTGGTATCAAATACCCTTCAGCGCACATGAACTGCCATTGCCTAATAGAGTGAATCAAATTGTGACTGACCCATTCTTTCCCATTTGGTCACAGTTATCTGGCATAATTTTTCACAGTTGACTGCCAGTTATACCCACAGTGTCCTGAAGGACTACCTCATACAGACATACAGCTCAATTAAGTGGTGTTTTTCTCGAGTTATTACGAAAACACCGGCAAAATTGTCGGCTTCGATTATCAATTTTTCGGTTAAACATGTATAACTCTATAACGGTACATGCTATTGAAAAAGATACCGTCATTCGATTAAGACAGACATTTTCCATCAGGAAATTTTGTTTACTACACATGGCTACTTACCCTTCGCTACCCTAGCTCTAGTTTCAGACAGCCCCGTGTACTAAGTGTTGAAAAAGAAACCGACCTTTATAATTCTTTTTTTTTTTTAGGCCCTTGGTAACATGGAAAAAATTGTACTTTGGCGCCGATGTAAAAAAATGTACTTTGGCGCCGATTTAAAAAATGTACTTTGGCGCCGATGTAAAAAAAAAATGTACTTTGGCGCCGTTCTAAAAAAATGTACTTTGGCGCCGTTCTAAAAGAAATCTACTTTGGCGCCGATGTAAAAAAATGTACTTTGGCGCCGATGTAAAAAAATGTTCTTTGGCGCCGATGTAAAAAATGTACTTTGGTACCGTCGGTCTCGCGGACCTTCGGTCTCGCGGGAGGTTACCATCCTGCTCAGATTATGTAACATTTTATTTTAAAATTTTATGGGATTGCTGTTCTGTGATTCAGCATTTTTTTCTCATGTTCTGCTCTTCACTGTCTCATCAGGCATAATTTTCCTTTCCTGCATTCTAAGGCTGAACAACCTCCTCGTGGTGAGACTGGATGTTAGTCCTCCAAGACTAACAACAAATGTTCAGTTGCATTAACACTCTGTTGCATACCCCGCTTTTTGTCCACATTTATTACTGCTTGCATGCTGCTTGCATACTCTGTGATTGCTTATTTTTATGGTAATTAACTAACATAGTGCTTTTTAAGTGCATTGAAACGGCACATACAAAACAAAAACTCTAAACCGGATCGGGCAAAAACACAAACGCGTACATACAAATTAGTGTACAACCATGCATGATAGAGGTAAACAAGGTCATGGAAGGATTCGTGTATAATTACCCCAAATTGACAACTTTAAGGACCATAGTAGTGTAATATGACTAACAAGCCAGCTCAGTGGAAGTTGTACTTTTTACCTGCTTGAAAACGGACACGACTAAACCATGTACTGAAAACAGGACGAATACAAAGAAACATTAGTTATGAATAACCATTATCAACAAATGTCAGCAGTGATATAACTGATGCAACACCTGTGCGTTTTAAGTGCATTGAAACGGCACATACAAAACAAAAACAAAAACTAAAACCAGATCGGGCAAAAACAAACGCAAAACTATTTACAGACTGCTAAATCAAACAGAAAATTATGTTCATTACAGTAATAAGCTATATATACAGATATTTACAAAACTATGTACAGAAAATTATACACACAGATATTTACATACTATTTACAACTATTTACAAGCACCTTACAGACCCACCCTATTACAAATTGACCACCACACGGTCCCCCCTCACCGAAACGAGTGGACCCCATCGCCTACCGAACGCCACCCTTGGCAAACGAACGAAGTCGGACTCAACCCTCAGCCTCACCTCCGCCCTCACCGACGCCAAGACGACGTCCGCAGGCTTCCCTATCCCCCTAAAAACAATGTTACATCGGTCTCTCCATAAGGCCAGCTTTATGGAGGTCTAAACAAAGGTAAGTATGCCCTGAACACTTGTATTGCAAAGCGGGGGTGAAAGACCGTACAAGGCATAGTCCTGGCCGACCGCCCATGTGTTGCACAACGTCAAGCGATCAGTCAGGACTTGGAACCATTCCCAGAAGAGGGCCACAAATTCACACTGCCAAAACACATGTGGCACACTCTTCCACTTTGTGCATCCAGTGCGTGGGCAAATGCCATCTCCAAGACGCCACCGAAGACGCTTGAGATTAGTTACAATCGCATCATGTGCGATTCGCCACAACAGATCTCGCCTGCAGTAATCTAATGATCTGCTGTGGACTACACGCCACACTTCCGACCCTGAAGCATAGTGGTTGGATTGGACCTGGCCAACCGATTCCTCAAAAACAGCCTGGTATAGGTCCCTTGCACTTAACTGCGAATCTTCCCCAACTCTAGACATAACTAGGAGCGTTTCTCTCATTTGACTGTATGCTTCCGAGGGCCTCCAGCTGTGGGGCTCACTGTTACTAAACAGGGAGGGAAAGAACCGACGGAATGATGATAATCCCCCCCCCCCCCCCAATAACGAAGAAAATAGGCCAAAGGCATTCTGCTGTCTACAGCACTATAAACACACTTGGTCAGGAGAAAACGGAGTTTGGAAGGAAAATGCACAAGGCCCAACCCACCACGCCTAACATCCTGGTATACCATCCCTCTTCTTACGAGTTCCGTCTTCCCTGACCATAAAAACCTAAACACAGCCCTCTCGAGACGCAACAGGACACCCTTTGGAGCAACCAGAACAGTGCCTGGATACCACAAAAGGGGATAAATAAAACGATTGATAACTGTCACCTTTCCGAACAGGCTAATGTGGCGCTGTCGAGGTCCTTCAACCTAGCTTCCACCAGGTCCACAACTCGGTTTGCCCATAACCAAACCATATGCCGTTGATCCTTATGGCGTCATCTAGACCGCCACTTACCTAGCCGAAGTCCTTTGGTTTTATTCGGATTCAGTCTGGCACCTGTGGCTCTTTGAAACGTAGACAACGTGCCAGTAAGGGCCTTGGAGGAAGCTAGGTCGGAGACTACGCATGTGACGTCATCAGCATACTGAAGGCACTTAACTTCAACACCACCGGGAATGTAAAATGGTTGAAACAAAGGCTCTACTTGAAAGGCTCTTGCTAGTGATTCACTAAACAATACGTAGAGTAGAGGTGATAGGGGGCACCCCTGCCGTACCCCACGTTGGACACTAAAGGGGTCTGACGGTAGGCCATTAACGATAACCCGACTGTTTACACTATTATACAATAAGGAGGTCCATTTAACAAAAACTGGATTCAAACAAAACTTCTTCAAAATTTTAAAGAGGAATCCATGATCAACCATGTCGAAGGCCTCCTGATCGAGGGAGACAAGCGCACATGGAAGATCACGGTCCATCACGTATTCAACTAAGTCCCGCACCACCCAGAGGTTCTGCTGAATACTGTGTCCCCGCACCGCACAAGTGTGAAAGGACCCTACAAGATCTGGCATAACTGTGCCTAGCCTGTTGCAAAGGGCTTTCGCCAGAATCTTTTAATCTACATTTAACAAGGTGATTGGCCGTTTGTTTTTCGGTTCGAGGGGGTCTCCTGACTTAGGCAGCAAAGTTATTATGCCTGTGCGCTGCGAGTGGCTCAATGAGCCAGCAAGGAAGGCAGAGACGAATACATCACGGAGATCATGTGCTACGGTAAACCAGAAGCGTTTATAGAATTCTACTGGAATACCGTCGGACCCAGGTGCCTTTCCACCTTTCATCTTCGCCACTGCCTTCCAGAGCTCTTCAATAGTCAAAGGGGAGCAAAGTTCATCATTCTGATCTTTAGAGGGGGTCTTGTCAATATTATCTAATAGGGACTTTTGAAGGTCTTCATCGACATCTGCCTGGGTATACAGCTGCTCATAAAAGTTTTTATACTCTTCTACAATGTCGAGAGGGTCCTTATGTACCACACCGTGGGCGTCATGGACAGCTTTTATACTGCGATCGATGGCATACTTTGTGACGTCCCGGTAGAACTTAACGGTTGGTGTCTCCTCCGCCTCCACACAATGCACACGACCACGAACGCGGGCCCCGTGTAGTTTTTCATCAAGATACTGTTGGATTGCATGAAGTGCGGAGGGGTCCCCGTTCCTCTCCCTAGAGCAAAGTGAGAGGAACTCCTCCCTTCTTCGACGAGCTCTTGCTACACAGTATTCCATTGTAAACTGTTTGATGCGGGTCTTTACATCATCCCACCACTCTAAACCTGTTGAAAAGGCGGGCCTCAAAGTTCGCCACCCTTCGTACCTGGCCTTAAAATCTTTGCTATATTCAGCCTCCGTTAGAATATCTGTGTTCATTTTCCAGAACCCCCTCCCTACTGGCCATGCCTCTAGGGGTTGGAATGAGACAGTAACTGCATCATGGTCCGAAATTGGACATGCCACAACTTCACAATCACTTGGTGACAGAGCAGTTGGAGCGTACACCCGGTCCAACCTTGAGGCGTCCGTGTCATCAGGGCGGTGCCAAGTGAACACGGACAAGCCAGGATGCTGCACTCACCAAATGTCAACCATATCGTGATTCTTTGTGAACATGTCCAACTCCACCATACCGACACTACAGCTTGAAGATGTGCAGGTGGACATTCGATCGAACCGTGTGTCAGGGACACAGTTGAAGTCTCCAGATAGGATACAAGGGGCACAGCCAGGAACGAAGGATGACAGGATAGCAAAAAAATTCCTTCTGTCTGTAGGTTGGTTGGGTGCATAAACGTTACATAGGAAGAAGTTCCCGCAAGGATGTTTGATTGTGATGCATACCAACCGGCCCTCATGATCATTATCAACTTTTCCGACCAGGGAAGTCCATCTTGGTGAAACTAAAATGACAGATCCACAGGAAGATGCGGAACCAAAGGAAGCGTGCAAACCCCCACCCCATTCGTAGGACCAGGTGTAGACATCGTCCTCAGTAATGTGAGTCTCTCGGAGGAAAACGAAGTCCACACCTAATGATTTACAAAATTGAAATATCCTGGACCGCTTCCGACTGTCCCTTATGCCGATAACATTCAGGGTCATGAGGGACAGGGGACCATTCATGAAATGTGGAGTGTGAAATTACAAAACTGTCTCCCCGGACGGACACCTCCCCTGAGGCCGACCTTTTCAAGTTAGACTCGGGTTCAACGGCCTCACACAAATCAAACCAGCCCTCCCCAGATGGTGGTTCCTTTGGTGGAGGCTCTGAGGCATGCTCTCCCACATCTGACATGGCAGTGTTAGACTCAGAGTCCGATGACAGTCGAAGGTCATTCTCCACTGTTGCTATTCCAGCCTCAGGTACTGATGGGGAGGGTTGGGATGGGCCTACCTCAGGGTTCCCACAGACCACCTCACATCACTTAGAAGCTAGGAACTCTCGTTCCACCTGACGTGCCACCTCATCAGGTGTAGGGGAGCTAGGTTCCTCTACCATTGGTTCAGGGCCCGAAGGCGAGGGTTCACTTGCCGGCTCCACATCTGCACTTGCACGTGCAGAGTACGATGTGGGCAGGCACCAGTGACATGTCCCTCCTCCCTACACAGGTTACACCGCACCTGATTGAGACATGTTGCCCTCTCATGCCCCAACTGCAGGCATCTGCCACAACGTTTGTTTGGGCATGACTTGGCCTCATGCCCCTCCTCCCTACATTGGAAACAGGTGCGGGGCTGGCCAAAATACCTGATGTGGGCCTAAGAACCCCCTATGAACAGGACGGAGGGGATGTCTCGTTTCAGCTCCATACGGAACTGCCTCTTACCGTTCAGAATACCGGCCAATTCACCTTCATTATACTTCACCCAACGCCAGTCAGAGACAGTTCCGTATTGTCCTAGAACCCTCGCCACCAGGCCCTGATCTACCTCAAAACAGGTACAACACCGTCACCACCACAGAGCGATCATATGGGGTGACAGTGAGACCCCTCCACACCCTTAAGGGAGGAAACCCCCTTTAATCGGGCAGCATCAGTCCGGAACTTCAAATCATACGTATTTCGGGATGCGAGGGCCTGTAGCGTCTCTATATCCTTAACCTCTACCTTATTGTTCTTCAACACAGAAAAAACATGCTGGGGTGTAACATTCCCCTCGACTCAAACTGTAACTTAACGATGCTGCTATCCCGACCTCCGGGCATAGCAGCAAAGGTTTGTGGCACAAGGCCAAGCAGCAACTAAAGAGAAAACTTCAGCACCGCAGGTCAAACCCAAGCAGGGAAAATAGAAAGGGAACCCAACACTAAACAACTGTAGACAAGGCGTGCTTCAAAATGAGCACGACCAAACCCGTCCCCAAGCAAGAGACCGCACCCAACACTTCAGTAAAACGACAGTAGTATAATTTAGTATAACAAGCAGCACAATACAGCACAGCACAGCACAGCGCAGCAGCTTTATGCCAAAATTCAGCACGATCAGCGAGAGCTCCGTGAAAACACGTCCGCTCTCGACGAAGACCAGAACTGAACAGAACTAACATAGTATTTAACTAACATATAACATGTAACTGTGTAATGCAAGATGGGGCCACAAATCTGTTCTGTTCCTTGTGAGCTACAGTACGTACGTACGTACATACATACAGTACTCGGGGAGCAACCCACTGTATTTTGGTTGAAGCACTTATTTCGTCATGTAATACAGGCACACCCGGTATATCCTTTTCTTTTATGTATATGCATAAACACTAACTACGGAATGGCATTAAAATCTGTGTTAATTGAATAATTGGTCATTAGTTGTTGTACTGCAAAGATGAACATACTGTACAGTCCATACATACACTGTACTAACTGCAATTCCACCACTGATACACTCAAGAAAATCAGCTTCATGTGTTAATGTATTGTTAGGCTAGAGGTATAGGCCAAGTTCAGTAGTATGCAGTACTGTATAATAATGTCTGTCATTGAAATCATTATTGCAGCCATTTAAATATCAATATTATTCTACCCATTGTACAGTTATCAAGTGTTTAACAAGTTTAAGATAAAAAAAAAATTCTATTGTTTTACAAAAGTTAAATTACAGGATGCTTTCATCTGGCTTTATTATTTATTAATTAGGGAATAAGGGTAACGAGTGGCCCCTAATTAGCACTAATTATCACTAATTAAGATACCAGGCATTCTGGGTATCAACTACTTTTAGATTATCAATCGTTATGTTTGCTACCAAACATTTCAGCCTCTACAGGATGATTTGCACTGAAGTTTTCCTTTTGAAAAATTCATATGCTAGAGAGCAATACTTCGTGAATTGTGAATTTAACGATCTTTATGTGGCCTCGTTAATTAAGAGTAGATGTTGTACATTTTTTCAATTGATGGAAGTTACAGTATACCATGAGTTGTATCAATACTGGGCTAACACATTAATGTGTGGTACAATTAACAGCATTAAAAATGGCTCCAAAAATGATACTTTCAGTAAATTACACGAAAAGCTGGACAGGCAACACTTATTCATAAGCAATTAGTCACTTTTAACGACACCATAACTTGTTGCAGAAGTATTACACATGTTCGGGAAATCATGAAGTTGATCCCTGCCATATGCTTCTTCCACTGCATTTAAACTGAAAGACAAGAACATACGAAGTCTGTTATAATTAGCTGAAAATATAGTAAATCAGGCAAAAAACCCCTTTTTAACACCGTTGCCATGGAAACGCAATTAATTTTAGGGACAAAATCGAAGAGACGTTTTCTTCCGTATCTCTCCCATTTTAAGGGCTATGGAGATAATTTTTTTAAAAATGATCCTGTCAATGATGTCTGTCTCCTAAGACACTCAGCAAAGGACTTTAATACACTTAAAATTTTACCCTTAGACACTACTACTTATATCTTTTCACGTACATAGAAACGGGCACTACTACTTGGAACCATTCCCAGAAGAGGGCCACAAATTCACACTTCCAAAACACATGTGGCACACTCTCCCACTTTGTGCATCCAACACTTGCGGAGATGTGACATTAACCCCCGACGTAAACTCCAACTTAACAATGCTGCTATCCCTACACACGGGCATATGCAGCTAAGGGTGTGGCTGTAGGCCACGTTCAATCACAAACAGAAAAACGGAACTCCCAGATATTTACACGTACTACAAAACTGGCACGACCAATATATACACTCAGTGCAGCACAGCAAACAAGCAAGCCCCCACACAGCAGAACACCACATACCAAATCCAGCACGATCAACGAGAGCGCCGCGATAACACGTCCGCCGCGCTCTCGACGAAGACCAGAAGACATTGAAGTAGTACGCAAACGGACAACATCGAACTTTGGAAACATTGCACCCCGGGAACATCGGGTAGATCCCTTGGTGCTTTTTAAGTGCATTGAAACGGCACATGCAAAACGAAAATAAAAACTCGGAAACCGGATCGGGCAAAAACATAAACGCAAACTATTTACAGACTGCTAAATCAAACAGAAAATTATGTTCATTACAGTAATAAGCTATATTTACAAATATTTACAAAACTATGTAGATCCCATTGCCAAAGGAAGATCTAGGTAAACAAGGTCGGTCTAAACCATGAGAATAAATAAACGACCAACCATGTTATTTTGAATGTTCTTAGAACTCGTAACGTGCTTCCGAACGGGCACAACTAGAATTCCTTGTTTATTAACGTGTTTCAAAACGGACACGATGACAGTCCACGTCATTTCCCTTTGTCTAACCTTAGTAAGCTTTTTAAGTGCATCGAAACGGCACATACAAACACAAACTCAAACAGGATCGGGCAGAAACGTTTGGTTTTCGCCCCTTGGCTCTTCGCCAGAGAGTCGTGGGGACCTTTAGAAAAAAAAAAAATTTAAACGGTGTACAGAATTCATACCATTACGGACGCAAAGAAAGATTTTGTGACGATAATTTACAAAACCCACCCCAACCCAGGACTATTTACAAACTCACCTATTTACACATTACCAAACAAAGAAAAAATATGTACAAAACGACCCCTTTAGAAAAAAAAAATTTAAACGTGGTTAGAGTTTGTGTTTTTGTCCCGCCGGTTTGAGTTGTCTGTTTGTGGCGACGTTCCCATTTTCTAAGTACGTTTTAAAGAGAGACCTGGGGAGGAGGGACATATGTTTAATGACTGCCCTACATTCAGTTCAGTTCTGGTGGGTTCTTTGGGTGTTGGTGTGGGATTTGAGCGTCGTTTTCGTTTGTTACAGACCTTTTGGTTCCCTGTTTTGTGTATAGGTGGTTAATGGTTAGAGTTTGTGTTTTTGTCCGGCCAGTTTGAGTCGTATGTTTGCCAGTTTCTAAGTACGATTAAAAAGAATTAGCTCTGGTCTTTGTCAGGGGCGGACGTGTTTCACGGAGCTCTCTTATAATTGGGTGGGTCTGTAAGGTGCTTATGTTGTAAATAGTTTTGTAATTATCTGTATATATACTTGTAATAGGGTGGGTCTGTAAGGTGCTTGTAAATAGTTGTAAATATCTGTATGTATAGCTTTATTACTGTAATGAACATAATTATCTGTACATAGTTTTGTAAATATTTGAACATATAGCTTATTACTGTAATGAACACAATTTTCTGTTTGATTTAGCAATCTGTGGATGGTTTGCGTTTATGTTTTTGCCCGGTCCGGTTTCAGTTTTTGTTTTTGTTTTGCATGTGCCGTTTCGGTGCACTTGAAAAGCACAGTTTTGTAATTATCTGTATATATAGCTTTATTACATTAATGAGCATAATTTTGTGTACATTTTTTTGTAAATATCTGTATATATGTATAGCTTTACTACTGTAATGAACAATTGTCTGTATGATGTAGAAGTTTGTAAATAGTTTGCGTTTGTGTTTCTGCCCGATCCGGCTTAAGTTTGTTTTTTGTTTGTAGTGCCGTTTCAGTGCACTTAAAAAGCGTGCGTTTCACGGAGCTCTCGTCGATTGCTCGTGCTGAGTTTTTAGCATTGTACTGCTGCGCTGTGTACTGCTTACTTGGTGTACTGTACTCAATGTACATGTTTTCTGTTTGATTTGTGTAAATAGGTGAGTTTTTAAATAGTGCTGGGTTGGGGTTTTGTAAATTATTGACTGAAATCTTGGTTTGCGTCGTAATGGTTTGAATTCGGCTGTTTACGTACATAGAAAGGGGCACGGAGAACCAATAATGGTTTGAATTCTGTACATAGTTGAAGAGACGCATATAGTTAAGGAGGACGATGTCCACACCTGGTCCTTTGAGTGGGGTGGAGGATTGCGTCCCTGAAAACCGGCTCAACAGACTGTCCTCGTGTACGTCTTTCGCTCTTGGTTTGTCAGAATTGGACATATTCACAAAGAACCATGACACGGTTGATGTTTGGAGAGCACAACACTCGGGTTTGTCCGTGTTAACCTGGCACCGACCAGATGGCACGGAGGCCTCGAGGCTAGACTGGATTCCCCACTGGCTCTGTCACCAACCAACTGTGATGTTGTGTCATGTCCAATTTCGGATCATGATGCAGTTGGCCAACAGGGAGGGGGTTCTGGAAAAAGAATATTGATATTTTAACAGAGACAGAATATAACAAACAGTTTAAGGCCAGGTATGAAGGGTGGCGGACATTGAAGCCAGCTTTCCCAACGGGTTTTGAATGGTTTCAAGTCCTGGCTGATCGCCTCACATTTTGCAACAGCTGGGCGGTCAGTCAGGACTACGCTTTGTATGATCTTTCACCCCCGCCATGCAATACCAGTGTTTGCAGAATACATTTGTCTGGGCCTACATAAAGCTTGCCTTGTGGAGAGACCGGTTCAGTGATGTGTTTAGAGGAGAGGGAAGGGCTGCCGATGTCGTCCTGGCATCGGTAAAAGTGGGGGTTAGGGTGCGGGTGAAGGCTGACTTCGTTCGTTTGCCAAGGTCGAAGTTTCCGAACATATTTGTGTTTGATTAGGCAGTTTCTGCCCGATCCGGTTTGAGTTGTTTTTGTCTGTATGTGCTGTTACAATTCATTGGAAAACCTCGAAAATTGATTCACATGGGGTATTAATAGCCTGTTGTCGCTGTTATAGCGTAGTGGTCATAGACTTTGCCCAGAAAACGGAGGATGGTGGGTTCGGTTCCTGTTGCGGCTCATTTTTCCTCTATTGTATTTTTCTTCAACCGTTCCGTCTTTGATAAGGGTTCACACTCTACGTTGGATCCGTGTAAAATTCATGATCGAATGTATTACTAGTTACTACACTTTCGACCTACACATTCTAACTTCGATCTGCCAACTTGGACTTACTAATAGGACTATATTTATATTGATATTTACATATTATTAACAAAAATTTAAAGTACCTTGCAGACCAACCTCCTTTCAGCCACCCCAAACCAATATTTACAACCCCTTGTAACAGCGCAGATATACATATACAATTGTACATTACATATTTGTTTACAATTGAAGCACGTCACAAGCCACCTATGTACAATAACTGCTATATAGTACTTCCTCATTTACAAACAATCAGTTATTAGTTACCTATGACACGGCCCCCTTCACCAAAACAAGGACCCCATTGCCTACCAAACGCCAACGGCTAGGGTTGCACGGTACCACTGATAATTGGTACCGTCGGTACCGCCACAAATGGTACCGGTAATACCGAAGTACCGGTACCAGAAGAGTAAAAAAGTAGGATTTTTATCACATGCAAAAAAGTGCAGTCTTCTGATCATCCCTGCCTCCCGTTTCAGTATTTTTTATAACATTCAGTCACCCCAGACTCAACAAATCGGTAAACAAAAAAGGAAATAACCTCTCTGCAAATTTAGGGTCTGATAAATACGGGACAGACAATAAATAAGCCCCGCACGGGAGCTAGACCCCACAATATGACAAGAGCATTCAGAATTGTAATGTATAAAAGTTTATTAAGTAGAACTTTAAAAAAATATTTCCATAAAAGGCTGATTCATCAACTTTCTTCCCGCCAAGTTATCACTATCAAAACTAAATCAAAGTGCTTCATGATTGAATTTACGAATGCATCGCGCAGCAATCCGTTGTACAATAACACTATACTGTTCTTCAGTACGTAGCTATCAAGACAACAAAGCAAGTGAGTTGATCAGGTGAACACGCGAGCCAATGTTTTAAGCGGGATTTACAGTGTCTTCAGTCCGATTGCTTCACTGTGTGAATTTCTGAAAGAACATTCGTTGCGTTCGTACGAAAGTTTTTCTTCCACAGACATAGGCAGTGAGTGTTATGCAGCAGTCCAATTTAATCACTGTGTTAGAATCAGAAGTCGATGTTTAGAGATGTAAACTGAAATGGTCTCACCTCCATTTACGAAAAACTCTAATACCAGGGCCGCAACAAAATGGCGTCACTGTAAGGACCTCTTTCTCGGCGATGTAGTGGAACTGATATTACCGCCGCACTCAACACCTCAGTCCCAAGCAAAATATGTCTAGCTGCCAGCTGCTGCCCGGCTACACAGGACTGATGTGTTGGTGAGACGAATAATTTCTTGTAGATATCTCCGAGATTTTGGTAGGTAATTCCAAGTGCAGTAAGTACTGTATTGTGAAAGTCGAGGACGGTCAATTCGGAACTTCGGCGGAGTTGGTGTCCACGTCTTTCCTGCGTCGCTGACTTGATGCTAGTGAGGACCTACTGACCGTTACATGCCTTCTCACCACGAGAGTCGTACGCGTGATTGGTCAGTCTGGTCCACTGCACACGTAGCTTATGCAAATAACAAGTTGCACTGGGACAACCTATGAATATGTATTATTTTGCACTCGAATGCAATTATTTGAAGTGCAAGTGCTACAGATCCAACGTTCATGTCAGAGCTTGCAATGCTATGATTCTTTGTCTGCTTACAACGAATTTCTCACTCGTATAATGTTGTGTGCTATCGTAATCAAAGTGAATTCTATCAATCAACGCATGGCATCTATTCTTAATACACCATGTGAAAGCATTTGCTGATGAGCAGCGATCGTTCGGGGGTTGCGCAGAATGTCGAAAGAAAGCAAGGGCCCTGTTAATGTGGAAGGTACTAGTTCTGCGAAAGTAACGTTAAACGGCAATTTCCGAAATTCTAAGGGGGGGGGGGGGGGTTGTGACTGAAATAGTGCAAAACGATTATCAAGTGAATGTTCCCTGTTTGTATTGCAATGCTTAGAGACACGGCGCATTTATTAAATGGGTTTTTGTTTCATTCAAGTATCATTCTTATTCAAATGCTTTATTTTTGAGAAAAGATTTTCACCTCAAAGTTGACTTATCGTGTCCGTCAGAATACACGATATGAAGCTGAGGCTAGCGTTAGCAGGGATCGTTCTGAGATTGCGCAGAATGTCGATAGAAAGCAAGTTCCTTTTTAGTGTGGAGGGTACCAGTTCTGCAAAAGTAACGTTAGACAGCAATTCCCGAAATTCTTGGGGGGGGGGGGGTGTGACTGAAGTGGTGCGAAATGACTATCAAGTGACTATTCCCTGTTTATATTGACATGTTTAGAGACACGGGGCATTTATCAAATGGATTTTTGTTACATTTTAGTATCATTCTAATTTAAATGCTATAATTTAAATGCTAAAGGTTTTCACCTTACAGTCGAGTACCAGTCTCCACGATACTTCGGCACCTTCAGGTTGGTGGTACCGTACCGGTACCGGTACGTGTACCGGTACTTACGGAAATACCGGTAAACAGTGAAACCTTACGCCGGCCTTGGCAAACGAACGAAGTTTGACTCGACCCTCAGCCTCACTGACGCCAGGACTACGTCCGCAGCAGGGTTCGTAGCGGTCCTAGAAAACCTTGAAAAGTGCCTGGATTTTTGTGAGCCTTGAAATGTCCTTAAATTTAAAAATGAGGTCATGAAGTCCTGAAAATGTCCTTGAAATAAAGTTTTGGAATGTTCAGTTTGTCTGTGTATGTTTTATTTCTAAAAAGATTTCATAATTAAAAGCCGTAATTTTGATCAATCAGGTTTGCTGAAATCTTTGCCGTGTTTGCTTGGGCATGGGTATCATTGCGGCAGGCATAACAAGCTTGTTAGTCCCTGCTTTGTGTGTATAACCATTTGGCAAATGTTAACGTTAGGTCCTTAATGTTACGAGATTACGACAGAACGGAATCCAAGTACTGCAATATTGTATTGCGCAGTGCTCGTACATAACATGTCAACTGATATGACAATTTTCACATTTGCATGATTTGGATGATGCAGAAAATCCATAACTCTGAATTAATTGGGGGGAATTAAATGCCTGCATGAGCTGTAACTCATCCCAACAGAAACAAAATCCATGTCAACTTTGTCGAAAAGAAAACATTCATATCCGAGCGACTGGAATATTGGGCCTTCAGTGTCTCTGTTAAGCTTGGCCAATAGTGCTAGCCACCGCGTTCGGTATGGGTACCGTATGACTAGTACGTTGTGCAATAAAAACTGAGGCGGAACGTATGTATACGGTACTGGGTTCAAACAGCATTGCTCATACTTCCAGGTGAGATGTAGTGTTCGACCGATCATCGGTTAAGTAATCGGCATCGGGCCGATTATTCCGTTATCGGTAAATAAGCGGCAATTCTGCCATTCAACCGATCACTACCACCGATTATGTGCAAACTGGAAAAAGGGGCTAAGTATACTTCAAACTTGCTCCTAATTTGGTTGAAGTTCCCGTAAATACTCAATCCTTTAACTTCCCGCCAAAACGGGATGCATTGATAATCACAAACGTATAAATTTTATCCCTGCCATGGGAATGGTCGTTTGATGTTTGTTTTCCGCTATAACCCGGTTGTATTACTTGGAATTCGATTTAGCAGTGCATTCAAGGTATTTTCCTTGCTGTCTCGCAGAAAGCGCCGCGTAAATTGCTGTACAAACTGTTAAAACACATAGTACAGACTTTAGCTGCCGTGTTTCGCCTTTTTTTCAAATCCACAAGCTTTGCATATATATCTGTGCACGTTTTGTACACTTAGCACCTAGAATCTTGTGTAGTTCGGTGGTTATTATCTTGCATAAATTAAGTCATTCCCAGCATCCCTTTCGTAATGTTATTTACAGTAGGACTTAAGCAATGTTGTGATACGACGTCATTGCAAACGAGAACAGTAACGCACGTGGTCTCTTGCAGCAAACTTCTTGGCCCAGGCATGCACTAGACTTACGTGTGTGTCCGTTTTATCGTCTAATAAGGCATATTTTGCACGGTGATATCATATGCATAGTATCCAATGCAAATTTAAATTGGCCCCTGCTTCGTGATTGGCTCAATTGCGTAGGTAGGTAGCAAATCACAACTCGCGCCTTCGCCTATGTGATTTAGTGTGTGAAAATACTTGATCTCGAGACAAATTTTCCCGTTGAGTTTGTGATACGACGATCGCGGTTGTAATGCCGGCTAGCGAAGCCGGACGAACCCGTGCTGAATTCACCTAGAAACGGCATAAAAAATCTCTGCGTACGTGGATTTTACGGGGATCGGACTTACGTGCATTTCAGTTGCAGATTCTATTTAAACAAGACGGAAGTTTTGGTCGAGAACTGCTAAAAATATACGGGGATAATTTTTTATCCAGAAGGAACCATAAGATACGTTATACGGGTGCCCAGAACTGCTGAGATTATCATGATTGCTTTACATGGGGTTCGTTAAAGCGGGAGAGTAGCTACAGTACATTAACGCAACTACAACCCAGTACAGTAAAAGAATGCAATGTTCCTACATGATTGGGGGATGGAAATTAGAGCATGATGTTGGCCTTAGAACTAAATTATCAAAGGGCATGTGGTGTCGACTGCAAACAATTGTACAGTATTAAGGGTTAACAGGGGCGTAGCCAGAAATTTGCCAAGGGAGGTGCAAACTCGTGGAGACTATCTAAGCGGAGCGCCACCATTGGTTGGCGCGGAGCGTACAAGAAAATTTTTAGTTTTACACCCCCCCCCCCCCCAGATGGCCGGAAACAGCCCTTCCTGAGTCATTTTAGCTGCAAGAATCTAGCCTTGAAATATAGATCTCATGTATACAATTTCTCAATTACTGAAAATTACAAGTAGTCTGTGAAAAATGATGCAATGCCCCGATGAGCTTTAGAAACTTTTAACTCTACAAATCACTCAGATTGTAGAAAGCAGCCTTTTCTTGATGTTTTACATGCTTAGCTCACATAGCCTACATGCTCCCAACCCTGCACCCCACCCCTGCGACGTGTGTGTCCGTTTTATCGTCTAATAAGGCATATTTTGCACGGTGATATCATATGCATAGTATCCAATGCAAAATTTAAATTGGCCCCTGCTTCGTGATTGGCTCAATTGCGTAGGTAGGTAGCAAATCACAACTCGCGCCTTCGCCTATGTGATTTAGTGTGTGAAAATACTTGATCTCGAGACAAATTTTCCCGTTGAGTTTGTGATACGACGATCGCGCTTGTAATGCCGGCTAGCGAAGCCGGACGAACCCGTGCTGAATTCACCTAGAAACGGCATAAAAAATCTCTGCGTACGTGGATTTTACGGGGATCGGACTTACGTGCATTTCAGTTGCAGATTCTATTTAAACAAGACGGAAGTTTTGGTCGAGAACTGCTAAAAATATACGGGGATAATTTTTTATCCAGAAGGAACCATAAGATACGTTATACGGGTGCCCAGAACTGCTGAGATTATCATGATTGCTTTACATGGGGTTCGTTAAAGCGGGAGAGTAGCTACAGTACATTAACGCAACTACAACCCAGTACAGTAAAAGAATGCAATGTTCCTACATGATTGGGGGATGGAAATTAGAGCATGATGTTGGCCTTAGAACTAAATTATCAAAGGGCATGTGGTGTCGACTGCAAACAATTGTACAGTATTAAGGGTTAACAGGGGCGTAGCCAGAAATTTGCCAAGGGGGGTGCAAACTCGTGGAGACTATCTAAGCGGAGCGCCACCATTGGTTGGCGCGGAGCGTACAAGAAAATTTTTAGTTTTACAACCCCCCCCAGATGGCCGGAAACAGCCCTTCCTGAGTCATTTTAGCTGCAAGAATCTAGCCTTGAAATATAGATCTCATGTATACAATTTCTCAATTACTGAAAATTACAAGTAGTCTGTGAAAAATGATGCAATGCCCCGATGAGCTTTAGAAACTTTTAACTCTACAAATCACTCAGATTGTAGAAAGCAGCCTTTTCTTGATGTTTTACATGCTTAGCTCACATAGCCTACATGCTCCCAACCCTGCACCCCACCCCTGCTGTGGCAACATCACTTGAGCATTGCACCACCATTGGCTTGGCGGAGAGCATCCAATAAAAATGAGCCGAAAATTTATAAACAAATGCCTCTAGATCACTTTATGAGACACCACAAACAACAACTGGTAATAGGTTTACATACCGACCCACGTCCCACGTAGCCTACAGCAGTAAGTTCAGTCGTCTGGCTTTGCGTCTGGCAAACATCTCCAGTACCAACTCCGCATCTTCAACGCTCAGTAGTTGTGGGTGGCAGTTCATTAGTGCCAAGCCTGTCAGACGGCTTTCGCCCATCGTGCTGCGGGTCCAGGTCTTTAGTCGCCGGAGAGTGGAAAATGACCTCTCAGCAGCTGCACTAGTTACCGGCTGACAGGCACAAATGTGGAGTAGGGTGCGAATGGTGGGAAAACACGCACGATCACATGCAGTAAAGGCAGCTACAGCATCCCTAGGTCGTTCAGCCTGTGGTCTACTTAACCACAGTTGTCTCCACACTTTCCACTCGCCAAGTGATTGCATTGATGTAGTTTCTGGAAGAACATCAGAGTAAAATCTAATTGCATCTGACAGCCATTTGTCATCTTCATTGGTAGCTCTTTCCACGATGTTGGAAGGGATTAGGCTGGAGAGCTGCATGGCTTGCTTCACATGCCTGGTGAATCTGCTCTTCACATTTGTGATGATTTCGTCAAGTAGAGGTATATATACAGTTGTCCTGTAGTATGTTTCCATGTCCGACACAGCTGGGTTGGACCTATGGTCTTGTCTGGTGCAAATTCGTGGAGTTTCGCGTGTCTGTTGATATGAAGAAAGCGCACTGTACACACGACCAAACTCTGTGTCTGTGTCAGTCCTCTTCTGTTCTAGTACGTCAATAACCATCTGGACAAGGGACACCGCGCCCAACATGTCTTGGTCTTCTGTTTGGAGTTTCACAGCGAGCGGTCGTATGTTGCTCATGATATCAGCTGTGCAATGTAGTGCTATAAGAAACATTGGATTCTTGGTAGCTAGTAGTAGTGTACGGCTCTTTGACGAACTGGCTTCATCATTCCACTTTGATATCTGATCCAAGGTGAGGATGATTGCATCGTATAGCTCAATGAAGGTGTCTAAGGCTTCGTGACGTTCAACCCATCGCGTTTCACAAAGTTGCTTCAAGCGTTTGTTCTTAAGTTGAGGGTACTTGAAGGTAATTGCTGCTCCAAAGACTGCGACTCTCTTGGCACTGGCATTGATAAAGTTTATGACCTGCAGAACAGTTCCGTACATGTTGCGAGCTGCCTGTAATTTGCAAGTACCCACCACAGCCAAATTTAATGAATGACTAGCACAGTGTGTATACAAAGCTCTAGGATTCTTCTCCAATATCACTGCTGCTGCTCCCTTCGTTTCAGAACTCATTGTAGAAGCACCATCGTATCCTTGCCCTACACAGTTATCTATATCCAACCCCATCTTTTCGACAACGTCGCTGATAGCCTTTCCAATTACACGGCCAGAGAGTTTTGGTTCCATAACTTCGTCCTCTTTCAACGAATTGAAATCCAGACTGAACGACTCATGCATTATGTCCCAGAATCCGATAAAATCCTCATGAATTGCTCCTTCCGCGATATATCGCAGACATATGCTTAGCTGCTCAACAGTTGAAATGTCTTGTGTTTCATCAGCGAGTATTGAATACAGTCCCCCCTCCTGGTTGATCCGATCAGCGATTCTCTTCTGGATGAGTTGACCAGCAACATTTATCACTTCGTTTTGAATGTGCGGGCTTGTGTAGACAGCATTCTTTGGAGCTTCTTTCAAATGTCTCTCAAGATCCTTGTCCCCACCATCTATTCTGTAACGCAGTAAGGCCCGGAAATTGCCTTCATTTGCCGAACTACTGCCAGTGTCCAACCGTCCAGAATCAAGGTGACCTCGCAACGGCAGACACTGGGCTCCACAGAGAATTACAGCTTTGATAATCGAAAGCAGAGCGTAGCGATTCTGTTGAACTTGATTATCCCTGTGGGCAGAGAGTACATTCCTTATGTCTCTTTCAGGGTTGCGCTGCACTTGGATATAATGTTTTGCTGCTTGTATGGAAGACATGTGATACTGTGTTGCAGCATGCTTGTCCAGAGCGCCATCTTTGCCTGAGAGTTTATTGTACTTTCTAAGGGGGGTCTTCACCAGTTGTCCAGGAAGTTGACCACATTTTTCTGACCCTACTGTTGCGGTAGGTGCGAACAGTCTACAATATCTACAAAAGAAACCACCATCGGACTCGGAGTAGGCAAGCCATGGGTATTTGTGAAGGTGGTGCTCTGATATCTTTCTATATTCCACTCGGTGACATTTCTTGTGACTGGAAGTTGGCCAGACAAAGTTTGTTGGGGTCTTCCATGCGTTCTCGGCGATGAAAATTTTCCATTCGTCTGATATGTCACCATCACCGGTTAGCGAACCAATGTCATAGGAAGGTGATTGCAATGCATCTGGTGCGACTCTCGACGGCGGCGATACCTCAGACTCTTTGTCATGTCCTGGAAACAAAGAAAATCGTTTACCTAGGCCAATGAAACAGTTATACAAATAACCAATATTTGACCACACTACACGAAAAATATGACTGACATATTTCGTCTCCTCCTTCAAAGGCTTTATTCACTCTCCAAAGCCTAGCTATGTTAGGCTATCACCTGGCACGAATTTTGCAACTCCGAAAAAGTATAACTGCCGCAAAGTAGGTTTGAACCTGTGCATGTCAACAACGGTTGCACTTCGGGCTTGACGCTCTACTGACTAGGCCACAGCGCCGCCATACATAAAATGTCAGATTTGTATTGATATATATCACTCCTTGCTTTCAGTTAGGATCTAAATTCCAACACATGACCTGAGTCGACCAATTTCAATTCTTGGCCCCGGGGCCTGTTTTTATTTAGTAATTGAGTGAACAGCCCTTTTTTAGATTTCAGCGGCTCTAGGCTCAATCACAGCTTTTCAGGATTTCTTTGATAATTGGAATAAAGAGTCATGTAACAAAATAGCAGCCAAGCCTAAAAGTGTGGGGATATATAAAAATTAAATGCAGGCTAACAATCTACCTGTAACAATCAAATTGTAATATTATTAGGCTATTTCCGCAAATGATGGTAATCTCCAATCAAATAAATGAACGTATAGAGTCAGGAAAATGCGATAATGTGACCCTACTAATTGTGAATGCCTCCGCTACAGAACATTCTTCATAAATTAAGGCTCTCACAGCAGCTTGTCATGAACAATTCCACAATAAATAAATTAATAAAATATTTATTTTAGTTATTTCCTGGTCAATGATTCAATATTAATAATTTCGGTTCTCAAGATATCACATATTTTTCACTGATTATCAGAATATTTCTCTCCACTGTTTGTTATTGATAAACAGTTTAAAAATTTCTGCCTTCCTCTCTTTAATAAAGAACAACAAAAATTATCAAATGGGCCAGATCTGATCGAAATAGGTACATGATGGGTCTACTTAGGCCTACCTTTTGCAGACTGGGTAGGCCTATATTCTGTTGAAGAAGTAGGCTCCATTGAACTTCCACTGCTGGAAGGGATGTCATCTGCCCGAGAACTCTGCGGTGATTTGCTAAACACTGTACTGGACGCATCAGAACTGCAGGCAAAGAAAATGACAATCTAGGTGGGCCTGGGAATACTTGGGATGAGGTTGTGCAGAATGGCTTAGCAGCAATGAATTGCATTGGTTCGAAGTAGAGCGGAGCGGGAAGTTGGTTTGCTATTTGAGTCCCCCACTCTCCCCTCCAACAGGCTAAACCATGCAAGCATGGAATAATGAGGTTAAAGCTGTCCTAATGTGCATGTAAATTATGATAGCATACTGGAGGAGTGTGCTTTTTATGCAAAGTTTAGTTTTAATATTATTCTGTTTGTAGAGTCAATGAACATTGAACGAATTACAAACCTGCTTCATAAGTTGCGGAGAACTTGGTGAAAATACATCATACACTTACCATTTGGACTTCTTATTTGTCATAAATTGAGCCAGTGACGGTTGCACTAACGGCCTCTTGGTGTCTTTCTCCATTATGTAGGCCTATCCGCCAGACACTGACGATTACCACCATCCAGGTATACAAACAGACCGTTATCCCTGTGAAAATGATAAAATAAGTAAAATAGAAGTAGATCACAATGCATCTGCAATTCTGCATTCAGGGTGGGGGTTAATAAACTTAAAGCCTAGCCTACCTAGGCTAGGCCTAACCTACCTAGGCTAGGCCTAACCTACCTAGGCTAGGCTAGGCCTAACCTACCTAGGCTAGGCCTAACCTAGCCTACCCCACACTCCCCACAGGCTTCCCCAACGAAATTAACATTAGTGTGGTGTCTTACTCTGCCTACATGGTAGTTTCTAGCACTAGTAGGCCTAGTGGCCTAACAGGTTTATTTACATTTTGTAATAAAAAGAACAAGTTGATTACCTTTCCATGGCAATTCTTCTAACGTTCATGTAGGCTAGTCAGTCACCATGGCAGCGACGGGTAGCAGCACTAGCAGAGTAGCTATAATATTTTTTCTATGGTGCATAAGGGATATTTGAATTCTCATGAATTCAGAAATCCGATAGAAAACCACGGTCAGCTCATATAATACGAACAATTCACGGACAGTACTTTTTGAAAGAAGTGGGCCTATCCTAATTCAACTTCAGCATACCGTATCTAATCCATAGAGTGTAATAATCTATGATCTAATCTAACGTATTTATCCCATGGGAAAAGTCCTTATATACATTGTATGAAAAAAATCGCGGTGGGTGCAAAGACCAAAAAACGCATTTCATTCCTGCCATCCTGCTGCTGCTATTTTAAAATAGTGGCGCTATGCAGTTATGTATTTCTTGTGCGCATCTATAAAAACATTGCAGAAAATGAGGGAATTTCTATTTAGCAATATTGCGGGGAAAAGGAGAGTGGGTATTTCTAGCGAAGCCCGACTTGCCCAAGGGGGGGGGGCGGTCGCCCCCTCCTTGGCTACGCGCCTGAGGGTTAATTTGTATCTCCACGTTTTGAAGTGAAAATATTTCGCCTAAATGGTATCCAGAACTGTTCCCAATGTTTTCCACCCTGAACTGGTTATGGTTATACGATATGCACGAAGTAAGGTGCACGTACTAAAGTGACAAACATGTGACTTCCCTCTTTCCAATAATCGGTGATCGGTAATCACCATCGGACAGACGGATTGTTAAATAAAATAATCGGGTATTACCGATTATGGCATAATCGGTCGAACACTAGAAAGATATCCTGCATGACAGGCATATGTTACTCCTACACCACACTAGTACTTCGTAGGCTTGTGTTTGCATCAGCTTGCTATGCAGGTTACATACGATGAGGCAGTCTGGTACAAACCAGCTATACAGTCTGAGGCTATTTTCATTTTATAAAATCAGAATTTTCCATTATTCAGAAGAGAAAAAATCAAAGGGACTCTTAATTGAAAAAATGCAAACAAAGTATTTCAAAGGGAATTTTAACAAAACGGACCATTATAACATTTAGGCTTTGTCACAAATTGGTCTTCGCGTGAAACTGTTGATCGGCTGGCCACGCTGTATGCATTGGACATGAAAGCAAATTACAGCTTATACTTAAAAGTATGAGTTTTGATGCACATGTGCTTGATTGGTCTCAGTGAAAGACCCTTTATATAGTACTTGAAAAGTTTGTTACAGGTCTTGAAAAGTCCTTGAATTTTGAATCCATGAAGGGCTACGAACCCTGCGCAGGCTTCCCCATCTCCCCAAAACAATGTTACATTACATGTATTCCCTCAACACTTGTATTGCACAGCGGGGGTGAAAGACCATACAAGGCATAGTCCTGGCCGACCGCCCAGGTGTTATACAACGTCAAGTGATCAGTCAGGACTTGGAACCATTCCCAGAAGAGGTCCACAAAGTCACACTGCCGAAACACACGTGACACTCTCCCTCTTTTTGCATCCAGTGCCGGGGCAAATCCCATCTCCAAGACGCCACCGAAGGCGCCTGAGATTAGTTACAATCGCGTCGTGCGATTTGCCACAACACGTCTTGCCTGCGGTAATCTTATGATCTGCTGTGGACTACACGCCACACTTCCGGCTCTGAATCATAGTGGATGGATGGGGCCTGGCCAACCAATTCATCAAAAACAGCCTGGTCCAGGTCCCTTGCACTCAACTGCGAAACGTCCCTTACTGAAGACACATTATGGAGCGTTTCCCTCATTTGACTGTATACCCCCGTGGGAAGGGGCCGGATTTCTACTGAACTCTACGGTACATAGAAACAAGCACGTGTTATCAAATGGAGAACTGAACCCGGTCGGACACAAATGCTAACCATCAATTATCAATATGCAAACCACGGGACAAAAAGGTTTGTTACAAACGGAAATTACACACCAACCCCACCCAACACCCGAACAACCCATCAACCCAACCACAACCACCCTAAAACACCAACCACCGCCCCACATCAAACCCAAGAACATCCCACACAACGCCCAAAGGCAACACAACGCCCGAAGACAACAACACGCAAAAAGCACTGTGCAAATACAGCCTGCCTCCGAGCCTCCACCAAAGGACCCACCATCTGGGGAGGGCTGGTTTGAATTGTGTGAGGCCGTTGAACTTGAGCCCAAGTTGAAAAGGTCGGCCTCAGGGGAGGTGTCCGACCGGGGAGGGGGAGTTAGTCCTTCTGTGCCACCAGCACCAGATCCATGTAACAAAAAGGCCAGGTCAGAGACAGTTTTGTAATTTCACACTCCACATTTCATGAATGGTCCCCTGTCCCTCATGACCCTGAATGTAAACGGCATGAGGGACAGTCGGAAGCGGTCCAGAATATTCCAATTTTGTATATCATTAGGTGTGGACTTCGTTTTCCTCCAAGAGACTCACATTGTTAATGAGGACGATGTCTACACCTGGTCCTACGAATGGGGTGGGGGTTTGTACGCTTCCTTTGGTTCCGCATCTTCCTGTGGATCTGTCATTTTAGTTTCTCCAAGATGGACTTCCCTGGTCGGAAAGGTTGATCATGATCATGAGGGCCGGTTGGTATGCATCACCATCAAACATCCTTGCGGGAACTTCTTCCTATGTAACGTTTATGCCCCCAACCAACCTACAGACAGAAGGAATTTTTTTGCTACCCTGCCATCCTTCGTTCCTGGCTGTGCCCCTTGTATCCTATCTGGAGACTTCAACTGTGTCCCTGACACACGGTTTGATCGAATGTCCACCTTCACATCTTCAAGCTGTAGTGTCGGTATGGTGGAGTTGGACATGTTCACAAAGAATCACGATATGGTTGACGTTTGGAGAGTGCAGCATCCTGGCTTGTCCGTGTTCACTTGGCACCGCCCTGATGGCACGGACGCCTCAAGGGTGGACAGGGTGTACGCTCCAACGGCTCTGTCACCAAGTGATTGCGAAGTTGTGGCATGTCCAATTTCGGACCATGATGCAGTTACTGTCTCATTCAAACCCCCAGAGTCATGGCCAGTAGGGAGGGGGTTCTGGAAAATGAACACAGATATTCTAACGGAGGCTGAATATAGCAAAGATTTTAAGGCCAGATACGAAGGGTGGCGAACTTTGAGGCCGGCCTTTTCAACAGATTTAGAGTGGTGGGATGATGTAAAGACCCGCATCAAACAGTTTACAGTGGAATATTGTGTAGCAAGAGCTCGTCGAAGAAGGGAGGAGTTCCTTTCACTTTGCTCTAGGGAGAGGAACGGGGACCACTCCGCACTTCATGCAATCCAGCAGTGCCTTGATGGAAAATTACACGGGGCCCGGGTTCGTGCTCGTGTGCATTGTGTGGAGGCGGAGGAGAAACCAACCATTAAGTTCTACCGGGACGTCACAAAAAATGCCATCGATCGAAGTATAAAAGCTGTCCGTGACGCCCACGGTGTGGTACATAAGGACCCTCTCGACATTGTAGAAGTGTATAAAAACTTTTATGAGCAGCTGTATACCCAGGCAGATGTCGATGAAGACCTTCAAAAGTCCCTATTAGATAACATTGACAAGACCCCCTCTAAAGATCAGAATGATGAACTTGGCTCCCCTTTGACTATTGACGAGCTCTGGAAGGCAGTGGCGAAGATGAAAGGCGACCTGGGTCCGACGGTATTCCAGTAGAATTCTATAAACGCTTCTGGGGTACCGTAGCACATGATCTCCGTGACGTATTCGTCTCTGGCTTCCTTGCTGGCTCACTGAGCCTCTCGCAGCGCACAGGCATAATTACTTTGCTGCCTAAGTCAGGAGACCCCCTCGAACCGAAAAACAAACGGCCAATCACCTTGTTAAATATAGATTACAAGATTCTGGCGAAACCCCTTTGCAACAGGCTAGGCACAGTTATGCCAGATCTTGTAGGGTCCTTTCAGACTTGTGCGGTGCGGGGACACAGTATTCAGCAGAACCTCTGGGTGGTGCGGGACTTAGTTGAATACGTGATGGACCGTGATCTTCCATGTGCCCTGGTCTCCCTCGATCAGGAGAAGGCCTTCGACATGGTTGATCATGGATTCCTCTTTAAAATTTTGAAGAAGTTTTTTTTGAATCCAGTTTTTGTTAAATGGACCTCCTTATTGTACAATAGTGTAAATAGTCGGGTTATCGTTAATGGCCTACCGTCAGACCCCTTCAGTGTCCAACGTGGCGTACGGCAGGGGTGCCCCCTATCACCTTTACTCTACGTATTGTTTAGTGAATCAATAGCAAGGGCCTTTCAAGTAGAGCCTTTGTTTCAACCATTTCACATTCCCGGTGGTGTTGAAGTTAAGTGCCTTCAGTATGCCGATGACGTCACATGCGTAGTCTCCGACCTAGCTTCCTTCAAGGCCCTTAGTGGCACGTTGTCTAAGTTTCAAAGAGCAACAGGTGCCAGACTGAATCCCAATAAGACCAAAGGACTTCGCCTAGGTAAGTGGCGGTCAAGAAGACTGCCCTTCGCTGCATCATGGGTAGACGAC
This sequence comes from Holothuria scabra, assembly GCA_037179385.1. Lineage (NCBI taxonomy): Eukaryota > Metazoa > Echinodermata > Holothuroidea > Aspidochirotida > Holothuriidae > Holothuria > Holothuria scabra. The sequence goes on from CM074183.1 coordinate 40,915,997, forward strand.
GCCATAAGGATAAACGGCATATGGTTTGGTTATGGACAAACCGAGTTACTTACCTGGAATGAGAAAGTGGACCTGGTGGAAGCTAGGTTGAAGGACTTCGGCGAGCGCCACATTAGCCTGTTCGGAAAGGTGACAGTTATCAATCGTTTTATTTATCCCCTTTTGTGGTATCCAGGCACCGTTCTGGCTGCTCCAAAGGGTGTCCTGTTGCGTCTCGAGAGGGCTGTGTTTAGGTTTTTGTGGTCAAGGAAGACGGAGCTCGTAAGAAGAGGGATGGTATATCAGGATGTTAGGCGTGGTGGGTTGGGCCTTGTGCATTTTCCTTCCAAACTCCGTTTTCTCCTGACCAAGTGTGTTTATAGTGCTGTAGACAGCAGAATGCCTTTTGCCTACTTTGTCCGTTATTGGGGGGGATTATCATTCCGTCGGTTCTTTCCCTCCCTGTTTAGTGACAGTGAACCCCACAGCTGGAGGCCCTCGGAAGCATACAGTCAAATGAGAGAAACGCTCCTAATGATATCTAGAGTTGGGGACGTTTCGCAGTTAAGTGCAAGAGACCTATACCAGGCTGTTTTTGAAGAATTGGTTGGCCAGGTCCAATCCAATCACTATGCTTCAGGGTCGGAAGTGTGGCGTGTGGTCCACAGCAGATCATTAGATTACCGCATGCGAGACTTGTTGTGGCGAATCGCACATGATGCGATTGTGACTAATCTCAAGCGTCTTCGGTGGCGTCTTGGAGATGGAATTTGCCCACGCACTGGATGCACAAAGTGGGAGAGTGTGTAACATGTGTTTTGGCAGTGTGAATTTGTGGCCCTCCTTTGGGAATGGTTCCAGGTCCTGAATGATCGCTTGTCGATGGGCAACACATGGGCGGTCGGCCGGGACTATGCTTTGTATGGTCTTTCACCCCCGCCATGCAATACAAGTATTCAGGGCATACTTACCTTTGCTTCGGCCTCCATAAAGCTGGCCTTATGGAGAGACCGATGTAACGTTGTTTTTAGGGGGATGGGGAAGCCTGCGGACGTCGTCCTGGCGTCGGTGAAGGCGGAGGTGAGGCTGAGGGTTGAGTCCGACTTCGTTCGTTTGCCAAGGTCGGCGTTCGGTAGGCGATGGGGTCCACTCGTTTCGGTGAGGGGGAACCTTGTGGTGGTCAACTTGTAATAGGGTGGGTCTGTAAGGTGCTTGTAAATAGTTGTAAATATCCGTATGTATAGCTTTATTACTGTAATGAACATTTTCTGTACATAGTTTTGTAAATATTTGTACATATAGCTTGTTACTGTAATGAACACAATTTTCTGTTTGATTTAGGAATCTGTAAATAGTTTTGCGTTTATGTTTTTGCCCGATCCGGTTTCAGTTTTTGTTTTTGTTTTGCATGTGCCGTTTCAATGCACTTAAAAAGCGCGCAAATACAGGTACACCTTGCACAAAGGTGTCCCGGAGGCAGTTGTGGCAAAAGGTAACCTCATTATTCCCACCACAGCCCGATGCAGTTAAACGTCCTACCCAGGATACATTTTAATCTAACCTGTTGACCGTGTAGGAGGAGTTGAGCTGCTTGGTGGTGGTTTGTGCTTGTTCTTTGCACCCTTTATGCCGTCAACGGTTTTTTTTCCGACGTTCTGTCATCTTTTGTTCTTTAAGCGACCCAGATGATTTTCCTGGGTAGGACGTTAAACTGCATCCGGTTGTGGAGTTTGTTAAAACATGGGAATAATGAGGTTGCCCAGTGCTTTATGCGTGTTGTTGCCTTCGGGAGTGTTGTTGCCTCCGGTCGTGGTGTTGCCTTCGGAGGCGATGTTGCCTCGGAACGTGGGGTGAGTTTGCTTTGTATCGTCTTGGGGGCGGTGGATGATGTTAGGGCGGTTGTGGGTGGGTTGGCGGGGTTTAGGTTGAAACAGACCTTTTGTTCATTGTTTTGTGTGGGGATGGTTACAGTTTGTGTTCTTGTCCGGTCGGTTTGAGTTGTCTATTTGCTACATACGTGCCTGTTTCTACGTACGTTTTAAAAAGGATTTTCCAGGTTAACCTGGAGTGCTTGCATATACCTTCAAACACTCAATTCGCCCAACCCTTTCGGTGGGTGGGGGCAACTTCGTATTTCTTATTAGACATTTGGGTCAGGGATGATTCCCTCCGAACGGCTGTAGGAGGGTGTTCAGTAACTAGAAAATACTATCTTGGATGATTGTTGCAGTTGGTTCAGGGTACTAGGTATTTTCAACTGGGACACTTTTACATTGATTGACAAATCGTGAAAATGGGAGACATCGTTAGTTCACGGTACTGACTTATGAAACTGCCGGACATACAGCCCAGGTTCTGCTTTACTCTTATCGGAGCATGTCTCTTGTTGCACTTGTTCAAATTGCTTATCTAAGACCGCCAGTGCATATGACAGTTCTCTTCTTCGCTCATCATTTGTTCTTTCGAACACGTTTTTGGTGAATTAAGTTCAGTCCACCCTGTTTTATGCTTGAAGACGTAAGGCAAGACTGCCACTTCGTTTTTGCACTTGGAACACTTCTCAACGGATTTTAAGGAGAAAATGAATGACCATGTCTTTCTTCTCGATATTGACCTATGCGACCAATCGTGGAAAAAAGACTGGAAAATGCAGACAAATGAAATAGTTTTACTGTTCGTTTCGATGGATTTAAAAACATTCCGAAAACGGTGCAGAAGTTTGTAAGTCTGGGACCGAGTGAAAAACTTACGTAATATGGTTTTGGTTGTGGTTCACCCGAGTTTCTGACCTGGAACGAGAAAGTAGACCTGGTCGAGGCTATGTTGATGGATTTTAGTGATCGCCACATTAGGCTGATGGGGATGGTAACAATTGACGTATTGTTGCCTTCGGAGGCAGTGTTGCCTGCGGACGTGGAGTGGCTTTCGGGCGTTGTGTGGGGTGTTCTTGCCTTTTGTTGTCTTGGAGGCGGTGGATGGTGTTTGAGGCGGTTGTGGATGGTGAAGGGGTGGGCGGGATTGGTTCATTTCCGTCTGAGAGACCTTTTAGTCCTTGTTTTGTGTGTGGATGGTTAGATTCTGTGTTCTTGTCTGGCCGGTTTTAGTTGTCTTTGTTAAACACGTTCCTCTTTCTGTGTACATTTTAAAAGGAAACAATTATCAACAGGACACTCTTGTGGTATCTGAGTGCGACTCAAGAGGGTTGTGTTCAAGTTTCTTTGGTCTGGGAAAACGGAGATTATCAAAAGGAAAGTGGTGCATAAGGATCTTAGAGGTGGAGGATTGGGCCTTGGACACTTTCCTTCAAAACCCCGTTTTCTCCTGACAAAGTGTATTTTTAGTGCTGTTAACAGCTGGCTTCCTACTTTGCCGGAGGCTCACAAAGTCATACTAAATTAATAGGAAAACTAAACTCTACGTGTAATGACGAGTAATTTTCTTTTAAAGTGCTTTGAAACGGACACTGCCAAAATAGAAACAATCCTAAACGGGACCAGAAAAAACACAACGTTGAGCGATTAACAAGTTATGAAAACTCCGATGTTCGCCAGAAATACTTATACCGTGCCCGACCTAAAACTCCTGTTTGAAAAAACCGATTATTCCCCTATCCTTGGTTTTCTCAAGGAAAGTAAACTTTATAGAAATTTCTGACAAGTTGAAATTGACCCCAATTTTTAGGCAGTTTTACCACAACATCGTAATTTTATCTAATTCTGGGACACCTGTATGACACATTCGAGTTGGTATGTCGTTAAACCCCATCTAACCAAAAAACAAATATTTCTGTAACCAACACACCCAACTCCCTCACCCACCATTAGCACATAGGAAAAGGGAATCATTTACACATAAACAACCAGCCGGCCCGCCCAAACCGAAGCAAGAGGACCAACACCTGCCGAACGTCGCCCTCGTGGTCAGCTTCTACCATAAGTATTCACCAAAGCAAGGACGACGTCTAAAGGCCTCCCTCCCCCTGAAAGTAATATTACGTCGATGTTTCCACAAATCTCGTCTAATGGTGGCCTAAACAAAGGTCAGAATATTACAAACATTTGTATTGCATGGCGGGGAAGACAAGCCGTACAAAGTGCAGTCCTGGCTGACCTCGCACGTTCTACAGGAGTCGGTCAGCCAGGACTTGAGACCACTCCCAAAGGAGGTCGACGAAACCACTGTTCCAAAATAGTGAGGCACTCTCCTACTGATTGCATCTAGTGGGGGGGGGGGGGGGGCAAATCCAATCTCCAAGACACCGCCGGAGGCGCTTGAGATTGGTAAAAACGGCGTCGTGTGCTTTCTTTTAAGATGCACCCCAACAATGTAATTTTGTCTAACTTGGTGGCACTATATAACACATTTGTGTTGGTGTTTCGCAAAAGGAGCATGGTTAACGTATTTGGATACACTCAGCCAGACGTATGTCTTCATCAAGAAGCTTTCCCTGTTCCACACTTATTTTTAAACTGCTTCTCTTTCATAACATCTGGCCTTTTTTTGCAAATTGACAGTGCTCTGTAATGTTTTTCAAAGTGACAGTGCTCCGTAATGCACCCACAAAGTATACATGCAAGTAATCAACGCTTCCTACCAGAACTGGGGTTCTGCTCATATCACATCCACGTGTAATATTTTGCAGTTATCCAAGACTCCAACCATGGGAAATTTGTGTAAATGTGATATGGAGACTGTGACAGTTAGCGGCCACCTAAAATTATAGGGATCATTTATTCACCATGCATCATCTACATGTCAAGTATGAGGACCCTGCAAGTTACCTTTCTTGTAAAACTATGCAAGCAAGTTGCCTGCTGACCCCAAATGACCTTCGACCTTCACGAAAATCACCTAGGATTACCATCTCAATCGGGCCAACCCACACACTAAAGATGGGCTGAGCCACATGACCCCAAATGACGTTTGACCTCAACGAAAATCAATAGGGAACCTCTACTTAATACAACCAACCCACACACCCAGAAATGAGCATAGTCACTTGCACCTTTCTTGAAATATCGTGATTAAAATATCGTGTTTGAAACGTTTTGACCTCTCATGAACCCAAATGACCTTTGACCACAAAAAACAACAGGGATATTTTACTCAATACATGAACAACCCATACACCAAATATGAGATTAGTCACACTAACACTTCTTGAGGTACCGTGTTTGCAAGCAATTTCCAAGGAATTTACGATTTGACCGATGACCTTTGACCTCCACGAAAATCGATAGGGATCATCTACTCAATATAAATCCACAAATCAAATATCAGATCAGTCGCATGCACTGCTCTTGAGATATCGTGTTTACAAGGTTTTAACCTTTTGACCTCTCGTGACCCTAAATGACCTTCGACCTCCACCAAAAGCAATTGCCAACCCACACGCCGAATATGAGATTAGTCACACTTACCTTTCTTAAGATACCGTGTTAACAAGCAATTTTCTGAAGAATTTACCACAAATGACCTTTGACCTCCACGAGAATCGATAGAGATCATCTACTCAATATGACCGACCCACGAACCAAATTTAAGAAAAGTGACATGTACCATTCTTGAGATATCATGTTTACAAAGTTTTAACCTCTCGTCCACAAATGACCTTTGACCTCGACCAAAAAAAGTGATCGTCTACTAAATGTGGCCAACCCACACACCGAATATGAGATCAGTCACACCTACCATTCTTGAGATATGCTTGCAAGCAAAAGCGTCATATACACACGGACACCATCATCGTATAGATTCCTTTTGCTGACGCAAGGAATAAAAAAAATTATCGGCGAGGAAGCACTAAGTGTTTTTGATTTTTACTTTATCTTCAATAAATATATGCCGAGGGCCAAGTCAAGCGATTTGCAAATAAGTGTTGATTATGATTCCAGTGAGCCAGTCTTGGTCAATTTTACAACTGTGTAACTGAATTTTGTAATATTCTAACTGCCCAAAAAAGTTGTCCTCATCATCAGTGTCCCTCTTGTTCAATGCTGTCATCTAAATATTTCCGTTGTTTGGCCTTTCACAAGACATTGTTTCAGATATTTTTCACGCATAACCCATACGTGTTGAGAAACCTCCACATGTGGAAAAGTGTGCATTTGACAGAAGAAAGGTTGCTAAGTGCCTCAGTCTGAAATTCTTTGAGCTCATCTTTAACTTTCTGGTACTGATCCATAGAAATGTATTTCACATTACAATTTTCTGTTCCAAAATAGTAGGCTTTGCACTCCATCCTGTACCGGCACATGAGCTATGCAGTGAACAATTGTCACCACAGTTGTCTTCTAAAAAGACACCTTGATGTTTTTGTAAAATCTTGCATTTCTTTGAAGACAACTCTACCTGTCTGGGACAGACATCTGCAGTGTTATTGAGATGCTCTGCAACCCATCCCTTTCCTCCTCTACCACACAGTTGAATATAGTCATGAATTTCACAGGGTGTACCAAACATATTGACAGAGTGAACACCCCTTACATCGACCCTAGTCCAAAAGCAATGGTGCAGTAACTTTCCTTCACCTTCACAATGCCTGCCTGAATGTCATTTTCAGTATTTGTGTGCAGAATAGAGAGTATGATAATAATTCACTGCAGTCCTTCCTAGACTGAAAAAATAATATCACGTTCTGTTATTTTCACAAGAGGGGTACAGAGCTTCATAACAATGCGCAGCTCTGTAATCATACCGTAGAACTTTCTGAATGCTTGTTTGTCCAGATGAGTGACTCCTAAAGTAGAGGAGAAAATGTGCTGTATTGAGGTATTTCTAAGTATATGAGGGATGCTTTCAAACAGTGACTTCTTTAATCGCAACTATTGAGATAGCAAAATTTTCAAAAGGGCAAATAACAATTTTAAACACATTTTTGAGGCCATATAGACCTAATGAAAATACTTTGCACTGTTTGGAACATACTGTTTGAAAGTACTGAAATAAAATAATATTGGCAACTTATAAAGCGCAATCTGCCGAGGCCTCAAAGCACTATACAATAAAAAATATACTGGACTAATGTAATGAAAACCATATGGATGATGTATTTTGTTTCCTTCAATTGCATCACATGTGCCTTTGAATGGGACAAAATTTACATAAGCATATAGGACTGTGTCCTTAGTTCTATGTAAACATTTATATGGAGGGATAAAGGGCATACAGTATAGGGTGTCTTTATATACATGATACAACATACAGAAAAGAATAATCTTACTTTATTTGAAGGTTCACTTTTCAAAATTTTCTTTACCTTGTCGATTTAATTTGTAAAAATGAATGCTAAATTAGTAAACACTAGAATTGTGAATCCCATATTTTGTTTTAACGACAACATGCTTGAAAATTGTCATTCAGTGTTACTATATTTATGAAATGTGTGGTATAGAATGCAAAATATGTATTCTGCACAAGTTCAATCAAACATTCAGGGCTGTACACAAGTCTTATGTACACTGCAAGGTAAGGTTAGGTTAAATGCGTCCTACAGCCCAGTGCTAAGTAGGACGTTCAACTGCATCCGATTGTGGAGTTTATGTAAACGTAAGAGTAATGAGGGTTACCCTTTGCCACAACTGCCTCTTGGGAACCCTAGGGCAAGGTGTTCCCATATATTTGCCTATTCTTTTTCGGCGGTGTTGCCCCGGGCGTATGCCTTCAGGCGTGTTGTTGCCGTCGGGCGTGTTGTGGTCTTCGGGCGCGTCGTTGCCTTCGGGTGTGTTGTGGCCTTCGGGCGTGGTGTTCTTGGTTTTGGGGGTTTGGTGTGGGGCGGTGGTTGTTGTTTGTGACAAACCTTTTTGTCCCGTGTTTTGTGTGTGAATAGTTGATGGTTAGCGTTTGTGTTTTCGTCCGGCTGGGTTGAATTAGGTCTATTTGTTTACACGTGCCTGTTTCTATGTACGTTTTAAAAAGAAAAAAAGAGGTGTGTCAGCCCAGTTTCCAACCAATTGATTCAAGTCGGCTCAGCCACTTGTGGCTCACTAGCTTGCTTTCCCTAATACTTTATTACGTATGTGGAGCATTTCACACATCGGCAGTAGAAAATTTCAAAGTTTTGCCAGAAATATGGATATCTTTTACTTACGCTGTCGATGTGATTTCATTTTTTTTTTTTTTTTTGAAAAAAGTGTGCGAACACATGCGTAAATACTGTATACAGTAGTTTTCTAACAGTTTGGTAGGTCTGGGTCATGCAAACTCTGCAATAAAATTCTTGATGCACTCACTTTAAAAGTCCGATTACATCATAATATAACAGGTATTCAGTGAGCACTGATGCAGTAGCATGAGTAAATACTGTTCCGCACTTCTGTACATTTCATTTCCAGCAAGGAAAACGATTAACATAAATACAAAGATTTCTTGAAATATTCCCGTGAATGAACTACTGCTACAATTTAAGGATCATAAGTTCATCCACCAAAGGTCTTAAAAGAGCTACTGGTATGAATACATGCACCAGCACCAAGTCCCTCATATTATCAAAACAACAAATATGAGGCAAAGTTTTAAATTTACGTAACATTAACTTGCAATTTCTTTCTATCTTACCGCATAGATCATCTCCAAAGGGTTGTTGCACTTTGAATGCAATACCTGTAAATGGCTGGTACCAGTCAGTGCAATCGAGACTTGCTACAGCTAGATTCAAAGTTTCAGATTCATTTTCTGATCTGAAGATCCTCCTGCACTGTCATCGCGTCAGTCTCCGCGGGTGGTGTTTAGGATGATGATGGGGTGACTGTCTCAAGGTTCCGGGACCTTCCTCACACTATTTGAAGGCGGCGAGAAAATCCTTTTCTACCTCTTGTGCAGCCTCCTCTATTTCTTGAGTCGAATACTCTGGGCATGGCTGCGAGGGTTCACCTGCCGGCTCCAAATCTGCACTAGCACGATGTGGGGCAGGCACCAGAGACGTCCCCCCATCCCCGCATCTCGTTGGGACACGTGTTGTCATGCCCCAACTGCACGCACATGCCACGTTTGTTGGGGCACAACATGGCCTCGTGCGCCTCCAAAGTACCTTATGTGGGCCTTCGAACCCCCTATGAAGAGGACGGAGCGGATGTCCCTATCGAGTTTCATATGGCATATGGAAGTGCCTCTTTTCGTTGAAAACACCTTTCATTTCACCTTCATAGGTAACCCAACGGGAATCAAATACAGTCCCGTACTGCCTTAGAACCCTCGCCAGGCCCTGTTCCACCTCAAAATTCATATAGATCAGTGTCACCACCACAGAGCGATCATATGAGGTGACAGAGAGACCTTCCACTCCTTTAAGGGAGGAAACCACCTTAACGCGGGCAGCATGATTCCTAATGTGGGAGTATCGTTCTCTCTCGACTCAAACTGTAATTAAACGATGGTGCTATCCCGACCTCCCGGCACAGCAGAGAATGGTTGTGGTACTAAGCCATGCAAACAAGGAAGAAAGACCTCAAAACTAAACAAAGTACAGGGGGCAAGTAAGAAACCAACACAAATTGCCCAGGAAAACCAGCCGTGGTCGGAGAAAACCCGACCAAGCCTTCGCAAACACGAGACAACACAACCATGTTATAAACGATTGCAAACACCACAATGGAGTAAAAAGTAGCATAATATTGTATGCCAATAAAGCACAAAATTCAGCACGTAGAAACGGCAAGGGTGAAACGAAAACACGCCCGCTCTCGACGAAGACCAGTCACAGTGCTTTCAACAGTAAGGTCACTATGCTGGAGTTGTATATTTCTCTATGATCTCCAACCAATCAAACCCCCATGACTTATTGTGGCAGCCCGACGTGGCTTCCAAATCTACAGGTCGAACTTGTTTCAATTACAGTCGTGCTTGCGTGGGTCCCTAGTCATGTGGGCATACGAGGAAATGGAAAGAGTCAATGCACTAGCTAAAGAAGCCCTACATATGGATATAACCAACGTCTACTTACCTTACACTGTCTACCGCCCTAAGATGAATGACTTCATAAAATCAAAACGGCAAGCACTGTACAATTCCTTTCCCGGTAAAAAATTCTACCGATTAAAACCTTAGGTTGGAACTGGGGGAACTGGAGTACCCTAAAATAAAAAAGTTACTGTTCAGCAGATGATGAGTTGGTTGAAATGTTACTATGTAATAGAATCAAAGCTAATTTTAGCTTTGCCATAGTCTCGACATGAGTGCAAGTACACTAAAATTATGGGATTGATGGCATTATCATGAATAAGGCCCAGTCTGTCACAGTTACTAAAATTTCGACACAGGGATCGCGGAGACGGGGGGGGGGGTAGGGGGCTAAGGCCCCCGCACTTTTTTTTGCTGTGGGCATTTTGGGCCGCCTTAGACTGCATTTATTTTATTGGACGTATTGGACCGCTTCGATGATAAGCCCCAGCACTTCCAAAATTCGCTATTCGGTCTCTGGGACAGGAGTTCCTTCTGGAGCCTACTGTACACCTTCATATATTTTAAAATAGAGGTATATATAATTGCCATTTCCCCCTGAGACCTATAAGAATTCCACATTACAAACATCTAAAATGGTTGGGATAATAGTCTAACTTAGTTCGATGGGCTTATAACTCTCTCATTGCCATTTCATCACATTGCAAAAATTAGCAGTCCATATGTACAGTAGATGTTACTATAAACTTTTCTTCCGAAGATTTATTGTTTTTTAACTTATGGTAAGTTTACTACACTCTGCAAGAAAAAAGTAAATTTTTTAATGGCTAGAGACAATTCAGGCCAGTAGGGCAACCACCCAGCCACTTTGTGACCTTTGTCCAAAATGACAATAAATTTTGTCCCTTATTGTGGTCTGTACCCTAATACTACTTAAGCAGAAGCCCTTGAGGGCCATCTTTAAAATTCTTAGTGAATTTCTCAAGATACCATTCAATACCTCATGTACAAGAATGATGTTCAATCTGCACAGGAGGCTACAGCTACTGTAGTACCATATGTTGCTTGCTTAGAAGAATAGTTCTACGGAAAATTGATACAGCCCACTTAAAGCAGGTCTTTGATAGAGAGTGACATCACTTGTAAGAAAGATCTTTAAGTTGGTTCTTGAATTATATTCAAAACAGTAAAATTAAAGAAAACAGGTCTTCTGTACCAACAAAAACAAAACAAAAAATGCAGAGTTGATATGAACTGCTGTACATGAATTTCTCTGAATTATTTTATGAATGCAAGTTGAAATTCTCCAAACTATGTTAAGGTAATATCATACCTATATATATAATATAAAACTCCAAAAATAATGTTGTATGGTGCACACTCTGGCACAAGAGTGAATTAAGCAGTTTCAAGAATTGTTTCAAGAAATTTTGAACAATAAGTTTTCTTTGCTATTTTGTAATCAAATATTATTTTGCTATGTCACTTCATGATTTCATGGAAGCTGGTCTGATTAAAATATGTACCTAAAGGCAAAGTCATTTTACACAAACCTGAAAAATTCTGATCTGGTCCCCTTCATTGCAAAATATATAACTGGGCATGATCTCTGCCCCTGTGGCCTATACTTCAATACAGGAATTGCAAAAATGCATTTTGCATGGTGATATAGTTTAGTATTGAGAGATTCAGCTTCTATAAGCACTTCAAGTTTGCTATTCAAAAATGAAAAGGCTAAATAAAGGGATTTTTTCGAGAGGAAGAACAGCTAATTGAGCATGAAGATTTCGAGTAGTTGGAAGTAATGTTTTACAGTCTTTGCCTGGATCTGTGACTCTTCAACGATCTGCACAGGTTTGCAATTCCAGGTGAACTTTGTAATTATTTTGCTCAAAGTGTTACGTCCGAAACAAGTATGATCTGACACCATTATGTGGGCTTCTTAAGCTGTTAATACTGCAGTAAACTGTAAAACTGTGTAAATTTTATTTCAACAGGAATGTTAATTTACCTTCTAGACACGAAATATGGCAGAAGTTTTGAACTAGGTCAAATTGTTGACATCTTGTCACGTCCGAAACAAAATTAGTACTGCGTGAAAAATTCAAGACTTTGAGAGCTATTCCAAATTTTGGTGTTCCGTTTTATGGAGGACTCCTTCATTATTACAAAGTAAGGAAGCAATCAATATAAACTGATTCCTGCGGTTTTAATGAAAACTTTCTGACGCAGAATATCTAAAATCAAGACAATTAAGCATATTTTTGCTTTAAATTTTTTCTCGTCACTATCATGATTGAATAAGGTCACTGCAGTTTTTGCCAAACTGTCTACTATTACATCAGTGAATGCAAAGATGTTTCTGATTAGCTTTTAGCAAAGTAGGCTAGCCTCAGTTAGTTAAGGTCTTGGCGCTAGGAATTGGTATCTAGTGGAAAACCTGTACCTATGAGGGAAAAATAATTTAAGCCATGAACTTTTCTGTTTCTTAAAATTTATTGTTTGTAATTCCAAAAACACTGCTTTTGAGATGACAGTTGAACCAAATTGGAAAGAATTGGTATAAGTTAAAAAAAAACAGTGCCATACTTTAGTCACTGTAATACCGGGTACCCGTGCATACACTAGTACTGACATGACAGATGTCTTAACATGAATACAGGCTTTGCCCTTGAACATAACTTGCAACAGATTTGAGTCTATTGAAAAAAGCTCTTGGTTTGTATTGTGTTAAGAGTTTAGGGTTCATGCGCATTCAAAATTCCATGGCATTCAAGGGCCTTCACTGATATTTCTAGGACCTTTAACAGTCCGATGCCAAATTTCCATCTTTTTCCCTCTAAATATAGTCCATTTTCCAGGACTTTTCAGGCCTGAAAATTCTAAATTCAGTTTTTCCTGACTTCCCATAATTTCCAGGACCTGTACGAACACGGGAGTTATTTCCCTCTTACTGATATAATATATCCTTCTTGAGATACTGTGTTAACAAGGTTTTGACCTTTTTGTCCTGTTACAAGTTGCTTGGAAGGGAGAAACCCACTTTCCTTGCAATTCAATGGAAATTGTGGACATAACCACCTAAATATACCACACTAACCCCTAAACAGAGAAGTGCATAAGGGTTTTCAACAAGTGCTTCAAGCTGCTAAAGATCTTATCATTTTTTGTAGTGCATCTAGCACCTGCCCATGACCTTTCTGAAGCCAAAGGAGTGTGGTTTGCTATGATTCTCAAATTGCCCATACATGTGCTTCAAAAGGGTGGCCTTCACATCTTGCACGAAGGTGATGGTTTTTACGTCAATATTTGGTGTAAAGCTTTTGCTTACCTCTGATTCAAGATCGGTTAATGATATGTAATGTCACATGAGGCTTAAAAATGAGGCTTATCGATAAAAACAATATATCCCAACGATTAAAAAAAAATGATATTTTTTCAAATATTCCCCCACCCCCTTCCCAAAAAATAGAAAATGGAACCTATGTCACTTTTGGGTACATTTAAGTGGAGACTTTTAAAGCATGAAGAAATACTTCAATTGCCATGATGATTGGCATGCTCCTTTGTGATAGTATGCAGCGGTGATATCCAAGCCGTGCTGTGTGTTCTTCTCCAAAAACTACTATTGTTTTTACTTGCCTCACGTACAAGAAGTACCTATAAGCATGAATAAGTAAATGAACAAGTCCAAAACAAATGGGATCAGCAACTTACCTTTTAAAGTGTTGATAATCGTACGTTGAAGATGCCTGTCTACACACGAAAACATCTGGTCGACGTCTTCATGCGTATGACCCACTGGGAGAAAGTGCACATACACCTAAAAGAAACAATGAAATATAAAAATCCATTTTAAATAGTTATTATGCTCAAGATCATGCATGCAGTGGTTATGTTGATAATAGACACTTCGGACTAATCGCTATACGATGGCAAAATTTTGCAATTAAACGCAAAGTAATATCGCAAATTGGTCACATCCCTAACTATATCTGGCGTTTTGGGAACAGTGTATTCCCCTTCACAACTTCACAAGATGTGCCAAAAGAGTTTCCACTAGCTCCATAATTTTGGAATTTTGCCACCTAAATATTTCTTTTGGTAGGGATTTCACACATCTTGGTAGGGAATTTCCCTACTTATAATAATATAAAGTCTCCAAACCTTTGACCTGTAGAAAAGATCTAGTGGGGTAGCAACTCCATATTGATTTTACAGTGCATCAACACTTTATTTACCAAACCCAGGTTCTTACCTCTTCAGATATATCTTTTTTCCACAAGGACAGCAGCATGTGACAAAACATATGTTTTTATTCTCCCAGAAACAGTTGTCCATTTGCAGAAATAGCACTTTGCCCAAGTAACCGGAGGCAGACGCCAAAGCTTCAGTCAAGCAGTGAATTGTTAGGTTACAATCTTGAGGAACATTTGATTTAGGTCATGAAACACAAATGGCAGCTTTCCCTTTGGGGTTCCTGTATGCATAAGGACACCTGGTTGGCATAAAATATGGAATGTTTTTTTTATAAGATACCTGTTTGGTCATGAATTGCATAAACTGATCTGTAATTAAGAAAGTAGCAAGCATGAGAGATAAAAAAGAAAGCTTACGTGAAAGTGGGACTGCAATTTTTTTTATAATTGTTGATAACTGTACTAGGTTATGTCATCAAAATACAAAACATGTTTGGTAGATATGTTAGAAAACTGGTTCTAATTTTTTTGTCAGTAACATAAGACAAAGCAGGATTAGGTCCTGAAAATAAATTGGCTTAAATTTTACTGTAGATTTGTTCATATACCATTAGACACCATTTTGTCCTGTTTTTGATATCCTCATTAACCAACATTAAATTTGCATATTTAAAAATTTCTCGGTCGGCCACTTATTGCAAAATGGTAGCAAAGGTAGACTACAAACATGCGAGTATCGGTGCATAAATATGATGTGGTGCCTGTTTTGGTGTCCTCGTAACAAGCATTAACATTTTGTTCCCAACCAACACAGAATGCAAAATGGAAGGCAAACATGCATAATGTGGAAACAAAGACCAACATATAACCAAATTACAGCACGAAAAATGAATCATGAAATTACAAGTCACAGTCACATTTAACCCCAATCAATGCTGGGACTGCTATGTTTGTGTCCCAGAATCGTATCCTTACACTAATACATTATTTATCTTTAGGGGGATGAAGGGAGAGGTGGCAGCATGGTATTGCACAGGTTACAATATGCCCTTTAAATTGAAGCCTGTACTGTCTGTGAGCACATGCATATTTTATACAGAAAGAAAACACCTGTTCAAGAAAATGTGTTTTAGGTATATGCAGACTACTAAAATGATACTTGTCCATGATGCAACAAAGGCTTAAAGAAAATGCCGATTCAAAACAAAAGGGACCATTCATGAAACTGTATTAATTTTAACCCCTAGACACACTTCTTCTTAAACTCTATTTAAATGTTTTTCTGATGTTTTTGTATTTTTCTTACCTGTTAAATGAACTTGGAGTTTAGGTAGACTGGCACAGTCTTTGCATTTAACAATAAGATGGGGGATATCTGTTTTGGACTGGTCCATTCCATCTATTATTACACTAGTCGTTTCCCCAGGATCCCTCCTGGTCTTTTCCCGTGCATTGTGGTACGCTCTTCTTTCAGCCCTGTTCACAATTAAAAATAAAAAATGAATACCCAAAAAAAAAGTTTAAAAAAAATTAATGAAATATTTCATTGCAATTTGTAACCATTTGCATGAAACAGCAAAAAGGCTACCTCATCTATATTTCTCCAAAACGTTGAAAAAGTCACGTTTCTCACTGAACCTATATGATTGTGCCTCAGATGTTTATTTTTGTATTTCACCACGTACTGTAACAAAGTGTTAACCCCAATCATGTGACCAAGCTATACAGTGTTAATGCTCTGACATCTATCATGGGGACTCGAGTTTGCCCACTCTTAAGGGCGGGAGGGGACCACTCTTGGCATTTTGCAAGTATTTGTATCTAACAAGTTTTTACTTGAAAAATGAAACCCTTCCTTCTACCATTTCCTACTCATAAACTGAAGTGGTTAAAAGCAAACCTCAAAACACACCTGACAGAAATATTGTGCAGATTTCTCTGATGGCAAATGTCATTATAATTTTACTTAAATACCACGAATACTCTGTTCTGGACGAGCAGATTATTCAGTTTATTAAACTTCTTCTACGAAGAATCGTACTCACTGATTAGCTGCTTGCGTTTATGAATGAAGCGGCTTCTTTAAAGGTTTTGGGCTTCCCCGCTTCTAACTTAATTACTAAGGGAGGGTGTCATGTTATTGCCAATTGAAGTACACCCATTCCCTGAGCGCTTTTAACGATACACGCCGAGCGAGCCGATCAGCCAGCTAAAGGCCTGTATGCATATAACAAACTATTTGCAGGACCAAGAAACAAATTTTGTGTAACTACATTAATGTATATTACACTGTGCAATGTAGCTAGTATCTAGCGGGATCGTCTATGTGCTGCGAACGTACGTACGCCTACGTACACAGTACAGGCTTAAACATAAAATGACCGGTGAAAACTACGATGTCTAGATTTGATCGTAGCCTATTATTATTAACGTTACATTTTGAACTGTTAACTTAGGTGGCGAGGCCCTAGGCCTAGTTTTCGTTGTGGCTAAAAGCCACAATTTTTTTTTTTTTTTTTTTTTTTTTTTTTTTGAGGGGGGGGGGGGGATTAGAAATGAAACAAATGGGCAGATTGGGCAAGTACCAAAATTATATATATAGAAGTCGGTCCTGCAGCTGTCTGCATAGGGGGCCCGTGGGCTACTTTCGCCGTGGATACTGTATTCTGGCCTAGCCTATACTTTTTGAACAATCGTTGCTTTGAAATACTGAAACTTCATCTAGCTACTCGTGTGTGATGTAACGATCTATATCAACCCTCCGATGGAAGCAATTCTCTAAAAATTGCTTCTCACCAAATGTTTTGTTACTTAAGAGGATAAAAAGTTAATGGAGTCAGCTTCAAAGCTGTATTGTATTAACGCTAACTCAGTATTTGCGAACGATTGAGAATTACTATACTAATACGGATACACACATATATGCACAGTGTAGGTCTGTTACCGATATCTACACGTTACTACACGGGTTGGTTATGCATACGTAAATGCGAGTAATCGCAAAAAGATCGAAAATTGACAGCCCTAGAACGACAAATCCGGACAACCTGTATTTAGTATATGGGATAAACAGTATCGACATGCTTTATAATTTATTGTTTTATTTCATTCTTGCTGCACAGGCTAATGGATACCATTATAATGTCATACGTTACTACCACAACTATTCAGCTGCAAAGAGACTGAGCAAGATGTACCCAGCCCAAGATGTTTTTTAAGAGCAGGTTGTGCTCAATATATAGTACTTCATTGAGTGCAGAAGCAAATCTGTGGCTGGCGAATAGACACAATAAAGTGGGGGAGTTCAGATACCACATGTCACTGAAAGAAAAGGTAAGTGCCATATTTAGCTACTTAGATGGATCTTTGGAGAGTGAAGAATTGTTGCGATTGCAGTACTTAACAATAACAGCTTCAAACTAACGTTTTCCAATTGACAATTTTGTGCTAGTGAAAAGGTGTGGGGATCGTTAGCAGCGTTCAATGCACGCTCATTGTATACATGGTCACATGAACATGTAAGTAGCTACAAACAAACAACGCATACCTAAACATCAAAATTTAAATCGGCTTTAATGGAACCATCCTTTCAAAGTTTTAATAGTCTGTAGCAGCGTTCTTTACTGGCCGTTTCGTCCGGACGCACCGCCCGGATCAAATCTGAAGAGCTGCATTAGCGCCTAGCTTTTAATTTAACCGCCCGCACAAAAACATCAGTCGCCCGGACAAATATTCGCTTGAACTACATACAATAGTAATTAATGGTAAATATAAACAAAGATTTAAACAGATGCCGCTTAGCAGACCTATTTTGCACGGGAATTGAAACTGCACCGATATTTAACACTATGTAAAAACCAAGGAGACAATACACTCCACATGTCTGTTAAAAACTGTGGATTGGTTCTATTCACCAAAAATTGCAATGATTACACACTTTTAGCAAGTCACAACTCTCAATACATTCAGTACAGCTAGATAGAGGATCTCGAAAGTTATTTAATGGAATCTCGAAAAAAGCTTGTGGATGAATTATTAATGGCTAGGAAAATAGATATGCACATGCATCTCTGGCTCCCTAAACTGAGAAATTAGAGCCAAAAATGTATGGTCCCATTGGGCAATTGAGTAAGTACTTTCTGCATAAGTTTGTGCTAGGGAGCAGTACATTATTTCCACAAAGCAGGAGGGATCATCAAAAAATCCATGTGACCAAGAACATCAAAAATATTCACAAGGTATGTGTAAAAGACCCTCACACAGCAATTTGTAATACATTTGTGAGCTTTATGAGTAAATTTTTTCTTTACAATGTAATTTTCTGCAGCATTTCTTGGCACTTTTGCTATAGGCTAACACGTAGCACATATGTAGAGAGTGAATCACTACACGTTTATCTGCAATATCATTTGTGGAAAAGCTGTGCAATGGTGAATATTTTCCTCCATATTTTATTCTCAAGTTCCTACCAAAGTTTTACTTGTTTTAGAACATGGTTTAAAGCATGTAGCAACATATTTTACCGTGACAGGGTGATGTTTGCAGCAGGGTGAAACTTACAAAATTTCCCCATATATATTAGTGTTACGAGAAGCTGTCAACAGTTCTCACACATTTTATCAGTGTTATGTGGTGCCATTTCAAAATATTATGACTCTACAATCTTTATGTGGTTGGTTCAAACCTTTGCACTACAATCAAACCCTCTGACAAGGTAGTTAATCAATACTAAACCTTTCAGCTAGAAAGGATGTGGACGAGGGGGTGGTCAACTTAGAGTATTGTGAACTCTCAAGGATTTTTGCAGATATATATATGCACAAAACCATCTTGTTTCCACAGTATAACATAAACAGATGTAACATACATGAAACAGCTTTTGCAATGCTGATCCTCTTTGTGGCTTGCCAGTTTATTAAAACTGTGCATTGAAACGTTGGCTTTAATCACCATCGACACGAATGAACTACTTGCTCATCCACCTACATTTGTCATTTTGATGTTTATAGGATTGGAATTTCACTGCATGAATTTATGTTGTTTTCTTCCTCTTCAAGATCCAGCTATGCAGGAACATCTATGAATCATCTCGAATGGACATGCCAGGCAAGGACTGGCAGAACACTGTTGCTGCAATTCTTAGTCCAGTAAGTCCAAGAATCTAATTGGATGACATGACAAAAATAGAAAGAAAAAAACGTGTTCAGAATGTACACTAATGGAGGGGGTTATCTAACTAACTAAACTAAACTTAAACTAAACTAAGCTAACTAAACCTAACCAGTTGTCCATGGAATCTGTGTGCTAATTGAGAAAACTAAGAGAACAACTTTGCCATCACTGCTTGATGGCAAAGTTTGAACAAAAATCAGAGCCCCTAACTAATGTAGCAAAATTGGGGGCCTATGAAATATGGGGCAAGTTATCCTTGCTAAATTTTTAGCCTTAACATTTATAGCCCTTTTATCTCCCAATCATGCTGGTGATTCCCAAAACTACTTATTTTCTCTCCACTGACCAGAAGACCCAATCGCACATGCATATTTTAGTCAGGGTTAGCTTTACTTGCTGTTAACATGGGTCATGGGAAGTAGTTTTCCCCTTTATGGTACAGACAAGATCTTTGGGCACATGGGCCATGTAGGAAGGTGGTGGGTAAGGATCAGAAGAAGAAAAAAGAAAAACAAGGATCAGAAGAATGTAAACCTAGTTGTTTTCACATTTGCCGCAGGAAATAAGTCAGTGTTAGTTGTGGACAAATCTATGAGTATTATAAGAGTGGGTTCTTGCTTGAAAGGCAACATTCAGCTCTTCAAGGAATACTTCTGTTGCACATTGACTTAAGGTTTGCCTATAGATGAAACTTGCAAATTAAGTGAAAGTTACACCATTAAACATTGCATTGCTTTTTCAAAAATCTTGAGTGTGTGTGTTGATAGTAAGGTTTTATTTCATCTATGGATTCCATGCTTTTATTGTTTTTCAGGAAGGATCAAAAGGTGTGATCAACTTTATTATTAAGCTTGCTACGCTTGAAAATGACACATACCAAGTGCTTCATGAGGTCCTCCGTTGAAATTCAAATGGCCAGCTGAAAGGGCAGAAATTAACTTTGACATAACAACTGGTCCTGACTTGAAGCCATATGCACTTCGGTCCATTCCAGAATTGCCGACTAGTGCAGCACAGCAGGTGTTGGCTGAAGTGAGGGATGGGAGTATGAGTATGCCTGGGCTTCAAAAAGAGGCCAAGCTGCTGCTGAAGCTGCAGACTGAACAAAAGATGTTTCTAGATCTTTTGGGATGAGGCACAAAACAAGTACCCGACAGCATCGACAGGAGAAGTGCTAGAACATTTCTTCCGGTTCAATTTACGATCCACTCCTCTAGAACTTAAAACCTTTTGCCATCAGCTTAAGATGGAAGACGCCGCTGATACTGCAGAAGCCTTTAGAGGTGACAGAGGATCCCTAGGGTATGCTGCTCACTTCGATGTTCTAAAAATGGATTTTGAGACCCTATTGGAAGCAGTCTCAGCATTCTCTGGTGCTGCCCTTGTCATTCTGGACAAGCCACAGGTAATTTTTCAGCTTCAAGAAATAGTTTCGGACTCCTTGCTGAAAGCTGAGCAAATTAGTGTGGTGGTGTCTGCGTATTCGTGAGTGATGTGATGCTAGTCTTAAAAACACAGTACCACTGGCCAGTTGAGGCTTAAAATGTTTTAGACAAATTTCAAGATACAGATGATGGATGCTTTTAATTACTTAACAGTTGCTGTATAAATTTCTGATCTTGAAAAATGCATATCATCTTTTGTTTTCTAAGGCAAAGTATCATACAATAGACTTTTTGTGTCTAACTTCGATTTTTATCACCTTTTTATCAATTAGGAATGGACATGTGGACACTTAATTAAACATTCAACATCAAGTGGACAGCTTCTCTCTGGTTGTTTTAAGCCCTGTTAGGGAATTACCAGCAGTAGAGAAGGCCATCACAAAGAGCAGGCATTTTCCTGAATCAGTTGCAGCATTCTACATGGTGCAAGATGATGCTAAATGTAAGCGTCGAGTGTATGCTTACTGCATTTAGTTACGATAGTCACCAATCTTTAGGTTTGCAAATGGGGCAGATGACATCAACTTTTCAAAAAAAAAAGTTATTTCCTCATGTGTGGAGATTTTTGGTTGAAATTTTAGTGTTCATATGATTGCTTGTTAGCATAGCATTAATGGTCATGAAATTGAAATTTGTGATAAATAGCTGTTTTTGTGGGACCGAATTCACTGCACCTGCTGAGCATCAAGCTGTTTATTTATTGCACTAATAGCATTGTACTTGGCCGTGTGTTCAGCAGGCTTGTTTAAGCCCGTCCCTGATGTAACAGTTGGGTGCACAGGCTCCTTGTTCTCTTATAAGCATCTACACACACTGTCTTTGTTTAGATGATCTCTATAATCAGCGTAGGTCAGCTTCAAGTGCAATGTGGAGATGTATCTTTATTCAAACTTTTCATTTTTTTATCTAGCTGACACTGCTTTTTGAGTGCATTGAAACGGCACATACAAAACAAAAACTGAAACCGGATCGGGCAAAAACATAAACGCAAAACCATTTACAGACTGCTAAATTAAACAGAAAATTATGTTCATTACCTTAAAAAGCAATATATACAGATACTTGCAAAACTATGGACAGAAAATTATGTCCACTACAGTAACAAAGCTATACACACAGATATTTACATACTATTTACAACTATTTACAAGCACCTTACAGACCCACCCTGTTACAAATGTGTGTTTTTTAAGTGCATTGAAACGGCACGTACAAAACAAAAACTCAAACCGGATCGGGCAAAAACATAAACGCAAACTATTTACACAGACTGCTAAATCAAAGAGAAAATTACGTTCATTACAGTAATAAAGCTATATATACAGATATTTACAAACTATTTACAACAACATAAGCACCTTACAGACCCACCCAATAACAAATTGACCACCACACGGTTCCCCCTCACCAAAACCAGTGGACCCCATCGCCTACCGAACACCGACCTTGGCAAACGAACGAAGTCGGACTCAACCCTCCGCCTTCACCGACGCCAGGACGACGTCCGCAGGCTTCCCCATCCCCCTAAAAACAACGTTACATCGGTCTCTCCATAAGGCTAGCTTTATGGAGGCCGAAACAAAGGTAAGTATGCCCTGAGTACTTGTATTGCTTGGCGGGGGTGAAAGACCATACAAGGCATAGTCCTGGCCGACCGCCCATGTGTTGCCCAACGTCAAGCGATCAGTCAGGACTTGGAACCATTCCCAAAAGAGGGCCGCAAATTCACAGTGCCAAAGCACATGTGACACACTTTCCCACTTTGTGCATCCAGTGTGTGGGCAAATGCCATCTCCAGACGCCACCGAAGACGCTTGAGATTAGTTACAAACGCATCATGTGCGATTCGCGACAACAGGTCTCGCCTGCGGTAATCTAATGATCTGCTGTGGATTACACGCCACACTTCCGACCCTGAAGCATAGTGCAGAGATGCCAACTCTCCCGGATCCTGCGGGAGAGTCCCGGATTTTGCATTCATCTCCCGATCTCCCGCATAACCCCCCAAAACTCCCGGATTACAGATAAAATGTAATGAAAAATATTTGCGAGTGTTTTTGCTTGTGTGTTGATGAAATAAAAGCCTTTTTTGTGTTGTCTCCACTTTATTTCGCACGTTCGTTATAACATATTAGTTGCGATTTCTAGGATACTGTTCATTTTGATGTCATAATTATGTTTTGATTTCTATGTGTGAACTGCCGTTGTACGTAACCGCCAGTTTCGAGCGATCACATGGCATGTACAACGTTCCACTCACACCGTATCGTACACTATGTATCGTAGACGTACAGCATACTGCACACCGTAACAGAAGTAGGTGGTTATCTTATGAGCACCAAAATGGCGCCGTTTACCCAAGTGCGATCTAGAGGTATCTTTCCGACAGTAAC
This sequence comes from Holothuria scabra, assembly GCA_037179385.1. Lineage (NCBI taxonomy): Eukaryota > Metazoa > Echinodermata > Holothuroidea > Aspidochirotida > Holothuriidae > Holothuria > Holothuria scabra. Next base: position 40,939,082 of record CM074183.1, read on the forward strand.
TTGAAGGGTGTCCCAACCTCAACGGCATGGTTTATGAATGAACCTACGTAGTATTCCTAGGTACACGACTTCCTAATAAGGCTACCATACCGTGGGTGTTGGCAGATCAATGAACGAATTTCATGCAACTAGCAATGCTGTTGGTCGTTCGTTTGTTGACAACTCTGTACGGAAGGTGGTATGGAGGCCTCGGGCATGACTGCCACGTGTCAAGATCAACGATAGAGATATAGCCTGCGCACTGAGGGTAGGGGATCGGGCATGTGACACAAAGTACTCTGAAGGCAATCTTGAGCCCGCCATTACACTTGACGTTCAGCAAATTAAGTAAGTGCGACTGTTATTTCTGTTGGTTTGGTTCGTGAACCCTACCCAGTTCTGCGGTCATTAAAATGGGATCGTCGGAGCAGCAGAGGATGGACAAAAATTTCAAAAAGTACTTTTCGAAATAAGAGTTTCCATGAAGAATGGCCTTCCATTAGGAAATCTTCAAAAAGTGAAAATCATGTATCGGTGAAAAGTCACGGAATAAACGACACCCCCTCCCATTTGACCCTACCTCCAGGACGGCAAATTCTCCCTGATTTCCATTCCTCAATGTTGGCATCTCTGATAGTGGTTGGACTGGACCTGGCCAACCAATTCTTCAAAAACAGCCCGGTATAGGTCCCTTGCACTTAACCGCGAAACGTCCCCAACTCTAGACATAATTAGGAGCGTTTCTCTCATTTGACTGTATGCTTCCGAGGGAAAGAACCGACGGAAAGATAATCCTCCCCAATAACGGACAAAACAGGCAAAAGGCATTCTGCTGTCTACAGCACTATGAACACACTTGGTCAAGAGGGAACGGAGTTTGGAAGGGAAATGCACAAGGCCCAACCCACCACGCCTAACATCCTGATATACCACCCCTCTTCTTACCAGCTCCGTCTTCCCTGACCATAAAAACCTAAACACAGCCCTCTCGAGACGCAACAGGATACCCTTTGGAGCAACCAGAACAGTGCCTGGATACCACAAAAGGGGATAAATAAAACGATAGATAACTGTCACCTTTCCCAACAGGCTAATGTGGCGCTCGCCGAAGTCCTTCAACCTAGCCTCCACCAGGTCCACTTTCTCATTCCAGGTAAGTAACTCGGTTCGCCCATCACCAAACCATACGCCGTTGATCTTTATGGCGTCGTCTACCCATGATGCAGCGAAGGGCAGTCCTCTTGACCGCCACTTACCTAGGCGAAGTCCTTTGGTCTTATTAGGATTCAGTCTGGCACCTGTGGTTCTTTGAAACTTAGACAACGTGCCAGTCAGTGCCTTGAAAGAAGCTAGGTCCGAGACTACGCATGTGACGTCATCAGCATACTGAAGGCACTTAACTTCAACACCACCAGGTATGTGAAATGGTTGAAACAAAGGCTCGACTTGAAAGGCTCTTGCAAGGGATTCACTAAATAATACGTAGAGTAGAGGTGATAGGGGGCACCCCTGCCGTACACCACGTTGGACACTGAAGGGGTCTGACGGTAGGCCATTAACGATAACCCGACTGTTAACACTATTATACAACAAGGAGGTCCATTTAACAAAAACTGGATTCAAACAAAACTTCTTTAAAATTTTAAAGAGAAATCCATGATCAACCATGTCGAAGGCCTTCTCTTGATCGAGAGAGACAAGCGCACATGGAAGATCACGGTCCATCACGTATTCAACCAAGTCCCGCACCAACCAGAGGTTCTGCTGAATACTGTGTCCCCGCACCGCACATGTCTGAAAGGACCCTGCAAGATCTGGAATAACTGTGCCTAGCCTGTTGCAAAGTGCTTTCGCCAGAATCTTGTAGTCTACATTTAACAGGGTGATTGGCCGCTTGTTTTTCGGTTCGAGGGGGTCTCCTGACTTAGGCAACAAAGTTATCACGCCTGTGCGCTGCGAGTGGCTCAATGAGCCAGCAAGGAAAGCAGAGACGAATACATCACGGAGATCATGTGCAACGGTACCCCAGAATCGTTTTTTAGAATTCCACTGGAATACCGTCGGACCCAGGTGCCTTTCCGGCTTTCATCTATGCCACTGCCCTCCAGAGCTCGTCAATAGTCAAAGGGGAGCCAAGTCCATCATTCTGATCTTTAGGGGGGGGGGGGGTATCAATATTATCTAATAGGGACTTTTGAAGGTCTTCATCGACATCTGCCTGGGTATACAGCTGCTCTTAAAAGTTTTTAAATACTCCTACAATGTCGAGAGGGTCCTTATGTATCACACCATGGGCGTCACGGACTGCTTTTATACGGGGATCGATGGCATACCTTGTGACGTCTCGGTAGAACTTAATGGTTGGTTTTTCCCCGGCCTCCACGCAACGAACCCGGGCCCCATGTAGTTTTCCATCAAGATACTGTTGAATTGCGTGAAGTGCCGAGGTGACTCCCCTTTCCTCTCCCTAGAGCAAAGCGAAAGGAACTCCTCCCTTCTTCGACGAGCTCTTGCTACACAGTATTCAACTGTAAACTGTTTGATACGGGTCATTACGTCATCCCACCACTCTAAACCCGTTGAAAAGGCCGGCCTCAAAGTTCGCCACTCTTCGTACCCTTTGCTATATTCAGCCTCCGTTAAAATGTCTGTGTTCATTTTCCAGAAACACCTCCCTACTGGCCATGACTCTGGGGGTGGAATGAGACAGTAACTGCATCGTGGTCCGAAATTGGACATGCCACAACTTCACAGTCAATTGGTGACAGTGCAGGTGGAGCGTACACCCGGTCCAACCTTGAGACGTCCGTGCCATCAGGGCGGTGCCAAGTGAACATGGACAAGCCAGGATGCTGTACTCTCCAAACGTCAACCATGTCATGATTCTTTGTGAACATGTCCAATTCCACCATACCGACACTACAGCTTGAAGATGTGAAGTCTCCAGATAGGATACAAGGGGCACTGCCAGGAACGAAGGATGGCAGGGTAGCAAAAAAGTCCCTTCTGTCTGTAGGTTGGTTGGGTGCATAAACGTTACACAGGAAGAAGTTCCCGCAAGGATGTTTAATGGTGATGCATACTAACCGGCCCTCATGATCACGATCAACTTTTCCGACCAGAGAAGTCCATCTTGGTGAAACTAACATGACAGATCCACATGAGAACGCAGAACCAAAGGAAGAGTGCAAACCCCCACCCCATTCGTAGGACCAGGAGTAGACATCGTCTTCATTAATAATGTGAGTCTCTTGGAGGAAAACGAAGTCCACACCTAATGATTTACAAAATTGGAAAATTCTGGACCGCTTCCGACTGTCCCTCATGGCATTAACGTTCAGGGTCATGAGGGACGGGACCATTCATGGAGGAATGTGGAGTGTGAAATTACAAAACCGTCTCTGACCTGGCCTTTTGATTACAGGGATCTGGTGCTGGTGGCACAGGAAAAACTCCCCGCTCCGACACCTCCCCTGAGGCCGACCTTTTCAACTAGACTCTGGTTCAACGGCCTCACACAAATCAAACCAGCCCTCCCCAGATGGTGGGTCCTTCGGTGGAGGCTCTGAGGCAGGTCCTCCCACATCTGACATGGCAGTGTCAGACTCAGAGTCTGAAGACAGTCGAAGGTCACTCCCTACTGTTGAGATGCCAGCCTCCGCAGGAGCTGGTGGGGAGTGTGCCTCAGGTACTGATGAGGAGGGTTGAGAAGGGCCTACTTCAGGGTTCCCACAGACCACCTCACATCCCTTAGAAGCTAGAAATTCTTGTTTCATCTGATGTGCCACCTCATCAGGTGAAGGGGACCTGAGTTCCTCTGCCATTGCTTCTGGGTCTGAAGGCGAGGGTTCACTTGCGGGCTCCACATCTGCACTTGCACGCGCAGAGTACGATGTGGGGCAGGCACCAGAGACATGTCCCTCCTCCCCACACAGGTTACACCGCACCTGATTGGGACATGTTGCCCTGTCATGCCCCAACTGCAGGCATCTGCCACAACGTTTGTTTGGGCATGACTTGGCCTCATGCCCCTCCTCTCTACACTAGAAACAGGTGCGGGGCTGGCCAAAATACCTGATGTGGGCCTTAGAACCCCCTATGAACAGGACGGAGGGGATGTCTTGTTTCAGCTCCATACGTAACTGGCTAATTCATTCTCACTGTATTTCACCCAACGCCAGTCTGAGACAGTCCCGTACTGTCCTAAAACCCTCGCCACCAGGCCCTGATCTACCTCAAAATTGAGGTACAACACCGTCACCACCATATGGGGTGACAGTGAGACCCTCTACACTCTTAAGGGAGGAAACCCCCTTCAATCGGGCAGCATCAGTCCGGAACTTTAAATCATACGTATTCCGGGACGTAAGGGCCTGTAAGCATCTCTATATCCTTCACATCTACCTTATTGTTCTTCAACACAGAAAAAAACATGCTGGGGTGCAACATTCCCCCTCGACTCAAACTGTAACTTAACGATTCTGCTATCCCGACCTCCGGGCATAGCAGCAAAGGTTTGTGGCACAAGGCCACGCAGCAACTAGGGAGAAAACTTCAGCACTGTAGGTCAAATCCAGGCAGGGAATATAGAAAGGGAACCCCACACTAAACAACTATAGACCAGACGTGTTTAAAAACGAGCACGAACACGACCAAACCCCGTCCCCAAGCGAGAGAACACAATCCAGCACTTTAATATGACAGTAGTATAGTATAAAAAGCACAGCGCAGCAGCACAATACAAAAGTTCAGCACGATCAGCGAGAGCGTGTTCTTTTCAGTGCATTGAAACGGCACATGCAAACAAAAAAACCAGACCAGGCGGAAACATAAATGCAAACTATTTAGTACCAACGAAATAAAGTACCAACGAAATGATAGGCCCCCCAGTAACGCACAAAGAAAGTAAACGGCGAGTGGCTCTCAACGGCACTAAAAACACATCTGGTCAGGAGAAAACGGAGCTTCGAGGGAAGGTGCACCAGACCCAAACCCCCGTACCTACATTCCTGGTACACCATCTTTCTTTTGACCAGCTCCGTTTTCCCTGACTATAGAAACCCAAAAATGGCCCTCTCAAGTCGTATCAGGACCCTCTCTGGAGCAGCCAGAACAGTGCCCGGATACCACAAAGGGGATAAATAAAACGATTGATAACTGTCACCTTTCCGAACAGGCTAATGTGGCGCGCGTCGAAGTCCTTCAACCTAGCTTCCACCAGGTCCACTTTCTCATTCCAGGTAAGTAACTCGGTTTGCCCATAACCAAACCAGATGCCGTTGATCCTTATGGCGTCATCTACCCATGATGCAGCGAAGGGCAGTCTTCTTGACCGCCACTTACCTAGGCGAAGTCCTTTGGTCTTACTGGGATTCAGTCTGGCACCTGTGGCTCTTTGAAACTTAGACAACGTGCCAGTAAGGGCCTTGAAGGAAGCTAGGTCGGAGACTACGCATGTGACGTCATCAGCATACTGAAGGCACTTAACTTCAACACCACCGGGAATGTGAAAAGGTTGAAACAAAGGCTCTACTTGAAAAGCTCTTGCTAATGATTCACTAAACAATACGTATAGTAATGGTGATAGGGGGCATCCCTGCCGTACGCCACGTTGGACACTGAAGGGTCTGACGGTAGGCCATTAACGATAACCCGACTGTTTACACTATTATACAATAAGGAGGTCCATTTAACAAAACTGGATTCAAACAAAACTTCTTCAAAATTTTAAAGAGGAATCCATGATCAACCATGTCGAAGGCCTTCTCCTGATCGAGGGAGACAAGCGCACATGGAAGATCACGGTCCATCACGTATTCAACTAAGTCCCGCACCACCCAGAGGTTCTGCTGAATACTGTGTCCCCGCACCGCACAGGTCTGAAAGGACCCTACAAGATCTGGCATAACTGTGCCTAGCCTGTTGCAAAGGGCTTTCGCCAGAATCTTGTAATCTACATTTAACAAGGTGATTGGCCGTTTGTTTTTCGGTTCGAGGGGGTCTCCTGACTTAGGCAGCAAAGTTATTATGCCTGTGCGCTGCGAGTGGCTCAATGAGCCAGCGAGGAAGGCAGAGACGAACACATCACGGAGATCATGTGCTATGGTACCCCAGAAGGTGAAGGGGACCCGAGTTCCTCTGCCATTGCTTCTGGGTCTGAAGGCGAGGGTTCACTTGCGGGCTCCACATCTGCACTTGCACGCGCAGAGTACGATGTGGGGCAGGCACCAGAGACATGTCCCTCCTCCCCACACAGGTTACACCGCACCTGATTGGGACATGTTGCCCTGTCATGCCCCAACTGCAGGCATCTGCCACAACGTTTGTTTGGGCATGACTTGGCCTCATGCCCCTCCTCTCTACACTAGAAACAGGTGCGGGGCTGCACAAAATACCTGATGTGGGCCTTAGAACCCCCTATGAACAGGACGGAGGGGATGTCTTGTTTCAGCTCCATACGTAACTGTCTCTTTCCGTTGAGAATACCGGCTAATTCATTTTCACTGTATTACACCCAACGCCAGTCTGAGACAGTCCCGTACTGTCCTAAAACCCTCGCCACCAGGCCCTGATCTACCTCAAAATTGAGGTACAACACCGTCACCACCATATGGGGTGACAGTGAGACCCTCTACACTCTTAAGGGAGGAAACCCCCTTCAATCGGGCAGCATCAGTCCGGCCGGGACGTAAGGGCCTGTAAGCATCTCTATATCCTTCACATCTACCTTATTGTTCTTCAACACAGAAAAAAACATGCTGGGGTGCAACATTCCCCCTCGACTCAAACTGTAACTTAACGATTCTGCTATCCCGACCTCCGGGCATAGCAGCAAAGGTTTGTGGCACAAGGCCACGCAGCAACTAGGGAGAAAACTTCAGCACTGTAGGTCAAATCCAGGCAGGGAATATAGAAAGGGAACCCCACACTAAACAACTATAGACCAGACGTGTTTAAAAACGAGCACGAACACGACCAAACCCCGTCCCCAAGCGAGAGAACACAATCCAGCACTTTAATATGACAGTAGTATAGTATAAAAAGCACAGCGCAGCAGCACAATACAAAAGTTCAGCACGATCAGCGAGAGCGTGTTCTTTTCAGTGCATTGAAACGGCACATGCAAACAAAAAAACAAAACTCAAACCAGACCAGGCGGAAACATAAATGCAAACTATTTAGTACCAACGAAATAAAGTACCAACGAAATGATAGGCCCCCCAGTAACGCACAAAGAAAGTAAACGGCGAGTGGCTCTCAACGGCACTAAAAACACATCTGGTCAGGAGAAAACGGAGCTTCGAGGGAAGGTGCACCAGACCCAAACCCCCGTACCTACATTCCTGGTACACCATCTTTCTTTTGACCAGCTCCGTTTTCCCTGACTACAGAAACCCAAAAATGGCCCTCTCAAGTCGTATCAGGACCCTCTCTGGAGCAGCCAGAACAGTGCCCGGATACCACAAGAGAGGGTAAACAAAACGATTGATTACTGTCACCTTTCCCATAAGAGTTAGATATCTATCGCCAAAGGATGTCAACCTAGCCTCCACCAGGTCCGCTTTTTCATTCCAGGTAAGTAACTCTGGAGAACCATAACCAAACCATAGGCCATTAATTTTAATGGCGTCGTCAACCCACGATGCTGTGAAAGGAAGGGACTTCCACCGCCACTTGCCCAGACGGAGTCCCTTGGTTTTAGTGGGGTTTAGTCTGGCACCTGTCGCCCTCTGAAAGGTGGACAGCGTGTCAGAAAGGGCCCTGAATGAGGGTAGGTCGGAGACCACACAAGTCACATCATCAGCATACTGGAGGCATTTGACTTTGGCTCCACGAGGTATGTGAAAGGGTTTGAACGAAGACTCTACTTGAAAGGCTCTAGTTAGAGATTCGCTGAATAACACATAAAGTAGGGGTGACAGAGGGCACCCCTGACGTACCCCACGTCGGACCTTGAAGGGTTCCGATGGTAGACCATTAACAACAACCCGACTACATTACCATACAACAAGGTTACCCAATTAACAAAGGTTGGGCTTAACTTAAATTTCCTCAATACTTTAAAAAGAAACCCATGATCCACCATGTCCAAGGCTTTCTCCTGGTCAAGGGAGACAAGCGCACATGGCATATCATGGTCCTTCACATACGCAACCAGGTCCCGCACCAACCAGAGGTTCTGCTGGATACTGTGTCCACGCACCGCGCATGTCTGGTAAGGCCCTACAAGATCCGGCATAACAGTGCCCAGTCTGTTACAAAGGGCTTTCGCAAGGATCTTGTAGTCCACATTCAACAGGGTGATTGGTCGCTTATTTTTTGGCTCAAGTGGATCTCCAGACTTGGGTAGCAAGGTTATTATGCCAGTGCGCTGCGAGGGAGTCAATGAGCCAGCAAAAAGGCAGAGACGTATACATCACGAAGGTCATGTCCAACGGCACCCCAGAAGTGTTTGTAAAATTCCACTGGAATACCGTCTGACCCGGGTGCCTTTCCGCCTTTCATCTTTGCTACTGCCTTCCAGAGCTCGACGACAGTCAATGGAGCGCCAAGATCATCATTCTGCTCTTTAGAGGAGAACTTGTCAATATTATCTAATAGGGGTAATTGAAGACCCTCGTCGACATCTGCCTGAGTGTAAAGATTTTCATAGAAACTTCTAAATATGTCAACTATGTCGAGAGGGTCCTTCTGTACTGTACCATGGGCATCTCGCACCGCCTTTATGCGGCGGTCCATGGCGTACTGCGAGGCATCCCGGTAAAACTTGATTGTAGGCTTTTCCTCCGCCTCCACGCAATGAACACGGGCACGAATGCGGGCCCCATGTAGTTTTTTTTATCAAGGTGTTGCTGAATTGCGTGAAGAGCGGAGGAGTCCCCATTCCTCTCCCTTGAGCAGAGCAAGAGGAACTCCTCCCTTCTTCGACGAGCTCTTGCTACACAGTACTCAATAGTGAACTGCTTGATGCGGGACTTTACGTCATCCCACCATTCCAAACCCGTTGGGAAGGCTGGCTTTAATGATCGCCACCCTTCGTACCTGGCTTTTAACTGTGCAATATAATCTGTTTCTGTTAAAACATCAGTATTCATTTTCCAGAAACCCCTCCCTGTTGGCCATGACTCGGGGGGTTGAAAGGAGACAGTAACTGCATCATGATCCGAAATTGGACATGGCACAACATCACAGTTGGTTGGTGATAGTGCCGGTGGAGAGTAAACTCGGTCCAGCCTTGAGGCCTCCGTGCCATCTGGTCGGTGCCAAGTGAACACGGACAAACCCGGGTGTTGTGCTCTCCAAACGTCAACCATGTCATGATTCTTTGTGAACATGTCCAATTCCGAAATACCAACACCAGGGCCTGAAGAGGTACACGAGGACAATCTGTCGAGTCGTGTGTTGGGGACGCAGTTAAAGTCTCCAGCCAGGATACATGGGGCACTGCCAGGGACGAAAGATGGTAGGGAGGTGAAAAAGTTCCTCCTGTCGGAGGGCCGATTTGGCGCGTACACATTGCATAGCAGAAAGCTACCATTGGGATGCTTTATGGTAACGCATACCAAACGGCCCTCATGATCAGAATCAACTTTTCCAACCAGGGAGGTCCACCTTGGTGAAATTAAAATAACTGTTCCGCAAGAGGATGCTGAGCCAAGGTAGGCATGCAATCCTCCACCCCACTCAAAGGACCAGGTGTGGACATCGTCCTCATTCACTATGTGTGTCTCTTGGAGTAAAACGGAGTCCACACCTAGTGACTTACAAAACTGAAAAATTCTGGCCCGCTTCCGACTGTCCCTCATACCGTTGACGTTCAGGGTCAAGAGGGATAGGGGCACAGCCATGGAAGGGTAGGCATCTAAACATCTGTTTGGATCTTACTGACCTTATAACGAGGGGGTGGTATGGGGGCCTCAGAGACTTGGTCAGACACCTCACCCGAGGCAGATCTCTTTAATGAGGATTCCGGTATCCCTTCACCCGAATCAAACCAGCTCTCTCCCAACGGTAGCTCCCTAATGTGCTGACCTGGGGCAGACTCCCCAACATCTGACATGGCGGTGCCAGACTCCGAGTCAGAGGAGAGCTGTAGGCCCTCCTCTACTGCTGTCACTCCAGCCTCCTCGGGAGAGCTCGCGAAAACACGTCCGCTGTCGACGAAGACCAGAACTGAGCTGACACTGTGCTTTTTAAGTGCATTGAAACGGCACATACAAAACACTATAAAGTCAGTTCAGGTCTTCGTCGAGAGCGGACGTGTTTTAACGGTGCTGAATTTTGGCATTGTGCTGTACTGTGCTGCTTGTTATATTAACATATACTACTGTCGTTTTACTGTTGGATATTGGGTGTGGTTTCTCGCTTGGGGACGTGGTTTCCGTGCTCGTTTTAAAGCACGCCTGGTCTATAGTTAAGTGTTGGGTTCCCTATTTTCCCTGACTGGGTTTGAACTGCTGTGCTGTGCAGAAGTTTTCTCTCTAGTGGCTGCGTGGCCTTGTGCCACAAACCTTTGCTGCTATGCCCGGAGGTTGGGATAGCAGTATCGTTAAGTTACAGTTTGAGTCGAGGGGGAATGTTACACCCCAGCATGTGTTTTCTGTGTTGAAGAACAATAAGGTAGAGGTTAAGGATATAGAGATGCTGCAGGCCCTTGCATCCCGAAATACGTATGATTTGAAGTTCCGGACTGATGCTGCTCGATTAAAGGGGGTTTCCTCCCTGAAGGGAGTGGAGGGTCTGACTGTCACCCCATATGACCGCTCTGTGGTGGTGACAGTGTTGTACCTCAATTTTGAGGTAGATCAGAGCCTGGTGGCGAGGGTTCTAGGACAATACGGAACTGTCTCTGACTGGCGTTGGGTAAAGTATAATGAAGGTGAACTGGCCGGTATTCTCAACGGAAAGAGACATTTCCGTATGGAGCTAAAACGAGACATCCCCTCCGTCTTGTTAATAGGGGGTTCTAAGGCCCACATCAGGTATTTTGGGCAGCCCCGCACCTGTTTCCAGTGTAGGGAGGAGGGGCATGAGGCCAAGTCATGTCCAAACAAACGCTGTGGCAGTTGCTTGCAGTTGGGGCATGACAGGGCAACATGTCCCAATCAGGTGCGGTGTAACCTGTGTGGGGAGGAGGGACATGTCTCTGGTGCCTGCCCCACGTCGTACTCTGCGCGTGCAAGCGCAGATGTGGAGCCGGCAAGTGAACCCTCGTCATCAGACCCTGAACCAATGCTGGAGGAACCCAGGTCCCCTACGCCTGATGAGGTGGCACATCAGGTGGAACAAGAGGTTCCTAGCTTCTAAGAGACGTGAGGTGGTCTGTGGGAACCCTGAGGTAGGCCCTTCCCAAGCCTCCACATCAGTACCTGAGGCACAATCCGCACCAGTTCCTGGGGAGGCTGGAATACTGACAGTAGAGAATGACCTTCAACTGTCATCGGATTCGGAGTCTGACAGTGCCATGTCAGATGTGGGAGGACCTGCCTCAGAGCCTCCACCAAAGGACCCACCATCTGGGGAGGGCTGGTTTGATTTGTGTGAGGCCGTTGAACTTGAGCCCAAGTTGAAAAGGTCGGCCTCAGGGGAGGTCTCCGACCGGGGAGGGGGAGTTAGTCCTTCTGTGCCACCAGCACCAGATCCATGTAACAAAAAGGCCAGGTCAGAGACATTTCATGAATGGTCCCCTGTCCCTCATGACCCTAAATGTAAACGCCATGAGGGACAGTCGGAAGCGGTCCAGAATATTCCAATTTTGAAAGTCATTAGGTGTGGACTTCGTTTTCCTCCAAGAGACTCACATTGTTAATGAGGACGATGTCTACACCTGGTCCTACGAATGGGGTGGGGGTTTGTACGCCTCCTTTGGTTCCGCATCTTCCTGTGGATCTGTCATTTTAGTTTCTCCAAGATGGACTTCCCTGGTCGGAAAGGTTGATCATGATCATGAGGGCCGGTTGGTATGCATTACCATCAAACATCCTTGCGGGAACTTCTTCTTATGTAACATTTATGCCCCCAACCAAAAGGAATTTTGTTGCTACCCTGCCATCCTTCGTTCCTGGCTGTGCCCCTTGTATCCTATCTGGAGACTTCAACCGTGTCCCTGACACACGGTTTGATCGAATGTCCACCTTCACATCTTCAAGCTGTAGTGTGAGGCTGGATATAGCAAAGATTTTAAGGCCAGATACGAAGGGTGGCGAACTTTGAGGCCGGCCTTTTCAACAGATTTAGAGTGGTGGGATGATGTAAAGACCCGCATCAAACAGTTTACAGTGGAATATTGTGTAGCAAGAGCTCGTCGAAGAAGGGAGGAGTTCCTTTCACTTTGCTCTAGGGAGAGGAACGGGGACCACTCCGTACTTCATGCAATCCAACAGTACCTTGATGGAAAACTACACGGGGCCCGGGTTCGTGCTCGTGTGCATTGTGTGGAGGCGGAGGAGAAACCAACCATTAAGTTCTACCGGGACGTCACAAAGAATGCCATCGATCGCAGTATAAAAGCTGTCCGTGACGCCCACGGTGTGGTACATAAGTACCCTCTCGACATTGTAGAAGTGTATAAAAACTTTTATGAGCAGCTGTATACCCAGGCAGATGTCGATGAAGACCTTCAAAAGTCCCTATTAGATAATATTGACAAAACCCCCACTAAAGATCAGAATGATGAACTTGGCTCCCCTTTGACTGTTGACGAGCTCTGGAAGGCAGTGGCGAAGATGAAAGGCGGAAAGGCACCTGGGTCCGACGGTATTCCAGTAGAATTTTATAAACGCTTCTGGGGTACCGTAGCACATGATCTCCGTGATGTATTTGTCTCTGGCTTCCTTGCTGGCTCATTGAGCCACTCGCAGCGCACAGGCGTAATAACTTTGCTGCCTAAGTCAGGAGACCCCCTCGAACCGAAAAACAAACGGCCAATCACCTTGTTAAATGTAGATTACAAGATTCTGGCGAAAGCCCTTTGCAACAGGCTAGGCACAGTTATGCCAGATCTTGTAGGGTCCTTTCAGACTTGTGCGGTGCGGGGACACAGTATTCAGCAGAACCTCTGGGTGGTGCGGGACTTAGTTGAATACGTGATGGACCGTGATCTTCCATGTGCCCTTGTCTCCCTCGATCAGGAGAAGGCCTTCGACATGGTTGATCATGGATTCCTCTTTAAAATTTTGAAGAAGTTTTGTTTGAATCCAGTTTTTGTTAAATGGACCTCCTTATTGTACAATAGTGTCAATAGTCGGGTTATCGTTAATGGCCTACCGTCAGACCCCTTCAGTGTCCAACGTGGCGTACGGCAGGGGTGCCCCCTATCACCTTTACTCTACGTATTGTTTAGTGAATCAATAGCAAGAGCCTTTCAAGTAGAGCCTTTGTTTCAACCATTTCACATTCCCGGTGGTGTTGAAGTTAAGTGCCTTCAGTATGCCGATGACGTCACATGCGTAGTCTCCGACCTAGCTTCCTTCAAGGCCCTTAGTGGCACGTTGTCTAAGTTTCAAAGAGCCACAGGTGCCAGACTGAATCCCAATAAGACCAAAGGACTTCGCCTAGGTAAGTGGCGGTCAAGAAGACTGCCCTAAGCTACATCATGGGTAGACGACGCCATAAGGATAAACGGCATATGGTTTGGTTATGGGCAAACCGAGTTACTTACCTGGAATGAGAAAGTGGACCTGGTGGAAGCTAGGTTGAAGGACTTCGGCGAGCGCCACATTAGCCTGTTCGGAAAGGTGACAGTTATCAACCGTTTTTTTATCCCTTTTTGTGGTATCCAGGCACCGTTCTGGCTGCTCCAAAGGGTGTCCTGTTGCGTCTCGAGAGGGCTGTGTTTAGGTTTTTATGGTCAGGGAAGACGGAGCTCGTAAGAAGAGGGATGGTATATCAGGATGTTAGGCGTGGTGGGTTGGGCCTTGTGCATTTTCCTTCCAAACTCCGTTTTCTCCTGACCAAGTGTGTTTATAGTGCTGTAGACAGCAGAATGCCTTTTGCCTATTTTGTCCGTTATTGGGGGGGATTATCATTCCGTCGGTTCTTTCCCTCCCTGTTTAGTAACAGTGAACCCCACAGCTGGAGGCCCTCGGAAGCATACAGTCAAATGAGAGAAACGCTCCTAATTATATCTAGAGTTGGGGACGTTTCGCAGTTAAGTGCAAGAGACCTATACCAGGCTGTTTTTGAAGAATTGGTTGGCCAGGTCCAATCCAGTCACTATGCTTCAGGGTCGGAAGTGTGGCGTGTGGTCCACAGCAGATCATTAGATTACCGCAGGCGAGACCTGTTGTGGCGAATCGCACATGATGCGATTGTTACTAATCTCAAGCGTCTTCGGTGGCGTCTTGGAGATGGAATTTGCCCACGCACTGGATGCACAAAGTGGGAAAGTGTGTCACATGTGTTTTGGCAGTGTGAATTTGTGGCCCTCCTTTGGGAATGGTTCCAAGTCCTGACTGATCGCTTGACGATGGGCAACACATATTGGCGGTCGGCCGGGACTATGCTTTGTATGGTCTTTCACCCCCGCCATGCAATACAAGTATTCAGGGCACACTTACCTTTGCTTCGGCCTCCATAAAGCTGGCCTTATGGAGAGACCGATGTAACGTTGTTTTTAGGGGGATGGGGAAGCCTGCGGACGTCGTCCTGGCATCGGTGAAGGCGGAGGTGAGGCTGAGGGTTGAGTCCGACTTCGTTCGTTTGCGAAAGTCGGCGTTCGGTAGGCAATGGGGTCCACTCGTTTCGATGAGGGGGGACCGTGTGGTGGTCAATTTGTAAAAGGGTGGGTATGTAAGGGGCTTGTAAATAGTATGTAAAATTTTCTGTACATAGTTTTGTAAATATCTGTATATATAGTTTATTACTGTAATGAACATAATTTTCTGTTTGATTTAGCAGTCTGTAAATAGTTTTGCGTTTATGTTTTTGCCCGATCCGGTTTCAGTTTTTGTTTTTGTTTTGTATGTGCCGTTTCAATGCACTTAAAGCTGGCCTTATGGAGAGACCGATGTAACGTTGTTTTTAGGGGGATGGGGAAGCCTGCGGACGTCGTCCTGGCGTCGGTGAAGGCGGAGGTGAGGCTGAGGGTTGAGTCCGACTTCGTTCGTTTGCCAAGGTCGGCGTTCGGTAGGCGATGGGGTCCACTCGTTTCGGTGAGGGGGAACCGTGTGGTGGTCAACTTGTAATAGGGTGGGTCTGTAAGGTGCTTGTAAATAGTTGTAAATATCTGTATGTATAGGTTTATTACTGTAATGAACATTTTCTGTACATAGTTTGTAAATATTTGTACATATACCTTATTACTGTAATGAACACAATTTTCTGTTTGACTTAAGCAATCTGTAGATAGTTTGCGTTTATGTTTTTGCCCGATCCGGTTTCAGTTTTTGTTTTTGTTTTCAATGTGCCGTTTCAATGCACTTAAAAAGCACACTATACTATACTAGTATGTAAATATCTGTGTGTATATTTTTCTGTACATAGTTATTACTGTAATGAACATAATTTTCTGTTTGATTTAGCAGTCTGTAAATAGTTTTGCGTTTATGTTTTTGCCCGATCCGGTTTCAGTTTTTGTTTTTGTTTTGTATGTGCCGTTTCAATGCACTTAAAAAGCACATTACAAATTAACTATCACCCGCCCCGCCCGCACCGAAACAATTGGTCCCCAACGTCGGCCTCAACCCTCAGTTTGATTTCCGTCTTTACCGACGCCAGCAGGACGTCGGCTGGCCTCCCTTCACCCCTAAAAACAATATTACATTTGTCTCTCCATCAGCCAGCTTAATGGAGGCCGAAACAAAGGTGAGTATGCCACGAATACTTGCATTGCATGGTGGTGGTGGTGGCGATAGACCATGCAATGCATAGTCCTGGCTGACCGCCCAAGTGTTGCAAAACGTTAGCCGGTCAGCCAGGACTTGAAACCACTCCCAGAGGAGGGCCACAAAACCACAATGCCAAAACACATGGGGCACACTCTCCCACTTTGTACACCCAGCGCGGGGGCATATGCCATCTCCAAGACGCCACCGAAGGCGCTTGAGATTGGTTACAATGGCATCATGTGCAATCGGCCACAGCAAGTCTCGCCGGCGGTAGCCTAGTGACTTGCTGTGCACTACGGTCCACACTTCCGGCTGTAAGGCATAATCGCTTGGATGGACCCGGCCCGCCAAGTCGTCAAAAATGGCCCGGTACAGGTCCCCTGCGCTGAACTGCGAAACCTCCCCTACAGTTGACATCATACGGAGAGTATCCCTCATGTGACAATATGTCTTTGAGGGTCTCTGGCTGTGGGGCATTCTATTACTAAACAGGGACGGAAAGAACCCACGGAATGACAATCCCCCCCCCCCATGACGGACAAAGTACGCAAAGGGCATAGTGCTGTCAACAGCACTAAACACACACTTTGCCAGGAGATAACGGAGCTTTGAGCCCCCATGTCTAGTACTGTTAGGAGGTTTTTGGAGCAGATGAGTAAAAGATAGCTGAATGTGGTTCTTTGAGTTCCTCTATTTTTAAAGGTTAATTTTCTGAGCTGCACAACAGCATTGCTGTTCTTGTTGGTACCTCGCGTTAGCAAAAGTAACCAATGCAGCCAGGATGGATGTGCCTGTGTGCGTGTGTGTGACACTAGTCTGGGTACGCTGTAACTCAATAAGAGAAAGTTGGATTTAATTAAAATGTAGTGTATAAAACCGTCATTGTGTAAGAAGGTGTGCCCTATCCTTTTTGGTGGAGGTCCAAGGTCATTTGGGGTCATCAGGGGTCAAAACCTGAAAAGCTTTTAAAGATAGTTACTCAATGTAGAAAGCTTGTTTGAATTTTATACTTGGTATGGAGATGCAGTATGGTGCAACAATAAACCCTGCATATTTTAGTGGTGGCCAACAAATACATGTGAAGACTTTGTTTAAAAGTATCATTGAAGTAATACTTCATCTGGATTTTTAATGCCATTCAATTTTTCAGATGGACACAAAACTGTGTTGGTGGTCTTATCATTGCAAGAAAAGGCCATTTAGAGCCATTCAGCTGGAAGGAAGGCCACTTCCGCAACTACAAAGAGGTTGGCAAGGTTGACCTCTATTTGCATGACGGCTGTCCTGTAGATGTGGCACAAAAACCTGTTGGACTTTACCGTGAGCTGATAGCTGCCCTCAGTAGTCCGAAAGAATGGATTGGCATCCACAATCCAAAGTCAGTCAGTGGGTCATATAATCCATAGTGATAGGTCATGCTAATTTTGACAAGAGAAAACCTCCCAATTTTGCATGTAAGAGAATGTGCAGATGTGAGTGTGTTTGTGGTACCATGAAATTTTAAGTACCGGTACTTATTAAGCAGTGTATTCCACAAACAACATCCTTACAGAAAGGATTTGACTGTGTTGCTCAAATTAAGGTAGCTGACACACTGTTCTAGAAATCATTGCACATTTAAACATCATTTAGGTGGTATGACATCACCAAAATGGTATTTTTATCAGACAGTTTAATCAATTGGAGGGCAGAGAAGATTGGGATCCTAGTGGTTTGTCTCGAAGTACTTTTGTATACTCATATTTTATGCAATGACGTCTCTGCCTGATTGTCGTCTAGTGGGTTTGTGCCAAATAAACTCCTTAAGGTTGAGACAAAATAAGTACACACACCACTTGAGGGCTTTTTAAGTGCATTGAAACGGCACATACAAACAAAAACAAAACTCAAACCGGATCGGGCAGAAACAGAAATGCAAACTATTTACAAACTGCTGAATCAAACAGAAAATTATGTTCATTACAGAAATAAAGCTATATATACAGCTATTTACAGAACTATGTATAGAAATTACGTTCATCACAATAATAAAGCTATATATACAGATACTATACTATGTACAGAAAAAAATGTCATTACAGTAATAAAGCTATACATACAGATATTCACACCACTTGAACGTTCGTTTGAGCACATCAGTTGGTGGATGCATTAAGAAAAAGGTTGCAGATAGTGACAGCAATGAAGACAAAGAGGAAAGTGAAGAAGAGCCCAGTGATCAAGATTCAGGGGGTGAGGATGCATCCAGTCTTCAGATTGAGTGTTTAAAATAGACTTGAATAGGACCTGATATGTCAAGGCTGTTGACATGGTTTGCAGTTTTCCTCCAAGGTGGAAAAATTTTCTCGTTTTTCTCGTTCTCGTTTACAAAGAAAACCCTTAAAAGGTTTCGTAACAAACACTTAAGGGTGTTTGTCACTCTTGGGTTGAATCAGGCTTTGAAAAATCCCATGCCTAACAGCTAGCAACAGCTAGTAAAAATTGTGCCAGGGTTAGTTCCTTACACTGTGACAGACTTACCTTATAGCATTGGCCAGTTGACCCAATTATTATCTACACAGCTCAGTTCTGGTCTTCGTCGGGAGCGAGCTCTCGTCGATTGCTCGTGCTGCATTGTGTTGTGCCGGTTTGCTTGTGCTGCGATATTGTACTACTATACCATACTATAGTATCGTATCGTTGGAGGGTGGTCTTTCAAGATAGAAACTTCGTCGTGCTCGTTTTCAGGGTCGCTGTTTTGTTCTTGAGTTTAGTTGGGTGTGCTTTTTAAGTGCATTGAAACGGCACATACAAAACAAAAACAAAAACTGAAACCGGATCGGGCAAAAACATAAACGCAAAACTATTTACAGACTGCTAAATCAAACAGAAAATTATGTTCATTACAGTAATAAGCTATATATACAGATATTTACAAAACTATGTACAGAAAATTATACACACAGATATTTACATACTATTTACAAGCCCCTTACATACCCACCCTTTTACAAATTGACCACCACACGCCCCCCCCCCCTCACCGAAACGAGTGGACCCCATCGCCTACCGAACGCCGACCTTGGCAAACGAACGAAGTCGGATTCAACCCTCAGTCTCACCTCCGCCTTCACCGATGCCAGGACGACGTCCGCAGGCTTCCCCATCCCCCTAAAAACAACGTTACATCGGTCTCTCCATAAGGCCAGCTTTATGGAGGCCGAAGCAAAGGTAAGTATGCCCTGAATACTTGTATTGCATGGCGGGGGTGAAAGACCATACAAAGCATAGTCCCGGCCGACCGCCCATGTGTTTCCCATCGTCAAGCGATCAGTCAGGACTTGGAACCATTCCCAAGGGAGGGCCACAAATTCACACTGCCAAAACACATGTGACACACTTTCCCACCCTGTGCATCCAGTGCGTGGGCAAATTCCATCTCCAAGACGCCACCGAAGACGCTTGAGATTAGTAACAATCGCATCATGTGCGATTCGCCACAACAGGTCTCGCCTGCGGTAATCTAATGATCTGCTGTGGACCACACGCCACACTTCCGACCCTGAAGCATAGTGATTGGATTGGACCTGGCCAACCAATTCTTCAAAAACAGCCTGGTATAGGTCTCTTGCACTTAACTGCGAAACGTCCCCAACTCTTGATATAATTAGGAGCGTTTCTCTCATTTGACTGTATGCTTCCGAGGGCCTCCAGCTGTGGGGTTCACTGTTACTAAACAGGGAGGGAAAGAACCGACGGAATGATAATCCCCCCCAATAACGGACAAAATTGGCAAAAGGCATTCTGCTGTCTACAGCACTATTAACACACTTGGTCAGGAGAAAACGGAGTTTGGAAGGAAAATGCACAAGGCCCAGGCCACCACGCCTAACATCCTGATATACCATCCCTCTTCTTACGAGCTCCGTCTTCCCTGACCATAAAAACCTAAACACAGCCCTCTCGAGACGCAACAGGACACCCTTTGGAGCAGCCAGAACGGTGCCTGGATACCACAAAAGGGGATAAATAAAACGATTGATAACTGTCACCTTTCCGAACAGGCTAATGTGGCGCTCGCCGAAGTCCTTCAACCTAGCTTCCACCAGGTCCACTTTCTCGTTCCAGGTAAGTAACTCGGTTTGCCCATAACCAAACCATATGCCGTTTATCCTTATGGCGTGGTCTACCCATGATGCAGCGAAGGGCAGTCTTCTTGACCGCCACTTACCTAGGCGAAGTCCTTTGGTCTTATTGGGATTCAGTCTGGCACCTGTGGCTCTTTGAAACTTAGACAACGTGCCACTAAGGGCCTTGAAGGAAGCTAGGTCGGAGACTACGCATGTGACGTCATCGGCATACTGAAGGCACTTAACTTCAACACCACCGGGAATGTGAAACAAAGGCTCTACTTGAAAGGCTCTTGCTATTGATTCACTAAACAATACGTAGAGTAGAGGTGATAGGGGGCACCCCTGCCGTACGCCACGTTGGACACTGAAGGGGTCTGACGGCCATTAACGATAACCCGACTATTTACACTATTGTACAATAAGGAGGTCCATGTAACAAAAACTGGATTCAAACAAAACTTCTTTAAAATTTTAAAGAGGAATCCATGATCAACCATGTCGAAGGCCTTCTCCTGATCGAGGGAGACAAGGGCACATGGAAGATCACGGTCCATCACGTATTCAACTAAGTCCCGCACCACCCAGAGGTTCTGCTGAATACTGTGTCCCCGCACCGCACAAGTCTGAAAGGACCCTACAAGATCTGGCATAACTGTGCCTAGCCTGTTGCAAAGGGCTTTCGCCAGAATCTTGTAATCTACATTTAACAAGGTGATTGGCCGTTTGTTTTTCGGTTCGAGGGGGTCTCCTGACTTAGGCAGTTATTATGCCTGTGCGCTGCGAGTGGCTCAATGAGCCAGCAAGGAAGCCAGAGACGAATACGTCACGGAGATCGTGCTACGGTACCCCAGAAGCGTTTATAAAATTCCTCTGGAATACCGACGGACCCAGGTGCCTTTCCGCCTTTCATCTTCGCCACTGCCTTCCAGAGCTCGTCAACAGTCAAAGGGGAGCCAAGTTCATCATTCTGATCTTTAGAGGGGGTTTTGTCAATATTATCTAATAGGGACTTTTGAAGGTCTTCATCGACATCTGCCTGGGTATACAGCTGCTCATAAAAGTTTTTATACACTTCTACAATGTCGAGAGGGTCCTTATGTACCACACCGTGGGCGTCACGGACAGCTTTTATACTGCGATCGATGGCATTCTTTGTGACGTCCCGGTAGAACTTAATGGTTGGTTTCTCCTCCGCCTCCACACAATGCACACGAGCACGAACCCGGGCCCCGTGTAGTTTTCCATCAAGGTACTGTTGGATTGCATGAAGTACGGAGTGGTCCCCGTTCCTCTCCCTACAGCAAAGTGAAAGGAACTCCTCCCTTCTTCGACGAGCTCTTGCTACACAATATTCCACTGTAAACTGTTTGATGCGGGTCTTTACATCATCCCACCACTCTAAATCTGTTGAAAAGGCCGGCCTCAAAGTTCGCCACCCTTCGTATCTGGCCTTAAAATCTTTGCTATATTTAGTCTCCGTTAGAATATGTGTGTTCATTTTCCAGAACCCCCTCCCTACTGGCCATGACTCTGGGGGTCTGAATGAGACAGTAACTGCATCATGGTCCGAAATTGGACATGCCACAACTTCGCAATCACTTGGTGACAGAGCCGTTGGAGCGTACACCCTGTCCAACCTTGAGGCGTCCGTGCCATCAGGGCGGTGCCAAGTGAACACGGACAAGCCAGGATGCTGCACTCTCCAAACGTCAACCAACTTTGTGAACATGTCCAACTCCACCATACCGACACTACAGCTTGAAGATGTGAAGGTGGACATTCGATCAAACCGTGTGTCAGGGACACAGTTGAAGTCTCCAGACAGGATACAAGGCGCACAGCCAGGAACGAAGGATGGCAGGGTAGCAAAAAAATTCTGTCTGTAGGTTGGTTAGGGGCATTAACGTTACATAAGAAGAAGTTCCCGCAAGGATGTTTGATGGTAATGCATACCAACCGGCCCTCATGATCATGATCAACCTTTCCGACCAGGGAAGTCCATCTTGGAGAAACTAAAATGACAGATCCACAGGAAGATGCGGAACCAAAGGAAGCGTACAAACCCCCACCCCATTCGTAGGACCAGGTGTAGACATCGTCCTCATTAACAATGTGAGTCTCTTGGAGGAAAACGAAGTCCACACCCAATGACTTACAAAATTGGAATATTCTGGACCGCTTCCGACTGTCCCTCATGCCGTTAACATTCAGGGTCATGAGGGACAGGGGACCATTCATGAAATGTGGAGTGTGAAATTACAAAACTGTCTCTGACCTGGCCTTTTTATTACATGGATCTGGTGCTGGTGGCACAGGACTAGCTCCCCCTCCCCGGTCGGACACCTCCCCTGAGGCCGACCTTTTCAACTTGGGCTCAAGTTCAACGGCCTCACACAAATCAAACCAGCCCTCCCCAG
Source organism: Holothuria scabra (assembly GCA_037179385.1). NCBI lineage: Eukaryota > Metazoa > Echinodermata > Holothuroidea > Aspidochirotida > Holothuriidae > Holothuria > Holothuria scabra. The sequence goes on from CM074183.1 coordinate 40,961,417, forward strand.
ATGGTGGGTCCTTTGGTGGAGGCTCTGAGGCAGGTCCTCCCACATCTGACATGGCAGAGTCAGATTCCGAGTCCGAGGACATTCTAAGGTCGTGCTCCACTGTTTGTATTCCAGCCTCCCCGGGAGCTGGTGGAGAGTGTGACTCAGGTATCGATGTGGAGGGTTGGGAAGGGCCTACCTCAGGGTTCCCACAGACCACTTCACATCCCTTAGAAGCTAGGAACTCTTGTTCCACCTGATATGCCACCTCATCAGGCGTAGGGGACCTGGGTTCCTCCACCATTGGTTCAGGGTCTGAAGACAAGGGTTCACTTGCCGGCTCCACATCTGCACTTGCACGCGCAGAGTACGATGTGGGGCAGGCACCAGAGACATGTCCCTCCTCCCCACACAGGTTACACCGCACCTGATTGGGACATGTTGCCCTCTCATGCCACAACTGCAGGCATCTGCCACAACGTTTGTTTGGGCATGACTTAGCCTCATGCCGCTCCTCCCTACACTGGAAACAGGTGCGGGGCTGGCCAAAATACCTGATGTGGGCCTTAGAACCCCCTATGAACAAGACGGAGGGGATGTCTCGTTTTAGCTCCATACGGAACTGTCTCTTTCCGTTGAGAATACCGGCCAGTTCACCTTCATTATACTTTACCCAACGCCAGTCAGAGACAGTTCCGTATTGTCCTAGAACCCTCGCCACCAGGCCCTGATCTACCTCAAAATTGAGGTACAACACCGTCACCACCACAGAGCGATCATATGGGGTGACAGTGAGACCCTCCACACCCTTAAGGGAGGAAACCCCCTTCAATCGGGCAGCATCAGTCCGGAACTTTAAATCATACGTATTTCGGGATGCAAGGGCCTGCAGCATCTCTATATCCTTAACATCTACCTTATTGTTCTTCAACACAGAAAAAACATGCTGGGGTGTAACATTCCCCCTCGACTCAAACTGTAACTTAACGATACTACTGTCCCGACCTCCGGGCATAGCAGCAAAGGTTTGTGGCACAAGGCCACGCAGCAACTAGAGAGAAAACTTCAGCACAGCAGATCAAACCCAGGCAGGGAAAAAATAATGGGAACCCAACAAAAAACTATAAACCAGGCGTGCTTCAAAACGAGCACGGCCAAACCACGTCCCAAAGCGAGAGACCACACCCAATATCCAACACTTCGGTAAATCGACAATAGTAGTATATGTCAGTATAACAAGCAGCACAGTACAGTACAGTACAGCACAATGCCAAAATTCAGCACGGTCAGCGAGAGCTCCGTGAAACACGTCCGCTCTCGACGAAGACCAGAACTATTTCTCAGAGTACAAAAAAGGTTAGTTGGGTACCCTCTTTTTTCGTGTACTTGCTAGAGTGTTAAGGCCTTTCTTTCTGGTGCTGTGTGAAGCCTAGCGCCACAAACCCATCGCTGCTATGCCCGTGTGTAGGGATAGCAGCATTGGTAAGTAAGAGTTAAAGTCGGCGGCGAACGTTACACCCCAGCAAGTTTTTACGTTGTTAAAGAACAAAGGATTTGAGGTTAGGGAAATCGAGATGTTGCAGGCACTTGAGGTCCGCAACACGTATGACCTAAAGTTGAGATGCTATGCAGCCCTAATGAAGGGTGTGTCTAACTTGAGGGGAATTGAAGGGCTCTGTCACACCATATGGTCGCTCAACGGTGGTGACAGTGTTTTACCTGAACTTTGAGGTCGATCAGGGCCTGGTTGCAAGGATTCTTGGGCAGTACTGAACTGTCTCACATACGTGGTGGTGCAAATATGGGGAAGGTGAAATGCGGGAGACAGTGCCGTATGGTGCTGTTAAAAGACATACCGTCCTTTCTCTTCATGGGGGGGGGGGGGGGGGTCAAAGGCTCACATTAGGTATTTGGGGCAGCCCATTTACATTGGGCAGACATTTACACAGAACCTTCCGATGTGAATGAAAATTAAGGCTGAATAGTCTCTCACCACGTAAAGTGAATGTCACCATGTAAAGAATATCTCTCTAAATTCGGGAGCCCTGTAGATATACATTTGAAAAGAGGGGGCTACACGTCCATCCCTCATAGCTTTTTGCTATATTTATTGTCTCCTTTCAATGTTTAGGGGATAAATCTCAAAAGCCTGATACACCGACAACTTCCGTGATTGGTGTGTGATGGTCTAATCTCCTAACTTTTTTGTACTCTGAAAAATTTTCGTGACTGTTGTAGAGCTACTTCCGTAGATGTTGTCATCACATCCTCTATGAGGTGTTTAGTGGTAGATCCCCCTTGGGTTCTTTACACTCTGAGGAATACTGTAAGTGGGTTTTTTTTTCCTCCGTGGTCATCAACTCTACTGTCTGGGAGAAATGAATGGTGTGTGTTTTTGTTAAAACTTGTTTATTGCCATATCACAAATATCAAGTTACGACTTTCATCCTCCCTTTCGATGAAGTGAAAGTAAAATATTTACCCATGTATTTTATAATGACATCTCTGAATTGTTTTCAGTTTTTCGAAGGCTTTGTTACCATTCTATACCTTTTAGGAAATATGTCAGAAAAATAAAGGAGACTTGGGTGTTTGCTTTTGAGTTATAAGTACTTGGGCCGTGATGGCATGGTGTTTTTGATATTTGCATCCCTTATTGGGGACTTGTTCGACATTGTGAGATAATTTTATTTTTTGTAACTATGCATTGGACGAGGTAACCCATCTGTGCACAAATACACTGTACCGACACAAAACTTCTGCTGTTGCTTCGTCATGTACTCGTCTTCGAACTTTTTCACTCAGTAAAATTCCTCAAGAATGGAAAGAATTATTGATTATGCTCTAACAAATATGCAACTTTTTTGGCGATAAAGTAAAATCCATGATTGGACAAAAAAGCCCACAACCATGCGCAGGCCCACACACGTGCGCGCGCGAAGCGCTGCACCAATCTGGCCGGGTGTCCAGGGGCCCTTGCTAAAGGGCCCCTGGTGGGGTCCAGGGGGCGAAGCCCCCCGAAGCTCCAGCAATTTAGAAGTTTAAGCACCCATTAACTCAAGTAAATATTACTGTATACAAGATAAAATATTACTGTAAAAGAAGAAACACAGTCAAGCCCAGTACATAAACATTCAAAAATACAAAAATAAAACCATCTCTGTCTTTTTCTTCCATCCACTTCCAATTCCACCTATCTCTGACTGATTTGTCGATTTCTTTAACATTCACTTCCCGTGTAACTTCCATTTTGTTCACGATCCAGTAAACATAAAACTTGACCACATTAGAATAGGAAGAGTAACATTAGAGAACATTAGAGAAGAAGAGTGCGCTGCGTAGTTCGTTGCGACTAACCTACATAGGCGAATTATCTACGGGCGTTAATTACGCAGTATGCTACATTTGGTGAGAAATCCCGGACTTCTACTTAATTTTATTTCTATGGTAAGCTCCGCTCTCCAGCCGTTAAACATAAGCATGGCTTCGGCTTTGATACTATAAGTTCCCATCATGAAAACTAACACTGCTTACAGTGTGGCATCATACGTAAAATCCCGGGGAGAAATTTCGCCAAATATCAAAAAATCCGGATTTCCGGATTTATCCGCAAGTCTAAAAATACGCTTTTCTTTAGTGTTTCCTGTTTTAATAAGAAAATATCACAAAGACAAATGTTAAAAATTGGAAGCTTTTGTTATCACGTTTTTCCAAACGTTGCAGCTATGCAGTTCTTAATCTTTCATTCTTTTGCGCCAAAACTGCCAATTTTAATGAGAAATAAAACAAGACTTACATGTAACTTATTTCTTCGGTAAAGGTGGGATATAATTGTGAGAATATTGTCTTTTGATTAAAAAAACGTATACCGCAGTTGTTGATAGAACTGAGATTTGAGCATTAAAACAAAACTGCTACACATTTAGAGGAGGGTTATCCTCTCATTGTGTATAAAGTGGTTAGAAAATCTACATCAAATGAAAAAGTCAGGACAAGTGCGATATTCCATGATAATCTGCATTTTTCTGTTAGTGTTGTCACTCCTCTAAACACCTGTAATTTTCGGAAGAGTTTGGAATGTAAAAGCAAGTAATGGCATAGAAATTTACTACAGCAATGAAATATGCAGTAGTACAAGACTATCAATCACGGCATGAGGAGAAAGCAATAAAAGAGCAAATATCCAGAACCTTGCAGGAAAACCGATATTTTAACATTTTTTCTTGATATAAATATAATACCACCATCACGGAAGCTGAAAGGGGGCCTAAAACGGAATCCCCAATACTAAAGGACAGTACAGAGTATTTCAACAAATATTCCAAATGAAAAGGCAATATACTTTCCTCAACCACAGCTGTTATGCTGCAGAACCCCAATGAACATATAGAGTACTTAAACACTAATTCACCTGAAAATTATGCTATGGTTGATCACATGAGCTATGAGGGTGTTAAATAATAAACCCCCTATACAAGTTTACAACAATACGATGAATTTTCTAAAATATATTTCCATACTACCCCACAGCTTTTATCAAGGTGTTGCTGCAGAACCCTTCATAAAGTGTTTCAACTCTTATTGCAAGCGAAAATTATGCTGTGTTTGATCACATGAGCTGTGAACTGTGTTAAAAATAAACCCTTTAATATATATATATATATATTATATTTTAATTGGTGATGTCCTTTGCACTTCTTTGTTTTTTTGCCAAAATGTGATCCCAATGTTACTTTTATGGCATGACTCGACTGAGCAAGCATTCTCTGTAAACTATGCAAAGCAAGAAAACAGTTCATTTAATCATGTTTACATTACAAAGGGAAACAAAGCAAGGAATTAGAAGGGCACAACTAGTGCCACAGCATTTCTTCCTTCCTGGAGCGCAGCAATGCATGCAGAACCTACTACAGCAATGCAAAAAAATATTACAATAAAATAATAAAAATGGCAAAACTAACAAGCTAAACAAAAAAATAAGATTGCACTGTCTGTTAATGCATTCATATTTTGAGTTACATTTTGTGACCCCACGAGGCTAAACCAAAAAAAAGTATGACAGGAATCATCTATTCAATATGTGCTTTTTAAGTGCATTGAAACGGCACATACAAACAAAACTCAAACCGGATCGTGCAGAAACAGAAATGCAAACTATTTACAAACTGCTAAATCAAACAGAAAATTATGTTCATAACAGTAATAAAGCTATATATAAAGATATTTACAAAACTATGTACAGAAATTACGTTCATCACAATAATAAAGCTATATATAGAGATATTTACAAAACTATGTACAGAAAAAAGTCATTACAGTAATAACGCTATACATACAGATATTCACAAAACTATTTACAACAACATAAGCACCCTACTGACCCACCCAATTACACGTTAACCACCACACGTTTCCCCCTCACCGAAACGAGTGGACCCCATCGCCTACCGAACGCCGACCTTGGCAAACGAACGAAGTCGGACTCAACCCTCAGTCTCACCTCCGCCCTCACCGACGCCAGGACGACGACCGCAGGCTTCCCTATCCCCCTAAAAACAATGTTACATCGGTCTCTCCATAAGGCCAGCTTTATGGAGGCCGAAACAAAGGTAAGTATGCCCTGAACAATTGTATTGCAAAGCGGGGGTGAAAGACCGTACAAGGCATAGTCCTGGCCGACCGCTCATGTGTTGCACAACGTCAAGCGATCAGTCAGGACTTTGAACCATTCCCAGAAGAGGGCCACAAATTCACACTGCCAAAACACATGTGGCACACTCTCCCACTTTGTGCATCCATTGCGTGGGCAAATGCCATTTCCAAGACGCCACCGAAGACGCTTGAGATTAGTTACAATAGCATCATGTGCGATTCGCCACAACAGCTCTCGCCTGCGGTAATCTAATAATCTGCTGTGGACTGCACGCCACACTTCCGACCCGGAAGCATAGTGGTTGGATTGGACCTGGCCAACCAATTCTTCAAAAATTGCCCGGTATAGATCCCTTGCACTTAACTGTGAAACATCTCCAAGTGTGGACATAATAGGGAGCGTTTCTCTCATTTGATCGTATGCTTCCGAGGGCCTCCAGCTGAGGGGTTCACTGTTACTAAACAGGGAGGGAAAGAACCGACGGAATGATAATCCCCCCAATAACGGACAGAATACGCAAAAGGCATTCTGCTGTCTGCAGCACTATAAACACACTTGGTCAGGAGAAAACGGAGTTTGGAAGGAAAATGCACAAGGCCCAGGCCACCACGCCTAACATCCTGATATACCATCCCTCTTCTTACGAGTTCCGTCTTCCCTGACCAAAAAACCTAAACACAGCCCTCTCGAGACGCAACAGGACACCCTTTGGAGCAGCCAGAACAGTGCCTGTATACCACAAAAGGGGATAAATAAAACGATTGATAACTGTCACCTTTCCGAACAGGCTAATGTGGCGCTCGCCGAAGTCCTTCAACCTAGCTTCCATTAGGTCCACTTTCTCATTCCAGGTAAGTAACTCGGTTTGCCCATAACCAAACCATATGCCGTTGATCCTTATGACGTCATCTACCCATGATGCAGCGAAGGGCAGTCTTCTTGACCGCCACTTACCTAGGCGAAGTCCTTTGGTCTTATTGGGATTCAGTCTGGCACCTGTTGCTCTTTGAAACTTAGACAACGTGCCGGTAAGGGCCTTGAATGAAGCTAGGTCGGAGACTACGCATGTGACGTCATCAGCATACTGAAGGCACTTAACTTCAGCACCACCGGGAATGTGAAATGGTTGAAACAAAGGCTCTACTTAAAAGGCTCTTGCTAGTGATTTACTAAACAATACGTATAGTAATGGTGATAGGGGGCGCCCCTGCCGTACGCCAAGTTGGACACTTAAGGGGTCTGAAGGTAGGCCATTATCGATAACCAGACTATTTACACTATTATACAATAAGGAGGTCCATTTAACAAAAACTGGATTCAAACAAAACTGCTTCAAAATTTTAAAGAGGAATCCATGATCAACCATGTCGAAGGCCTTCTCCTGATCGAGGGAGACAAGCGCACATGGAAGATCACGGTCCATCACGTATTCAACCAAGTCCCGCACCACCCAGAGGTTCTGCTGAATACTGTGTCCCCGCACCGCACAAGTCTGAAAGGACCCTACAAGATCTGGCATAACTGTGCCTAGCCTGTTGCAAAGGGCTTTCGCCAGAATCTTGTAATCTACATTTAACAAGGTGATTGGCCGTTTGTTTTTCGGTTCGAGGGGGTCTCCTGACTTAGGCAGCAGAGTTATTATGCCTGTGCGCTGCGAGTGGCTCAATGAGCCAGCGAGGAAGGCAGAGACGAACACATCACGGAGATCATGTGCTACGGTACCCCAGAAGCGTTTATAGAATTGTACTGGAATACCGTCAGACCCAGGTGCCTTTCCGCCTTTCATCTTCACCACTGCCTTCCAGAGCTCGTCAATAGTCAAAGGGGAGCCAAGTTCATCATTCTGATCTTTAGAGAGGGTCTTGTTAATATTATCTAATAGGGACTTTTGAATGTCTTCATCGACATCTGCCTGGGTATACAGCTGCTCATAAAAGTTTTTATACTCTTCTACAATGTCGAGAGGGTCCTTATGTACCACACCGTGGGCGTCACGGACAGCTTTTATACTGCGATCGATGGCATACTTTGTGACGTCCCGGTAGAACTTAATGGTTGGTTTCTCCTACGCCTCCACAGAATGCACACGAGCACGAACGCGGGCCCCGTGTAGTTTTTCATCAAGATACTGTTGGATTGCATGAAGTGCGTTCCTCTCCCTAGAGCAAAGTGAAAGGAACTCCTCCCTTCTTCGACGAGCTCTTGCTACACAATATTCCACTGTAAACTGTTTGATGCGGGTCTTTACATCATCCCACCACTCTAAATCTGTTGAAAAGGCCGGCCTCAAAGTTCGCCACCCTTCGTATCTGGCCTTAAAATCTTTGCTATATTTAGTCTCCGTTAGAATATGTGTGTTCATTTTCCAGAACCCCCTCCCTACTGGCCATGACTCTGGGGGTCTGAATGAGACAGTAACTGCATCATGGTCCGAAATTGGACATGCCACAACTTCGCAATCACTTGGTGACAGATCCGTTGGAGCGTACACCCTGTCCAACCTTGAGGCGTCCGTGCCATCAGGGCGGTGCCAAGTGAACACGGACAAGCCAGGATGCTGCACTCTCCAAACGTCAACCAACTTTGTGAACATGTCCAACTCCACCATACCGACACTACAGCTTGAAGATGTGAAGGTGGACATTCGATCAAACCGTGTGTCAGGGACACAGTTGAAGTCTCCAGACAGGATACAAGGGGCACAGCCAGGAACGAAGGATGGCAGGGTAGCAAAAAAATTCCTTCTGTCTGTAGGTTGGTTAGGGGCATTAACGTTACATAAGAAGAAGTTCCCGCAAGGATGTTTGATGGTGATGCATACCAACCGGCCCTCATGATCAAGATCAACCTTTCCGACCAGGGAAGTCCGTCTTGGAGAAACTAAAATGACAGATCCACAGGAAGATGCGGAACCAAAGGAAGCGTACAAACCCCCACCCCATTCGTAGGACCAGGTTTAGACATCGTCCTCATTTACAATGCGAGTCTCTTGGAGGAAAACCAAGTCCACACCTAAAGATTTACAAAATTGGAATATTCTGGACCGCTTCCGACTGTCTCTCATGCCGTTAATATTCAGGGTCATGAGGGACAGGGGACCATTCATGAAATGTGGAGTGTGAAATTACAAAACTGTCTCTGACCTGGCCTTTTGATTACATGGATCTGGTGCTGGTGGCACAGAAGGACTAAATCCCCCTCCCCGGTCGGAGACCTCCCCTGAGGCCGACTTTTTCAACTTGGGCTCAAGTTCAACGGCCTCACACAAATCAAACCAGCCCTCCCCAGATGGTGGGTCCTTTGGTGGAGGCTCTGAGGCAGGTCCCCCACATCTGACATGGCAGTGTCAGACTCCGAATCCGATGACAGTTGAAGGTGATTCTCCACTGTCAGTATTCCAGGTTTGGGGAGGGCCTACCTCAGGGTTCCCACAGACCACCTCACATCCCTTAGAAGCTAGAAACTCTCGCTCCACCTGATGTGCCACCTCATCAGGCGTAGGGGACCTGGCTTCCTCCATCATTGGTTCAGGGTCTGAAGACGACGGTTCACTTGCCGGCTCCACGCAGAGTACGATGTGGGGCAAGCACCAGAGACATGTCCCTCCTCCCCACACAAGTTACACCGCACCTGATTAAGACATGTTGCCCTCTCATGCCCCAACTGCAGGCATCTGCCACAACGTTTGTTTGGGCATGACTTAGCCTCATGCCCCTCCTCCCTACACTGGAAACAGGTGCGGGGCTGGCCAAAATACCTGATGTGGGCCTTAGAACCCCGTATGAACAGGACGGAGGGGATGTCTCGTTTTCGCTCCATACGGAACTTTCTCTTTCCGTTGAGAATACCGGCCAATTCACCTTCATTATACTTTACCCAACGCCAGTCAGACACAGTTCCGTATTGTCCTAGAACCCTTGCAACCAGGCCCTGACCTACCTCAAAATTGAGGTACAACACCTTCACCACCACAGAGCGATCATATGGGGTGACAGTGAGACCCTCCACACCCTTAAGGGAGGAAACCCCCTTTAATCGGGCAGCATCAGTCCGGAACTTCAAATCTTACGTGTTTCGGGATGCAAGGGCCTGCAGCATCTCTATATCCTTAACCTCTACCTTATTGTTCTTCAACACAGAAAAAACATGCTGGGGTGTAACATTCCACCTCGACTCAAACTGTAACTTAACGATTACGGCTATTGCGACCTGCGGGCATAGCAGCAAAGGTTTGTGGCACAAGGCCACACAGCAACTAAAAAGAAAACTTCAGCACAGCAGATCAAACCCAGGCAGGGGTATAAGTAATATACTCCTGTATATGACAGTAGTATATGTTAGTATAACAAGCAGCACAGCACAGCACAATACAGCACAATGCCAAAATTCAGCACGATCCGCGAGAGCTCCGCGAAAACACGTCCGCTCCCGACGAAGACCAGAACTAAACTCAATATGACCAACCCACACACCAACAATGAGATCCTTAAGAGTTACTGTCCTTGAGGTGGGAGTATTTACAACGTTTTGACATTTTGACCCCTAGTGACCCCAAATGACCCTTGACCTACCCATTATATCCATGCGACCCATCAAAGTTACTCTTCTCGATGTAGAGCATCTATATGCAATTAGCACGGCTTTTGCCATTTGACCTCTTGTTACTTCAAATGAACTTTTACCTCCACGAAAAACAATAGGTATCCATCTACTCAATATGGCCAACACACACACTAACTATGAGATCCCTCGGAGTTACCGTTCTCGGTATAGAGCGTTTACAAGGTTTTGACCCCAGTGGTCCCTTATGACCTACAACAGGTTTTGCTGCACAACCAATGATCATAATGATTGTGTCATACTTTAAGAAAGTGAACTGTCCTTTACTTTAAAAGCTTTTTTTACCTGTCCCACTGCAAGCATCCATTGCCCACTCCCTTGGACTTGTGAAAGCCACAACGAGTTACTGGTAGATGTCTACAGGTTTATGCTCAGGATCTACTGGATTGCCACCAATACCAAATAAAGGATCAGCTTTGACCTCAAAGTAATTTCTTCGATGACCTGCTTTCCATGTGATCCGCCGAGATTTAGCTTTGCTGGCAATGGTTTTGCCCGCCACACACTCTGTAAGCCTTGTGTCATTACCTAACCTAGTAAAAAGGGATAAGAATCAATTACTAAAAATAATGGCAATTTACAAAGTAGAACATCAGAAGGTACAAGGACAGGAAGGAAATTAATAAAATAGCTAATAAAAACACAGTTGTGAAACGTTTCCCGAAAGGGATAATTAAATGAACATTCACCCACTTTAGGTTCAAATGGTTCGAGCATCCGACCTGTTGCTGGAAGGTCTGCAGCAGTAGTTCTGCAACCTGACTCCTGGTCGGGTAATACCAAAGACTAAAAATGGAACCCCCACGCCATTGTGCATAATCAGCTTAAGCTGTTTAGAAGGAAAACAAGCTAAAGGGCCACAGCTGGCCGACTTTTAAGCAATTGTATAGGAGATGGGCCGTAAATTTATGTAACTGACCCCAATTGGCTGATACGTATAACTTTCGTAAGTAATGAAACCTTTTCTTGGCCTCCGTATGTTGTTAATCTCCCTAGAAACTTGATATAATATATATATTAACCCAACCCTATTGATTCAAAATGCAAGCCTCATATTCAAGTAATTATTTGACATAATGGGTATATATACACTGACCTGAGTCATCCTGAGGGACCGTGTAGACTACAGACATAGGCTCTGGAAAATGTCGTGATTCCCTAATGGCCAATTCTGCCACTGCCATAGTCTTCAACAGACTTAAAACCGCAACAGTGGAATCATCCATCTGGTGATTGATGTTGATACTGGTGATCGTGTTCACTGTACCCGACCTAAAAACTTTGTTTGAACAAACCCACTCTTCCCTTATTCTTGGCTTTCTCAAGGAAAGTAAACTCTATAGAAATTTCTGACATGACTCCCGCCTTGCTTTCATTTTAGTTTAAACTGATCCCCTATTTTACCTTTTTACTGCCTTTTTCTCCTTTAGGTTGTTTGTAACTTAGTCTAACATGGTGACACTATATAACACATTCGTGTTGGTGTGTCGTAAAGCCCCATCTAACTAACTAACTCACATCACCATAATTCCAGTGCTCTGATAATTAAAAAAATGATTGATGATACTGATTGGTGGACTCTAAACCTAAATTCAATAAAACATAGCCTAATTTCCAGAGGGTTTGCCAAGGCCCCATACATTGTCCCTTTCCCTCATTAGCTGCGAGCAAAACACTTTCAGTTCTGCAGGTGTTGATCTGATATTATACTGGCAGAAGTGTTCGAGGACTTACCTTTGACTCGCATGGGGACACTTTTCTCTGGCATCACTCCACGTTCGAAGGCCTAGCAAACACATAAACATTCGTTGCGCTGTGTTCAGTTTGTTTAATAATTTTGCCTCTTTCTGCATCTGACCAATGGTCAGCCTACACTCCTTCACCTCTGTTAGCATATGTTTGATGGCACTTGCAGGCAAATGTGGAAGGGTTGACGGGACATACGGCTTCATATCAGGTACATTTACTATCTCTGATCTGGAGAGTTTCTGACCCTTCAGTTCACCATTGTTATGAAGTTTTAGTACTTCATGTAGCAGACCGAAGAGCTCTTCATCCAGAACGGCCAACTTAATAGTAAGTTTGCACACTGCTTTCGGTTCTCCCTGCAAATGAAAAAAAAATCAGCCGAATTAAGGTGGCAGGCACCCTTTATGAATCTGCGACTTACCTGCTCATTTAACACCAAACAAACTGCATCTCATTCTATATAACAAACAGTGACTAGCATTTCATTGACCATCCCCTCTTTATTGACATTTGCAACAATACTCTGACATATTTAATCTCAAAGATATGTCCGCCAAAACTAAACTTTTCCATATCAAGAGATATTAGAGTAATGAGGACACTACTGACAAATTTGTTCTTGACAACAGCTTGATTCTAATGCATTTGAAAACACAATAAACTTTTTCAAACTTTAGTGATGCGAGCTCTTGAAATTGAGGTAGCCAAGGGTATCTGTCGGTTGACAATAAAGTGTCGTAGCTATGGAACCATTACTAAGCTTAACTGGTAGGTAAAGGAAAGGAACTTCCTTGGCAGAAAAATCAAATGTGAACTTAATAGAAGGATGAAAAGCATTGCAAAAAGATACAGAGTGTACGTTGCGTAGGCCATGAGGCCAAATAAAAAAGATGTCAATATGTCTGTAAAGGGTAGTATGTCAGCATTGTGGTTTCAAGATCAGCCAGAAAATCACGGCATAACTATGTGCCATTCTAGTACCCATGGCAGTGCCGCAGGTTTAAAGATAATGCTACCCATTAAATTCAAAATGATTGTAAGAATAAATTTAATAATGTTGGTGAAATCCTTAATGAACCGTTGAGAAGAACCGTTAAAAGACAAAATCTTTTTACCGGCTAGGACCATCTTCACGTGGTATATTGGTATACAACACACTTACATCCATAGTAACAAGAAGGGAATCGGGCGGGTGGGGCTTAATGTCGTTGAGAATTCTAAGAAAATTAGTTGTATCTTGAATATAACTTCTGGGGGTAGGTTTAAGGGGATGAGAATACTGTCGACAAAACCGCTCAGCAAGCGTACCGATACAAGAAACGATAAGCCTACCGGGCGGGAAAACATTTACAAACATGGCCAAGTTAAATAATTGACGTGGGCCGAGACTTGCTTTATCAGTAGGGTCATTCTAAGAGGACAATTTGGCCTAAACTAATTTCGAAACTTTATGTAATTCAGGTATTGTATAAAATGTTCTTTGAATAGGAGTCCTAGGATTCTGCAGATTTACCTTAATAGCTAGTTCAGAAGAACAAGTTTTAACAAGATCCTGCAGTTCCTTTTCAAATATTGGACACGGATTAGAGGCGAGCTTCCTATAGACATTGTGGTTGTTAAGATTTTGCCTCCTCCATGTAACCAACCCAGTTTAAAAAAGTGACATCACCTTCTTTATCTATCTTGTTCGTTTGTTTGTTTGAAAGATGGGATGGCACACCGTTTTGTCGTAGATTACGATGGGCTAAGTTGGAGTCTCGTACTAGTTTCAAAAAAGTTTGTTTAGATGAGCCTTCGCAGACTTGACGAAAGCGTCGATGTTTGAGTTCCTTTCGCTGCTGGGGCACCACACTGGCTTGCGGGATGATGCATGTAAGTGCTGGGGTTGTTCTTCAGTGTTTCTGTCCTGAAAATATTCTCTGACCTTAACTTTACGCGTAAGTTTGTGATTGGATAAATTAATAAACTTCTCCTTCTTCTGCTGGTTAATACCAGAATTTGTGTAACTTTTAGGGAAACAGTGGTGTACGTGTGGGGCTTTTTTTTTTTTTTTTTTTTGATTCAAAAGAGTACAAAATGGGTTCCTTTGTGGCCAGTTATCTAATTTTGGCCAATTTATGTGTGAAACGTTAATGTTGTTGGCGATTGAGTAGGCTTCTCAAAGCAAATCCTAAATCCTGTTTAATTTCGTCCGAGGGTAAAGAGTAAAGCTCCTTTGTACTGTTAAAGTTTTGCTGGTTGAAAAAGTTCGTCTGACGTGTGCAGACTTAAGGGCAAGATTGCGGAGTTAAGAGAGGAAATGCGACAAATCCTGTCTGACTACGACGTAACATTAGGGGAACCCCGCAGAGGGTTCTTGGGGTGAAGTTCCTTAGGAGCCCTAAATGATGTAACGTTTTGAGCTGGGCAAGCCAGTATCCGCTGCTTTTTCAGTACGTGAAAATGGGCACTGAGAGACAAAAGGGAGAGAACCCAAACCGGACGGGTCAAAAACACAACAGGCGAAACTATTTACAGGAATTAACATGCACCTACATACAAAATTACCCCAAACCAAAGCTAGTTACACAGACTTTTTACATACTAGGGGTGGTGGATGGGGGTGGGGCATTTAACCCTAACCCGGACAACGGAAACAAACGCAACTTATTTACACATTACCAAATCAAACGGAAACACATGTCCATTGCAACAGGACAGTATGTATAAATAAGTTCATTTGCAAAGGAACCCTTTAAGCACCTAAAAACGGGCACAAAGAAAGCCAAAGGAAAAGAACACAAACCGGGCCAAACAAAAATAGCGGCATATTGTTACAGGATCTCTTACATGCAGCAACAAACAAGAATTTGTGCTACTGTGTACAACCGCCCCATACCCAAGCTAATTACACAGAAATATTAACAAATTTATTCACATAATTACAGGTTAACTATCACCCACCCCGCCCGCACCGAAATGATTGGCCCCCAACACCTGCCTAACGTGGACCTCGGCAGACGAACAAAGTCGGCCTCGACCCTCAGTATCCTTCGCTTTCAGTTCCTTGTCTTCGTCGAGAACGGACGTGTTTTCACGGAGCTCTCGCTGATCGTGCTGGATCTTGGTATTGTACTGCTCTGCTTATTTGCTACCCTTGAGGCGATAGATGGAGATATCTAACTCTTTGGGAAAGGTGGCAGTAATCAACCGTTTTGTTTACCCCCTCTTGTGGTACCCGGGAACTGTTCTGGCTGCTCCAGAGAGAGTCCTGATACGACTGATACGATGTGCCGTTACAATGCCCTGAAAAAGTACTGTAGGCTACTACACTGTCATTAATATATGTGTGTGTGTGTGTGTGTGTATATATATGTATGCGAGTTGCTTCATCTTTTATTTGAACAAAGGCCAAACCAACTTGGCTTCATGGCTCAGTGGTTAGGGCGTCCGCACTAGAAAGAGATTTTCCAGCTTTGATTTGATTTATTTATTTTATATATATATATATATATATATATATATATATATATATATATATATACATATATATATATATATATATATATATATATATATATACATATATATATATATATATATATATATACATATATATATATATATATATATACATATATATATATAAGGAAAAATGGAAAACAGAGTGTGCATATAGATCCAACGAATGATTTATTGAAACAGAAATTTTCGCCGGAAATCAACCGTTACATACAAACAAGAAAGAGTTGAATGCGTACAGTACCGCGTAATATTAAAATAAGTTTGAAAAGTTGTAAAGTGACGTCATAATGATGATGATCGGAAAGTACGTAGTTACAAAGAACGCACGTTCTCACATAGTAATTAATACAAAGCGCGAACATCATAACCATGGCAAGCTTGATTAGCCAAAATAATGTAAAGTGACGAGACAATCTAAAATTGTAGTGTGCGTACCTCATTTCGTTGTTTGAATGGAAGCGTATGTACATATTCAAAACTCCATGGTAACTAAACAGTTTATCAAAGCGACAAGATGCGAGTGCGTGAGATATTTTCAAATAATTAAACTGTCTTACTGACAAATAAAAACTGTTCATATCTACTTAAAAAATAAAACACTAAATTTTACATTACAAGTAATATTAAATAACAAAGCATCCGAGTTTAAAAATAAATAAATAAATAAATAAATAAATAAATAAAATAATAAATAAAAAAATAAAAAATAAATAAATAAATAAAAAATAAAATAATTGGCGTAACTTTACAGAATGTGAGATGCTATATTAAATAGTAAAAAGCTGAAGAAGCGGGAGTAAATGACAAGGTAGCACAGTTGTATAAAAGAAGGAAACAGAATTACTGAATTACTTGAAGAAACTGTATCCTGATAAATAAGAAAAATCTCTATTAAGACCTTGCCTGTGGTTATTAAGACGTAAAATTAGTTTGAGTTCGTGGCGCTTACGGTCTTCACTGCATCGGAACCTACCGAGGGCAATGGTAAACCTCAAGTCGTCACCTGTGTGCCCGCTACTCTGGAAATGTTCCGCAACTGGGAATCCGTTGGGATTCGCGTTACGAATGCTTTGTTTATGATTATTGAATCTCAATCTAAATTTCGTACTGGTTTCTCCAACGTAACACACAGTCGGGCATTTGCTGCATGAGATAATATACACTACGTTGGAGGAATCGCAATTGTAAGGACCAGGGTGGACAGTTATACCATTAAAAGTAACGCGCGCACCGGTCAACATGTGTTGACAAACCTGACAACGCGGCTTCTTACATAGAGTATTACCCTGTTGGGTATTAGTAGATCTTAATCTAGAACGTACAAGTAACGATCTGAGGTTGGGGGTTGTTTGGTAGCAATAATAGGGGGTTGTGCGAAAAGTTCAGCAAGTGAATCATTTTCATGGAGTATTTTCCAAGAAGACTTTATGTGTTTCGAAAGTTTTCTAGTGGTAGGATGATGTTTCACCACAAACGGGATGCGATTGTCACTGTTAGTTTTGCGATTGTACGAAAGAAGTGATTCGCGTGTAGCTTGGCGAGCCCTACCAATTTGTTTTTTGACTAGGCTCAAAGGATACCCCCTGTCGGTGAAACTAAGGGTGAGGTTGTTGACGTGATGCTCAAAGTCCACCGGATCTGAGCAAATACGTTTTAAGCGGATAGCCTGACTATAAATTAAGGAAGATTTGATGTGGTGTGGATGAAAGCTTTCGTAACGAAGGTAAGTGTGAGTGTCTGTAGGCTTAGAATAGACAGACGTGCATAATTTGCCATTTCTGAGCGAGACGAGAACATCTAGGAAAGAAATTGCTTCACGCGAGTATTCCTTTGTGAATTTGATTTTCGCATGAGTATTGTTAGCTAGATCAACGAATCTGAGTAATTCTTCTTCGCTATGTGTCCATATAAAGAAAATGTCGTCTATATATCGGCAGTAAAAAAGCGGTTTGTATTCAGTATTTTGGAGAAATTGACTTTCTAATACCGACATAAAGATGTTGGCATAGGTAGGGGCCATCTTAGTTCCCATTGCAGTCCCATTAGTCTGGAGGTATTATAAACCGCATAATGTTAAAGTGTACCTCAAATCAAAAATATCTATTTAAGAAATGAAAAATGAATTCTAACAGTCCAACTCCCATCTTCATATGACATTCCAGATCTGAGATATAAAATGTTGAAGTTAATTTACTTAAAACAAATTCCGCAATAATTTGTGACTTTGTTGTTGTAAAACTCACACAACATGCTTTTTTCTTTTCTTTAAAATTGAAAATGTTTTTATGACTTTGAACACCTCCTCTTTGCTTGCATAGCATGTGGCTCAAGGAGTGTTTAATTAGTAAATAATAACATCACCTCATAAGAGTAAGAGTGTTATCAGTCCTCGGTACAAGGTGCAGTACCGGAGAAACAAAGAAATACAAAGATTGTAATTTTGAGTAGTACAAGAATGACATCACAAATAATTGCGCCGCAATGTACCTCTTTAATTTGAGTGAATAAACTTCAACATTTAATGTCTCAGCTCAGGAATGTCCTACGAAGATGGGAGTTGAACTGTTAGAATTTACTTTCATTGTCTTTAAAATATATTTTTGAATTTTTTGACTTGAGGCACACTTTAAAGTCCGTGTATTGGTATAGCATATAAACAGTAACAAAGAAAACAGCGAATGCCTTAACTACCAACATACTTGTGCCACATTTGACAACCGTACAAAATTCTCGAAGCCCTGCTTCTTCCTCGGAATAGAAAGAAACTGTGCCAGAGCGTTCGCTAGAAGATGTTAACGGAGGCAGGAGAAAGCTCCTAGGTGAGATAATTCCCTTTTGGGGCCATTACTGATGGTGTTAAGCTTCTTATATTAGCTTTAATTCTGTGGCTTTACGTTCTGCATAGGATCGAAATCCCCCTTTAATGAGGCACACTTTGACATTGTCAATGCCATGGCCAGGGAGATTAAAATGTTGACAGACCAATACAAACAACACAGTCTGCCCATACCTGTACTGTATTGACTGTATATACCAGTTCCCCAAAACTTTACCGCAAAATTATGTATAGTATCAATATTTTCGATATTTTGTTACTGATGTATCGATTTCATTTTGGCAATACCGCTACAGCTTTAACTGACCAATACAAAATGTCTCCGTTAAATTGTTGAGTCTGTCCAGGAATTAGTTACAAGCTTGCTGTTAATGAGAAGAATCAATAGGGCATAATGATCTAGAAGAATAAGGGAATGAATAAAACACCACAACCATCACATGCAACCCAGCTGCCCACCCCACCCCCCGTCACATCCCCATCCACTACAACATTGCTCGATGTAGTACTGTCAAATTTAAAAGAACCCATATTTGTGTAATGTTTCGAGTAAATATGTGGGTTTGCACAAATTTATGCAAGGATTGATAACAGCTACAGCTACATAAACTATATGTGTCTGCAAAAACTACAGAACATGAAAATGTTTAACAAAGCTTGAGAACATGTAACTATCACTGACCCCCACTCATACAAAAGAACAAAAACATCAGAAAATTATCTTTAAGATATGAAAACAAGGTGAATTAATGTATGATTGAACTGAATACCAAAAATAACATGGCAAGGTGTTTTTTAGTAAAGTTGAGGTAATGATTTCCAGATAAGTTTTATATTTCAACTTACAGCATCAAATGCTGCTCTACTTGCAATCTGGACAGGCGAAATTTGCATCATACTTCCCCCCATTGCAATTGCCACAGACCCAGACCAAACAGAAATCACTGGAGCCATTCTGGACCATAGTTCGTGTAGTCGTTGTCACAGACAAAACATTCATTCTCATTGGCAGCCTTCCTTATGTCTTGTGACCCGATGGACCTGACTCTCTTGTAACCCCGATGGACCTGACTCAGTGTCTTTCATTTTGGCACCACCTGGAGGACTAACATGATCTCCATAGTCTGTTTGCTCGGTGTGATCCTGATCTTGTTTCCCGTTTGCACTTAGACTCGTCCCGTCTTCCTCGGTTATACTCCCAGAGTTTCATATGTGAGCTGTCCAGACTCCGCCCAATGTCATCAGGATAACTGTCTCTATTGTCACTGGATCCTGGGAGATGTTTCAGAACCTGAGGTGGATCTAGGGGATATGGTCCTGTCGCGGTGAACCCAGATGAAAGATTTCCCAGGCAGTGCACTTCAAGATTCTACCATAAATTCCTTAGTAGCGCAGGGAAAATATCTTTTAGAATTGTCCTTAGTCGATGGGTACTTTTTCCCGTCCTTCCCCTTTTAAGTTTTTTACCCCAAGTGTAACTTAGTCTACCATGGTGACACTAAAAAACACATTCGTGTAGGTGTGTCGTTAAGCCCCATGTAACTAACCCTTGTCGACGGGACTCCTTCCGCCAAGTATCTTGGATGTTAAGCCATTCCAGTTTTAATGGACGGAAGAAGGCATCATCCAGTGGTTGCGTAAGATGGGCAATTTTTTTTTGGGGGGGGGGCAGTAAAATAGATGTCACTCTCTTTGGCTGCTTTCGCCACTTTTGGTGAGAAATCTGATGCCAGGTTGTCACCAATCAGTACGTTGGTACCTTCCTTTGCAGATGTGTGAGGGATGAAGACCTCGAAAAACCATCGCTCAAATGCCTGGTATCAAACCAGCCACTAGGTGAAACATCAAACTTGGATCTATCTGGTCCCCAGTGGTCTATTTTCATACAAGTTCTTACTGCTGTGTGGGTAGCATTTCATTGTACATAAACTATTAAAACAGTCGAGGTCAAAACTACTGTAAAAAGGCAGTAACTAACTAGTGTACAACAACTTACAAAGGCCACTTTGTAAAGTATGTACTAGATGCGCGAAATATACTTCCGGGTTTGGTCAATGCTACATACTTATGATTTAGTGGCTTACAATTTCGTGTTTTTTTTTACTAAATGAAGGTGGAACTAGTTCGGATAGGAGGCAAGGGTTATGAACTTTCCTTTTTTATATGGTTTTATGCCAAATCATTGATCGCACGGTTAGGATATGGGTTATCTTGGGTCAGTCTCATTACAATCTGATGGACGTCACCAACATCTCCTTGCCTCACACTGACCACCTCCCTATCATGAATGGCTTTATAAAATCAAAATGGCAAGGACTGTGAGATTACTTTCCCGAAAAAATTATATCGAGTAAAACCTACGGTAGGAACTAAGGAAAACGGAGTCCTCCGTAAATAGAGGAATGAATTTAGTTCTGAATAGGCCCCAATCGGGCACACTTACCTTATCCATGCCTACTTACTACACGGAGATGAAAGACCAAATTGTAAACCCCCCGACCTGACAGCTTTGTTTGAACAAACCGATCCTTCCCTTTTTCTTGGCTTTCTTACGGAAAGTAAACTTTTTAAAAATTTCTGACACGATCCCCGCCTTGCTATCATTTAAGTCGAAATTTACCATCTGTCCCAACAGCCTGAAGAAGGCTGACGTAAAGCCTGATCCTGTGAAGGCATGGTGTTCAGGAAGGGCACTTGGTAGTCCAGTCCAGGGTTTTGCTTATCCAAGATGTTGAAAACGTTTGTTAAATAGCACCGACTGTTTGCTATTCCACAGTCCATGGTGATGTTTACCATCGGGCGAACCTTTCTGCGTCGCTATACAATAATATCAATTAATATTACCAGAACATCGGTGTCAGATACTCTCACCAAAACTTGACCGGACCGGTTCGATTCTGGAGGGAGATGCTGAGATCGGCTAACACATCCAAGGAAGGCAGCAGGCACGCAAATTACTCACTCCTGACACGGGAAGGTAGTGACAAGAAAACGAAACAGGCCTCTTCGGAGGCTCTGTGTTAGGGATGAGTGCACTTCAAATCCTTTAAATAGGATCTACCGGAGGGCAAGTCTGGTGCCAGCAGCCGTGGTAGTTCCAGCTCCAGCAGCTGGAAACCGCTCGGTGTGTAAGCTTTTTCATGAAGGTGTTCTGTTATGGTTACAACAGTGCAGTGAGATTTGTCTTGAACTTACTGGAAAAACTCACCGCCATGAAGAACAGTCAAAGTCTTACCACATAGCATGTCGTTGTAGTGATCTTTCCGCCACTCCTTTAAAAGAAACTTTGCCAGCTCATTCTTAAATGTCCCACTTGTGAGTAGTTCGTTCCCATGCTGCCGAATTTTCTGTTCTTGTCCAGGTATCACATAGGCCAAATCGTTTGCCCCTCGCAACCTACGTTCACCTCCTTTGATTGAGTTTTCCACATACTTGTCAAAACAAAGGTGAACTTCCCTAGCCCCTCCAGAGCATATGAGTGACACAAAGGTTCTGGGAATTGATGCAAAGGATATCCCCGTCTTTGTCCGTGGTAAGATAGAATGGAATAAAAGCCCACCGTCCTTAGACTCGTATGAAGTCTCGGATTCAAGGGTGGTTTCTGTCTTGAAAGCTTCAAGTTTTCTCAGCAATGCCGATTTGTAAGTCTTAATGTGAGCTCCATCAGAGTGCGCAAGGGATAGAGGGTAGGTCGTAACTGGGTAGGAGAGACTGTATTTCACATCAAATGCTTTATTTTTTTTTAAACAACCACCATCATGCGAACAAACTTACCTCTAAGATTCTCATCATTTTCCCGAGCTTTTTGTGAAGCAGGCTGTTTAGTTCTTCTTTGTTTTGAGTGGCAAAGTGCTGTTCACGAGGACGTTTGACTGGTTGGAAGAATCAACCACTGTTATGTCTCCACTCCTCTGTGAACTTGTCGGGCTCTTTCTGGCCTCTTTCAGGTGTGTACAATAGGTATGTTGGTGTCGCCTATGTTGCTGCTTGACCAATTGCCACATTTATCAAGCTTGTCGGGGCATCTTTGGCAAATGGGTTGCATAACTGATCAATATTTGAACTGAGTTCAGTCATTTGCATGTTGTCTTGCTTGATTCTTGAGGGCCGGCATTTTGCTTATGGACTCTCCCCCAGTTCAAATCCAACAAAACTTCAGTGACTGCCACTGCCCGTGGGGTCATGTTCAGTGACCATCCTCGTATCGCGTTTTCAGAACTTCAAAATTGCGGCAATACCCTTCAAGATGCAGCATCCCGGTTGACCGTTTCCTCTAGAAAAAGGTCAACAGCTGACCTGTTGTAGCTCTTCTGTGTGCGTCTAACTGAAACGCGCCCTTTTCAAGTATTGCAAGCACCGTTGGATGTGCATTCTTCAGTTTTTGTAGGAAAAGTGGTCACCATTCTGGCGTAGTTTGGTCGATTTAGGGCGAAGAATACTGCCAGCATCATTGGAAATGTATTGATGTAGTCAGTGATATTATTTGTCTTGATGCATCTTTACAGATCCATGTGGAGGTGATTGATTAGAAAGATGTAGATAGCTGTTAACCTCAGCTTGCCATCCAGAAGTGACTGAAAATACTCATTATAAGCATTCAGAAGACGAGCAACAGATGGATCTGATAGGTGAACATCTACAATGAATTTGGACATAAATCCAGCATGCAGTGGTGTTTTGCCCTAAAGCAGTTTCCAATACCGCCTCTATCTTCAGTGCTAAAATGCATTCAGTCTCTTCGTTGTTTTGAGATGATGAATTTG
The DNA here is from genome assembly GCA_037179385.1 of Holothuria scabra. NCBI lineage: Eukaryota > Metazoa > Echinodermata > Holothuroidea > Aspidochirotida > Holothuriidae > Holothuria > Holothuria scabra. The sequence continues at coordinate 40,984,521 of CM074183.1, forward strand.
GTTCACTGGATGTGTTGTTTTCAGTACTATCACTGATAGTTTGTTTCAGGTTCAATGTTTCCTTTCCATCAAGTGTTTTCACGTTGGCATCATTGTTTTCCCATACGCATGCTGTTGGAAGGTTTGGATGAGCTGGATACCGTCAGGAGCGTCATCCATATCATCTTCGACTGAGTATGCAAATTCAGTTTCAACACCTTTAGCTTCACTGTAACTGAAAGAGTGCCCATTTTGTTTAGAAGCTGCAGAGCTAATTTTGAACCAGTAACTAACACAAATAATGGACAAAACCATAGTCTGGTATTATCCCCATTCATCGCAAGTAAATGCAAACTGACCCTGAGCATTCACACATGCCTCATGAAACCAGTGGCTACGTATTTGGCATTCAATCCATTCTTCATCTTCTTTATCATCATAATAAAACCCAAAACAACTGCCACAATAGATTTCAGCCAGACTGTCTGTTCCCTTTTGGGATTCCTTTTTTGACAATTTTGGATGCTCTTTCCCCTTGAAGTGTGCCCATTGGAAGCTTTGCTAGGCCTACTAGGTTTGCTTGTACTTTTGGCTGAGCTACTTTGTTTTGTCTGAGCCTCTCTTAGAGATGAAACGAAGTGAGATGATGTTAGTTCTGTTGCTTTTGATGTCTGCCTTCCTGACCTACGCATGTTTAATCTTTCTATTTTAGGGGTCGGCATCAGGTTCTCAATAGTTAGCTTTGATCGTGACGATGAACCTGAAGCATGGCTTTGCAAATTTGAATTTGTTTCCTTGTCTGGTGTTTGTATTTCTAGCTCTGGTGAAGCTTTTTGTGGTTGAACTGGTGGCATCTCTTGTGGTGGGTCTGGTTGTGCTCCTTAAGTTGGCCTGGTGGTCCTGGAGGTACCTCTTTTGGTGGGCCTGGTGGTACCTCTTGTGGTGGGACTGGTGGTGCCTCCATTGCAATATCTTGTGGAGCTTGATGTTGTCCCTCAACACTCTGATTAGTAAAGGGGTCAGGGCGGTGCCTCCATTGCAATATCTTGTGGAGCTTGATGTTGTCCCTCAACACTCTGATTAGTAAAGGGGTCAGGGCGTTCAGAAACCTCTGATGGTCGAAAAGAATCCATGGGAATAGCATCTGCAAATGGGTGAGTTCCACATGCAGTAAACCCTGAAGTTGCATTCCTCACAGTCGCTGCCTTGCCCCAAGCCTCATTAAATAGAACTGCAAACTGATACATAGTAATCCCTCTACCAGGGTGATGTCTCATCTATAAATTTGTGGCAGCATGGTAATGTGTCTTCAATGGTTTAAACAAAGACGTGTCAAGGGGTTGTAGGTACTGAGTTGTATGTGGAGGAATGCTCATCAAAATAATGTCGTGTTCTGCTGAAAATTGTAAAGCTTCCAAGGAACGAATGTGAGATGATTGTCCATCCATTAGTAACAACACTTTTCCACTTGTTGCATGCTTCCTAAAATACTTCAACCAGGATAAGAAAATGTCTTTGTTGATGTAACCACTGTCATACATTGTTTACTCTGAACAAGGAGGAAGCCCATCTGCCCACTCCTCTTTTTGTCGCTTACCTTCCATTATAATCAAGGCAGGGATACATGTACCTGCTGCATTCCAGCATGCAACAAGTGTGACATTCTCACCATGTTCAGCATTTGTCAGTGCTACGACTGACTTTTTTCCCTTCTTGGCAAGGACTTCACCTGGCCTGTTCATTAAAGGAAAGCCAGATTCATCCATATTGTAGATCCTATTTGGTGCATTATGTAGATATTCCCTGTCCAGAACACCCTAAGTAGTTTAAAGTAGACACCAACAACAGCGGGGTTCATACCCATTGCTCTGGCTCGGCTAAGCCCTTAAGCCAATAGAAGCCAGCCTTTTATGTTTTTGTGTTATTCTTATGGTCGATTCCATTTTTGTCTGCATATTCATAAGCTAATAAACAAACATCTGCTGCAGTGACACCAAAGCCAAGAGACTCCATTTGCTGATTTTTTCCACTCAGGATTAACTGGTCTGTTTGACTTAGTACTGGTGGGCGGCCAAATTCGGGGGCAGCTGAAGCATCAGCCTGTCAAGCTTTTCTCCGGAGGGTTGTCATGGGAACATTAAATGTTTTGGCTGCTCTTTTGACACCCATTTCCCTCCTTCTTACATGGTCTATGGCGGTCTTCATTGATTCCACATTCCATTTACCTCTCTCAGAGACACGCTGGTAATAGACTGGCATCTGGAAAACAAAATTAAAAGGCATAATTATAGTATAGGCTTTTGGTACCATGCACGGGCACATGGGACTGAAATGCACTAGGCTACTACATGGGGTTGATTATATGGGGGCACTACTCCATCTTATTATTTAGCAATTTCATGTGACACACACGTAAGTAACTTCAATTTAGCAACCCAATCTCAACGGGACTATGCAAGGATTCAGTGAAGTGAATGCCTATTGAGACCAAGGGGCCCCTAACATCAGCTGAACTGTCACGTTAGGGGTTTCTGTGACACCTGAGCACTGTCAACAGATTGCAAACAGGCTGTCTAAGCTGTCCTAGTTTCTCATAAATAATCATTTCATGTTCTTTTCATAAGCGACATTCTTAAGCATTCTTAGTTATCATCTCTTTTGCAAAGAATAACTTGATGACAAAACACATGTTAGAATAGTGTGTTAGGGAGTAGGGGTAAAGGCCGTTGGTCATTCTCCTGGCCTGGCCTTGTCCTTGTTAGTTAATCCATGCAAACTTATTTTAACCAAGCCTAAATTCTACATAAAACAATGATATATTCTCTCAGGAAATGTCTGCAAAGCCTACAGTTTTCACCTGGTCTATATCTGCCTCTCATTTTGATGGGGTACGTTTTACCTGAAGGCAACACACATAAATGGTGAATAGCATGGTAATGGAGGCCTATACCCACACTGTACACAGTGAAGGTGTTGAATGCGAGTGTCCAAATCTCTCAATTTCACTACAATTTGATATGACCCTCCCAACCACTCATTCCATTTACTCCAATCAAAGTTAAAATTTACAATCCATGAGAGTTTAGGTAAATAAATCTTACCTTCATACTTACATTATTGCATTTCTCCAGAACAAGTCGCCTTCTTCTGCTTAGCCGTTTCAAAGAATAGAGGATGCTATGCATTATTAAACATTCTCAAAAACTCGGGGATCCAAAGTACCTGAAGGATCCATTTTCACTCAGTTAAACCTATCATTATTATTTTTTTTTTTTTAAATCTTCAAAAGATGAACACAGACAGACACTTTATATTGAGAATGCAGAACAATTTCAAGGCAATGTGCATGTCAATTTTCAAGATCTTGCTTATTTAAGCTCAGTAACTTCCAATTTTAATTTTGTCTTTATATTTTCAATTTCAGATGGAGTGAATGTGAAGTGTTCACGGTTATTTTCAATGTCAGGGACACCAACAGTGCACACTATACTTTCAAGGGCCTCCCAAGAAACATCAGGACAAGCCGGCCAGACGAACATATTCTCCCCAGATCTTCTCATGAACTTCAGGAGGACTTTTTCATCAGTTTTGTCAAGGACCTATTGGCAAACAGGCAAACAGAAAAAGACGAGTCAAGCTTTATGCTCAGTAACCACTGGCCTTTCGGAAAGTGAACACAGTTTTACTAAGTCAACGAGCAGTCCGAATTGACAGCTGTCAGAGTTGAGTAAAAGAGTAATCTATGAATACAAGATTTGGTGCAAGACCTATCTCAAGGAACCACAGACTTACAAAGCTCTGAAGCAAGTTATATTGATGCAACACAAAACATCTTAATTCTCGAACCTTGATTGAATTGTCTTATTCACCAGTTTGAACGCTGTGGAAACTCCTTGTTCCTGCCACTGTTTTGATGTGACTTCGTGGCCTTCCTCTTCGTATATAAAATGACCTTCTAAAATGCACGCACTTGTCATTTTGGACATCTTTAGTTAAAGCTTCTGTGCAGTAATTGTAAAGAGACCTGGCATCCGAAATGAGGGCAACCTCACATTTGACGGCTGTAGAGGCCTTGCTCTTTACAACTGCTGCCTCACTAACAGACGGTCCTTTTCAATGCCGTGTGCCGTAGTAATTATGGCAAGTTATAAATCCATAGTCCTTTTTAGACATAGGAATGTCTGCCAACGGACCTCTACATTTGTACTGACATGCACAACCATCTGAAAAACGCACCATTGTGTCTACCTGAAGTGCCTGCGTTTGCTTCAAATGGATGCTTACAAAACCATGTACGCATGAACCGCATCGTGATCATGCTTGTTATCTGGAGAAATGAAAACAATAGATTCTGTCACTGTAGTAGGACATTTCTCACACTTATAGCTAGTTACTACGGGATGTATTGTCACTAGATTATGTGTCCAGTAGGCTCCTTGAGCCTCATCTTGATAGAAGCAAACATAATTCTCAGAAAAGTCTAGGACAGTCAATACCCATCTATTTGGCAACTTGTCTTTTATTGTTCAGTACTGAGCTTATTGCCATTCCCACTGAAGTACATGTTTGGCATGTACCTCTATGTCATCACACAGTTCATCAATTAAGCACTGCAAATTAACTTTATGCACAATAGGAGAACTTTTGGTGGATGACTCCTTCTTGACAAGTGTCCACTTCCTCCATGTTGTTTTGGTTGTTTTCTCCATGTAACTTAAAGGTGACAGGTGTATTGTAAATTTGTTGACACCACAAGCTTCTCACTGCCTATAAATGCATGTAAGATTATGAAATTTATTGGAGGGATCCTTACACAATGTGAGTTTCACAGCATGCCTGGCATCCATTAATCCCAAATTGCTATGTTTGTTGGCATAGAGGTATATATTTAGTGCCTGAACTTTCAGTGTAACGTTTTCACAGTATTCACACAGGCATCCTCGGCCCCTTGCTAGTCGTGAAGATTTTACGTGATTAGGTCTTAGCCTAAAGAAGCTACATCTCGAAATCTCGAAAGCAGGATGTGAAGCAGAAAATTCATTGAACAATTTCCACACTGGTTTGGTAAGTATCATGGTTGCCTTACCTGTTTTCTGAGCAACTAGTTTCTTTTCTGGTAGTGGGTAAGCCGCCATTTCATAAAATTCCTGTACTGCATGGACAGTGGCAGCTGGGAATCTCGGTCGCCCCGATACCTTCTTGTACTTTTTTAAATTGCCTTTCTGTTAATCCGAAGAACTCTTTGCATACCTTTGCAGCTTTGATACTTTGAGTGAAGACAGAGCAGATGCTTTATCCTTGGATCTTGATGTTTGGATATGCATTTTAACTATCTTTGGTAATTCACTGTCTAGAGATCTTCTTTTTTACCTTCTCTGGGAGGGTAGTTTTATTATTATTATCATTATTATTTTTAGTTGAGGTCAAAGGTCATATGGTGTCACAGGGGTTCAAACTCTGAAACCTTGTTTACACAATATATCAAGGGAGGAAACTTGGATATATTTCAATCTTGGTATTTGAATGCATTGTAATAAGGGGAAGAACCCTATTGGTTTGGGTTGGATCAAATGTCATCTGCGGTCAAACTTAGAAAACCTTCGCAACACCATATCTCACAGTAGGAAGCTTTGATATATAGATAGTTTTGCCCATTTCTCATAAATGGCCCACAGGGCAAAATTGTGACCCAGGACACCAAAATTTTGGCAATATTATTGGGATTTACATCTTTTTTCCATATCACCCAACCTGTGCATGAATTCTGTCCAAACTTCCAACCTGGCTGCAGTATATAAAGGCAATGGCTTCTACATTCGTTGTCGCTTAGCGTCGTAAAGCAACTGCCCTTCAAGGCCTTATTATTATGATTATCATTATTACTTTATTATTATTATTGTCGTCGTCATCTCCATCCCTCCATCATCCATCATCTATCCATCATCATCATCCATCCATCACCACCACCACCACCATCATCATCATCATCGTCATCATCATCATCAATTATTATTATATTTGAATTTTATAAGGTTTTTAGAGTATGACCCCTGTGTAAGCAAGGAGTGTCACTAACACACACATATACACACATGCCATGATGAATGCAAAGGTGTCTATTTTCTTAAAACCAAAAAAATACCAAATTTACATGTGAATGTCTTGGTCTTGGCCAAAATATCCATACTTTTGTCTGTAGTCATAGTAGGCTGCTTGTTGAACATACATATCTAGGCAGACACCTGCAAATCCTGGGTGCTCAGTGATACACTGGACAGGCTCTCCAACAAGACATTCAATTTTTGCCAATGTCTCGGGAGTTTCCCTGCAACACCCACACTCATAGGCAGTTTCCATGACAATACAGTGTTGGCATGTACACCTTGAAATAAAAATGAAAAAAAAAAAAAAAAAACATGGCTGATAAATAAGAGGCATATTGCAACCACATTGTACACCGACCCTGGAAAGAGTTTGTGCTAAAATGTGAACCCAATGGTTCTCCGCTTTCAATGAATGTTTGGATTAATTTAATTAAAATGTGCAAAAATTTAATTTTGATAAATTTGTTTATGCTTGCTCTATGTGTTGACAAAGATTTGAGTTCATACCCAGCTAACAGCGAACGTCCAGAAAACGTTTTGGTTTGGTTCTCAGTTTGTCCGTTTCGTCTTCGTCCAAAGTAACGTTTTTAGAACGTGTTCAAAACGTCCCGCATTTCCCACAAACTAAAGGGGACTATCTAAAAACGTTTTTACTAAGTAAAAAAATAACGTTTGTAAAACGTTATAACTAGACGATTTTTAAAGGTTTTTATGACGTTTTCTGGACGTTCATAATATATGAGCATTCACGAGGACTTCCCAAAGACGTTTAAGTACGTTAGAGGAAACGATGCTAGACCGTTATGGTTAAAACGTGTTTAAAACGTTTTCAAGACGTTTTCTAAACGTCATACTAGCTATAGAGTACATTTCCGATAAGTCTAAATATTAGCTTTAAATTGTTCAAAAATGCCCAATGGAGGCAGCCGGGTTCTCTCTACTGAGACTTTATTGGACTAGTTCCCCACTGACGGGGTTGGGTCCGTTTAACCGTTTTGTTCTTCTTTTTTATTTAAAGTAAGTGAAATAAAAATATCAATAAGGGGACAGGGACGTGCAATGAAATTCCTTCTTCTATGTACTAAAATGTACAAAAATCATGCTCAAATATGAAAATCAACGTGAGCAACTTGAGCAAGTACTGTAATTTAAAGCTGTGCCAAAGATGCAACCTACATTTTAACACTGCCACATGATTGCTGCAGCGATGTCACACAGATAAAATTTCATAAAATGGAATAGCAATAAGGTAATCCCCTTGCTTTTCATGCTATCCCCCCCCCCCTCCTCACGGTCCCCTCGAAAGAGCAAAACGTACGAATTTCCTTACGTGCACTCTGTGGTATTTTGCAAATGCAACTCAGGTACAATGGGTATAGCGGTATAGGCACAAATTGGCATCCCTACGAAAATATATGGAGAAAGCGATGGGGGCGTGGGGGGGGGGGGAGTGGGGTGGAGGGGGCGTATTTTTATTCGGGAACCATGATGAACCATAGCAAAATTGATGTCAGATGCCTTCTAGGGAAAGCGACCCCCCGCCCCCCTCCTTGGCTATGTGAGCGAGGACCGCAGCACTACTGTTTTATGTCTTGGCTTTGCAGTTTAAAATGTTAGGAACTTGGCGGAATTTCCTACCCTTTAAACGTCCTACGGTACAACCACAGGGCTGCCCCTCCTGCATGGGGTGAAAAATAAAATCAGGATCCACCCCGGTGCCAGCCAAATTCGATCCTCCTGCTCTCATTGGCATTGCATCCATAATTTTGGTTAGCGAGGGAGGCAAAGTTCGTCAGTGAATCGGCTAGACAACAACACTTTATATAACAAATATCTACTTGTGAACATTACCTTCCCTTTCTGTTAATGACTCTATTGGCGTTCCATAGATTGTAACAAAAGTAATTACGATCCAAATTTGAACGTTCCTGTCAGCAGCTCTCTTAAAAGGTCCCAGAAATCTCAACTACTTGTTCCTGGAACAACTGTCACAATCACAGTAAGTCGTGAAATCTGTTTTAAGTTCTTTAAAATCGTCTTAAAGGATGCTTTCATATGTAAAATGATGAAAATTGTTCACTAAGTCATAGTTAAGTCATATGTTTGTGCAAGGCACAAGCCCTTAGCCTAACAGTTAAGTGCACACGGCAGGTACAAGCCTAATGTTAGTGTTCGATAGGTAGACAGTTATACTGTCGAATGCGCGCCAAACTTTCCCAAAGGCTGTTCTATCGTTTCAAGATTTTTACACGAAATTTCAATGCAGATGTGCACTCGACAGACCCGTGCAGTCAACGTTCAGGCCATTATATTTACTGTAGTACCTTGAGTCAGTCACTATTTCCACCATTGAAAATCTTGGGGTGGAAATAAATGTCTGAACTTTAGCCTAACGTTAGGCTGCCGCTAAGTACTGTACAGTGTACGTAGGCCTATGTTAAAAATTTAAAATTTCCAAGCTCAAGACAACAATAAAATATGTGGTAAGGCCTAGGCCTAAAACTTTCCCAGCATCCTGGCCGTAAAGATTGAATTGAGTGATGTTCTTATAAACATCAAGTATAGTCATGGTCTTCTATTTTTTATGTAGCCTAGGCCTAGGCTAAGTAGGCCCCCAACTCTGTGTGTCTATAATATAGCCAGCTTATGCAAAATGTGTGAATAATTGTTCACAGCACTGAATGTCGTATACTGTACCTGTACATAGGTATGTAGGATACCAAAGTCTACAGTGAAAATGTTGCTTGGAAAGACATCAGCACAGCCAGCACCAAGTGATGCACAGAATAGCAAAAAACATCAATGATATTTGAAACTTTAGGCCTAGGGTAGAGGAACCAGTATTCAACCCTTTAAGGAATTTCTTGAAATTTTTCCTCCCAGGTAAAGTGAAATCATATGGCTCAAAATGTTTTTGTAAGATATTATGATGGCTAACATGTTACCACCAAAAAATATTGGATTTAGTCTTTCCTTTCAGAAATAGCTCACCATAAAAGTTTGGATTTGCCTACCCAGTATTCAACCCCCTGTCACTAGTATTCAATATAGGGGTCCAGTATTCAACCCCCCAATCATTATACCCCCAAAAGTTATTCCATAAAGTACAATTTAGATAAAATGTTTACAGGATGGGAATATAAATTACCTTCATTACTTTTGTTCAGTATTTGATTCTTGAACAACTCTTTGATGCAATTCAGAGGGAAATTCCACCTTGCTGTTATGTCGGTTTGCTTTTATTAGGTCAGTAGGGGCAAAAAACACACATTTCAGTGCAAAATTATTGATTCTTCAATATTTTCTAAAAGACCCAGAATATTTTTACAGAACTATGCTAAATAACTAAACATTAGTGACTTCTTTGAGAAATGACCAGAAAATCCTGCTGGATTTCATTCACAACATCTTTGGTTCCATAAATGTACCAGGGGGTTGAATACTGGATAGCAGATAAAGATTGCGGCACCAGTACTCAACCCTCTAAAAATTTCTCTCCAAATTTTCCGTAATTTCGCTATGGTCCTAAAATTCGTTTATAAATTGCTACAATGATGTAATATTAGCCTTGACATTTCATAAATTTCTTAAACCAGTCTCTTTTTAAATGGATGACAGAAAATTACATTCCTTTGATTTTAACCATCTTGCGTTACATGACCTTTTAAGAATAGCTATTTCCAAAACAATTCCCCAAATTCTTGCATACAAATATCTCCAAAAGGTATTTAACTGCAAATCAGTTTCACAGAAGTGGATGGCAATTAAGCAGAGAAGTTGTTTTCACCTTTGGTATAATTTTTATGTGGGATGGAGCTTTAGTTCACTGAAAAATGAAGAATTATATCTTAGGGGGTTGAATACTGGAGGGGGGTTGAATACTGGTGGGGGGTTGAATACTGGTGCCTCTACCCTAGGAGAAAGTTAATAAAATCTTCATTTGACACGAGTACCACTGATTTCACATTCCATAACTTTATTCTCAAAAAGATGTTTACTGCTAAAAATAAAAGGGACTGAAAATACCATTTCTGAGGGCAGAAAGTAACCAGGGCAGAAACTAAGGTAATCCGGCTACCTGTACGTAAGTATGTATTAGTACACTAAAGTCTACAGTGAGAGTGTTGCTTGGAGCATGGTAGTTACGAGTGTTGCACTGAATAGTAAGAAACATCAATGATGTTTGAAACTTAAAGGAAAACTTGATGCAACCTTCATTTGACACAAGTGCTGTACCAATGATATCACATTCCAATCCATTACTTTCCACCCCCAAAAAAGGATGTTTTCTGCTGAAAATAGAAGGGGTGAAAAGCACCGTTTTTGAAGGGCAGAAAGTAAAGAGGCGGAAAATAATGTATTATTCAGGAGGGTATAGGAAAGAAATGAAGGGGAAATAAATACCTTTGGCTAGGCTTGAATGCAATGAGTGTATCACTGTGGACATTTCTGGGTTGCAGTTTGGCAAGCTAAATATGAAAAGTGAAAGTGAAGAGCTGCTGTACCTAGTGTGAAATTAAGACAACATTCCTCCATGTTGGAGCACCTAAATTGTTTCAAAATTTGTTGCTACAGCACACTTGTTAGGCCTTTATTGGAGTATTCATCTTCTGTTTGGGATCCCTACACCACTTCCCTATCCAATAAGGTTGAGCAAATTCAGCGTAGGGCTGCTAGGTTTGTTTATAATGACTATTCCCCCCATAGTAGTGTGACTGAAATGCTAAACGACCTAGGGTGGGATAGTCTCAAAAACAGGCGTACTGCCAACAGGCTAGCAATTCTTCACAAAGCCAGATTGGGCCTCCTAGCCTTGCCAATCAACAACCTACAACCGGCCCGGCGGCCCTCTAGGCATCACCATTCTAATAGCTTTACAAATATAGCAACCAATAAGGACTGCTACAAATACAGTTTCTTTCCTCGGACCGTCAGAGACTGGAACCTACTCCCCCAGAACATTACAGATCTCGAGGACCCCAAGCAATTCAAGAGCGCAGCCTTGAGGATCCTCAGACGGGACGACTAACTACATGCACACACTCAACCCTGCACGTTTGACTCCACCAGGAGTGTTGTGCAGTATTTTTCCAGATCCAGATCCAGAACAAAAAAATGACTGAACAGTAGAATCCCCCTTTTGTTAGCCTTGTGTTGGTCTTTTTACCCTGTATATTTCTTGACTTAATGTTTATAAAGCCATTGTACAGTACTGTACATACAGTAAGGTTGATGTAGGTAGTGTCACAGTGTTGCAAATACAATAGACACTCAAAAGCAAGCATCCTGGGACGGACCTCTGGCATTTCTTTTCAAGAATCAAAGGAAAAGTTTAATGGTCTCTTAATGTCTTCATGAGTTTCGCTCTTTCATAAAAGTACAGTATTAGGCTAAGGCCTGTGAATTTCACCGTTGGCTGGTGGTGCATTTGTGAACTTTTTATGTCAAGACAATTTATTTTCTGGTACCCTGTAAATTACTAAAAATTAGTTATAGATTTGAATAAAGAAATACCTTGGATGCTGAATTACAGTATTGTTCATTTTTTTTCATCCCACAGGAAACTTTGTGGTAAAGATAATAATGAAACTGAAGGAACTCAAAGAATGTCAAAAAGTGATCCTTGGGATGTTGCATGCTGCTTCACAAGAAAGCATCCCATAAGTTGATAATGATGCCTTGGATGAGCCACCAATAAAGTACTTAGAAAAGGACATTGTGCTTGACCCTGTTGCCATTGAATCCAGACACAATTTCAAATAGCTCAGCAGGACTCTCGTAAGCATGTTATGTTTTTCAAGTCCATCTTCACTTTTCGTGTAAACAATTTTAGTTGCTGTCAATAGCAGTGAACCTTACAGTTAGTGTGATACAGGTAGATAAATTGTGATTTCCAAATGGATGATGTCATGATACCGAACTTACAGTATTGTATAGCATTCTGCAGGTTTCATAGTATTACAGAAGGCATCAACCTTAAAGCAATGTTTTCTGTTAGGAAAAATTAAACCAAACATCATTGTAATTTCCAGGCATAGAGTTTACAGTAAAACTTAAGAGTTTACAACACAATTTAGTGTTCTTTTGGTTTTGATATCTTGTTTACAGTTAGGGGCCTACTGGACAGTCTTTACTGTATCATGAATGACGAGAATAACTTCATCCTTTTCTAGACTTTGCATGTTCAGGGATCATTACATTTAGAAGAAATCACCAAAATAAGCAAAATTGCTATTGGTCTGTGTTATTCCAATGGGATATTTTTGAGGGGCAGAACTGACATAAGGAAGGTTGTGATAGCCATGACTATTAGTGCTATCGGTCATTCTGTATGTTTATGCATGTGTGTAGAACATATGTATGAATGTGCAGTAGGTATGTTTTTTATCCACTTTTGCCAAATATTTTTTTATATTATGTCTTTTCCTAGGAGCCCCCTGAATGACAACATTCAGGGTGGTACATCACCTTAGAACCAACTTCCTACAGTATGATCGATTGATCATTTGAATTTGTGTGCTACTAAACTGTAGAAGAGAGAAGAGGGGTCTGATGGCAAGCACCATTTTCAAGATCATTTTGAGTAAGTTCCTTCATTTCCTAAACTCCATTTTGAGATTAAAGTGAGGATTTGAGAGCAGCTTATTTAGTAAAATCAAGCCAAAAGGTGAAGTTCCTACTAACCAATTTCCTGTCCTTTGCCAAGTCTAGACAATGCTTTGTTTATTTCCCTGTTTTACAAACTCTGATTTGAATCTGTTGGCAAGTGTTTACAATGTACTCAGAGGTCACATGGTGTCATATGGTGTCATAATACATTATAAATTAGTTAAGTGTTAGGAACAGAAATTGGTCTAAATTGTAAAGAAATGGTAAACATCCTGATGATCAATATGAATTAACACTAAAATGTTTCTACCTTATTGATTTTGTCTGGTGTCTTGAGAAAATTTTATACTGTATGTACAGTAGGAACTGAAGGAAAGTTTCTCTTTAAAGTGTATCTCAAGTCAAAAAAAATTGAAAATTTATATTAAATCGCATGAAATATGAAGGTTAACAGTCCATCTCCAATCTTTCTTGGATATTCCTTATCTGAGATATGAAATGTTCTCCCTCAAATTGAAATGACACATTGTGCAATAATTTGTGATGTACAGTACAGTAATTGTTATACTACCTGAATTACAGTCTTTTGTTTGTTTTTTCTGAAAGTTAAAAGCACACCTTATGCCAAGGTGTGCTTTTACTCTTACTCCTATGGGTTAATGTACAGTATTATTAATTAAGCCCTCTCCCTGCAACATGCTGTGTAAGCGCACAGGAAATGTTCAAGGTCATAAAACATTTTTTAATATTTAAGAGAAACAAAGAAGGTAATGTGAGTGGTACAACAAGAAAGTTGCACATTATTGCACAATGGACTACAGTAATTTGCTTTTATAAGTTTACAAATGACTTTCTGCATTTTACATCTCGGTTCAAGAATGTCCTGTTGTATGAAGATAGGAGTTGAACTGTTAGAATTTTTTCATGCTGTTTAATACATATATTTTTGAATATCTTTTTAGGTACACTTTAATGCCCTGGTGCCCAACCAGGGATACTAGTACCCTCTAGACTAGTAACCCTAGGGGGTATCAATAAACACCACAGGTTGTACATGGGATGCTTCTCAGACAATTTTTAAAAAGCATTGCTGAATAAAAAGAAGTATTATTAAACCTCATTATACCACCGTAAAGAAACTTACTAATTTTGTCATTTTTAAAATCGCTCACAATTTATTTCTAGACTCCATGAAAATTTTCAAGGGGAGGAGGCACCCTCCCTGTTGGAACATTTGCTTTTGTAATTTCAGAGATATGCCTTAAGAACCAAGCTAAATGTCAGTGCACGTTGTACTTTATTTAAGGTCATTTTCTGTAATTAAAAATATTGTGTCTATACTTCTTTAATTGAGAAATACATGTAATGTAATTATATTGTTGTTTTTGCAGATATTTATGAACCAGGACTCTGAACTAAATTATTTTCGAGTGACTATGGTATCATGTCTTATCTGAGACGCATCATCAGACCAACAGACTTTTCAGTTGCTACTGATAATTGATTTATGATGGAATGGTAATATTGTCACCATAGGTCTAGCCTGCGTAGCCGCTCTGGGGCAGCTGCCCCCTCAGACCCTGCCGCTGATAGTAAAAAATCCTTTCAATGAGCCCAAACTTAGTAGGTGTTGCTAAATGACTCTTAATCTTTGCAATGCAAAGTTGATCACAAAGTTGTTCAAACCAGAAACAAAACGGTAGGCTTATTATGTCTGCTAAGACGATTCTATTGCAGATGGAAGTCTTGATTATGGGCAGCATGCTACTCTCATTTTAACCAAAAGTCTTTGGTTAAAAAATATCGAACTGTCTTTCCTCATGGCTGTGTGCTACAGTTAGTTGTTCATATTAAGTGGCTGTACTGTGTGTGTATGTTTACATGATGGTACCATGGATACAATACCAGTGCCAAGTTACATTGACTCCTGTGACTATGTACTGTACTGTTGTAGAATGGTAGCAATGTATCTCATATGAATAAACATTTAATAACCTTGCTAAAACCAATCCACTTTCAGAAATGATGTTTGCATTGGATTTCTATGCACAATATACCAGAATTAAGTTACATAGAATTGGTAGTACACTATAAATAAAAAAAAAGCATTGACCAACAAAGTGAAACCATGACACCAAGTCTGCTTGCTTCAAGTTCCTCCTTCTACAGTATGCAGAAACCTTGCCACATTCAACTACGTTCATCTTGAGAACCAAATTTGTAAAACAAACAAAAATATCACAGAAATGCTAAGGACACCTTCCCCTTTACCATATGTAAAATTAATGTCTCTGAACTTTTCTTTAGTCTTGAAGTTCTGAGGAATTTTTCCGGACTGCAGAATTATGCTTTTTTGAGAGATTGTGTCAGGACCTTCAATTTTTATGAAGGTTTTTCATCCTTGATATTGCCTTTGGCAACTGTCTGTCTTTCAAACCTCCAACATTCTGTTAAAATTAAAACATCATGATTGCTAAGATTATTGTTGGTACTTGCCAGGTGTATTTATACATCAAAATCTCAAGAATAGATGGGATTTCCTAGCAAGCTCCTTATTGGTCAATTCAATTGACCCTTATTTGGAAAATAGTACATTGTTTGGTCTCTATTCAGTGTGATTTGTATATAAGTGTGTGAGTTGGCCGTCTCTTCAATACTTTTAAGTTGTTGCAAATCATGATTCTTTTTGTACACCAGTCTTGCTTGAGAGTGTTATTAATGAATCTGTAACAATCTATTCAACGTTGTAAGTCGTAAATCTTGATTTTTTGTTTGCACCAGTCTTACTTGAAAGTGTAGTAAATGAATCTTTACCAATCTATTCAATACTGTAAGAATTTGTTAACCTTGATTCTTTGTTTACACCAGTCTTGCTTCAGAGTTTTAACCCTTTACCGTTGTTTGGGTCCTTTCAGACCCATGGGGAGAGCTCGGCTGTCACCCATCTTTACTGTTTCGCGTAGAGCTTGAAACTGCGAGTAGCTTCCGGAAAATTCGTCCACAACAACGAGAGAGACAATAGTTTGAGGGCACAGGGTCAATGGCCTACAGGAGCCGATGCGGGGCGGGCTCCGTCCGCTTTTCCGCCCAGTCCCGAGGCATGCAAATCTGCCTTGATTGGAGCACAACGGTAAAGGGTTATATAAATCTTTGCGAGTTTATGTGTTCGATAAACTGTGATCTGTGCATATTATGTAAAAAACAAAGTAACAAACTTGACAAAATTCACTTTTACCTTTTGTTAAACAAGGATTTTTATGTCCCAATGAATTCCCTGCCAATTACAGTATATAACATTTGACCATGCAGGTCTTTGTTCAAAAGGAGCAGTTTTTAAGCGTTCACTTCATTGTTGTGATTTGATATCAGTTCCAAAGCATGTTAATTTGAGCTGTCCTTCCCAGTAAAGCCATTTGGCTCTAACTGAAACTCAGTTGGTGATGCAAATGATTGATCTAAGAAAAAACTGTCAACATTTCAACTTGCCACTAAAATGAAGCTGCCATTATGAGTATACTGTAGTACCACCGGCTTTCATTTTGATATTGAAGTATCAAATGATATTTTGGTTCCTGTTGTATACCACCTTATATTTCACTATACATGAGTATGGTTCAAGTTTTTCTCAGATTTTTTCTCAAGATTTTCCAAGCGATGTTTACTACAAACCATGCACATCTATGAAGTTTACTTAATGTTTTTCATGCCAAAGTTTCTAATGCTTACATTACTGCCTTTTCATTGGCTTTCCTGTTGCATGCAGTTGCAAAACTAAGCTGTAATACTTTTGTATTAAAAATCGCTGCTGATCTGTGCTCAGCAGTTAACAGCCTCAGGCTTAAAATTTGTAGTTTTTGTCTGCAAGGCTTTATATAATATCTTTATTGCTTTCACTTTTGAAATTCCTCTAAACCATTCTGTTTACAGTAATAATTTATACGTACAAAAGTAGGTCTTACTGTAGCACGAAACGACCATTTCTACAAGTATTATGCAATTTAGATTTCTCAAATTTCAGCTTCGATAGGAATTTTATTGCTCTATAAGCATTAACTGTTATTAGCTTGGTTTTCTTTGTTGTCGCCCAGGCTCTATTTCTCTGTCATGCAGAGTGATGTACAGTATGTGTATACAGGATGTAAAATTCAACTGTACCGTATATCATTTAGTGGTACCTTGTGCAAACATTAATCACAGCAATGATGCTTTCAGTGTGTATATGTGCAGATTTAGAGCTGTATGATCCTTTGACATACTTCCTTGCCAGCACTAAGAAGCTAAGAATAGTCTTTTTGTGAGTACTTTATTAAAGATAGTATGATTACAGTTACATGCAGTAGGTCAAGGAAAAGGAAAAACCATTTATATCTTTTTTTTTCTTTCATTAGCCTTATGTTTGTCTTTAATGTTAAGTGAAATTTCCCTTCCTCTCCCAGCAAATTTCATTTGTTAGTACTTATGGTCCTAATCAGATGACCATAAAACAGCCCAACTTCTCATGGAGAGGTTGAGGGATACATAAGCAATATTCACCTTTCATTTATTTTGGTTTAGGTACGTAAATTTATATCCGTAAGCACCTGAGATATTTTTACGTCATCGAAGTGTCCCTGACATTTTTTCCTAGATTCGATACATTTTATTCGCCTCTGAAACGTTCTTTTGACTTCCTGTATAATTTTCGTACTTCCCTAAATTTTTTCTGAAGATAGAAGACACTTTCCCTACAGCCCTATAAAGCGTTTTCAAGACGTCAGAGACGCTTTATGTACGTCTCTAGTACGTTCTCCGGATGTCCTGGGTGATTTTTGTACGTCCCTAAAACGTTTCCTGAACGTCCTGTACCTTTTACTTACGTCCCAGACGTTTTCCGTACGGACCAGCAAAGGTTTTATGAACGTTTTCTACGTCTGAATAACGTTTTGAGAACGTCTCTAAAAAACGTTTTGAAAACGTATGAAAAGTCCACAAAAACACGTCTTTAAAACGTAGTTCTAGACGTTTGCGAAACGAAAGTGGTTACGTTTGAAGAACGTTCAGGAAACGTTTTGTTGTTAGCTGGGTAGAAGGTATCAACAATATCTAGTTATGTAAGAACAAACTTCTATGAAGGACTAGAATGAATACTTAATTGTACATACTTTGAACACATAATATGTTATCTTAACGTGTGCACTTTTGACCATAAGGAGTAGTTGGTGGAGGTACTTCCAGTGTACAGTTCAATTTGAATTAATTTGCGCGTTGAAACAATACAATTAGCTATGAGTTCTTGTGGTAAGACACAACCTTCCTGGAGGGTGTGTTCAATTCCACATGAAACCATGCAATTTCATATTTTATGTCAGGGCCTAATTTACATGGACTGAACATGTAACGTGTACGCCTTTCCGTAGATGGTCGCCACCAACTGGGATGAAAAAGGCTCACCAAGATGGTTGTCGTGAAGCTTTACTGTAAATTGTCTGATTTGAGGATGACTCTGTAACATTTTGAACAAAAGTGAAACTTGAATGGAAACACGTTGACAGATAGATTCCTGGACTTGACAAGTCAGGGATTAAATCAACAACATGCAGCTTGGCATGAAACAAATTTATGAACAAAATAGAACACAAGACATTTAAATTGAATTGACATAATATTATTGATATTTTTTCTCAGAAAGCAATATACATTTTTTCCAAACTGAGGAGATAAATGTATCAATATTTCCACATTGCCTCACAAAATGGTTTCCTTGCAAAGCAATTATTTTAAGATAATGATAAATCTTAATAATTGGAATAATTTTATTCCTGTGTAAACTCTCTTCCGTTGTCTTTCACTTAACCAGATTAGATAACAACACCCCGCCTCCACCCCAACACGCATGCACAATTTCCATTTTTGCACAAGGCTAAATGATGACAGTGTATGAATGCAGATAAGTGTATATTGGTAAGCATTAACTTACTTCTCTTTGGTGATACCTTATTCTATCAGCCCGTTATCTCTACCTTCTCCATCTATCCACCTAACAAGCTGTCAACTGATTTTCAACAAAAGAAAAGGGTGCTTGCTTTCACAACCATTAATTATTTTCTATTACTTTAAGCCCTTCGGTGCTAAACCTGCACTAATCTGTGCAACAGGAGATAAAGTGCATTGCTCAAGGGCACAATGCAGTGTACAACCATTTGCCCACTGTTTTACACTACAAATATAATAAAGTATGCATGCTTTGCACTGCTAAATCTCTTTTAAGGGAACTGAAATAGTTCAGTTGTACAGTAACTAACAAACAATTACAAATTTAATAACCAAATAAATTCCCAGTGTAAAGGAAGCTACAGGTCTTTTCAGGTTAACCATGCCTACAGGTGGAATGTAAAATGCAATATCAAGCATCTGCCCATTTTGCATATATTCGTAGTAACAACTATTCATACTAACAATACATGCAAAGAAATATCAAGCTGTTTTTAACTCCCACAATGTGTTACCTAACAGACTAAACTAATTGAGAGGGATAAAGTGTCCTGCGCTATGATGCAGTGACAGGACAGGGACTTGAACCCACAATTACCTCTGGGTCATGAGACTCATGAATGCTCTAACCACTCGACTACACAACTCTCATCACAGGACTAGTTTTGACAATTTCTTACGAATGGCAGGTCCAGACACTTTCTCATTAAAACGCCTTGTCAAATGGTGCATGCGGATCTTCACATAACATGATGCTAGGCATTTAATTAGCAAATATACATGGTTGTGATCAGGAGGGCAATCAAACATATGATCAGAGAGACCACTAAAGGTGCTGAGGTGATTGACTTCAGTCAATACAGCAGTGCACAATGCATGCTCAACTCCCTTCTGTTTTGGCAAATCTCCTGAGGTTGTGTGAAGGAGTCGTCGCAGGCATATCTCTGTTACCTTCCACACCTGAACTACATCTGCAGCTGCTCTAATCAAACCACCTCGATTCTTCTTCTCCAACAGGCTTCCTCCAATCACCTCACCAGTTGTTAAGGCACCAATCCACTCATCACATGATATCTGTTTCCTTGCCATCCGAACCACATACCCAGCAACATACTGCACAACAGCCTTATTATATTGGGACAAGTGACGTATATTTGGAAAGTCAGCATAGTCATGGTCAGAATCATCAGGTCCTCTTATCGTAAGATCATACTTTCTTATCAGAAGCATGTCCCTCTCACTTTCACTACTGTTGCCTACTGGGGTGACACTACTTGCCACATGTAGGATAAAAGTCTGATCTTGGGCTTCGCAGTTACCACCTATACCTTCAACTTCATGTCTAGTGAGCAGTTCCTTGTAGGAAGAGGTGAACTGACGGGCTGTGGGGTTGTTATTACACCCAAGTGAGGACCTCACAGTACAGAGAAAGAGCTCTATGTGGTCCTGGCTCATCCTATATGTAAGCAAGTAATTTAATTTTGGTGATTCACCAGCAACTAATGTATCATATATGTAAACAGAACTTTTAATACAACAGAAGAAACCATTGAATGCAGTCTCACGATTGGTTGTATACATTTTTCTACCCTGAGCATCTGTCACTGACTCGGTGTAGGCATATGCCTTCCCTAGGAAAGGTCTCCAAATTTGTTCATTTGCAGAGCGAAGTGGGGCTTAGAAGTGACGGGCAAAGGGTGTACGGGAGTTCAGTATATCAAATAGGTTGTCAACAAGCCTGATGAAGCTTACAGTGGCTTCACAACCCTGGAACTGTGGCACCCCCTTTTCACGCAAAAATTCAAGGGCATCTGCTACACTCTGACCGAGTGTCTGAGCAGCCAGATTCACCTTCATCTTCTGCTTCTGCCACTGTATATGTGCATTGCTCTAGCCTATTTCCCAGTCTCGGCCCCTCCTCTTCCTGAACTTTATGTAATTCTTTGATA
This sequence comes from Holothuria scabra, assembly GCA_037179385.1. Classification (NCBI taxonomy): domain Eukaryota; kingdom Metazoa; phylum Echinodermata; class Holothuroidea; order Aspidochirotida; family Holothuriidae; genus Holothuria; species Holothuria scabra. The sequence continues at coordinate 41,005,132 of CM074183.1, forward strand.
TATTCCCACTTAATGGAGGCACCATCAGCATCTTTCAATATACCACAGGAAGCTAAAGTATTCCTCATTAATTTGAGCATATGACACACATCAAGGAATACACTCACCTGACGGGATGGGTCTGATGGGTGGGGGAAGGAAGCTTTCTGATCTGGGATTGTCATGGATGCTCCAAGGGTCTCCAACATGGTAATGTGACATGATGGGCCATTCCCATGTGAGGGCAGTGACCCAAACTCCAATATCAGCGAGTTTACTCAAACACTGTTGAACAAGATAAGTCCTCTCTGACCCAGACATCCCATTATTTAAGAAGTACCCAACTGGCAGCTTCCAGCTTGCATTCAATGCAACTACCATGAAAACCAGGGCATCAGATGCAACAGGATTAGTGTCATCCACATTCTCTGTCCCAATGTTCACATACCCATGGAACTGCTTCCCATCCCACTGTAGATGTTTCTTAATGGCCATCTAATCCAGCATGAGTGACATGACAAGCTCCTTACCATTCTTTCTGGCTTCCCTGGCCCTCATTTCCAATGACTTAAATGACTCCTCTGTGAAACCTTGTTTGCCACCTACTGTACTGTACCACTTCCGGAGAGCTGATGGATGTGGCAGGCAGAGATCAAAGGTCTTACGCACAAACCTGTAGGCCTTGGCAGAGTAAAAATTGAGAGTTAGAGCGAAAGATCGCAATGCTGGCGGATACTTTTCCCTTGATGCCTTACCAGAATTCCGCCCTTTGACAAGCCTCTCCATCAACTCTTTAGGAACCTCACATATCTTTCTTGGCATTTCCAGTCCACCCTCAGTGAGTAGATGTTTATCTTCAAGGGCCTTTACAACATCTTGTAGAGATCTGACCTTCCTACGCAGCCGCCTGACTTTGCCTGAGAATTTTTAAGCCTCTTCTGCATAGATGAAGCACGATCAAACATGGTGTCCAACTTACGTTTGACGCTCCTCGGACTCTCGCCAGTATAGTGTAGGTATGGTCATGTGTTAGCGATGGGACGATTCTCGGAGTGTGCAGTTGGGTCGCATCTACACCCGAAAATCGGTCTTCATCAGTGTTGGGTTTCACACATCCTTTCCATGGGAGGCTTACGAGATCTCACACTCTGAAAAAGTACAATATGAAAGGGAGGGGTTAAGTCACAGCAAAAGAAATTTTCAGAAATCAGTTTGTGTTGAAAGTTGAACAGTAGGTTTGGTAAAGGTAATTTAGTCTCTTCACTGAATGTTCTTAATGATGCCAATTTATGGTGCCCCATAATGTATCTAGCAAGGTACACAGGATGCTTTATGTAGCATTATAACGTAACCCATGGTCATTTTTCAAATCTGCACATACAGTTATGTGCGCAATTTGGACTGCATTACTGGAGCATTTGGGTGAGTCACAGCTTATCTTCCCTGGGGACTAGGGCGGTCAATTTTCGTCTCCAGGTTTTTTAAAACTACCGATATCTATAGAATTTAATCTGAACCCCAAACGAACACAATTAAAATTGTGTGTAGATGTGACTGTTTGACTTCAGTCAACACAGTTTATTAATTTACTTGTCATGCATTAATAAAAAGTCCAATCAAGTGCCATGACTATGTACTTTTCATGACTTGTAAATCTTCCTGAAAATACTGCAAAAACAAAGTAATATTATAATATACAGCATTTGTACTATAGGTGTACAATCTTGGACAAGATTACTTAGACACATTTGCTCCCTTTGCAGTGTTGGAGATAATTCGCAAAATGTGGTGAAATTTTACAATACCAACAGTCACGTGGGTGGGTCTCATGGGATTGGTGCTGCAAAAAGTACAGTACGATACCAACAAACTACAAATTGTTCACGTGCCAAAAACATACTTTTTAGGCTTTAGGCTACAAGTATCACCCAACAAGTGTCAAAAATAATTTGTCCAAGATTGTAGACCCAAAGGTTCTTGCTAAGCTTACATGACTGTGACCAGCCATGGCATCAAAGTACATACCTTGACAAGATGTGCTGGAAAACTGAACAAGGTTGGTTCAGCGGTTGCACGCAGTCTTGTTGTTTGGCCAGTAAGGTCGAAGCGTTGTTCCTCAAAGTGGTCTGAGGAGATGACAGAGTATTTACCAGGTGTCCAGCTGTCCCTTCTCATCTTCACAAACCATTCTTTGAGACGGGATGAATTCTTGAGGGGAAACCTAGATGGAATAAAAACAAACATACTGGATATCCTTGGAATGGTGTAGTTTTAAAAATGCTCCAAAGAAGGCCTATCATTAGCTGCGGCCACTACAATATATCGTTAGGATAGGGCACCATACAGGGCGTTGTTGGCGTGAACGGAATTGTAGTCCACTTACTTGTGAAAAGTTTTCCCTGTACGATGACCGGAGCGATTCGTACAATTCACTGCTTTACAAGCAGGCATTCTCGTGAAATTCTGTGACCAAACAAAGGGCCAATCATGTCGTGAAAGTTTTAAGTACTTCGACAAAATTACTGGAAGTGACAGATAGATGTGTACACTGTGTTCTTGGGCTTTGCAAAATGGCCACGGTCACGTGACTCATAGTCGCCGGCGACGATATTATTTTCGGCTTATAAGCCTTCCATGCTTTTTAGTTCAGTGTTCCGAGCTAGTTTTTTTAAATAACCATGTTTCTATTCAAAACGCTTGCTTGAACAACCAGAAAGTGGCCCAAAGTTTGCAATTTGTTCCCCATAGTGGGTAAGAAAGTGCATTTTAGGTGTCAGGCCATTTCGAAATATTAGAAGGAAAAGTTCAAGGAGTTTATTCACGAGACCATGTAAATCAGACAGAGACTGAACATTATGAACTGGAGCAAAGGTGAGCTCACATACACCAGCTAAGTAAAGTAAGAGCTGCCAATGTATATCTTTCTCTGGTTTTGTGTCTCCCAGGATATACAAAGCAGTTTTCATGAAACATGACATTTGTGATGCAGTCGCCTTAATAGCCGCCGCACCTGAAGCCCAAGTAAGAGGGGATGGTTTCCTGTGTTTATCACTTCCTTTGTAGTCATATGATGTGAGCATTTGGTTTAATGATTGAAGTGTGATATGGTTAGTTTGTACATAGTGGCTCAATATTTTACTCCAAATGATGGGACAAACCCCTTCAACTAGATCATGCATAGGGTCCGATGGAAGTCCTGCAGTAACATGAAAGTTAGTTAAACTATTGAAGGGACATTCTTGCTTTATTCCATACGCTGAACTGAGGCTCTGATCATTCTGAATCAATTTTAAATGCCTGTCATAGAGCTCTTGACTTCTAGGCAAAAATCAGTTTTTAGATTCAACTCTTTTAGACTACGTGATGTGCACATGCAAAATCTGTATATCCTGTTGACTGTGAAAGATTCAAAATAACCACCAATAGATTGACTACCTAAGTTGTCTGCAACAATCATTGAAACAGAAACTTTAAAATGATACTGACAATTGTTTCTCCAAATGCTGGTACCTTCTTCTTCAAATACCTTAAGATCTCTAAGTAAGAGCTCACCAACTCTTGCAAATCCATACTTTTGCACATGTTTAGTTTTACATAACCAGACCAGCTGTGTAACATGCAGTATTGAACGATATTTTTGTTCCATTATCCCAAGAACAAAGTACATGCCATTTAATTTCTATTTTTTCCTGTAAGTTCCTATTGGATTACAAACCTCAAAGTCATCATTGTATAAACATACTTGGAGAGTGTTAACACTGGAATTGAATAATGGGCTATTGTGATAGAAACTTCCATTACAAAAGTTGTTCAGAACTCCCATCTTGACAACTTTCATGTGAATTCATTACTTGAGAGAAGATGTCATCACGCTGCAATAGTGCTTTTAAGGTGGGTTCGTTTTGCCCAAGTTGAACTTCAGCTGGTTCTACAAAACTGAAATTACTTTTAAAAAAAAGCCAGTTGTCTTGCTTCTGTCTGAAATCTTTCAAACACTGATTTAGAGGTTATTTCTCTCAACATATTTTGTAATCCAGTGATATCATCAACTATTATTCCACAAGATTGTAAACACTGATTTATTTTGTTCAGCTGCTTCTTTTGATGTGCTGCAAAAATGATAGAGACATCCTCAAGGAGATTATTTAAACATGTTTTTGGTAGCTGATATTTTCCATCCCATTTAAGAATCACGATGCCCAGACTGCGCTGAACAGTTTCATGGCTTCTCTCATAAACATTAGTTACATCTGTATCACTGTTTTTTACTGGGTCTTTTTCAACATTATCCCCCATACTATTTTCTGCATCAGCCACATTTTGTATTTTATCTGTGATTTGTTGTACATGGCCATGAGCTCGCCTTATGTGGCAGAAATATGAATTGATTTTTGTATATGTTTTCTCACAATTGTTAATGCCACTTCTTACAGAAAACCCAGGTTCTGATGAGTAAATATCCTGTAGGTGTTTCAACAAGTAGCTGAATTTATTTGTTTGATACAACTCACATCTGTGACTGAGGTATACCTCTACTTCACCTTCCTGTTCACTAGTACCTTCCGTACCTTCATTAAGTCTGTGTCTTTTCCTTGAGGCCATTGATTAGCTGAACGGTCATCTGAAACAAATAGAGAGGAGAAAAGTTTTGTAAATTTTTTAAATTCAAAATAAGTTTCATGTAAGTAATAAAAAAAAAAATTCTGAATAACCCTAAAAGGCATGGTGGTAGGATAAGATCTAATATGACCTTTCAATATCCAAATGAGCAAGTATTCGTCACACAGAATCCATTAAATTTACCAATGGTCATCTAACACAATGTTTTACTAATATTGTTTATTGGCAAATTTTTTCACACTTCATGGCTGTGGAACTTTGAAACATATTGAAGCTGGAAGATAATAGTTAATACTATTACCCCTCAAAAGCATATTATCATGTTTGATTTCACTTGAAATATTTCATCTTTAACCTTTTATTTACATTAGGCCAAGTAAAAAAAAACATTTGAATCTCATCTGGAATTTTTTAGGAAAGGAGGATGTGGGCCCCCTTTTTCTTTGAACGCACACGCCTATGTACGTCAAAACTGCTTGAAAGCACTGCATACATTCTCAGCGTAATATCCCATGCGGACCAAGTATGCATCGCATGTGACTTCGTGTATTTACAGATACACACCCAAGTAAAGGTCGATGCGCACCTCTACTTTTTTTTTTGCAAGATATATCGCCAGATTTTGTTCAAATTCTTGTCTCCCTATCTGACCTGCATAAAAAAAAAATAAAAAATAAAGTGCGTAATCACTGAAGGACTGTATGTACAGCAATTTGTTAAAAAAAAAATGCTCCAAGGGTACCGGAGTAAAACCAAATTTGTCCATTAAAAATCTAACCGGAAAGCCAAAAGACTTAGTGATTCCTTGCCGATGAAATGTAAGCTTTTTTTTTCAAATTGACAATGCTCTGTATTGTTTTTCAAATTGACAGTGCTCCGTAATATACCCACAAAGTATACATGAGGGGCACCCAAGCTTCCCATATTGAGACCCTGGATGACATTTGACCACCTAGAACTAGGGTTCTGCTCACTATATCACATCCACAAGGCATTATCCATTTGACCTCTGGTGACCCAGGTGACCTTTGACCTAAACGAAAATCAATAGGGATCATCTACTCAATATAACCAACCTACACATTAAATATGAGCATAGTCATATGTACCGTTCTTGAAATATGGTGTTTACAAGGTTTTTGACCTCTCTCGACACCAAATGACCTTTGACCTCCACCAAAAAGAATAAGGATTATCTTACTCAATATGGCCAACACACACCACATATGGGATTAGTCACACTTACCCTTTTGAGATATCTTGAAAACAAGATTTTTCTAAAGAATTTACCATTTTACCTCTCATGACCCCAAATGACCTTTGACCTCAGTGAAAATCATCTACTCAATATGACCAATTGACACACTATATGTGAGCATCGTCACATGTACCGTTCCTGAGATATCATGTTTACAATATGCTGACCTCTCGTGACCCCAAATGACCTGTGACCTCCATCAAAATAGATTCCTTGCCTGCCTTCGGCAAGGAATCAAAAAGGATGCGGTTTCAAAAAAGGATGCTGGCTGGGAAAGGAAACAGTACTTCACTTGGCCATATACACCAGAGCTGCCAAGTCTTCCTGATTCTGCAGAAGACTTCCAGAAAATTCCACCTCCAAACATGCAAAATATAAAATCTTCCTGATTGAGAACAGAATTTCCCCCATTAAAATACACACAAATGACTGAAATCTTCCTGATTTATGAGTCAAATCTTCCTGATTTCAAGACCTCAATGTTGGCAGCTCTGATACACTATGAACCAAGTCATGGGTGCACAGATTTGAGAAGGCTATTTGAAATGCTTATTTAAAAATTTTTGCAAAATATCTCATCATGGTTTCTATCATGTTTTGGCCTAATCGGGACACTGGAGGTCACAATACTGTAGTTAGCAACGTTTTAAAATATCAACTTCTAAAGTAAAGTATAGCCTAAAGCCAACTCATGAAATTAAAAAATGATTACCACATATAAGTACCGTCTCCTATGCTTCAAGCAAGGGCTCTAATTTGGAATCAGTGGCTGGGACCTACGTCGTAGGTGACAGGCTTAGCCTTAATTTAGGTGAGAGCGCCCCCATTTAGCATGATGTAACTTATGCTTTAAATCTGGTCAGGGGCTGGTAAGGCGCAACTGAGAATGCCAGCTTGTACAGAGATGATGGTAAGCCTCTAACTAATATGATATGAACTGTAACATAGCCACTTACAGATGAAAGACCATACTGCATACCTTGTGACTGTGCTGTCACCGTCAATTACATTCTCATTGACTGTTATGAATATTCCCACATTCGCCAGAAATACTACACCGTACCTGACCTGAAAACCTTATTTTAACAAACTGATTCCTCCCTTATTCTTGGCTTTCTCAAGGAGAGTAAACTTTATAGAAATTTCTCACATGACTCGCGTCTTGCTGCTTTCCTTTTTAGTCGAATTTGAGCCCCCAGTTTTTAAATTTTTACTTTTACTTTTCCCTTTTTAGGTAGTTTTACCCCAACTGTGTAGCTATCGAACTTGGTGACACTGTGGGATTAATGTGGTTAACAATTATTAGTAAGTACTCGAGACTCACCCACAAGAGCCGCCACACCTCGTCCCGGCGCTGACTTAGGTCCTGGTTGTCCTTCGTTAACGATAAGGTGGAAAGCTGCTGACACTGTAGCCTACCGTTTAATTAATTTCTATTTCTACAAACACTAGGCCCTATATACACTATACTAACAGTAAGGATTGCTGTGCCTATCTGGCTCATGCACGTGCAAATATATACAACTACGCAAAATATAAACTGTACGACCTACTTACGTAAATAAAATGTCTACGCTGCTTAGCGCTGGCTTGGCCTGAGTGGCTGTGATACTACTGCCGCCCAAAACCAATAACCTACTTGCAGTTGGTCTATATGCAACAATCTATTCTATAATATAGTGTAACAAACTTCTCTCTAGACGAGCAGTCCGATCTTGTCCTTCTGCTTGCTGAACGGCTAGTGGTCGTTATCACTAAACGCACGTGCAAAGCACAGTACACAAAAGCCATATGCAGGTGCACATGCTAAGATTTTGCATAACAATACTACTTACGTTTCACCACTAGCAGTGAAGTATTTACAGGTGATATCTACAGCAGGTAAACTTACGGAAACTTTACCAAAATGAAATAGCGCCACTACAACACTATATTACACATTCGTGTTGGTGGGTCGTTAAACCCCATCTAACTAACTAACTACAGATGTGGCAGGTGCATGCAGACCATGTTATCTAATACTTGTATTCAAAACGCTATGCTTATACAATATCTTAGTCCTATCCTATCATTGGCAACACTTCAAAAAGTACTGGCCTAGCCTTCCTTCTTCTCGCTTTGGTGCAATGAACGGTTACCATTTTAATGTATTTGCCTAGTTTTCTAGCCTGAATAAGATTTTAAAACAATAGATTCCGTAGAAGTCATAACAGAATTTCATTCAATACATGAATCAGTGAGTCACGTTGAGAAATTTTACCTTTTGTTGGAGTAGTTTGTCACGTTTCCCAGCTTCTTAGCCACCTCCCGCAGTCACGGTCGAACATGACAGATACAGTCACACAACACAGCATGGTAAATAAAATTACGCCGATCGTGGTATTTTTACTCACGTAATTTGTAAAGTTCAACACGAACGTGTGTAAAAGAAGTGTTGTGGCTTTGATGCAGTTCGATCATTCACTCACAATGAGTAAATATACCAATTTGTAGGTGCATTTAGTATTTAGACGGGTAGACTTATCACTATCTCATTTTATTCGGTAAACAAACACAAAAATTTACTACAGTAACTCAGCTTGTAAAAACAGTGCATAGGAACAAACAAGTAACGCGTAAACAAACCAAAGAAAGTGAGGTTATCTGCTTTTTACTCGCTTTTCTGCATACCCGCACTCACGATTGCGCACAAAAAGTTTTCAGTGCGCATGTGAAGCTCTTTTCATCTTAAAAACATTCGTATCGTTACAAGCTGTATCAAAACATTACATATTGAGAAACTTATATTGGCCGTGTCATGCCCTCTTTAAGTTTGGGCCAAACTGGCAAGGGGGTGAAGGGACCGGGGTGAACTTAGGAACGAACTGGCATGGGCGTGAAACGACCGGCTGACGTGTGGAGAATACCTGAATCCTCCCTGTTCCCATATTCTTATGCGGCCTTGGCCTAAGTCCTAAATTTGAAAAAAGTGGGTTCGACTTTCGAGGGACAGTAATCTTGTGCTAATTTTCCCTGAAAACCAGGCACCTAGGCCTAAATCTTTCATCCAGTTCAATCACTTCTATAATGACTGCTGTAAAATTGTGTAAAATATTCTATACCATAGGCATACTGCCCGCTCGCGTGGCTACAGTACGCCAGCTCCACCATGAAGAAATCTGTATGAACATGTGCGCCACTGTAGCTGGCTACACCTTACCTTAGACTAAGCTATTTGCAAGGTATTCAAAATGGAGTTCTTTTAATACCTTTCTTCAATGGGTTTACCCTATTTTATGCCTAGAGGCTAGCGTAAAAGTGCATTCCCTGTCAGGCCCGCGCCAAAGATACCCCAATAAAAACAACAGAAAGCATAAGAAGGTCATCTTCACACCGGAGGTTTCCAAATCGTAGGCTAGTGCATCACATGCACGTTGGCAGCGTTTGTGCTACGGTGCGCGATTGCGCACTTCCCGCAGCCGGCTTCCGAAATCTCTCAGACTTAAAATTGGCAAGGGGGCGAAACGACCGTAAACTGTCGGTAGTCCCTAGTTTAGACATGACACGAGCTTACAGGCTGTGTTCAGTTGTCGGAAGCACCTGGGTGTATGTATTTATTATAAGCTCCTGTTCAATGCATATATCACATCTCTCTTTCTTTAAAATTTGTGCCACATACATGGTAAAGTTTTCCAGTTAAATCACATCATTTGAATGCAGCTTATGTAAATGTATAGAAAGCTAACAACAACTGTATTTTTTTTTTCTTTTTTTTTTTTCTTTTTTCAATTTTCCTGTTAGGGAAATTGGATATTTTCTTGGGGGATGCACTTTGGGTATCGCATCACTTTTCACTTTCAGATTAACTTCCCCTGCAATACATCCTAACCCTGTAAATAGCTGCTTTTATTTACATTCTTGCATGAAACTTTCTTAAGTCATGGAAGTTGAAGTGGTCGTTACCTTATCCACTCCTTCATTCGTGTTGGTTCACAACAATTCTGAACCTTTAGCTTCACTTTGTACAACTGAGTATACTCTCTTGATAACTTTTTATTCATTTTCACAAGTTTAAACCCTAGCAGTTGTTGTGAATTTACATCTGCTATGTGAAACTCAATTGGGTGCAGTTTGCCTTTTAACTCACAAAGTAATGTCTGTCCTACTACTTTGATAGAATTACCACTGTGAGATACTAATTTCTTGTTACTCCTTCCAATTCGATCTGCATTTGTCCGATTTAATTTGTCATGCATTTTCTTTGGTAGTACATTACACTGTGCACCACTGTCAATTTTACATGACAATTTCTTATCATTTACCAGTAATTCAATTCTTCAGTTTTATTATCATTGTCCACTGAGTCCACTGAATCTATGAAAAAATGTGGTTCTTCCTCACATTCACTGGTAGTTGAGTCTTCATCAAGAACATGGACTTCTTTTCCAGGTTTGGCTTCATTTGACCTTCTCTTTGTAGTCTGACGGCGTCTAAATTGACCTTTACTTGCACCCCGAGTGTTTGATTTCTCACCACTACTTTTACTGCTTCTATTTGACCACTGGTTACTACTATCTGGTGAAAGCTTAATACGACAGACACATTCAAAATGGTTGGCTCGTCCACTTCTACGACATGTTTTGCCATCAGCTGGGCACTCCCCATATTTGTGTTGTCTTCCACATTTCCCACAGGTTTTCTTGGCAATAGGCCTAGATTTGACCTCATGGATATCTGATGCACGGCCCTTATCATGTGATGGTTCTGTCAGATGAGCAGTTGCTGCCTCATTGGCTCTACACGTGTTTATGGCTTGCTCTAGTGTAAGCTTGTCTACATGTAGTAGCTTGCATCTCACTGAGTCATCTCGTAGCCCACAAATCAATCTATCTCTCATCAGAGATTCTGTTAATGTTGCAAATTCACAGTCTTTTGCTTAATTTTTTAGGTCTGTTATTAAACTGTCAATTGTTTCTTCCTCCTTCTGGGACCTAGTGAAGAACTGATATCTTAGGTACGTAACATTCTAACGTTGCTCAAGATATCGGCGGAATTGTTCTTTCACTTTATCGAATTTGTTTACGTCATCATCATTGTCCCATTGGAATGCATTCTTTTGTCCCATTGGAACGCATTATATATGGCTTTCATACGTTCGCCTCCTGTATGGAGCAGATTAGCGATTTTACCGAGTCAGATTTCTTATCGACTCCACTCGCTACGAAATATATCTCTAAAGACCTGTATACATGAGCAACATTTGCAAAACATTTTCAAAACATCCACTGGCAACAAATCCAAAACATGCTTGTTTTCCTTTTGTTGCACAGTGTAGATAGGGTATAACCATGTTTTGAAAATGTTTTGGAAATGTTGCAGAAGAAATGTCCTGTCAATTTTTTTTTCAAAACATTCTCTGTCTACACTCTGCAACAATCCAAAAACAAACATGTTTTGGGTTTGTTGCGGGTGAAGTGTTGTGAGAATGTTTTACTAATGTTGCTCGTGTATACAGGCCTTAAAGCCTGTATCCAGCGTTTATAATTTGCAGCACAATAAGCCCTTTCATGATTACAAATCGGCCTCCCGGGTCAAAGGTCATTCGGTATAACAACACATAGCAACGCTAGTCGCAGGCCGTCGCCTGTGCATACCATCGTTACGTTTCGTATGTATGCCTACAATAAACGACACCGACTTGAACCAAAAGTAGCTTTGAAAAACACATCTCTCCATGGGCAAAACGTTCAGTATCGACCGAAAGATGATTAAAAGTATCACTCATAAATTTTCCTTACATACTGGCTGAGTTTTATGTTTTTGAATGTGCAAAATCTCAAAGAATTTGTCCGTTCCCATGGAAGTACGAACTGGCAGTTCAAGCCTTCTCCGTTACTAGTAGGCCTTGGCCTAATTCCGGGGGCCTACTCAAGGAATGAACCAGCTGTAGGCTGGTATACCAAATTTCATAAAAAAAAAATACCTAAGCTACAAGAGCTAGGGTGAGTATCAGGGGGTTGTTTCTACGCTTGAAGTTCTATTGCCATGCTACATGCTACAAAGACTGTGACGTGGCCTTCGTAAGTTGGTAGAGGCCGCCTAACCTAGATTTAACGTTACTGCTACTGCTATAAAACGTCAAGTATTGGCCTTTTACCTTCATAATAAAATCTCACAGTATATCTATCTATCCAGGACTTGCTTCGCCTAGGCTTAGATGTAACTTACCTCAGTCCAAGACTGATTTGGAGACTGAGAGTAGGCCTAATATGCTAGGGCATGTAACGTAATGTACAACCCTGTTCAAGTGGCAGTGCTATAGTAATGTTGCACTAACTGTGAGCACATGGGTGTTCAATGGATAGATAGCGCGCCGGCCTGAGATCGATTGTAATAGACTAAAATCATAGGCCTAGGTAACTCTATATTTTTTTTATAACCATAGACCCAAACCAAAATTCATTCCTAAATCCTACGGAGTAATAGTAGGCCCTAAACCTAACCTGAATTTTAATTTGTTAACCCAAATCCTACAAGTCCGTAGCCTAATACTGCAAATGTACGTACACACGGTGATTCGAATGAGCGAGTGATACCGGATGACCTTTGTTCTGTCATGCGCAGTTGTAATCATGAAAGGGCTTATTACCTTCAAACGTCATTTGTTTCGGTGTCTTCAGTTTCTCCATTTTTCCGTTATTTATGGCCACTTCTGACACCATATAGACATGACACGAGCTTACACTTACAGGCTGGGTTCAGTTGTCGGAAGCACCTAGCTCCTGTTCAATGCAAACATCACACCTAGCCTATGCAACACACTAAATAACAGAGGCCACTGTACTAACTACTATTAGGCTAAACGTTAGTATCTATGAAACTGTAGTATTAACTTAGCAAGCGTAATACTAAGGTCTAGGCTAGGTTTTCACAACATTACTTCATGACCGTAGCTAGGCTACTGTTCAAGTAAGCCCAATTTTCTGTAGGCCTAGCCTAGGTAGGCTTAGTCACTAAGAAGAGGGCTCCGTATTTCTATATTTTTAATTCGTAGTTATTCTTTTGTCTCTCTCTTTTCTGTGTATAATGTGTTGTGATGTTTTATGTAGTTTTTTCTTCTTTTCTTTAGGGACCACAGTGGACTGTGGAACAGTGGCGTAGCTACTGGGGGGGGGGGGCAGGGGGGCAAGTTGCCCCCCCCCCCGGAAAAATTTTTGGGGAAATTTGATGAAAATGGGGAATTTGATGAATCTTATTATTATTACAAAAATTTCACGCAAATTTCTCAAAATTTTTGTTAGAACAAGAAATTGTGAGACATTTCTCATGCATAATTCGTATTTTCATGCAACAATTTAACTCAGATTTCGTCAGTGTCGCATGAACCGGCCCAATTTGCGTTCCACATAAATGTCCTCGCCGCGTAACAGATTGAATGGTCTATTGTGCTTGTACACGCACGGGGATTATGATCAGTGCATTTCAGTGTACAGGAAGCTGTTATTCGGGTGATACTTTGGGAATTCAGGATGTGAAAACTGACAAGTCACTACCGTAGACCGACCCTCAAGGTTGTTACGTTCTTCTACAAGCTAGCAGTAGCTGTACGATTTTACTCTGTGTACATAACGATGCTTACAAGCTAGTTCGGGAAAACAGCTTTCTGCTGACTTTGAGTGTAACTATGAATGGACAATGAGTACCTTGTAGCCTTCTACACTTAACAGACTGCTTTTCTCACAGGATATCCTGTGTGATCGAGCCACTATTAGGCCTCCTTAGTGGCGTGCGAAGAGAAGACCATTGGGTCATGTCCCCCTCACAGATGCCATTTTTTCTTTGTTCTTAAAAATACGTAGTCTAACTTTATAAACACAGATTTTACTTCAAAAGATAGCATATGTGGCACCAGATTGCTTATAAGGTCACCCAGTTTTTCAAACATTTTCAAAGGGGAAGGATTAATTGTCCCTGCAAGGTCTCTCAGGGATGCCTTTTTTTTTTAATTCCTACAAATAGACCTAGGCAAATTCTGTCAAATTCCAATTTTTACTTGAAAAGGTAGAATCTGTTTCCCACTGGTGGCATCGATAAAAAGGACTACATGTTTAGATTCTCTTTACAAGCATAAATACGCTATTTTGACCATCTGAGGGGTCTGATTTTTCGAAATTTTCCTTACGCTCAGCGCCAATCAATGGTGGCGCTTCGCTCGGTCTTTTGGGCAAAATTACATATTTGGGGTAAAATTAGCTCATAACTGTCTGATCACTTTGCAGTTTGCGAACATATTTTGAAGTGAGCATTTTATTGCAAACGACAATAGAAGAAAGCGACTGGCTAGATTCTTCGTATTAGCCTGGAAAATGCTATTTCCGGCCATCTAAGGGGTCTGATTTTTCCAAATTTTCTCTACGCTCCGCGCCAACCAATGGTGGCGCTCCGCTTAGATAATCTTTATGACAAAATAACATTTTTGGCCAAGAAAAACCACAAATACCGATCAGTGCTCTTTTATTTTGACTCCTAATAGTGTGCAAATCTAATGACAAGTTTTTCTTCGTAAGGTAGCATAAATGGCATGAAGAAATGCATGTCAAGACACAAAAGTTTCAGTTTTATCCTCATGAACCACCACGATTCAACTTTTAACACTGTTCCTGTCAAAGTCGAAAATCTTGCACCATTTTGCATGTAGGCTTCTTGAAAACGTTAAAAAATTTCCGGACACCCCTCCCCTTAGACCATACTGCATGCCCCTTCCCCTTCAGAGAAATCCTGCGTACGCCACTGCGTTAGTACATACAAATTAACCAGATATTGCTTACCAAAATAATATACTTTGTTATTTCCGATTGCTCTATGTTATACTTTAAGATTAAAATGCAGGTAATATTACAAAATGACATGGTAAAGTTGTTATACTTGTAAGTTTGCATATTTTATATGAAATACATACAAATTGACCGGGAAAGGTTTTGGGGAAATTTCATACCTTTGCCCCCCTGGAAAAAATCCTAGCTACGCCACTGCTGTGGAAATAGGCTAGGCCTAGGCTGAGTCTGCAAATCAGACTTTTCTGTGTCATTTCTGGGCATGTGTTCGTTTTTTTTTTCTTCTTCTTCTTCTTTTTATTGTCTAGGCCTTTCCCTTCTTTTAGTATTCAAATTTATGTATTCTCCGTGTTTTTGTTTCGTTCTGATCATGTGCAAAATAATCAAATCAATTGGGCCCAAGAGTTAGTAACACTAACCGGGCTTAGGCTAGGCCTAGCCTGTGTCATTGTCAATGTCGGGCAAGCTACATTGAATCTGAATAGCCAAGGCCCAGGCGGTCTAGAATACTTACGTGATTGTTCAGCTATTCATAGCGTACTTTGAAACTTCGATCGTAATCAAACGACCCCGTAGATTAGTTTATTTACTTACTTCACTTCAATGTCTTCCATTTCCTTTGATCTTCGTCAAATCTCTTATAAAATGTGGGTGCCTGAATTCACCAAAGTTACCTGCTTCTTGACTGTTCGAACTGTGCATGTAACAATCACACTATCTAGTAGTACAATATCGTACATACTATTTATGCACACAAGTCAATTTTGACGTCACAGGTGTAATATGCCCCGATATCCCTTTGTTGACTTCTCTGAATTTGGCGGCAAAAAATGTCAAGGGTCATACAACATTGAAAAACTGACTAAGTCCATCGCTGAGTCTGCCAGTGGACATAACTTGTCCTTCAGTACATATGGCATTAGTCAATCCTCGTTTCCTAGTCAGGCAACGTTGCACTGGCATATCGTTAGTCTGGACGAGTTGCATTGACTAGTAACGGTGATTTTGGAAGGTTCATCTTTCGTGACTAATTTACTGACTAGCTATACCTTAGTCAATCGTAGAAATAATTAGGAAAGGTTTTCAGTGAAACCCTATCATTTCTGTAAGGTTTTGGACATTGGGCTCAACAAAGGTCAAAAGGTTCAAAACTTTGCCAACATTTTATATCAGTGAGAGTAGCTATAATGGATCTCATACGTGTTGCAGCATTTGCATTACCCATATTGAGAAGGCGATCACTATAGTTTTTGGTCATGTAAGAAACACTAAATTTGAAAAAAAAAAAAAAAACGTAGACTTACGTTTCAGAGAAGAGGAATCACTAAGCCCTTCGGCTTTCTGGTTGTTCAAAACGTGACAACTTTACCTGCTCATATCTTGAGAACCACACGTCGGAAGTAAATGAATGCTTACCCCTTAGATATCAAAACTTGACGCGACCTTAAACACTTCTTTAACCATTTATCATCCGTCAGCCATAGTTTGCTTCCTGTTTACGTCACAGAGTTTCTTTGTAAATTACAACACGTGTAATACGGGTGTAACTTAACGTTTATTTCTTCGATCCATGCCAAAATTCTAGGCAAAACTTAAAAGCTGTAGATTCGATATTTCATTTGTAAATGCGTTTTTCTTTTCACAAGGTTCTTTTAGGTAACTGTCACCCTACGTGCAAACTGCGCGTTCTACTATGAAGAAATTAATCTATTTAAGACTGTTCTAATCAATGTTCCTAAGCATCTCGTTCTGGGAGCAAGGTAGGTGATGAGGTAACGACTGCTCGTCAGTTACCTTGAACAGTTTTGTTATGGTGCAGTTTATCACCGGGTCACATACTTTCCAGACCGACTAATTATGGCACAAAATTGAGATTGCTTACCACCTAACCAATCATCAATGGCCGTGTGTTTGGTCTTGTGATAGAGTAACCATTTCTCACGTGGGCGGCCCCGTTTTGATTTCCAAGTCGCGTCTTACAACTATTTGAAAAGAAATTGCCCGATACAAATTCATTGAATTCAAAATAAAATTCATTTACTACAAAATATGCAGACAAAGTTTCTGATCCAAGGGTGAAAACTGCATCTCCACAGCATGTAGCTTGCATAATATATTTTTTTCAGATAGTTTGTTTTCAGATAAGTGCATTATGGGAGTGGGCGATGTCATCTTTGCTGATTAATCTGACGTTTTGACGGCTTTGAACATGCGCACGTCCTCCAAATCAAACCAATCTCGTACCAACAACACATAGTGCAAAATATGAGTTTGCATGAAAATTTTGGGAAATTGATCATTCTTAATCCAACTGGAGGAATCATAACTGTGGTTCTATGCAGTGGAATTGTGTAAACTGCTTTTTTGGTGTAAAATACGCATTTTAATCCGCTGTATAGTAGGGCTGAGCCCTTACTTTCGTTAGGGTTGTGAATTCAGACTTATGCCTACTGCTGCATGCACGTACTGCTCGAAAAACAAGGGAACGCCGTACACTACTTGCTGTATCCGACCTGAAAAGTTTGTTTGAAAAAAAAAGTCTTCATTTACTCTTTGCTCTCTCAAAGAAAGTAAACCTCATAGAAATTTCTTACATGACTCCCGCCTTGCTATCTTTTTAAGAGAATCTTTTTACCTTTTTAACTTTTAGGTAGTTATATCCCAACATAGTAACTTTGTCTAACGCAGTTGGTGACATTGTATAATAAATTCGTGTTGGTGTGTCGTTAAACCCCGTCTAACTGCGCAACACGGCTTGTGTATCCCATGCTGTGCACAACAATTCCATGTTCCAACAAATCGCCAAACTAAGCTGTTACAGGGGCGGATCTAGGATATTTTTGAAGGAGGGTCCAACGTATAAAAGGGACACATTCATTTTAAATTTTTGTTTCCACAAACGTCAACGATTATGCAATTATCCTAGGCGCGGTCGAACGAAAAAAAATATTGGAGAGGGGGAGATGAGTGCCAGCAGGATCTAAGCGGGGCGCCACTATTAGTTAGCGCAGAGCGTACAAGAAAACTTTTGGCTGTACAAACACTCCAGATGGCCGGAAACGGCACTTTTGAATCTTCTGAGCTGAATGTGCATTGGACCAATAAAGAATATATTCAGTACCCACTTCGAAGTTCTTCCCGAGAACCCCACTTTAGAGCGTCGCTGGTTGTTACAGGGGGAGTTGTTAGAGTGCCAGTTTCTCGTTGCAAGATTAGGGGAGCTTTAAGCTAAGCATTGTACTCTTTGCGACGTGTCTGAATAATCTCGTCGGAAGGAGTTGCGGCGCAGTGAGTCGCATAGTGTATAAAACCCGATATGCACCGCCACTACTTAACGAAGACTCTCTATTTTCATTTTTTATCAATTAAAATGGTGTTATTATGATCAAAACAAATATCTACCACACAGATAAGCCCTTATATCAAACAAACTGCTTTTGCAGTGGGCATGTTTCAAATTTTTAGTTTTAAAGTTTTAAATTGAAAGAGTTGTTTTAATGCATAAACATGATATACGTTGAACACTTTTAAAAGCTTGAAATATTGAAGCATTTTTGATTCCTCGCCGAAGGCAGGCAAGGAATCTGTGCGATGGTGATGTCGTGTGTGTGTGTGTATTTGTGTGTATGACGCCCGCTTGTAAACACGGTATCTCAAGAAGGGTAACTCTGAGATATCTCAGACTTGGCATGTAGATTGCCCACATTGAGTAGAAGGTCCCTATTATTTTTGGTGGAGGTCAAAGGTCATTTGGGGTCACCAGGGGTCAAATGGTAAATACCTTGGAAATTGCTTGTAAACACGATATCTCCAGAAGGAAAAATGTGAGTGATCTCATACTTACCATACAGATTGCCAATATTGAGTAGATGATCCCTATTGTTTTTGTTAGAGGTCAAAGGTCATTTGAGGTGACCAGAGGTAAAAAGGTCAAAACCTTGTAAACACTGTATCTCAAGAAGGGTAACTGTGAGGGCTCTTATACATAGCATGTGGATTGTCCATGTTAAGTAGATGATCCCTATTGTTTTTGGTGGAGGTCAAAGGTCATCTGGGGTCACCAGAGGTTAAAACATCAAAACTTTGTAAACAGTATATCTCAAGAAGGGTAACTGTGAGGGATCTCATACTTAGCATGTGGATTGTCCATATTGAGTAGATTATCCCTATTGTTTTTACTGGAGGTCAAAGGTCATTTAGGGTCATCAGAGGTTAAACCTTGCACATACTCTCAAAAAGGGTAACTGTTAGGGTTAATATTCATTAGTGCATAGGGTGAAGAGTTTTGAATGGCATGGGTAATGTAAGATGCATCTGGTAAGCTTTTGGAATCCACTTCATTATGTAAATGATCAAGTTGGGTAATTTCAAAATATGTACTGAAGCAATCTCACTGTATTAAGAATGTCTAAAGTGCATAAAAGTGCATTTGGTACAGTATTTATGTTGATTTTAGTTTGAAGTTTTGCCCTATAACATTTAGTGCCAGTATAAATACGCATAAGAGTAAGTGGGTAGAACAAAATCTGAAAAAGTTAAAAAGGAAAAAAACTGTTCATCAGGCTGACATGTTAGTTAATTTATCTCTGCCATATGAAATGCTGATTTTGCCATAACTATCTTGGCCTATAGATTTTCATGAAATATGTGAGTTACACAAAGGCTGTATGAGTGTTATTTAGGGATATAGTCTGAATATATTGGAGAAAGCTTCCATGCCCACAAAGCAGAAGAATTGTTCAGTGGGGAACTTCATAAGTGTAAACTTTGAACAGATCAAGTGCTCTGTATGATGCCCAAAATTTCTTTTAGATCATACAAGCATTGTTCCTTCCATAACCCAAAAGAAAATATGAAGATAACATTAAATTTAGTATCAAAGATTGTTAAAAGTTACAGACAAACCTTGTGCCACTGTCCTCATATGGAGGACATGGAAGTGGGAACTAGATAATTAAATACACCACGGGTAATTAGTTTAATAAAAAGAACCAAATAACTGATCATTTGGATCAAATACCCCTGAGCATGCTTGAACTGAGATTGCCTAATTGAATGAATCAAATTGTAACTGACCCACCAGAGTCTGTGAAAATTGCTGGTCCCTGTTATCTTTAATACCTAATTCATCACATTTGACTGCCACAGTGTCCTGAGGGGTTTTCTCATTGAATCATACAGCTCAATGGATTTAACCATTTCCTACCTGTCTGGAGATCTAGTCTGACACTTATTTAGCCCTCTCAGTAAGGCTTGTTTTTCAGAAAGGTAATCAAAACTAGCATAATAGTATCTACTGTGTATCAGACAAAGGACACTTGACTTGTACTCTGTTATGTGGTGTTCCTACAAGCAGACAAATTAAGGCAAATTACAAATCTTGTTAATTTCTGGATTATTAGGGTTCCCATTTTTTGTTAATTTTCAAGGATTTCATAGTCATTGGGAAGGTCATTACACCAAAAAACAAATACAAAAGGACCACCACTAATAGCTAAGGTTACACCTTTCTGTTGAGATGTCTCTACTGTATTTTCCAATTTATGAATGACTGTTAGGATTAGGGCTTGTTGTAACACTAACCTCAATGCAGTCAACTTTTTGGATCATAGAGACATCATTATATAGAGAGCTATCCTCAATACCCAAACTTTTGATTTAAAGGAGCATGTTTCAAAAAATATCTCTTTATCAAGTTAATAGACAACATGGTTTACCAGCAATACAACTGCGTGGGAGATTTCTTTTACTTGTGGAGGTCAAAGGTTGGGGTCACAAAAGGGCAAAACCTTGAAGACATGACATTTTATGTGGTTCTTGAACTGTGGAGGGATCCCATACTCAGTTTGTGAATTGCTCATATTTAGCATGTTGATGGTCTTTTTAGGTAGTTGCTCCCTATTGTTTTAAGTGAGTGTGAAAGGTCATTTTGGGTCACATGATCTCAAAAGGTTTTGACCTTGCTAGTATACCTCAGTATTTGTGAGGGATCTCATGCTTGTCATGTGGGCATCCATGTTCATTATTACAATATATCATATGGCAAGGAATCACTAAGCCTTTTGGCTTTCTAGTTATAAGTCTGGAAAAAGGCCGTGGCTGGCTCGACCTGAACCAGTAGGTTGGAAACTGGACCGTAAAACTCTATCTAACCAAGTCGGGAAAATGATACAACTTGCTTGTTGTAACATAGTGGTGTAACACAGCAAAGCACCATGAGAAGGGTTCTCATGGGAACATGCCTACATGTGAAAAACCATGTTCAGGAATATCTGGATTAGTTCAATTCTGCATGAAATTTGGATTAGTGAAGAGCCAGTGGCTCAACCTAATTTACTACATGCAGTAATCAAAGTCAAATATAGTAAGCATCTGCTACTTACATGAGACTTAGCTCTATGGCACGCCAAAAGGCTCTCCTTATATGATGATGTACTAAAATTATACGTTCATGTACCAAAAATATACGATGATGCACTAACTTCATACGATCGTGATGTAAATTTACACCATGTACTAAAACCATAAGTTCATCATGTTAAATATTACGATGTACATGTAAAGTCACACGTACATCTAAAAACACATTTTGTTCATGTAAAAACGTAAGATCATCATGTTGTTATTGTCCCTTCTGCATGCCATACTGAGTAAGCCTTTCGGCGTACCAGAAGTCCGCCAAAAGGCTCACCTACATACGATGATCATCTAAACTCATGTGATGTATTAAAAGTACACGTTCATGTACTAACTGCTAACGATGATGTACAATGATTGCAAACGATCATGTACCGATTTTATACGATCATGTACTGATTGCATATGTACACGTACTGAATTCATACGATCATGTACTAAATGTATACGTGCATGTACCGAAGGGGCCCCTGTGGGTATCGAATGGTAATAGGCCCCTGTCAGTACTAAAGGCCGAAAGAATTAATGTTGAAGATACGACCTGTGGAACTTTTGATTCGATTGAAAATTTCGATGGTACATTGCAATAAATCCACTAAAGAGAACAAAAAGGTTTTTTCTTTCTAATTTCCGTGACATAAGATGGCCCAGGGGCCTTACAGCAAAATCATTTGATAGAGAAACTGAGTTGAAGAATCGGAAGTACCGAATCATCATTGGGTCTATTGGCGACGGGTAGGCCTGTACATTCACTTGACATAAGTTGAAGTATTAAGGGTCAAAATAAATTGCAGCATAGTAGCTAGTAGATCGAAAGTTTTGGCCCCAGGGCCTCATTGTGGGCAACAAAAAAGCACAGAACACCAAAAGAAAAAATGAAGTGACACTCAGGGACCACTGTGTTCTTATTTCGTATACATTATGGTCAGATTGTCAAATGCTTACCTCTTGTCTTGTGCAAGCGCACTACAGTAGCAACCCGACCTTTGTAATTTGATCTTGTACCATCCTGATTATTACTTCTCTACAATCTTGATGTATGCCTACCTAAAATCTGCATCAGCGCCAATCCCGTCAGGCGGTGGTTGTCCAAATGTATTAAGGAGAGCTAGTGTACCGCTGTTGCTGTATAGCAGCAGGAATTAGCAGCAAATATAGTTAGAAGTGTGGCGATGTTGGGAAATATCAATATGCTTGCCACTGCAACAAAGAGTCTGTATTGGTTAAACTGATGGATTTTCTTGAGCCTGTACCCATATCGTTTTCCAGATATCGAACTCTTCTCGCACAATTTCATTGGAGAGTTTCGGCATATATATGCAGAGATTGCGCCAGAAACACAAAAAGTTGGGATTTATTACTGCTGAACCCCAAGTCCAAATTAATGCTGTCCCACGCTTAAGAAAAAAGAGGGTTCAGGGGACAAAAGCTTTCTTTTAGGTGCGATAGAAAGGGTCTTGAAGGTCATTTATTTGTGTAAGTTCGAACATTGCTGCAAAAGTGTCATCATTTTAAGTAAGACACCAAGATATTGACAATTTTCGAATTGCTATTGGAAAAGAAAGGCGGGGGTTCAACCCTCCCCCCCCTTTGGAAAAGGGGTCGAACAATTTTCCCCCTACCCTTTCTGTGACGGAAGACTGGAATGTATATCCTTCCTTTGCTTTTTATAAAATTCTACGTCTGTGCAACATGCATACGAGAGTTACTGCATCTTCGAGCATCTCGCAAAGTGGCTAGGAAATCCACTCGAAAACGCAACAATCAACTGGTCAATGTACAAGTTGAAAATAACTCTGTTTGAAGTACTCTTCCCCTGTTCCTTTTCGGCACTGTTTGACGATTTGCTTCAGTGCTTGGTTTACGTACGTAATGGTATGTCCATATAAGCTGCCAGTCTATTTGTTTCGATGTACAGCAGTACTGTTGGAACTCTTGCACGTTTTTGCCCTCATATATGTTATGGTCCTCTGGACCGATTTCAGACGAGTTCATTCCATCGGACTATCAGACTAGGGAGTTTTTCGACGACTGCAGTTTCCGAGACAGTGTCGGGACTGCGGAGTGCGTGTACTCGTGCGCTTGTTTTCATCACTGTGAAATGCTTTGTATGTAACTTTATGTTTTCATGAGTAATGTAGTACGCCCCTCTTTCTGCGCGTATATGTTTTCATTCTCCTTTTTACTTTTATCTCAATACATGTATTGAGATATTGTCACACTATCAGTTGGTTGAAATAGCTTTAAAGTAAAAAACGCTCCTGTATCTGTAGTCAGTCTCTTTGAGAGTCGAAGAGCATGCTCTTTGGGTCGGGGCAGAAGAAGCCATCACTTTTCGTGTGAAAAATAGTTGATGCTGCGAAATGTTTTCGCGTTTTCAAGTCAATATTGGCCCAAAACGTTGCAGTTGTCAAGTGTACATTGCACTTTGGTTGCTGGGCACAGATGCTTCGTGACTGAGAACGCTTAAAAAATTATTAAAATTTCAGACTACAGAAGCTTAGCTTCACACCTTTGCTAAATCAAGTAGGCCCTACGAATAAAATGTAAGATAACCTGACTAGTCTTACCATAACTAAAGCCTCTATGGCAGATATATGCCCCGATTTTGGCCTATCTTGAGAGGAATAAGCATTTTTACAGTTTATTGAGTCAGTGCACAATAAAATATCCAAGAGACAAGATCAAAGTGACTTAATGTTGTGATGAAAAACTATACCTCTCATAGTATGTTGAAGTTTAATTGAGGACTTGTAACATATAACATTATTAACATACATCTAATTAAAATTTTAACCATGCAAACAATCTAAACAACAGCATGGGGAAATAGTTCTTACGTTCAGAAATTGTGATCTTGCCCAAATTATTTGAATAAGACGGTGAAAATAGCATTTTGGAGGGTGATATATCAGAAAGTAGTGTGAAATACAGAAGGGGAACAGACAGAACAGACTATAGGACTAACTTAAAGAAAAAAAGGTTACTGATATCTATCTAGCCGATTAATTATTTCTGCGTTTTTAAGTTTCAAAAAGTTCTTTTCATCATTTAGTGCAATAGTATCATTGTAAAAATTGTTTTTTGTGTATTTGATAAGCTTTGACCATTAAATGCATCAGGATATTCATAATGTTTTAATACAGATAATATTTGAATAACCACACCGTAACAATTATCCTACTCAGTGCACATATAAAGGACTGTATTTACGTCAAATATCATCAGCAAAACCATGGAAACTTTGTTTTCATAACATTTACGAAAGTACTGAGATCCTGTAACATCACTGGATTTGTTTAAAACATATTGGATGCGTTGAATGTTGAATTTGAGTTTGATTAGAGAGTTTTGATTCAGGATGGCTATGCTCTAGACAAGAATAATTCGTCTGACCCTATATCTTAAATAAATCTTCGGATAATAAAAACCCACTGACGACCCTCCCTTTCATATTAATATTTCGTTCTTTGTCACACATGAAGGATGGGTACTGCATGGTAGGCTTACCTATTTTAAAGGCATTGTAATTTTTTTCTACGTCTTCAGAAGGACGCGGAAAATGAGCTTTCCAATTTACGCCACAACTTTGACGCACTTCCAAGTTGTAATGTCAAGCAGGAACGCATCCTCACTTCCTGATTGCGATCCAGCAGTCTTCGTCATGGCCACATTGGAAATATCAAACTGTTTGATATTGGAAATGGAGTCGTTTGGGGGTATATGCCTCGTCACAGTTGAGTAATTTCGTAGCAATGTGAAGGTGTAATCAATCCAGATGATAAGCATTCCTAGTTTATAAATTGCCCATTAAAGCAGCGTTGCGTTGCAGACGACGGTTGCGGAAAGTCAATGCCCTCGGCCCCGGTGTGATTGATGAACAATTGATACACTTCATTTCTTCTGGGAGGTGTTGTGAAACTTCCCTGATTGTATCCACAACTCCATTGCAACTCCGTCACCCGACAGCCAGTCGCAAAGTTGCAAAATGTTGAAAAAATCTCTTTGGTACGTTTTACATTAACTCTACTTAATGCAGTTCAGCGGTACTTTTGTTTACCCAATGGTTTTCTTACAGTGACCACGCCATCCCCTTTTAGTGTCATCAGGAGACTGTCAGCTTCCCCATGTCGTGGAGTCAGGGAGGTATTACTATAATCACACCTCCCTGGTGGAGTTATCCATTATGACCGACACAACTCCTACATTGCGCTTACTCTCTTTGCCGTATGCAACCTACTCAAGACAACTGCGACCATCACAAAGAAAAAAAAATGACCTCGAACTCCTCCCCACCCCCTCTCTCAGGATATAGGAGCCCGTTTCTTTCCTTGAAATAAAAAGAAACCTCTTCCCCTAAACTGCTAAAGAATTTTTTTCTGATAAGCATTTAGTTGTTCAAAACAATATTTTTTCTCTTTTTTTTACCATCGTTTATTGATGGAATTTTCTGGAGACAAAATTCAAATGCCTTCAAAATATGCAGACAGTTTCACCATAGGTGAAAACTGCATGTGAATCAGTGGCGTAGCTAGGATTTTTTCCAGGGGGGGCAAAGGTATGAAATTTCCCCAAAACTTTTCCCGGTCAATTTGTATGTATTTCGTATAAAATATGCAAACTTACAAGTATAACAACTTTACCATGTCATTTTGTAATATTACCTGCATTTTAATCTTAAAGTATAACATAGAGCAATCGGAAATAACAAAGTATATTATTTTGGTAAGCAATATCTGGTTAATTTGTATGTACTAACGCAGTGGCGTACGCAGGATTTCTCTGAAGGGGAAGGGGCATGCAGTATGGTCTAAGGGGAGGGGTGTCCGGAAATTTTTTAACGTTTTCAAGAAGCCTACATGCAAAATGGTGCAAGATTTTCGACTTTGACAGGAACAGTGTTAAAAGTTGAATCGTGGTGGTTCATGAGGATAAAACTGAAACTTTTGTGTCTTGACATGCATTTCTTTATGCCATTTATGCTACCTTACGAAGAAAAACTTGTCATTAGATTTGCACACTATTAGGAGTCAAAATAAAAGAGCACTGATCGGTATTTGTGGTTTTTCTTGGCCACAAAATGTTATTTTGTCATAAAGATTATCTAAGCGGAGCGCCACCATTGGTTGGCGCGGAGCGTAGAGAAAATTTGGAAAAATCAGACCCCTTAGATGGCCGGAAATAGCATTTTCCAGGCTAATACGAAGAATCTAGCCAGTCGCTTTCTTCTTTTGTCGTTTGCAATAAAATGCTCACTTCAAAATATGTTCGCAAACTGCATAGTGATCAGACAGTTATGAGCTAATTTTACCCCAAATATGTAATTTTGCCCAAAAGACCGAGCGAAGCGCCACCATTGATTGGCGCTGAGCGTAAGGAAAATTTCGAAAAATCAGACCCCTCAGATGGTCAAAATAGCGTATTTATTCTTGTAAAGAGAATCTAAACATGTAGTCCTTTTTATCGATGCCACCAGTGGGAAACAGATTCTACCTTTTCAAGTAAAAATTGGAATTTGACAGAATTTGCCTAGGTCTATTTGTAGGAATTAAAAAAAAATGGCATCCCTGAGAGACCTTGCAGGGACAATTAATCCTTCCCCTTTGAAAATGTTTGAAAAATTGGGTGCCCTTATAAGCAGTCTGGTGCCACATATGCTATCTTTTGAAGTAAAATCTGTGTTTATAAAGTTAGACTACGTATTTTTAAGAACAAAGAAAAAATGGCATCTGTGAGGGGGACATGACCCAATGGTCTTCTCTTCGCACGCCACTAAGGAGGCCTAATAGTGGCTCGATCACACAGGATATCCTGTGAGAAAAGCAGTCTGTTAAGTGTAGAATGCTACAAGGTACTCATTGTCCATTCATAGTTACACTCAAAGTCAGCAGAAAGCTGTTTTCCCGAACTAGCTTGTAAGCATCGTTATGTACACAGAGTAAAATCGTACTGCTACTGCTAGCTTGTAGAAGAACGTAACAACCTTGAGGGTCTACGGTAGTGACTTGTCAGTTTTCACATCCTGAATTCCCAAAGTATCACCCGAATAACAGCTTCCTGTACACTGAAATGCACTGATCATAATCCCCGTGCGTATACAAGCACAATAGACCATTCAATCTGTTACGCGGCGAGGACATTTATGTGGAACGCAAATTGGGCCGGTTCATGCGACACTGACGAAATCTGAGTTAAATTGTTGCATGAAAATACGAATTATGCATGAGAAATGTCTCACAATTTCTTGTTCTAACAAAAATTTTAAGAAATTTGCGTGAAATTTTTGTAATAATAATAAGATTCATCAAATTTCCCCATTTTCATCAAATTTCCCCAAAAATTTTTCCAGGGGGGGCAACTTGCCCCCCCCCCCCCAGTAGCTACGCCACTGATGTGAATAGCATGTATGGTTCCGAATGTACTGGTTTTCAAGTTGACATATTTTTTATGCATATTTAGAGCATTATGGATAATATGTGATGTCATTGCTGCACAGTAATTTGACATTGTATTCTAGATATTTACCACTTTGATGCTTTTTACGGGCAGTTTCAATTAACATTGCTTATGAATGGAGTAGGGTATGCTAGACTGGGAGTCTAATAACTCCCTGGCTTTCTATATGAAAAGATATTCAAACATTCCAATAGTATCGAATTTCATAGATAAATAGGACATTCAGTTTTAAAACAAAATGAATGTGAGTCAATGTTCCCCACATTACATATCTGTCAGAGGCTTCATGACAGTATTTTTACAAAAATCTTTAAAAAATGATATATCATGATTTAGGAGTCAGGTTCAGGATTTAGCGTTTGGACGTTTTGGATGACATCCACAAGTCAAATTGATGTATCTGCAAATTGAAACCCTTTCCGCAAATCATACAAATTGGTATAATTGTAAATAAAGGTAAAAGCCAGATCTACGGATTTATAGAAAACGGAAAAGGCATGGGTCACCATCCCTTGCTCAACTTTACATAAAAGCTTGGTCTTTATCAAGATTGAACAAAAAAATTAAGCATTGGCAGGTGATCACCAATGGGGGTCCTTTACACAGGGTACCTATCTGAGTGGCTGTGTACTATGCCCGTCCGGAATAAAAAAAAACGGTACCCTAAAATGGGATTAAGTTTTGGAATCACTGCAGCCGGTTACGGCAGAAGCAGACCCCTAACGCAGACTCCCAAACAACAGAACAAGGATGGAATCGTTATGGAGCAATCACTAACAATGATTCCATGAAATCTGACAGGCTGAACAGAAGTGGCCCGTTACATTCGCCCCGGCAGCAGCAGGGCCAAGAAAAAAGAAATCGTTCTAAAAAGGAATTCAAATTGTTGGTGCTAAAATCACTTTTCAGAAGAAAGGTTGTCGGGACTTGATTTCATGTTAATGTTTTGTTCTTGTTAAGAAAGTTCATGCATGAAAGTGTAAGGTACAAACCCAGCGTATGAAATAACTATTGAAATTGTAATGTAGAGGGTACTAAATACAATAAGTCACTATCAATGTCGAACGCTTTTTTAAAGGCATATTCTGGAGACAACATTTGTGAACTTCAAAATAAGCAGAAAAATTTTCTCTCTCAGAAGGTGAAAACTGCATTTCAATAGCTTATAGCGTTCGGAAGATACAAATTTTTAAAGTACTGCAAATTTTTCTTGGGATTTGATGCATCATGGGAAATCTGTGATGTCATTGTGGCACATTAATTTGACATTGCATTCAATTTATTTATAATTATGATACCCCTGCAGGCAATATTAAGCAACATTGTTGGTTGTGCCCTACATATGGTAAAGGGTAGTACTAGATCTACAGGAACAGATATTTAAACATTCCAACAGTATCAAATTTCAAGGACAAACAGGATGTTCAATTATAAAGAAAAACAAAAGGAATCTGAAGCAATGTGCCCACATAACATAACTGTCTGTGGCTTTGTTGAAAAGCAGAGGTATTTTTTAACAAACATAACCCATCTTTAAAGTGAGATATCTTGAGTTAGGAAAATGGTTTTGTGATAGGGTTTGAAGGACTTGGTGTGGAATATTTTTTTTTTTCTTACAAGACAGAGGTGAAAAGCCACCAGAACATGCCTTTAAAGTCTGCAAATACCATCAGCCAAGAAAGAGCCTTTGCATCACAATAATCTTTTACATTTTAAATAGTGCGAACATTCTCACAATTATCTCTCTTTGGTAAAATCTTTTGGTTTGGGTTTATTTACTAATAACATTCGTAATTCGTGATATCAAAGCTTTTGAACAAATTTTACGGCCCATATTTAAAAGGATTATTGGATGTTTTTTTTTATTTTTTAGTATGCCCTTTATCTGGCTGTAGTGGGTAAAAAATCTGTGCTCGTGTCAGCTCCGAAATAAAGGCAAACAAACAGAGTTTACGATCAAATGGCAATGTCGGGATAAAATAATTGTAGAGCTCAGCTGTTAAACCATCAATAGCAAGATTTTTATTTTCATTGAAAAAGAGTGCACTGCTCATATTAGTTGACCGTCACAAATACAAACATCATCATGGAGGTAATTAGAATGTGGTAGATTTTCAATCATAAAGAAGGAGAACAACTAACATCATGACAGAGCTTCTCATAAAACTAACCTTATTCATCTAGAACATTTTCATCATTGAATACACTTTGCCAAGAAGCCTTCGTAAGTTTACGAATAACGCCTAAAAATATATTGATGAGGACTTCACTCTCTAAATTTAAAAAATATGAATAAATTTTCAGGAATCTATGAAATAAAATGAACTCCTTTTAGTTTTCAATTTACTTCAACAAGTCAATTTCCTGTTTTGGGGGGAGCAACAGGTTTCTCATCTTTACTGTGCCAAATGCTGAAATCACGAATTTTGTACTTATAAGGCTACACATTTGAACAGTGTGACACTATATAACACATTCCTGTTGTGTGTCGTAAAATCTCATCCAACTAACTACTAGCTAACTAACCTAAAGATTTCGATGACCTCTTATCCTGGCTGTCATTACTGACTCCCGTGAATATTTCCCTTCACTTTATTAGTGCATTCCGAATAAAACAGAAACGAATTATTCAATTTCCACTCTTGTCTATTGGTGTAACCTAAGTCAAGAGAAATTACACTTTAAAACCAAGTTACGAAAATGCTGTGAGATAAGGGAAAAGTCCAGCCCACATCGAAAGGTTCTCATTCCGGGGAGGAGGGGGAGGAGGGACTTAAACTCCCGTTCCTTTCACTCCTCATATCAATCAGAACAACACAACTTAGCGGAGTCTAAATTGACTAACCACGTATATTCGAAGTAATATTTCGTATATTCGAAATAATTATTTCGTATATTCGAAATACTTATTTCGTATATTCGAAATACTTATTTCGTATGTTCGAAATAATTGTTTCGTATATTCGAAATATTTATTTCGTATATTCGAAATAATTGTTTCGTATATTCGAAATAATTGTTTCGTACATTCGAAATAATTATTTCGTATATTCGAAATAATGCCGTCATACCGTCATACGTAGGCCTAGGCTACAGGCCTAAGCTATCATCAATTCAGTTAAGCAGGCCCGTACGTTACAGCTAGCCTTCTGTAGCTCCGGCTCCTACCAGGAAGTTGTGTTTTCAACATATTGTTCTGTTAGATGTCCTGTAGCTAAAGGTCATTTTCCAGAGAAAAGGGGGGAGGGAGGTAGGCGGTTCACTATCTGACTAAAAAAAAGGGGGGTAGGCGGTTCACATACTATCTGTCGAAGAAAAAGGGGGTTAGGCGGTTCACTATCTGACGTTATCGAGTCGGCAAACTGTCGTATTTTTTAGGAAAAAATACCCGATCATGTTAATATGATATAAGCAAAAGCTTTAATAATTCCACTCATTTGGAGGAATGTGGGTTGTTTTCGTGTTGACATTTAGGTGGTTTTGTATAAACCAACTAGACCTGTTTCTGTTCTTCGCCCATTGGCAGAACGTCATCAGTAGTAGCCGTTCAGCTTTGTACGCATGGGCCGGATTTGTCATAAGTATTATAATGCAGCGATAAGCGCATCAAGTAAAATATCGTCATTCTGTTTCGTTCGGGTCCTGGTCTGGGGTTAACCTTGATTTTACAAGTAAATCTTTAAGATTTGGTGCCCTTTGTAGGCTATAATAGGATGGTCGGGAAACAGATGGGACAGTTGCGGGTCACCTGCAATTATATTCCAGTGCTTTATTAAAGCAGGGAGGTGTAATTAGATGGAGATCCATCGAGAACCCTTTCCTTTGAGACGTAATAGTTGCCGACACTAATCTCTTTTATGTGTTGTTCTTTATGGCTCAATAGGCTTAACACTGAAGTATTAGCAGGTGTTCAAGACTGGTGAGTCGTCTGCTAGGTGTCGAAAAGCGAATCGGGAAATCTGTCCCTTGCCTTAATACTGCCAGTCGCTTAAGGAAGAAAATTAATTTGACGATTTGGACGCGTTTGGACGCGGATTACAACCTACTTGTCTTGTTCTCTGTGTTTTACTCTATTTAGATGTGCCATTTAGACCATGCGAGCGAATGCGAGTAATGATGAAAATCTGATAGCAATGTTTAGACTTATTCCACGTTTGCTCATTTGCATAAATCATCAGAATTGGTCTATAGCCAGGATCATTGTGATCATTAGCAATAGCCAGTCGTTTGAAAAGCCGAGATAGTGTCTTGCACTTCTTTGTCGGCAACTACTTACACATGAAAGCATTGTTCCAAATAATCCCTTTTGTTGGAGTCACCGTAGTATGAATGAGGTTGCCTAGGTATTAAACAAAGGAATTCCACGCCCTTTAGTTCAATAATCCCCAAATAAAGGATTTAGGGTCCACTTTGGAATCAATCTAAATGGATTAGCATAAATTAAAGATTCGATGGATCTCCATCTAGTTACACCTCCCTGATTAAAGCTTGCTTTAGGTGCGTTGTCTGGATTTGTGGAGTGTAGATTCTTTTGAAACCAAGTGGTGGCGCTGTTTTGCTCTTAGCAACAGAGAGATGAGTCATTCTTTGTTTATAATCAATGCCGTTAGTGGCTGCGCTGATCTCTTCTGGTGAATAATATCTCGTGAAAAGTTTCTCTGTTAAGGAGTTCTTTTTCTCTATGAAATTATTTTCGTTACTGCAAAGCCTAGCATATCTCAGGACTTCACCCTTCATAAAGCCTTTAAAAGTTGCTAAAGGGTGTGCAGAATAACGATCTAGGTACTGAGAATAACGATCTAGGTACTGAAAAGTTTCAGTGGGCTTTGTGTAGACTTTCGTGTATAGAAAGCCGCTAGATTGGAATTTAGTACCCTTGAAGATTTTTAGATCTAGCCTAGGTACGTGATCTCCTCGTCAGAGACTTCCGTCGTGAATTTCAAAGAAAGGGGGGGGGGAGGAGTAGGCGGTTCACTATCTGACGTTATCGAGTACGGATATCTTCCTTCTTACAGACCTCGTGCTATACACTTCTCGTACATCCACCTACAACCATGTAGTTGACCCGATGATTTGATTTGATCATGAACATACTCGACTTCTTGAGCAATGGTGCTGTAGTTTTTACTTCGAAAAAGGCCTTTTCGCCTCCAAACCCGCTTCAAATGCCGTGATGACAAAACAAGACCATGGTTTACCGCTAGTGCTCTTATAATATCTTTATGCAATAGCCCAATACGAAAATAAAGGCTAACAGCTTCGTCTCTCTCCTCCATGACAGTTAGCGGAAATGTACACCCATCCCGCTACAAGATAATGTAAGTACATGCCTCGTGGCTAATACTGAACTTTGACC
The DNA here is from genome assembly GCA_037179385.1 of Holothuria scabra. NCBI lineage: Eukaryota > Metazoa > Echinodermata > Holothuroidea > Aspidochirotida > Holothuriidae > Holothuria > Holothuria scabra. The sequence continues at coordinate 41,038,031 of CM074183.1, forward strand.
TTTGAAGCCGCTACTGTGTGCGACTATTATACGAAATATACGAAATAATATTTCGAATATACGAAATGGTTATTTCGAAAATACGAAATAATTTTTTTCTTGCATGTCCCTTTACGGGCTTCGTAGTATCCCACTGGTGGCATCGATAAAAATAAAGAGTACATGTTCAGATTCTCTCTCTACAAGCATGAATACGCTTTTTTGACCATCTGAGGGGTCTGATTCTTCGAAATTTTCTTTACGCTCCGAGCCAACTAATGGTGGCGCTTCGCTCAGTCTTTTGGGCAAAATAACATTTTGGGGGTCAAATTAGCTTGTGAACATATTTTGAAGGGAGCATTTTATTGCAAACGACAAAAGAAGATAGCGACTGGTTAGGTTCTTCGTATAAGTCTGGAAAATGCTATTTCCGGCCACCTGAGGGGCCTGGTTTTTCGAAATTTTCTCTACGCTCCGCGCCAACCAATGGTGGCGCTCCGCTTAGATAATCTTTATGAAAAAATAACGTTTTGTGGCCAAGAAAAACCACAAATCCTATACCGATCAATGTTCTTTTATTTTGACTCCTAGAAATGTGCAAATTTAATGACAAGTTTCACTTCGTAAGGTAGCATAAATGGCATAAGAATGCATGTAAACACACAAACAGTTTCAGTTTCAGTTTTAACATGATTCAACCTTAAATACTGTTCCTGTCAAAGTTGAAAATCTTGCACCATTTTGCATCTAGGCTTCTTTAAACTCCCCTTCAAGAATAGAAGATACAAAGCAGGCTGCATGCACAGTCAACTTATAGATCTTGTTTCTTATTGCATATGAAAGAAAAGATGTTAATGAGTGTGTGTTGCCAATTTTGGGTGGAGTGAGGTGATTTAGTAATGAGTCTGAAAAAGAGGTGATTTTCGTTACCCTTCGCATCAATACAGGTGGGTGTAAAAGTAGAGCCTATACACTTCTTCCTCTTCAGTTCAAAATCTAAGCGGTCATGCCATGATAAATTTGTGATGAGTTGTCCTTCAGTGGACGTAATAGCTTCTTTGAGAAGCAGGTTAAAGTTTGGTTTCGCCGAACGGTCCTTACCAGAGGGTCGGGAGGACTTCAGAAAAAAAAGGAAAATTTGTGATACCATGATTGGCGAGCTCATTGACTTTTATGTTAAAGGGAGATTTTGTGTGAACTTTAACAACACTGGTGGTGTTATGTTATGTGGGGAAACTGTGCAAGTCAATGGAACAGCTAATGGTTGTGAACATAAGAATTGATAAGTGAGGTGGTGTGGGCTAGGTTTGATCACCTGAAGTAAATTACACGGACGGCTTAAACGTCTAACACATTTTCTATCATTTCAACACTTCGTTTATAAAAATTTGAGATGCTCACGATATGACAGAACTAGATCTCCGAATGCAGTAAAAAATGTTCTTCAATCATTGAATCCTTTGCAGGATTTACTCCTAATAGCAATTACCTGAGTGTAAAGTTTACATCGATCCATCTCTCCCATGTCTTCATCAACATGCACCTCTTATTACCTCCTTAGAGCAAGTATTGATCGTGAGGAGCTTCTTCTACAACCTTATTGCCTCTACGCCACTTTCCTCGGTAGATAACGACGAATTGGTTGATAACACGTGTTTAGGAAGCGGGTTTTAAATGCAATCGTATATTGCCTGAAACTTTACCCTACTCAAGAAGTCTACGAATCAATTTTAAACTCTTTTTCTTTGACCGGCTGTAAACTTTGCTCTTTGTAATATATGTCAGTAACACACAAGGTATAAAACCCGACTTGGGACTCTTGGGCTAGGATTACTGAGAATGCATGCCGTAATTGGACAAGTCTGTGCATGGAAATGTTCAAGGGCAGAATTTTTTAGGTCTTCACATGAAAAAAAAGCTTGCATTAATCTGTCAGACTGTGAACTTGAGCAGTGCTATATGTGTGTCACAATGTAAAAGGTAAAACTCGATGTGAAATTTCTAACGTCACTGCTTCCAAGAGTATGCTGCTGCAATTACAAAACATGTAATGTCTGTACACGTGACCTATCCGAAAGGTCCGGATATAGACGAATCAGGACAGCAGGTGATGGTCTGATTTTAGTCTTCCATGACCGGGGCCTTTGACCTTTGGTCTTTCAAATTTCTTGCTTTGGCTGTAATATGGATGATTGTTCACTAAAATGCCTCTTGATTCCTTCAATTTCACTGAATATGCGGGTTCGAAGTTCATGTAGACAATAAATGAAGGTGATTTAAGGCTGGTGGACCCCACTAATGGATGCCTACAGTCATTAAACACAAGCGCTGGTCGGATTCGTCTATACTTCCCCTCTCACACCTTCTTGGGCACGATCCTACTCATCCTCCTTCACACTAACCGGTCCGGGGTATGACTTTAAACTGCTTCCAAGTAAGGTGAGGAAGTCGCCTATCGCCTATAAAACGCCGTTATTACTCAACTTACGACTGGGGGTTTTCTGCGCCACAAAACCGAGCATGCCCCTTATATGGTTACCCCCCCCCCCTGTGAGCTGGGGGTTGCAGAATATGTCCACGGTATTTCCCTCCTGTGGTAAGCGACGACTAAACGGTAACCAAATTTGGACTTAAACTACACTTGAAAATAAATTTAAACTTTGAACTTTTAATCGAGTTGACTGACACTTTATAAAACATTCGTGTTGGTGTGTCGTTAAATCTTTTCCATAGGCGTGCGAGGCGAGGGGGGGGGGCAGGGGGAAGACTTCCCCCCAAATTTTCTCAAGACCTAAAATTCGGGCAGGGATCTGGAAAAATTCGTGCAGCCGTTTGAGTCTTAACACCTGGTTTGTTTCTACTTGCACAGAAAACTCCTAGGCGCACCCGAATGTCTTCAAACACTTGGCCGAAAAAATAACAAAAAAGCATCAATAGTCACGGTACAATTTTCATGAAAACTCTAAAAGATACCAAAATTCGAGACACATTCGGGCAGCTTATGAAAAAACAATTTTTCGTCAGCCTCACTTCATATTCTTGCGCAAACTTTTGCCCGAAATGACACAATATTCGGGCAAAAGTTGCCAAAAAGTTCTGGGATATTTTTAATTGCCAGATTACAAGGGGAAAGAGGATGTATACAGTCCCCAAAACAGTCCCCAAAATTTTGCCCGAACAAATCAATCAATGCAAAGCCAACCTCCCTCAAAGTTGAGAAGCCTTGGGATTTTCGAGGGTTTCTGAAGTTTTTCAATTTTCAAAACATTGATGATAATCTCATGCTGCATGACGTAAAATAGAACGCGCAAGCAAACTCATTTTCCAATGATTATAGCTTAATGTAGTCATCCAATGTTAGTGGTACATTTCATCTGGGAGTTTTCTGACCTTGTTGTAGATTTGCTCATTTTTGATGAAAATTTTATTGCAAACGAAAGTTCGAAATATCGACCGCTTTGATTCTGCTTATAACCCTGGGAAAGGATATTTCCGGCTGTCTGAGGCCGATTTGCGATTTTTCAAGATTTTCTGTATGCTCCGCGCCAACTGATGGTGGCGCTCCGCTTAGATAGTCTTTCGGGCAGAATTACATTTTTCGGGCAGAGAATCCTCTTGTGTCTTTAAATTAATTCCTTTAAACTAAAATCCTCCTTCCAAAAAAAAAAATGAAATAATATAAAAGAAATTGAGAAAAGGAGGAAAAATACTGAAAAGACATTTACAAAATTGTATTCAAAACATATTTCCACGTAAGGAATTGGTGGAGACTCGTGTTAAAGCTGGTAACATGCATTAAAGGCCTAATCCTCTCACCCAAACAATTCCGATTTTCCTAACCTACTTAAAATAGAACAGAATAAAACTTTATTTGACGCAAACATAGGAACTCAGGTTGCATACAGACGGCTCAAATCAAACTTTAAAGTCCGACTGAGAATTTTTGTGGACTTCTTCAAAAATTGTAGTTTGGGGTGAGAGTTGACTTCCTTTAAATAGTTTAACTATGAGAGGGGGTAAAAATATTGACCAGTAGAGCAATAATGCTAGACTACTTTCCATAGTTCGGGGATAGGTATTTTCGGGGAAATTGTTTTTACCCAATGGGGGAAATTTTGCTATAGGTGGCGCCTTTTCAAATTTCTCCCATGATGCTTTGCGATCGCAAATTCAACGGAGAGACGAACGTTCCAAACATCTGCATTTTCATGCATTCTAGGAAAAAGAAGTTCTGCCATGTTTAGAAAAAATAGCTGCTTCATGTTTGGTAGTTCAACGCGCATTTTTTGTCAGATATCGAGCATTTTTCCATGCTCCCTAACTAAGCCTATATTATTGACTCGGATCAGAGGCAAGGTTTGTGAAATGTTTCCTACAGAAAAGTGTGCGAGTGAATAATGCCTGCACTTGTGTTCATTACATGCGTTTTCGAAAGCTCCTTGTGATTTCGCTTTGTGGTGATGGACATTTACCTTATATTTGAGTTTACATATATTTATATCACAAAGCGACAACTATGAACAGATATAGACACTAAGTGCTCATAAATATTCATACTGAAAATATTCCCCCGATCGAGTGTATTCAAATTTTCACCCCGGGCAAAAGCGGTGATCTCCTGAACTGCCAGCTGGCATGGTATTGAACGTAGTGATCTAAGTAACAAACACGAAATTAAGACTGAAAACTTTATGTCACACAACCCTTGTAGTGCAGACACCAGGTTAGCAAAAATAATCTGAGCCCCGAGCTGGGGGTTTTGGGGGAACATGGCCGCCGCAGTCCTTCCAATTTATTTCTTAGTTGTTTGAACTTGAACTCAAAAGGCATTTAAGGCTAACCTGCAGACTATGGTAGATTTGGGAGTGGCTGAGGGATTGAGGGCGGTGAAAGTTTTGCCTAAGTGATGCAGCTCTATTAAAACGTTGGGAATCGTTTTGGAAACATAAGTTTCGGTGATTTTTTCAACGTAACTTAATTTTGATATCCATATCACTTTTAGCCTTCCTGTTACTTTCAATTATAGTACAGTCTCAAACGTGTGCTAACGTGTGAGGGTTCGACAAAAAGTCGATTGTTGGTATGTATAAACGTGGTAACAAGAAAGGCACAAGATCGCAAGAATATGGGGCAGGTTTTCCCTTCTCTTTCCTTTTCTTCCGTATTTATGAAATAATGAATCTTCAGCCAGCGGCGTAGGCACGAGTAAGGCCCCTCAAACTTCCGTCAGCCCCCTAACAACCCCCCATAACCATTGTGTCAAGGTTTTAGCATAGTATGGACGATTGCAAGTATTTTATGTTTTTGTCGTCAGCCCTTTTTCAAAGGACTTCCACATCTCGCTTCAATGACACCCCTTTTTAGGAGATAGCAAATGTTATACTGTAGTAGTACACGCATACACTTTAAAATCACTTTATATTGGATGCAGAGGGCACTCACGCATACTTCTTCCCTTCAAAAGAATAAAGAATTCACATTTCAAAATACGGAGCCATTTCCCCTGAGATTGACACGTTAGGTTATCGCGTTACGAAGATAAAGTGGTTTTCTGGTGATTACTTGCCCTTCCAAGAACATATTACATCACTAAATATTTGCTGATGTGAGAAATACACAGGCAAATTCCTCTAAAAAACGCAGATTTCGTAACAGCTAAAATTGTTTGTCATTAGTCATATTGCTTTTTGATCAGTGTAAATGGCAAAGAACGCCTTATTGTTTAGGCTAAACTATAAGACGCTTGCAACTTTTTTACTCTGACGGCAGCATTCCAAAGTGATTTACCTGTATGGTACAACAGCATTTTATACCCAATGACTGAGATTAAGCCAACTGTAGTAGTCTTTGTAGAGTTATTTGTCTTGTAACCAGTTTCCATAATAAGCAAGTTCGGTAATTCGTTTTGGTGACTGTGGAAATGCCCGCATCCTCCAAATCGTCAGGATAAACAAACAATCCCGCACACGTTTTCCAAAATTTGAGTTATTTAAGATGAAAAATCCGTGAAATAATTTTTTTCTGAATCCGTGCATAACATAAAAAGAGATCTCAAGGGTGGTTTTGTGCATTGGAATGTTGTCTTTTTGGTATAAATATTGCTTTTTAATCTGTCGTAAACTGGTAAAGTGGGATTGAGACTCTCATTTTCCTTCGCGTTGACTTGATAGTGTTGTAAGTACGTATACAGACGAAAACAATGAAATGCCGTACACTATGTGCTGAGCTCGGTTAGTGTATCTCACGCTAAGCCCCGCAATCTCATGCGCCGACGAGTTACCGCACTCGCTTATTTAAGTTCCCTTCCGTGGCCATGCAGCGGGATTCACTGAGTTTCCTTGAAAAGGCTAGGCTGCTTCTCCTTGTGTTGACGAAGGCACGCTGCAGTCGCTGAGCCAGGTGAGTTGACCCCCTTGCCTTTAAGCCAAAATTTGACAAACAAAATGAATAACATATTGCTGAAAAGGTGATCATGGGCCATTCCTCTCACCCCAAACTACAATTCTTGTAGGGGTTTAGAGAAATTCTCAATTGGCTCAGCACTTTGATTGATAGCTAATTCAAACAATGCAAAGTACCAAAGCTTATATTACACAGCATGAACTGTAAGGTACTGACAGTGTTTTGAAATACACATTTAGCTTTTTCTTGACTCACCCCGAAGCAATTGACTAAGATTTTGTCAGCATGAGAATGTATTTGTTGGATGGGCTTAAAAAAAGAAGGTTAGGGTGAGAGAATTGGGCCTTTAAAACACAAGAGCATTAGTCCAATTTGAAGTAGTGAAGTAGACTGCGTCCTGTTTCATGATTGGCAGTTATAAGAGTCATGAAACAACAATTTTTCTCTTCGAATATGAAATTTACTGGATGAAAATGTTTCACCTTGAATATGCAGTATTGAAGTTACAGTATATAACGAAAGAAGCTTTGAAGAGGATTAACAGGAAGACTGTGATATTTCACTGTTGCTTCAAAATAAGTTGGGGCTGCTCTTGACCTTAAAGACTTATTTACGTCATAAGCACAGGTTTTACACTATTTTGCCTCAGAATTGCGACCCTAAGTATATTTTTGTTTTCAAATGGGGCCACGGACCTATCCAAAAGCTCCTCGCATTACAGAATCCTGGCTACGCGCCGGGACGGATCTCGGGTGCTTCATATCTTTAGTGCGAAATTCTCTCGTTTTTTTGAAACAACCTTACAGGCTGGCGTATGAGATACAGAGAATTTGAAACAATATGAAACTGACAGACACAACAAGATGATAAAACAAACCATCTTAGCATACCGGCAATAATTCTATATAAAGCATATATTAAGCTATTGAGCTATATTGAAGACCGGGCCTCCAGTAAGCTCTTAGAGATTGTTATCCGCCGAGCAATCACATCATAGCAAGTTGCAGCAACATCGTCTCTTAATGAAACCATGTCACTGCATGCTCCACATCTCTCCAACCGAATGAACGACTTAATTGCACACGGATAGCGTTAAGAGCAACACTGTTACAGGCTTGTTAAGCGAAACATTACGAGGGTAGTTGCATCTGATGAGGTTTCTGTATGTCAAGTATGTTTTAATGTAATATGCGACGGAGGGGTTCTAAGAGAGGGAACTTATTAAAACACGTTGCTATGTAGCATGAAACAAGGTTTTGAAGTGAACCCATTATCGGTAGGGAATCTGAATAAATTAGGTTGGAGCAGCGCGTAGTAATAATAAATAAAAGGCTTCATTTTATTTGCACACAAAGCGCGTAAATACATGGTTGGAGTGAGGGTTGACATTTGATTCGAGAGAGACCCCGTGTTTTCCGTAGAGCTAGAGGCCGAAGAGGGTAGGCTGATTTTCATTATCTTTCCACAACGGATGACGGGAGTATTTTTGCCCCTGGCTATAAAGGAGACAGTTCGCGACCTATTTTGTCATTCTGGCTCATTAGACGAGTTTCTCTAATGAGCTATAACGGGGTTGGAGTTGTATGTTTTGTTTGAGGCTGAAAATAGGAAAGAAGTTAGCTTTGAAAAAAAATAATTCAGTTGTGAATAGAGACATTGCGGGTTTCCTCTGTAGACAAACTAGGCGCGGTTCTGGTCCTTGTTTGCTTTTCTTTGGGGAGTTAGAGGGGTTCAAACTGCAGATTATTATTTTTCTACATATGAAAATTGGCAATACCAGGCTTAAGACCATGGAAATAAATATCGGTCCTGTTCACATTCATAGGAGAAACCCCTTCACTGCTGAACATCTGATTTCAATGAACTACCAGTAAAAATGTTTCGTTTTTAACTTTCAGTAGATGATAAATCCGTCAATTCAATTTCACATCTTTATACATTGACACTAACATGTATATGTTACTTACGGTATTTGCAACTAAGTGTCCTAGGAATAAGCCATGATCCTATGTGATTTTTAGACTTATACGACGGTTTCTTTAAGGTATGATATATTCAACAGAAGTTAATCATAAAATTAAGTTAATATTCAATAATCAAAATGTTGTTTCTACTTACGGTTTCGTAGCGATAGTTGTCTCCGAAGGAGCCTTTTATACTTTTCTTTTTTCTTAAACTGTGAACATTACTGTACCTACGTATGCAACTTGCGGCGCGAAAAAATTTTACCCCTTTTAAAGAAATATTTTGAACTATTGACTTTGTATTGTAGAGAAGTTTGGATTATCTGTGTCTTGAAATGGCTAAAACACGCCAGGGAACCACAACTGGAAAACGACCGTTACCGGCCTGACTTAGACCGATTAGCTAAAAACTGGCTGGAGGCTTAAAACCTCATTGAACTTATTAGTGATCTACACCTGGAAAAATGTTGTGGATCCGCTGAATTCAATAAGAAAGTTAGAACTCCAACAAGCCACAGCAGGTGATCTTGATCATCCTCGTATTTGTAGGAAGTTGATGGAAATTTCCTTCCCTGTCCTTTGGTGAACAGTCTCAACTTTAAAAACGAAAAAGGTAACCACGTCCCGAGTGGGGTAGTTTAGTATGGTGTAAGTATAGGCTGTAAGGAAGATCAACTATTCAAACAACTTACAGCTTCCGTAACCCATTAGATCACTTTGCATCCCTCATGACGTGATGACTGTGATCTAAACCAACGTTCAGCCCCAGCCAAAAATTCAGTCCCACGGCTATGCCATTTTCATACCCAGACGATTGCGTAAGATTCAATACATGCAGTCGGACATTTAGAAACATCGGTATTACCTCACTCTCATGTGAATACAATACACAATGTGGCATACCCAGTGTGGCACACTCTAAAACCGTCCGGTTCAAATTTGAACCGGAAACGATCAAGTGGACACTCAACCGAAAAAGATCAAATATCTGACTAGATCCTGTTCATTTTGACCAGAAACTTATTAGTTTTTGAACCGAAACTAGTAAAATATTTGATCCTTTTTCTGTTTAGTGCCCATTTAATCCTTTTTCCGTTCATTTTGAACCGGACGTTTTTAGAGTGCAGTTGAGGCTTATTCAATATTTTAGAAATACGTTTTTCAAAGTCGCTTCGACTCGCTAGGGAACAACACCGGACGAAGAACCAGAGGACAACCAAACATCCAGTCCAGGAGTTTTGTTCCCACTCAACATTGTAGAAGGAATGCCCAGCTCTTTGTCGAAAACCAAACAAATACTAAATGACGAAAAAAGAGTTCTACTCTCACGTTCCCCAAAGATCCTACACTTAACTGATCACTATCAGTGGCGTTACCATGGGGGAGGAAGGGGTTGGGGTCTCATACTGCCGCCAGTCCGACCACCCATAAAAATTTCAATGTTATGTGTTGAAAAAGCTCGTGTCAGTTGCACCAACAGGCGCACGAGGCGGGGCAGGGGAAGACTGTCTCCCATATTTTATCAAGATCTAAATTCAGGCAGCTACTTAAATAGTTGGCACGGTTTTAATTACTCAGAAAACTCCTAAGAGTGCCCCAAATCTGTAAGATACGTCCGAAAAGAAGGAAAATCTTTGTCGCGGTAAAAGTTCCGTGAAAAATCAACAAAAGTACACAGGAATTCGCCATGCATTCGAGAAGTGCAAAAAGATATTATTCTTGAGGTTTACGTATTACTGTTTTGCAGCACAATGCCAGGAATGGCCGAATATCCAACTTCTTTCAAACATTTGCTCGAAAACTTATCATAGTCAGGGTAACATATATCAAAAAAAAAAAAAAAAACATATATCATAAAGGTAAAAAAGTAAATAGCCACACATCTGCGAAGGCTATCATTTAAAACACTAGCGTAGCCAGCGGGGGGGGGGGGCAGGGGGCAGAGTGCCCCCCCCCCCCAGAAATTTTGGGGACGCGATGGGCGATGTTGAAAAAATGAAGGGGAGCCAAAAAATTAAAAAAAAATAAACCGCAAGAGGAGGGAGAGAATCGGGGGCATTTTTTTACAGTTTTTCGGGGGGGGAGGGAGGGGGGCTCTTAGTCGTTACGATAAAGTATGCAGTCCCCGACGGCGACTAGTCTCCCTGATGGTTTACGTGTTTTTTGCTCTCAAGGGACAATTTCCCTAATAAGAACCGCAAATTTTCGGCGCGCTACGCGCGCTGTAGATTCACTCCAGTTTTTTTCAATACTTCCATTACACATATCTAGAGAGTGTTAGTCCTCTCAGCCTTACCAAGTAACTGGTAGGCAGAGTACACAGGTTAAGCAGAGGTCGTAAATTTTATCCCATATCACAAAGCCTAGTTGCTGTTCTCTTGTGTGTGTCTGTGTGTCATGCGATAGGTCAGATGGTGAGCCACTCAGGGAGCATAGTTTGGCTATTTTATCGGTTATTCCAGGTGGTTTCGACACAATGTATGTTATCCCCGATACGGTCTACAACCCCTACAGTTTCTATTTTTTTTTTCCTTTTTGTTCTTAACTATTACATAGGCTATGTTATTTTTGGTAAGCCCACGAAAAAATTTTGCGCGCTTTGCGCGCTTTGCAATTTCACGACTCAGACTCAAAAGAACATTAACTCGGCTTTTAAAATATTAAGTAACATTGTGCAAAATGTGCCCAAGGCTGCAATGACATGGGATAGTTAGGCTCCTTCATACAACCACCTCGACATAGGGGCTGTCGGAACTTGTGGTCGCTGGCATGGCCCGCCCCCCGTCGGGGATAATCTGTCGCCTTCTCTGGTCGGTTTAGTTACTTTGGCTTTCACAAGAGTTATTTCTGCGATAAAACCCAAAATGTTCGGTACGCTTTGCACACTCTTCCTCAGTTCCGTTACCTAGAGCTAATAAAGTACAAACCCTTCCATCTTTTCATGTAAATTAATAAGTAGAATAAATGGATTAATGTTCATGTCGGGAATTTCATCTCATTTCGCTAAACTTAGTTAATTATCTCTTGTGTCAGTCGTGTGGTACGGACTCGAAGAAGAAAGTACAATATAATTTTTGTCCGATACGGCCCAAATGCCGGGACAATTTATTGACCTATATAAGATTTAAATAAGTACAGATTATTTTTAGTGTACTAACCCAAAAAAATTTTGCCCCCTTTTCCACGGTTAAATCAGTGCGGAAATATCTTCCTCTAGCATATACAAATTTGATGTCGTATATGGCTCGCAATGGCAGGTATATTGCACAGGTTTTCTTCAAACCTCCCTCACCAACTCATCGACGGCATCCTGGCTGTCGGGGCTTGGGTCGCTACCGACCCTGCCCCTCCCCCGTTCGGAGAGTGGCCCTTCGTCGAGCAAATCCTGGCGCCAAGCCTGGAGGGAAGTCACATTTTTCCAGTTATGACTTGTATATGTGTAATGAAGCAATGAACTAGAAATGGAAGCTGCACCTTTTGGAGAGCGGCAACTATTTTGGAGGGGCGGTCAATTTCACTAGGAGGACGTGTCGGCCCTCTAAAACCCCCTGTGGTTAACACTGGAATCTAGTATAAAAAGAACAAAATATAGCACAATATTGCATCTAAGCTCTTCGAGACAGCAAACATTCCAAAAGGGGAAGGTGACACCCAGGGAGACAGGCCCGTGGTCAGGGGGTTCGCACTTAGTCCCGCCCATACCTAATTTTTTATTTTTTATTTTTTATTTAAATGGAGTTTTGGCGTTTTTCAGGGCAAAATGTCAATTCCGCTGGTTTAGCCAACTAAATGTAAGCCTTATGAGTAGCTGTTTTGTTCCAGTGCGACACAATTCCCTAGGGCCCCATTAACACGTACCGAGTAACCCTCTTACTCTCTTAACTCTCGAGGGAATAAAGAAAAATTAATACAAGATTGAAAATGTCCCAAAATTCCAACTAAGGTGTTCACCAGATCGCTCAATTTTGATGTAAAATTGCAAAATCTCCTTGGGGCGGGAGGGGGAGAACCACACCCTCTCCCCGTTCGGTCGCTCGGCTCCTCACATGGGCGCTTCGCTCCCTCAAGAAAATGCCGCGCCCCAGTGGCGACGATGAAAAATGAAAAAGTTTTGGCTAAAGGTATGGTCAGCCCCTCAATATTTGTCAAGTGCTCCAATTAAGAAGCGGGGAGAATTTCGAAGTTGGGCTGAACATATTCTTGCTTAGAACACTCGGGAAGTGCCGTTTCCGGCCATCTGAGGGGTTTGTAAAGCCAAAACTTTCCTGGTACGCTCCACGCCAATCCATGGTAGAGCTCCGCCTAGAAACATGTATTATCATTTTTCATAGATTGATTTTTTTTTTTTTGCATTAATTGAGAAATATCAGAAATGAGATCCATATTTCCAGGCTGGGAACATGCAGCATAAAACACTCGGGAAGTGCCGTTTCCTGCCATCTGAGAGGTTTCTAAAACCAAAAATGTTCTTGTACGCTCCGCGCCAACTGATGGTGGCGCTCCGCTTAGATAGTCCTGTCGGTCAAGATCGGGGACGATGAGTCGACTTTGCCCCCCCCCCCCCACAAGAAAATCCCGGCTACGCCCCTGATTTAAAAGAAACAATCATTTCTCAGCGTGGTTTGAAATCTAGCGAGAAATAACTGTCCGTTATGGTCAATTGTCTGAATTCCTTTAAAACATTGCCTGAAAAACAAAAATCAGTATTTTCAAAGAAGCACATGGAAACTAAAATGATCAAGATTTGCCACACATCCGTACAAGTTATTGAAAGAGGTTTCTTCATCCTACCCCCACCCCATCCCTTCATTCTGTAGTCTTTCAAAAATGGTAAAAACCAACATGCCAAGTTAAGTTACACGGACAGACGAGAAGATTTTCAGTTGAGACTTGAGCAACGATATCAGCGATAGAGATTACATGGCTGACTTGACGCCCTATAGATTGTTCGATTGCAAAAGGTACATTGGGTTGCTAAATTAAAACAAACTCTCTGTTTTTTCTTCTTTTTAAGTCAATTAATTTTCCCCCATTTGTTAATTGTAATAGTGTATGCAGAAATCATGTTATTCCGTCTTGTACATGTTCTATGATTTTCATTATGGTAATGTTGACCGATTCAACTGTTAGGTTGCATGTGTAGGCTCATCAATTTTACCTATGACGTCCTTAAGAAAGATACTACGTAGACTGTGAGAAGAGATGTTTTGTTATCCATAGACCGTCTCTATGAAATATCGCATTATAACCTTGTATCAATTTCACTCTTGACTCTCTCGAAATTTTAATCTAAAAGTCATAGCTGGCCTCCGGCGAAATTATGAGATGTCGCGTTATCGAGGGAAGGGAAAACAGAAGCAAAACCTGTATGACGTTAGTGTTACGGAGAGAGCGCTTTAAGTTTTCAACATATAGCTGGCCTTGAATGTTGCTTGCCGCCTTAAGGATTAAGACAAATCGCGCGAGATTTACTTCATTTTGTAGAAGGTGAAGCGAGTGCCGAAAGAAAGATCGACGAAACAAACCTCTCTTAAATTCCTCTGTTGTTGTGGTTTCCATAGTATCTGTGGAAAAATTAAATTGACTAAGATAGGTGGATAACAATTCGGATTAAGGCGCCATTTTATTAGGTTTAAAATCGATCAATTAAGTTAGTTATTTCAACTGTGAAAGTTAAAATCCTGTCAGCGGATGTTTTAACAACAATCAGTAATGCTTTCAGATGAATTGTTTTCATAACTGATACAAGGGTTACACACGATAGTTTGTGAAAAGTTCTTAAGTCGCGTCTTCCTTGCATGTTTAACACTGTCGAGCTATAAAATCTGAATAGACCTTTTGAGCAATGAGATGAAATAACAGAATAGAACGTCCGGAAAGTTATCACTTGAACTTGATGTATTACAATGTTTTCAAGAGAGAGGACATTTTTACATAGAAATATTCTTTGAACAGAAAGAAGCTCCTTGACCAATAATTTGTAGGACCTGAGTGTTGGTCACTGCTTCATATGACGTCCAAGAAATGCTTGTACAAATTCCAAAGTTCTGTAGTTGGCTACAAGGCCGTAGGTAGTGGGAACCGAGGACCAAAGTCCCCAAGTTACCCTCGTCAAAAATGCGGTGGACGAAATATCCGTCTCTTACTTCGATTGACGACGATGCCCCTTATTTTTTTCCTCTCATTTAAAAGTGGAAAATGCAGTGTAATTTACCTAATTATTTCCTCAATTATTGTTCGAAATTGCCTCTAAGGCTTCTTAGATATTATAAAAAATATAAAGAGGGATCTTTACTCGTGCAGACCGTCTCCGGACGATGGTCCGACGCAACGTTCAGTAACCCCCCGCATCACTCTTTAAGTACGCGACATTCGACATAGCTTCTTTTGGCTTAAATTGTAGTGTTTTGAGCTCGTGTCATTGTTATCAAGAGTTAAATAATGTGAATATAAGCTGCGATCCGATGTGCGACATAGCTTAGCGAGTAATATTACTGGTCTAAAAAATCTTATGCAGGTAGGAAAGCTTGTGAAAGAAGTTTTGATCTTGCTTTTACAGCTCTCAAGCTTATCCACCGTGGATTCTGAATTCGGAATGATCAGGGAATTTTCTATTCTTACTCGACTGACGCCACGGAATACATCGAGACTAAACGCTGTTGTCGACAACCTCATAATATTGCGATGATTTAAATAGTCAATCTACCTGAATTCCCAAGGCAATTGAGCTTCAAGGAACATTAAACTGACTTAAAAAATCGATGAAAGCAGTCATTTAAATGGTATACCCTACGGACGGACGAGTAACCAAGGCAGTAAAAGATTCAGTGACAGTATATGCTCTCGTTTAATTTTTAAGTTTATTTTTGTTGGAGCACATGTGTCGGTAGCAATGAGAAACTGGGAAAACAGGTTTAGCCACCCAATTTCCTCCACTTTGAAAACACGTTTAAATTCTAAGCATGTATAGCTATAAAACACTTAATTTTCAGCACTCAAATGTGTTTAAAAGCGAAGTGTACAGGAATTACACACTTGTGTTTTGCATCTAAAAGTGTTCACGAAACGGTGGCAAAAAGTGTTTAAAAAGTGTTCAATTCCTAAACACCGTTTTTAGATTGTTGTTTCGCTTTGAATGTGTATTTCATAGTAAAGTTAAACTTAGGGATAAGGAATCACAGATTTACAGTTTATCATACACATAATTCAAACAAAATTCAATGAAGGGTGAATTGAAATACCTTTCGTCACTAGAAACGCGTTGAAGGGTCAACATATAGTGAAAGGGTCACGAGCAACACTTCAGGTTTACATATCTTCCCTTTTTCAGCTTTGTCGCTACGTCTTTACGTGTTTTGTGGTTATTAATAATTTTGGGTCGTATCAGCCACTTTTAAACATTAACTTTAATAGATATGGGTGTTTCTTTCCCCATTTGGAAAGGCGTGAATTGTCAAACATTTATTTTGATATTCTAAATATTGCAACGCCCTCTCCAGCATAGAAAGATGTTCCCCTGCTTATTTTACAGAAAATCCTTGCGACATGGTCCCATTGATAATCGTTGTATCCTGAAAATAAAAACTTGAAATTGCCTCGGCGCATTTTATAGTATGTTCATCGCATTACTTCATTATTTCTCAACTAAAAATAGCTTTCTGTGTCATAATTATGTGAACTTTGTATGAAATAACATTTCATTTGCCTAAGCTTTTGTCTCCATCCTGTGCGCACTCATATCAGTCTTCTCACTTTGTCTTCTACAAATTTTTCATCGAGGTTTTATATTTTTCCAGGAAGATTTTACTTACTGCTCCAATCCATCCGTCTATTTTAATTTATTTTTTCAGCAGTTTTATTAACTTACGTACACCACCTGTAGCCCTGTAAATTGACATAGACAGTAGGTTCTGGGATTCTTTTCTTCATAAAGGCGCGATTGTCGGTTTTCCTGTGAAGTCTTCAGTTTACTCCCGACCAACTGCCGCAGAAAATCGATAAAACAGTAAACATAATTCATACAGATTTCGCCTACCGCGATTTTCGTACCGAAACAGATTAGATTTTACTTCTCATTCGAGCCGAAAGATTCAACTGCATGTGTGCATCTCGCCGCTGTCGTGATCAAGAACTTTTCTCCTTTTAAGTCATTTTCGCCTGACGATATGTTTTGAAACTTGATGTGACCCGTGTGATTGCATCAGAGAGATCCGAAATGAACAGAGCATAATTTTTAAGTATAAGCCACACAAGTATTAAGAACTCAAAGACAAATCACCTACCTGAAAGTGTGATTTAAAAAAAAGAGAAAATATTAATGTCTGGAACGGCAAAGTGTGCCTCAAGAATAAAATTTAAAAAAAAGTGTTTTACAGACAATTAAAAATGAATTCAAACAGTCTAAATTCCATGGGACATTCCTGAGCTGATACGTAAAATGTAGAAGTTTATTCAATCCAAATTTCATACTGCGCAATAGTTTGTGACATTATTGTTGAACTACATCTTTTGTTTTTTCTTTGTAGAACCTATTCCACGTTGTGACAATGTGTTATAGCAATCAAACTGTTAGTGAGTAAGAAAACAGAATGCATTCAAGGTCATATAGTCACTTTAATATTTGAAAAGGAATAAAGCAAGTGATGAAGTAATGTGAGAACGATTGCACAATTGACTAGCCTTAATCACACGAGTAAATTTCAACATTTAATATTTCAGCAACGGAACAAGCTGTAACAATGGGAATTGAGTCAATAATATTCATTTTGCAACCTCTAAAAATCTGTATATTTAAAATATGACACATTAGGTATACTTTAACAACTTATATACTTATGCTGAACAAAGGGTTATCTGTCGTTTTTATTTTTATTTACAAGTTCCTTTAGACTAACTTTGTATCAAACATTAATCCAATCAAGATATGGTGTTTCCTTATTTGATTTCCTGTCACTGCTAAGCTTTATTCGTATATCTACGACAAAACTGGGATATTAAATTCTGGCCTTCACTGTAATCAAAGAAAAAGAAAAGGGGCTTAGATAGCACCGCATCTAAATCTTCGACCTGTGGCTAGTTTTCCTTTCAGCATCCCCTACATAATTACACATCCCTTACTTATTACACAATAAGCATAATAATAAGAATGATAATTTTATGTTCAGCTTCTCGTACACAATCCAAAATCATCCTACGTGCACTTTTTTTCAATGAATAAAACCTTGGCTGATATGATTATGACATACTTACTTACGTAATTAAACCGAACGTGCATTTCATTCCTTCCTTGTCTTTTCCTTTAATGGTATTACGTCAAGGATTAAATGTCCATACAGACTTTGTGCAAATGACGTCACAGTGCCAAAAAGCTCCCTCTATTTGCAAAATCAACCAACAAACTCACACAGTTGATTTTTCGACCCGTCGTGCTTGCGCTTTTTCTCTGATAAGTGCGTGCGCATTTTACGTTGTGCCTGCAACTTGCTTCATTTTATTCTTCTACGTCAATGACGTCAATGCAGATGGATCTATTGGAGTAACATTATTTTATTTGCAATTGTCCCCTTCATCTTGTCTTCTCCTGCTTTCCTTTCCCTTCCTCGTGGACAGATTTATAATTTCTTCAATTTAAATAGTATATTTATATATAAAATAATAAGGTTTGTCAAAAATAGCAGCTTGTATCAAATGTATGTGCTACCTGACACTGAAGAAGATTCGATCGGTCTCAGTTACAACCATTTTGCCAGCAGACGTCTCCGCGACACCTACCACATTGTGCACAGTGTTGGCACACTGAGGTTATTTCCCACGACTGCATAATATGAATGAATTCAAAAGAGAATATAAAACAATGAAATACGCACCATCCCCGTATCACTGTCTGAGTTCATTTGATAAAGGGAAACCTTCCTACCAATGATTTTTGCCACAGTGAACCCAAAGTGATTTACCCTTCACTTCCTTTTTGCTTCAAGCTGTGGTAGACTACTAAAGAGTAAATTCGGTTAAAGACTATTTTGACAGGTAGCTCTTCATACAGTGTTTTTGACATGCCCTCTTTTCCCAACATCTCTGGGTGATATATACCGATATAATTTGAAGAAGTATCATTCCATTCAGAGGCCCATTTTTAAACCATGGGTACGTTTCGAGAAACGGTTTTATGCTTCCGTACCTTTGAAAAGAGCACCTGCTCCATCCGTCTCTGTGAAGTAAATCAAGGGGAGAAAAGTTATCAAAACATTCTTAGGTTGAATTAAAATACACGAATTACCCCCATACTGTGTCTCTGCCCTCACCTGGGTGGATCCGATGAAATCCAACCAAGACCAAACTATCCACATCCAAAAAGAATTTCAATTCATTCAGACCACTCACTGTGCTCAAGCTCTGATTCTAAATGAAATAATTACTGTTATAACTTGCAAACGGTGGTCAATGCTAAAGCTATCAATTGTTGGCAAATAATTTATCTTCGTTCCAGTGATATCGATTGAGACGTTCTCTTCTCATTAGTTCAATCGGTAGTACGTAAGTTAATTACCGTGGGTTCATTTAATAGTTGAACCACAATTAATTAGTCAACCATCAATCCATCCACTTTTTTGTTATCTAATTAACGAAGAACAACTACCACGAACTAAAGCAGCGACCTTCGATTTCTGATCCCCTTTGCGCAGTCGTCGCTCAGTAAATTGCAAACACTTTTTTGTTATTGGGCCTCAAACGATTTCCCTAAACGAAATTACGAGAACACGTACTGACATTGTTAAACAAACGCCTCGACTTGTCCGTCTGACGCTAGTCACTGTCCAGTTGAAGTGACTCAAGGGCCTTGAAACATGCATCAAAATTACTTTCCATACCGCTAACTAGCTTGAGTGTGGTCGCATATATATTGACTTGACTTCGCGTGTATTGTCTGCGAAGTCAGCGATATTCACACGGCATGACAAGGAGCCATCTACATACGATGAGTAGCCTACTCGTGAATGGTAATCAAAAAAACGTTACGCAATTTGACCACCGTTGTGAGAGCGGCAGCCATCGGCGATTTCGTATCGTATTTCATTCCTGTGAGGCCACACTAAGCAGGGGTATAAACAATAATTTAAGGTTTATTACTGTTGCTGCGATGGATGAGAGATCCTAATTTCAGCGGTAATTCTTGAATGTACACCGAACTTATAGACGGGCTTAAGCCGTTATGATGAATGAACGTTTAACACTTCCAAGATATGATTTGAGGAACTCAAAAGGTGTCGTCCAAATTTGTCGGAACATTTAAAAGTTGTACACATTTTGGACTATTAGGAATACCCAGCGTTTATTTTTCTACAGTGTATCATCGGATCAGCTTTCATAACTTACCCCAGCCCTGGAACTTCAACAGGTAAGCTTCAGAAGCCAAGGTATCATAACATATCTGATATCATAATCATAACGTTTTTCGTATATATTTATTAGCCCATTGTGTCATACAAGGCGCATTTCTTGCTTTTCGTGTCCAAGGCATCGAAAACGTTCAGCGTTTGATGTTTAAAATAAGTCAAACGTATTATTAGGTTTGCTCTCATTTCAATACTATCATCCGGATTTTCAGACGTGTTGTGTGAACAAGAAACTTTTAACTTTCTGCATCACTCTATTCAAAAGAGAAATGTTTTGTTCCATGTTCTTCTTACATACCAAGAAAGACAATTGCGTTATGTAGTAATGTAACAACATTATTCAGTGTTGTTCTCAAAAACGGTTATCCGTTGCACTTTATTGTACCCAAGAAACTGCCTGATACATATGTATATTTGCCTAGGTAGTAATAATAAAAATGAGAATACTGCAAGGCCAAACATTTTCCCTGGCGTGATATTTGTTTTCTTTGTAGAAACTGAGTATAGTCGATGCATACTCTTTCGTCAAACATTTTATTATCAGTTCTGTGGTATGAAGTAACATGCATACCAACTGTCTCATACTTGCTGTAGCAAATGAAACAATCTCAATGTCAGCGGTGGATATGGCAGCTTACTAAAACATACCATAGCTAAGCTGGGGAAGCGAAGAATGTGAAAACACAACGGATGTGTTTTATTTTAGTAGCGATATGTTATAATTGAAAAAGAACCTTTCATAACTAGCAAAACGTCGGAATCGTTCCAACATCTCTTCCTTGAAGTGTGAAGAGTGTACCGGACAACGAAGCTCAAAATCGATACAAGTCCTGTATCGATTGTGACAATGAAATCAAGACAGAAAATTTATTTCAGGAGAATTTACTCATACACTAGACAGAAATCTTTAATTTGAGTGTGTTTTGACAGAAACGAAGCAAAGCGAAGTTACATACCCCCAAAGCTATAGTTATAGAATCAGTTGGAAGCATAAAGTATTGTATTGCCCGTTTCAAGGAATGATATATTTTTTTTTTTCTTTTGAAGGTACAACAGAATGGCAACTCAAGTATGTGGGTCAACCAAAATGTTAACCTTGTCAGTGATGACCTTTATCTTCCTTAAAGGTAAGAACAAAATTATCGTCCTTAAAGGTAAGAACAAAATTAATCTGAAGGGAATTGGACCAGTAACCCGAAATATAACCTTCCCCGGCCACCGAAATATTACCTTCCCAGGGCATTTTACTAGTTTTTGGAAAGATGTCTGCATACGTATATGCTAATGTTAACGTGTATGTACTGAAGAGATACATTTATATATAAACGTTCATCGTTCATTCAACCTAAGTTCTACCCGTTACATAATTATATATATATGTATATATATATATATATATATATATATATATATATATATATATATATATATATATATATATATACATACATATATATATATATATATATACATACATATATATATATATATATATACATACATACATATGCATATACATATACATATACATATATAAATAACAATAAACGATAACAATGAAACATATATAACATATATAAATAAATATATATAAAAAAGAATTGAAATGTCCGCGTGTACTCCGAAAGAATAACAATAAACGATAACAATGAAAAACAAAGTCAAAATTGACAAAAGGAGTACGATAAACAAAGTCAAAATTGAAAGGAGTACGATTCAGTTTTTATTTAATTAAATAAATACTGAATCGTACTCCTTTTGTCAATTTTGACTTTCTTTTTCATTGTTATCGTTTATTGTTATATATAAATATATATATGTGTGTGTGTGTGTGGGTGTGCGTGTATGTGTGTGTGTGTATTCATTTCTTTTAAGTGTATCTTGCCTCAATGAATGAAAAAATCTGTCAACAACCCCCTTTGACGTTTATTTTCGATTCTATTATTATTTATTTACTTTTTTTTTGAGAAAGAGAGATATAAGTATACGAAATATGTTAATGCAAGATATTTTTTACTTTAATGAAAAGTACATATTCAATCCCCTGTGTGACACATTCTTGAACGTTCAGGGCAAATTGAAGAAGGTCTAAACACTGTAAACAGCACAGATTTGTAGAAGGTATGGGACAAAATTTATTAATGCAAAGGAAATAATCAATCCCGTTATTGAGGGTCACACATTGTTGAACGTTCAAGGCAAATCGAAGAAGCTCTGACCACTGTAAAAAAAGTACAGATTTGAAGAAAGTAAAGCAAAAAGGTATGATAGCTAACGTTGCGTGGGTCACTTCTCTGATTTGCCCCATTAAATTAAAATGAGTGTATAACAGCTGTTTCTTATTTTCAATTCTAGTTTTACATAGGCAATTTCCAGTTGTCCGGGCGTTCGCCCTACTAAGGTTTATTTAATCAGGGAGTTGCAAGAGATCACCTCAGACTGTTTTTTTTTTCTGTAGGGCTACATCGATGGACTAACATTTTAAACGGAAAACTCCGTTACCTCATTTGAAAAAAATCAAAAAAATATATTGAACAGGATGAAAAATGAATTTTTAGACTTAAGGGGTACTCTTTGAAGTAGGATCTTTTACCTTTGCTTTATATTACGTAATTTACGTCAGTTGTATCAATGAAACTCTAAACATCGTGGGTAAAACTCATTAAAATGAACTTTTGCTGCGATAATTCGGTTTACCATCTCGATAAAAAACAAATGTAGTGAAACTGACGTTGCAAAAAAAATCGATATAGCATTTCTGCTCATTTATTTCGAGTGACTCTTCGGCTTTAAGAGAAATGTCATTGAATCCCATACTAGCTTGTATGTGATGTTCTCCGATATTATGTACGTTGTTTGTAACGGTTTGCAGTGCCTCTAAAGTATTTCCATCAATTAGATATTGATGACGAATGGATGGCATCTACGAAGAGCTCTCTGTTTATCTCTGTTAGTGTACTTTTACGATCTTTCCATCCCACCGTAAATCATTGTGAATCGTCTATCTTCAATTGTTAACATGCCCACAGCGAAGGTGCAAACCCCGTAGCGATCGTTGCCGAACCAGAAGAACGTGACATTGCAGCACTACGCGATTATCTTTAGAAACATTACTATCTACGCCATGTTGTAAAAACACCATTTACAGATTTACAATTGCACTCAGTCCAAATATTACTTGTCACTCGTTCACGTCAATCCGATATGGTGGTACGACCATTCAATCGTAAATCTGAGAGTTGAACAAGAAGGCTATGATAACACCTTCCGTGCAGATATTTTACGGTATAGAATTGCACTGGTCACCCCAGACATACAGTGATAGGAACATTCTGCGAAAAGCACACCACGAACGAGGTTGTATATTACGGTCACATTTTTTATGATCAACTACCCCATCAAGAGAGTACAGGGCCGTCGTAAAGTTATTGAAATGAAGACCTAACTGTTAGGTTTTGGATTTTAAAAATTTGAAAGGAGTTTGGACCACGCGTTCAGAAGCAAACACAGCAATAAGCATTCCGTGAGAGATATTGAAACTGGTAAATCATACCATTACCCCCTCCCCTCTTGTGTCTGTAACCTTCGGTACTGTCATCTCTAAATTGCTGATAATTCAAGTGTCTCAAGGGAAAAGATAAATTTATCACATGAAGGTACCCAGTCTCTATATTATTCTTAATGGCCCCGCTTTGTATTAAAAATATACAAAGACAATAGTTTCAAAGATGGGCGTGGCTTGATCACGAAAAGAACCAGAGGTGTTGATTCTAAGGGGGACTAAGTTTATATTATGAGAAACTGAAGAAACCTTGTCTTGTAACGACTAGCCTATAGAAGAACACTTGCACTACCCTAGCAAAGTATAAAACTGACAAATAAATTTAATCGCATGCAGCCAGAAAGTAGGCCCTTGTAGTCCCTTGCAACTTGAGTTTTAAAACGGATTTCTATAAGAAAATGACGCATTGTGGATTAAAGAACTCGTAAGTGGAAATTATAAATTAGACTGGAATGTTATAAAAAGAAGGTTTTCGGATTGCGTTCCACTGTCGTTAAGTGAAAATAAATCAAGTGAAAAGTTTCAATAAGCTACAGGTAGACTATCTGTAGTTCGTTTAATTAGATCATTCTAGTGAATGTCTTAGAAAAACCACGTAGTGGAATCATTTAAGATATAAAAACAAACATGAGCTCATTAGGCCTACATTTTAAAGCGATATATGTCAGCTTGCATAGTATGAAAGAATTTTTTTTGGATACACGTGTTAGTAACTCCAAATAATTCGCACTGTCCAAAATCGGTTAGGTTTCTTTTCATTACATCTTTGTAAAGTTTATAAAGTTGCCCTGATACGTCAGCCTTCATCCGTCTGGTAGCCAGCACCGTCCGTGCTTCGAGTTACGGAAGTCCTAATCGTTACGTGCCCACCAAGCAAATACAACGTGAAGTAACGAAAAAGATCCAGGGACCCACAACTGGAAAAAGGGTTGGCGTCGCCGCTCGATTTGAAAGCCCAATTTTCTCACCCTAAACAGTACCAATTGTCCTAACCTTCTGACTTATGCCCCTCCCACAATTGTATGAAATCCATCCTCATCCAGAATCCAGACACAATATCAGTTTATTGCTTAAGGGTTAGTAAAGAAAAACTCAATGTGTGTAATCGAAGCACACTCACCACAGTTTATGCTATGTAATATGAGCTTTGGTACTTTGCATTGTTTGAATTAGCAATTAATCAAAGAGCTGAGCCAATTAAGAGTTTCTGTTTCTCCATAGAAGAGGCGTAGTTTGGGGCGAGAGGATTGGCCCCAAATTTAACCAAAAGGCTAAAAAACTGATCGTAAAAATCTTACAAACCAAACCATAATGGATTTCAGACCGTTACATTTCTGTTGGGTATCCCCGTACAAGCCAGTTAAAAAAAATTATCTGTCCTGGGACTTCTAGCATCCACGACGAATGTTGTAACATATGTCCTTTAGCTTCAAAACAACCGCAGTCTTTAATCACGACAAAGGGAGTACCTCTAATGCAAACTTTTCATCTTTTAACATGTTAGGCTTAAAGAGTTTATGGGTTAACCCCGTGATTGACCCTCCCTTGCAAGTACACAATAAGCGTGGAATACACATAATTTATTGCTGTTATCAGTTCAATGTAATTATCAATAAAAAATACTCAATATTATGTTCATTTAAGTCATGCATTGCGTCTAGTGATGCATGCAATACATATGCTCAAACATAGGATACTACACGATCAGAAGTTTGTCTTACCAGCAAGTGAATTTCAAGAAAGAAATAAGGAAAAAAACAAATATATCACATGGTTATAGAGTAATTTATCGTATTCAGGCATCCATACCAACAATTGGAATGATTTAGCACAGGAACATTGTATATTATTCACTAGCGTAGCCAGCGGGGGGCAGGGGGGCAGAGTGCCCCCCCCCCCCCCACAGAAATTTTGGGGACGCGAGGGGCGATGTTGAAAAAATTAAGGGAGCCAAAAAATAAACAAAAAAAATAAAAATAAAAATAAACGGCAAGAGGAGGGAGAAAATTGGGGGCATTTTTTTTACAGTTTTTCGGGGGGGGGGGGGCTCTTAGTCGTTACGATAAAGTATGAGGTCCCCGACGGCCACTAGTCTCCCCGATGGTTTACCTGTTTTTTGCTCTCAAGGGACAATTTCCCTAATAAGAACCCCAAATTTTCGGCGCGCTACGCGCGCTGTAGATTCACTCCAGCTTTTTCAATACTTCCATCCCACATATCTAGAGAGTGTAAGTCCTTTCAACTTTACCAAGTAACTGGTAGGCAGAGTACACAGGTTATGCAGAGGTCGTAAATTTTATGCATATCACAAAGCCTAGTTGCTGTTTTCTTGTGTGTGTCATGCGATAGGTCAGATGATGAGCCACTCACGGAGCATAGTTTGGCTATTTTATCGGGTATTCCAGGTGGTTTCGACACAATGTATGTTATCCCCGATACGGTCTTCAACAACTACAGTTTCTATTTTTTTTCCCTTTTTGTTCTTAATGATTACATAGGCTATGTTATTTTTGTAAGCCCACCAAAAAATTTCGCGCGCTTTGCGCACTTTGCAATTTCACGATTCAGACTCAAAAGAACATTAACTCGGCTTTTAAAATATTAAGTAACATTGTGCAAAATGTGCCCAAGGCTGCAATGACATGGGATAGTTAGGCTCCTTCATACCACCACCCCCTCGACATAGGGGCTGTCGGAACTTGTGGTCGCTGGCATTTCCCGCCCCCTGTCGGGGATAATCTGTCGCCTTCTCATGGTCGGTTTAGTTATTTTGGCTTTCACAAGAGTTATTTCTGCGATAAAACCCAAAATGTTCGGTACGCTTTGTACACTCTTCCTCAGTTCCGTTACCTAGAGCTAATAAAGTACAAATCCTTCCCATCTTTTCATGTAAATTAATAAGTAGAATAAATGGATTAATGTCCTTGTCGGGAATTTCATATCATTTCGCTAAACTTAGTTAATTATCTCTTGTGTCAGTCGTGCGGTACGGACTCGAAGAAGAAAGTACAATATAATTTGTGTCCTATAGGGCCCAAATGCCGGGACAATTTATTGACCTATATAAGATTTAAATAAGTACAGATTCTTGTTAGTGTACTAACCCCAAAAATTTTTGCCCCCTTTTCCACGGTTAAATCAGTGCGGGAATATCTTCCTCCAGCATATACAATTTTGATGTCGTATATGGCTCGCAATGGCAGGTATAGTGCACAGGTTTTCTTCAAACCTCCCTCACCAACTCATCGACGGCATCCTGGCTGTCGGGGCTTGGGTCGCTACCGACCCTGCCCCTTCCCCGTTCGGAGAGTGGCCCTTCGTCAGGCAAATCCTGGCGCCAAGCCTGGATGGAAGTCACATTTTTCCAGTTATAACTTGTATATGTGTAATGAAGCAATGAACTAGAAATGGAAGCTGCATTTTTTGGAGAGCGGCAACTATTTTGGAGGGGCGGTCAATTTCACTAGGAGGACGTGTCGGTCCTCTAAAACCCCCTTTGGATAACACTGGAATCTAGTATAAAAAGAACAAAAATAGCACCATATTGCATCTAAGCTCTTCGAGACAGCAAAACATCCCAAAAGGGGAAGGTGACACCCAGGGAGACAGGCCCGTGGTCAGGGGGTTGGCACTTAGTCCCGCCCATACCTAATTTTTTATTTTTTAATTTTTTATTATTTAAATGGAGTTTTGGCGTTTTTCAGGGCAAAATTTCAATTCCGCTAGTTTAGCCAACTAAATGTAAGCCTTATGTCTTTTTTAGTAGCTGTTTTGTTCCAGTGCGACACAATTCCCTAGGACTCCATTGACTCGTACCGAATAACCCTCTTACAATCACATACTAACCCTGCTAACTCTCGAGGGAATAAGGTAAACATTGATACAAGATTGAAAATGTCCAAAAATTCCAACTTAGGTGTTCACCAGATCGCTCAATTTTGATGTAAAATTGCAAAATCTCCTTGGGGCGGGAGGGGGAGAACCACACCCTCTCCCCGTTCGGTCGCTCGGCTCCTCACTTGGGCGCTTCGCTCCCTCAAGAAAATGCCGCACCCCAGTGGGGCGATGAAAAATGAAAAAGTTTGGGCTAAAGGTAAGTTCAGCCCCTCAATATTTGTCAAGTGCTTCAATTAAGAAGCGGGGAGAATTTCGAAGTTGGGCTGAACATATTCTTGCTAAGAACACTCGGGAAGTGCCGTTCCCGGCCATCTGAGGGGTTTGTAAAGCCAAAAATTTCCTGGTACGCTCCGCGCCAATCGATGGTAGTAGAGCTTCGCTTAGAAAAATGTATTAACATTTTTCATAGATTGTTTTTTTTTTTTTTTTTTTGCATTAATTGAGAAAAATCAGAAATGAAATCCACATTTCCAGGCTGGGAACCTGCAGAATAAAACACCCGGGAAGTGCCGTTTCCTGCCATCTGAGGGGTTTCTAAAACCAAAAATTTTCTTGTACGCTCCGCGCCAACTGATGGTGGCGCTCCGCTTAGATAGTCCTGTCGGTCAATATTGGGGACGCTGAGTCGACTTTGCCCCCCCACAAGAAAATCCTGGCTACGCCCCTGATATTATTAATGTGCTGCAGGAATTCATCCTGCAATACATTATATGTTATTTTGTGTGGGTTTTCTTTTGTTGTTAAAGGAAAAATACAGTCATCCCAAATTGAATTTAGTGTAGTAGTTTATCCTCTTTTATAAATGGTTGTTGAGAATAATTTCACAATAATTTTCTCCTAAACTGTAACATTTACATAAAGTTACTGCGTGGTTTACCCTAAAATGCTATTTTGAATTACATAAACGTTAAGAAAGATGCATTGAAACTAGACAGAAAAAGAAAATTGTTTGGTTTGGCTGTCGTTCTAAAACAAGTTCGGGACCGTTTCTTTTCTTTAAATAACAATAACTGATTATTCTTAATGCTACTTTTACGTAATGTTTTATCCGTCATGTATCGGTATTTATTTGTTTTAACCTGAAATAAAATGGCACACTCTCGTTTTCATCAATTTTCCCAAGAAAATATAGTCCCGTTTACTCTTTTTTGACCATCTTCTCCTTGTCAGACAAACTAACCGTCTTGATTTTTATTCATTCAATTTTTGTCTTCTATACATCAAAACAAAGAACATCCCTTACTTTACCCGAAAGATAATGGTTCCCCTAGTCTTCGCCCTATACCAGTTCTTACCTTTCATTAACTTGACAACGATAGCTTAAATTTCGACAAGTATTGGAGATTTTCATTCATAACGCCTGTGCCTGTAATTTAATACCTCCCATATGACTAAGGTACTCAGAGGCAGCCAATGAAAGGTGCTAAATTCATAAAAACTTATGAAGTCGAACTAACGTTCCCTTTCGCGAAAGATCCACATTTCAACTGTGTAAATCTTCATGTTTCGGTAATATTACCCGGCAAGCAAGGAGTTAAAACAACGTATAAATACAGTCGTCTGTACTGAGCATCGATACGGTCCGTTTAATATCTTTTGTTTAATTAAACAGGTAGCGTATGGATAATAAACTCCAAACTCCGATCAAATACTTGAAATAAACAGCATGTGCAATATGCAGAAACCGTAGAATCCTGACCTTATTATTATTGATTTTCCTTAGACTTTGATGAATTCGTGGGCGTTTTTTTTTACTCCAAACGAAAATTTCGCGACCAAACATTCCCTCCAGCGTGTTAGTTTCATTAAATCATTCGCTCTCATCCTTATGTTACATTTTAAGTTTAATCTTAGCCAATGACACGTTTAACCTAATTCCCTTAAGTATTGTAGTTAATATTCACCTCATTTCTCTGCTTCACTAAAAAGGCTAATGACGCACTGAGCACTTTAACATTGCAATATAGTCTTTTACCATTCAGCCATCCCTTTAAACTATCGACTTGTCTCTGTGAGCAGGTTAGCATCTTTTTTAATCTCCCGTCTCTTGGTCGAAAACATAGGCGTACGGGGGTAATTTTTTATGAGGGGCAAGAGCAGTTTTTGCCCGAGTAATGTCACCGTTTATCATGTTTTACCCATGTTTTGCCCGATTAGATCAACTGCTTTTGCCCAAATTGGGAGGGAGAGTGCCCCCTGCACCCCTCCCTGTACCCCTATGGTCGAAAAACTGTTTAAGTAGCGTCACCACTTCTAGGTTTTAATCCCCTCCATATTCTGTTACTCCTCACTTCGCAATTGAATTAATGAACCAAAATTATAATCCGTTAATTGTAAAGTAGGTTACTAATGTTCTTTGTAAAGATACACCGGGTTTATCATGTACCGTATAGATAAACTTTCTACCATACTTGCTCTAATGATACGAACGCTAATACATGGTACGAAACTGGTTAGGGTAACTTAGCCAGCTGAACTTGGGGTTCCTTCAAGTTTTTGAACTGTTTATTGCACGACGTTACATTTTGATTGATATTTCGATGAAGCTAAATTCCAATTGCAATTGCCACTTCATGTTTTGCCTATTACAGGTGTGCAGGCTACGAATTTTTGCTCTTTTCCTTTCAACGTTATGTTTCAGAAATACACACAACGTTGCCTTTTTATAAGCATGCCATACCAAAGGCATATAGTTTATTCATTTTATGCCTATCAATCTTTGAACTACCGTAAAACCTTGGTGCCCTAAGATCCTCCAGACAGGCAGTTTGTTGTCATTGTCAAACAACTCTCGTTTCATTAGTTCACATTTGATAGATCTTCTTTTCCTTCGTAGTGATTGTATCGAATTCAATCGTTTATCTTTCTCTTTGTAAGTCGACACCTCTCCAATCGTTGAAGCAAGAATATTGATCGCTTGAAACCTAACGGATATCATCCCTCATATATCTGATATACTCATGTACAACAATACTTAAACATGGTGGCAGAGAATGTTTCAATGTCTTTAAATATGCTTTCTACAAACAATCTGATGGCAAACAAATACGATACCTTGCAATCAAAATATGTCTGCAACGTGAATTCTCTTTTAACTCATAAACGATAAGGAAGCATACTACTCATTCTATGTTTTTTTATATAAGATCAACTTACCCATTTAATCACTTACTGAGCATACCTTTTCAGTTATTGATCAACCGTTGCATCATTGTGACTTAATGTTTTCACTACTTTCTAGGTCAAGGCCAGGGGTAGGCCATAATATTAAACATTCAGTAAGAACGAAGGAAACCGAACGAAAACGCAACACCGAATACGAAAGTAGATTTATATATCTCTTTTGTGTTTTTAGTTATATATATGAAGCTCCATTAATGTGAGTTAAATGCCAATGGTGCATAATAAATTCGAAGGGAAAGCATACATAAGGTATGAAATAGTGTTTGTAGAAGAGCATTGTAAACTTTCTGTGCTGTCTCATATGTAAATTAATTTATATCTATCTGACGGATGTTTGAGTTCAGGGACTCACTATCATGTCTTCTAGCATAAAAAGATTACGAGATAAACAACCCTTCACTCAGAAACAACTCTCCGTGAGGCTTACTCCAATTTGTTTCAAATACAAAAAAATCAGTTTTGTTAGCGCGGGCCACAGTCACATGAGCAAACAAGAAAATGAAAGAGCTTAAGAAGCCCTACAGATGAACGTCACCAATCTATACTTCTCTCAAATGATTACCGTCCTTACATCAATGGCTTTGAAAAATCGAAGTGGTCCTTTCCTAAAAACGAACTGTACCGAGAAAACCAACGATCGACACTAGTACTAGTGGAAACGGAGTCCCCATAGTAGACGGGTAGATGATTTAGCAGCGCTGTAGGCGAGTTCGGAGGGTCCGAGTTACGAGTCCGGCATTTTCAACTTTCA
Source organism: Holothuria scabra (assembly GCA_037179385.1). Lineage (NCBI taxonomy): Eukaryota > Metazoa > Echinodermata > Holothuroidea > Aspidochirotida > Holothuriidae > Holothuria > Holothuria scabra. The sequence continues at coordinate 41,069,162 of CM074183.1, forward strand.
AAGACACGAGTCCAGAATCGGAATCGAGTCCCTGTACTTTCTCAATGCTAAAAAATTAACCCCTGGCCGAGTCCTTCAATTTCTAAAATCACGAGTGCGGGTCCGGCCTAGACTACAGTCCTGTGATTTAGCCCTAACTTGCATGGGTTCGCTTTAGTAAAACTCCCTTCACCTTTGTCTAGTGTTTACCTTACGGAGATGAAAGACCAAACTGTATACACTGTGACTGTGCTGACACCGTCAGTCACATTCTCGTTGACCATTGACTCCCGCATTTGCCTGAAAATCTTAGTGGAATTTGTTTTTAATTTACTTTAAATCTAACCCTAACTTTGCACCAGTTTATGTTCTAGTTTGTATTACACATTCGTGTAATTGATGTGTCATAAAATCCCAGCTAACTCTACGAGCGTCTATATGGAGCAGACTGTTGCGAGTATAAGTGCTTGTGCAAAATTATACACTCGACATTTTCGAAAGAAAATTTGTGCATTTGTAACAACTCCAACCTTCGTGGAAAGTAGTCAAACGCTGCAATCGAATTGAGCAGCGGAAGATAGCCATTCAGATTTAATTTAAACTACAGATGCAATGAAAGCCAAGTATAAGTCTTAGCTAAAATAAGTAGATGTCTTCCATCTCATTGGATCATGTTGCTCGTGCTCTCAAATCTCTCAATTCGACTTTTAGACACAGATTCATCAAAACACTTACTAAAACGATGACCCACTCCACTGAATCTGGGTCATCTTACCAAACTGCAGTGAATTAGGTTTCTGTACTTCTATGTGTAAACAAAATCATATCCCACGGTCTACTAAATACGTGAACAGCAAGAGAAATTAAATCAACGTCGCAATGTATGGTATTCATGTTCAAAGACACCTTCACAATGTTTTTTAGTGTTTTCTACAGTCGATGAGATGACTCTGCCGAAAGTAGCATCGTTAATTAGCAGACTGTCTAAACCAAGTGCAGATCCAATAAAGCCGAGAACAAAATCTCGATAAGCCGTGAGAACTTAAAGTAACTTATGCTCTTCCTTTAACTATACCCCGACCCAGTATTTTCTGAAATGGTGTATGTCCTAACGTGCGATCCTGATCCCTTGATAACATCTTGCACCTCGGCTTTGAAAGAGAAACATCCATCGTTTCAGTAGAAGATCAATGTTTGTATGTTTGGCTTACACAGAACTTCGTTAATGAAGGAATCGTTACCTTAAACTTTCTTGTGGCATACTTTCTTACCGGATTTAATCAATCACTTGTCTCAATCCTGTCTGTTAAAACGAGGTTTTGTCATCTCCTGATGTCACGTGACATCACCTGATAACGTACTCATCGATGTTTCTTGTAAAATATATTTAAGTATACTACTGTTATCGTTCTGTATATGTTGCGACAACCTTACAGACAAAAACGTAAATTCAGTTTTGAAGAATGACATACGAAATTTAATCTTTAATTGCGTCTCACACGTATTGGTTGTATTTAAGATTTTTTTTTTTTTGAAAACCTGTCTAGCAGTCTTGATTTGACTCTTCGTTTTTTATTACTATTTTTTGTGTCTAGCAGTCTTCATTTTCGTAACGAAGTTTTGTATATTTCCCCCGACTTTATATAACACCAGAACACCTCAATGTCTCTTTTAGTAAGGATCAATTTTTTCTTTTCTTCATGTCAAGTTGTCACGTTACTTCCATGTATTTCTTGTAGATTGTAATTTAAATATCAAGATTAAGGGGAAATATTGAGTTTAAAATGCTCCAACAAAGAGTACAAAGAAAATGGCTCAAACACTATCTAACAATTCAATACGTCTTAATAGCGACATCTCTTCAAAATACTATGCGCAAGAAGAGCCATAGATGTTGCATCATTTGAAAGTTTGGGTGAACAAAAGCAACTAAATATATATCTGTGGGAAAATTTATTTCTTGAAAAGAAGGCTCCCATACTGCCTTATTTTGATACTCATCACCCTGTATCAATTAATATTAGTTTTAAAAAGATACAGATTTCTTGCAAAAAACGCAATTTTTCCCTTTAAATATAAATGTTCTAAGTCACTACCAAAATAAACGACTCTTACCAGATTTAATAGCATATATTCTGCAAAAACACCGGAATATACGACGCTGTAAGACTCTTTAACTCTTCGCGCCTTAGTTTAGGACCATTTCAGTTGAATGTAATTTGAGATTCAGTTGCACTTTGGGGTCAGTTTTAGAATCAATAAAAGATCGATATCTCAGTTCAAAATAATTGGTAAAGTAACCGAAGATGTGAAGTGAAAGTTGAAAGAGGTCTGTTATCTTCGCAGTGAACTTGTGTGCATTATTAAAGGCATGAACGCAGTGTCAAAGACTTAAAATAATTGTGCATGGTATCGTTCATTCTGAAAAATCATGTGCAAAATACTTATAAAATGAAGCCAATTTTTTATACTTATTGTTAAAGTCTGAAATAAGTGTTTACATATAAAGTACGTTTGGTTATACCTTTTGTCTACGCTTGCATACACATTTTGATGCCATTGCTTAAAGGGATAATTTTCTCATCCCAAAGCTACAATTTTTGTAGTTGTCCAAAGATATTCTCAACTGGCACAACTCCTTGATTCATCGCTTCAAAAATATCGGGAGGTGGCACGAAAAGGGTACGCATGCGCTAAAATACAAGGTCTACTGAGATTCAATTTCATTACTCAGGGAATTTCATTTACAAAGCGATTACTTTCCGTGACAGAAAAGCAGAATTGTAACTAAATGCATTAAATAAGGGTATGGAAGTTACCGGGGAATTGGATAACTCCGTCAGAATGAACTTTTGTTTTGACTACAATCGCGGAGATTGACAATAAATTGAGCTTCCATATTACCTGCGTAGCAGGTTGTACGACATTTTTCTTGCTCAGTCATATGCCTAGTAACCCTAAGCTGGAAGTGAGGAGCTGAGAAAACAAAGTCCGCTCCAAGGGGTAGCTCTTGTACGGGTCACAACAGTAACCTTTCTGGATCTTGTATTCAAAATTCTTGTACACAAAATTTAAAAGCATTGTTTTTGACATAAGCAGTAACATGACATAAGCAGTAAATATTGGAAAAGCTTCCGTTAACTAATCCCTATTAATGACGTCTCAACGAGTATGCTACGGGCTCTTGGCCAGACAAGTTTACAAAAGGGGGAAATACTTCATGCAAAGCAGGACGAAATAACGGTTCTCATTGCGATGAGGAAACGGAAACGTGAAAATTTCCACGGTGCAAACATTTTTATAAGGGTGGCTCACCTTGTGGGGGGGGGGGGTGGGTCCTTAGTAGCTACTCCCGTCAAAAAGACATTGGTGCCGTTATGCCGTGTAAGAATTAAAGAGATAAATGTGTAAAAGCACAGTATGCTCAAGGATCCAGTTATAAAGAGTGACTTTAAATTAATTATACTTCATCTACACTAGATCTTTAATCTGCCGCTGTAGTTTATTACGAGTTCAATAATGCAGCTTGCACTTGGACGCTAGGAAGACTGTCACGACGAAAAAATTTGATGTCACATAATTAAGTTTTGACCCTTTCTGTTTTTCGACCGGCTGGTTCATTTACTGCAATTATGGCCGCGGCGACGTACCATACACTGATTGCCAAATTTACACGCCATCACGCGGGTATCTCACAGACATAAAACAATATAATTTAAAAAGTAAAAATTCTTCAGCTTCTTTTGAATAGGGTCTTAGGCAACTTTTTTGGAAGACGGCCAAACAATTTGCTTGAAACATGAAAAGCTTCATTGTAACACACGAAAAAAAAATCGCGAAAATATCAAAACCATACATTCGGGCAGTTTATGGAAAAAATAATTATTGCTCAACCCATGGTAAAATATGTGAATGATTTATTTAATAATTCTACGATTGATTTGAAATTTTCTCATTTTTCATTGAGGTGAACGTTTAAATAGAAAGGAAAGTTCCCGATTCTCTTTTTCGACCCTCGGCCCTCCATCGCAACGGGCATTTTAAGCCCTTCAAAAGCTTGACTAGTTACAAACTGTTCGATGAAGCAAAAATTTCAAGCCTTCTGACTATACATACTCGTTAAAACCCTACTTTTACAAACATTGCTCTTCTAATTTTCATGTTCTTAAGTTGTGGTTTGGTTTGTTGAAGAGTGACAGGCCGGCTTATAGTGATTCCTTTGTTTCATTCAGTCGTAAACATAGCTGCAATACTCTGTAAGCATCATTTGATGTTCTTGTAACAAGCTCATTTAATGCTTTTGCTGCTATTGCGAATGAAATCGAAGAAACATTTTACCTTAATTTACCTCATTTACGTAGAAGAGGCAAATTAGATCTGACATTATGTTTTGTTAAGTGCGGTACTTGCTTCCATAGATTTGCTTCTAACGAGAAATAATATGCTTCGAGGTTTTTATCAGAACAAGATGACCGAGTTTACGCACAACATCAGTTTTGCTTCCAAAATAATAAACAAAACCTTAGATGGTGAAGAAGCCTTATCCTTTTTTTATTTTTAGAAAATTTTAGCAAGCTGACTGTCACCATTTTATGATCTGTTTAACTGAAGATGTGTTTTAGTAATATCGTGAATTCCACCACAGTCGTAGATTCACATGCCATTGTGAGTCACCCCTTGTCCCCCAACAGCCTTAATCAAACAGGCAAGGTCAAATAATCTCTGCTGACTGCAAGTGTGAATACTTCTAGGCCAAATGAAAGCAACTATTAAAAGGAATCGACATCGGATTGAGGGATTCTAATCCATAGTTTGATTAGCGCCCCACTGTTTAGTGAAATGTAAAACGCGAGCCTTTGCTCTGTTAATTATCATTTAGTTCATAGAAAAGTGGGCTCTTGCGGAAGTTGTCATACGTTCCACTTGGTGTGAGTCCTTTAGAATCAGATAGTATGCAAAACATAATGTCCACGAGTAGTTGACGATAAACTAGTGATATTATTGCAATATCAAAGGAATTTTTATACACCACTTGTGCCCATGCAAGAACCGGGTTGGTCATTAGAGATGTCTTTGGATGAAGTCTGAAGCTCAAATATTCCTGAAAATAAATACTCATGCACGTGTAACACTTTTTCAGTTTTCATTTTCCATAAAGTATTGTACATATCTTTATCATTTAAATTTTATCGGTGGTTGGTCGAGTTGAATCGTGTAATGTAAACAGAGCAAAATACAAAGGATTGCAAGTTCACGGAAGAAACTCTGTAGCCAGGGGTTGGGCAGAAAAATTTTGCCCCGTCAACAAAAACAAAACCAGTAAGTAAACATTTCCTGAACCAATTTACATCTTCCCCTCCGGAACAATTTTATTTCACATATTCCGTAGCAGCCACCGCCACTCAGAACCTGTGAACACCAACCTGCAAATGCGGAAAAAATGCAGCTGAACTGATGTAAGGAGCCCATTGGCACGGGACGAAAAAAAAGCTAAATTGCTAAATTAGCATTTTATACTTTTTTCTTTCTGTAGGAAAATTGGTAATATTTACTTGTGAACCACACTTTTATTTGGAATGTCTCTGGTGTAAGTAAGTGTCCTGTAAGGTTTTCCAAAATGTCCAGATTTTATTTATTTTTTTTTTTTTTTTGTTTTTGTTTTGTTTCCGTCCGTTAATAAATTGGAGAGATACCCTGGGGTGTCATCCTGCGTTAACTGCATGTCGCACTTGTTGACGGACTTCCGTCACACCTTGTCTTGAACCAATGTATCCTACTATACTGCTATAACGACTTCTTTTACATTCTAAAATCAAAAGGGTGAACTTTGTTCTTCTCGAATAGAGTAGAAAGGTGTGAATTTACTGCGTATCAGATTGCAAATTCACTTCAAGAATGGTTAATTTCACTCTGAAAAGAGTGAAATTCTACCCGAAAGAGTGAAGTTCTTGTCTTGATGAAGTGCTTACTGTGACACTCTTAAAACAATAGTGTTCTTTGTAGGCACTAGGGAAAGAATAAACTTTCACCCTTCGTGCAGTAAAACTGGCTCTTTTTGGAGTGAATTTCACTCTTCTTGGAGGAACTTAACACTCTTATATGGAGTCAATTCACACTTTTCACCCTTTTTTTTAAAGAGTGACTGACTTCACTCTTTTGAATTTAGAGTGTACTTTCATCCTTGTTATTCATTTCCTTTGCCGTTTTTAGGTTGTTTCGCCTTCACCGCCGAAAACCGTCTTCGAGACAAATTGTTCCGTAACTATTCCCATATAGCAATCCCTGTCGAGCACCCGTCTGATGTTTTGAATGTTTCCTTTGAACTTGCACTGGATCAAATTATTGAGTTGGTAAGTAAACTTATCCGTCTTCAGTAACCTTATTCCCGCTCTATTAAACAGGAAGGGAATATTATACGGACGGTCTAAATGTAATCAAAGCATACATGTTATAAGATAGTTGAAACAACAGCAACACGGCGTGAGATGTTTTTAATGCCCTTGTTAAAGTCATGTATAGGCTGCTATCTTTTAGACTGAAGTTGTGAAAAGATGAAACAAACATATTTCACCACTTTACTTATTATGATAAAGGAAAATGAAATTAACGAGACATGAAATAAATCGAAAATTGTATACTTTTAGACAATGCTTGACTATGACTGGTATGATAACTCAATTGATTTTTATTCTCTACTTTTGCTTTGAGGGGAATTGTATGCAAACATTTTTTTACAATGGATAAACTTAATCTACACAATTTGGTAAAACTTCCATTTAAATCAGACATATATTTCTCGAGATGATAGTAAGTGAAGTTTGTGTGTTTGTGTTCCAAGGTTAACTTTATTTGACAGAGGGTATAACGCCTAAATAAGAGCGGAGGTCACCCCAAGAGGATTGAAATTTCAGTCTTTAAAGTGTCTGGAATGATGACTCATTTTCTAAGAGTGATCACTGCAGACACCTTATCAAGGATGAATCTTCGCTCTTTTTGGTGGATTTTACTCTTCTTGGAGTGTATTTCACTCTTCTTGGAGTAAAATAAGACTCTAATGGAGAAAACTTACCCTTTTCAATCCATATATAGAGAGGGAATAAGTTCACTCGTTTGCTTTTAGAGTGAATATTACGAAGTTTCAATGTTAAATGTTCATAACGTAGTTCTACGTAACATCTTTTAACTATCTTATTTCTATTTCATGTGCCAAATTCATTTTTCTTTGTGAAATAATCGACAGTGCACATTGCTCTTCCGTGCTTTGTATCAGTCCTTTGGCAAGCCTTTGCGCTGTCAAACTAACAAATCACAGTCGTGTGAGGCCACCTTGCTCGAAGCATACTCGTACAATGATTGTGAAAAAGTCACGTCGTCCGTGGATGGATTTTCGACTTGATTGCGACTCGGCGTTACTTTGTCGGTGATTTAATTGGCGAGAAGCTGAAAAGAAAATCTCTTATCGCTTGCAGCACGGTAATGGGTTCACCTCTAAACATATGTGGGCAAGACAGGTATCGGACATTGCACTCTCTCTCTGTTTGTAGGGTGAACATTCACTTACCCTCCGACACTGAACGCCAGCTAGCGAAAACATCCAACGTTCGTTCAAACTTGATTCGCAGAGGAAAATTATCAATATGTCTGCTCGTAGATTTTTTTCGAGCTACTTTTCAAATTAGAACATTTATACCCCCGCAAAGGTGACGGTGAAATAAAGAAAGTGGTCATTTGGTGAAGTGGCAGTATAACATAAGACTGTTCAAAGACTGGCATAAAGGAAAATTTTTTTTAGAAAAATATAAACAGTTATATCTTAAGCCTTGTTGTGTTTCTGGAGAATCTTAGGAATTGATTGCGCACTTTGTCACTTACGTTGCATCTATTGATCGAGTGGTCAACCAGTTATTCGTCTTGCTTACCTTGAAAAGTCAAGTATCAATTTGCCAGTCGTTTTTCCTTGGTCGAAATTAATAACTAGTGACGTATCGTCCCAAACTCTAAATTTTATGCTACCATGTATCATAGCCTAGGCATCTCATGTGTAACAGTTCCAATTGAAGATCGTTTTGAATTAATACCAAACGATTTCTACATTTATCAATGGTATGATTACAACACGGAACGTTCACTTCTATATTCTAATTAGCATGAAAGGTTTTACAATTTGCATCCTGTATTGTGATAATCGCGGAGTTCGTCCGCTTGAGATATTTTTTCATGTCCTCCGCTCAAATAACGTCTGATCCCTTCGAAATGATTTCCCGGAGCAACAATTAAATTCTATTTACGACCTTATTTTTCACTCTTTAGAAGTGTATGTGCCTTGCTTTCATATGCAAGGTTTAATAAGACGCTGTAGGTCGGGTCTTCATTTCCCTAGAGGAACGTCCGTTGTCTAACCATACATGTAAATAATCTTATTTCTACTCAACGAATCGTCGAATCAATAGCTCTTATGGTGAATTTTCAATTTAAATCTTAAGCTGCTCTTGATATGGGGTTTACGTAAAACTGAGTTATTCGACTAAATTGCTCGTTAGTATAAATACTCTGAAAGTCGATGCGAATCCCTAGGAAACATTTCTCACGAGTGTTCATATGTTAATATGTGTCGCTTTTGAAATATATGCTTATATGAAGAAAGGAAACTTTCTAAAATTTAGAATCTTCAGGATGTAACAGCTGTAAAGCTATTCTATTATGAATACCTTTTCTATTTCAGCAGTGTAGATAAAATGTTGAATTTGCAACAAAACAATCGGTAACCCCCTACATCAATTTATAAAATCCTTATCATTCTACGTGTATTTTGGCATTGCTCTAACCAAAGAGAATAAGTGAGCCGCGATTTAATATCAATAATTCTTTAATTTTCATGCAAAGAACTGTTCATTTATCAAGACCAAACATACCAACATAATGAATAGCATTCAACTCGTTAGTCGTTATTCGTAAGTGGTGCCTACAGTCTTTTTTGTATTCAATTTGTTAGTTTTTATTTTCTAATTCATATGTTTAGTGTTTCTGCTTCTTTTACCTATCCTTACTCTTGTCATAAGTGGCAAAATATGAAGGAAAAATCCACCAAGTCAAAATTACAATATAGGAAGAAATGAAGAATCAGAAATGAAATTTGGGCCTAATGTCGAATTACTTTTCCTTAATTATTTGCCGAGCTTCCTTCTCTTTTTACGGCAATAAATCGTGTTTGACTAGATTTCCCAATCGTTCTTTTATTTGCACACATCGATTGAGTGTGTCATAGACGGCAGGAAAGCTTACCGAGCTGCGGGCATCGCTCCCACATGACACGTCGAGACGCATTATGCATAATTCATTGGCTGGTCCCATCTCGACGAGTGTAAAATTACAGAGTCAAATATTTCATTTGAGGCAAAAGGATTGTATTGAAGAACTTTGGTTTAAACGTCAGGCATCATCCTTCTTGCAATTTCATGGACGTGAAATTCCCGGCTTATCATATTAAAGAACCGTAAATGTGTCAGATAGAAAATCTCCCTAAGAGCACAAATCAGATACGACGGACGAGTGTGCAATAAAACAAGCCTACAGCTGCCATAGTTATAAACTAACTCGCGGTTATGCGTAACAAAGTTGTGAGACTTCAGCTCATCTCTATATTATATGCTGGCCGTCACTGATCATGCGCAGTAGGTGTGTTATCGATAAGGAGACACCACACACCTAAGTAACAATTGTTGTATAGTGGACGTCTAGCCGTCAAAATGGAGAGTATCGCAACGTAATGCCGTTGTTGAAAACCTTTGTAGATTGTTTAGAGATTGGCAGCATTCGTCCAACGTCATGTTGCTATGTCATAGCAAAACGGTACAGTGGATACAGTGGAGGGGGTTCTAGTCGACTCAACTTTGTTCGTTTGCCGGGGTCCACGTTCGGCAGACGTTGGGGACCAATTGTTTCGGTGCGGGCGGGGCGGGTGATAGTTAATTTGTAATTAATCCTGTGTTTCCTCAGGGGCCGTTTTGTATATATTTTGTCTTTGTTTGGTAATGTGTAAATAGGTGAGGTTGTAAATAGTCCTGGGTTGGGGTGGGTTTTGTAAATTATCGTCACAAAATCTTTCTTTGCGTCCGTAATGGTATGAATTCTGTACATAGTTAAAGTTATGTTTTGTCCCGTCTGGTCTGAGTTGTGTTATTGGTTCTCCGTACCCGTTTCTATGTACGTAAAAAGCAGTCGACTCAACAGGTTCTTCAAATCACTAAGTCGCCTTACAAGTTTTAGATCTTGGTTATACCAACAGGATGTAGGTACCAGCCTAGTCATGTGATTTGTTATAAATTAAAATAATAATCTTTGTTCTATTAAAGCAAAAAAACATAGGTTTTCGGTGCCCCGAAAACTGTCTCAGGGCGTAAAATACAGCTTGTAGGGACAACAAGCTTGACATGACGCTCAAACTTTCATTATATTCACCCGCTGTGGTCAAAGTGAATTGCTTGGAGCGTATGGAAAATTTACTATGGTATGTAATATGCACTGAAATTTTCGATCTTTTCATAACATGGTTAACCGATTATTTACCACAATCAAAAGACATTGAAGAGGTGATTCAAGTGAGTAGAAAAGTTGAGTTCTGTAATATTTTTCCGGTAAAAATTTCAAACAGAAGCAAGACTAGGCCGTCCCATCCATACCGTGACCAATCATAACGTCAGACCATGATGACGTGTCACTTTTGAAACTTTTAAGACGATGTATGAATTGTTGTGCAGAACTAAAGTAGTAGAAAAACTTGTAAAAACAACCTTATCTAACCCACTTGAAGTCATTCTAGGAGATATATATTGAGACTTAATCAGTTATTATTCTCGGTCAATTTCCCTTTTCCAAATTGATGACGTTCTGTAACCCTTTGTTAGACGTTTTGTCACAAGCTTGGGCCACCAACATTTTGCTTATCCTGACCTTGAATTATCAGTTTACAACTGCATGGGACAAGAATCTTTACTATGTATTATTTGCTTTTAGTTATGGAAGCTAACGACAGGTCTTGTCTTCTGCGACGTCATGAAGGCATTTTGTTAAATATCCATTGCTTAAAGAGACCGTCAACCCCCAACTCTGAAAATGAACTCAAAACTTGATGATTAGCACATTTAGCATTATACATTTACTGTTAATCAACAAACTTTCCCTGCCTGTCCACCATGTGAACCTCACAGTAAGATTGTGCAAGACCGTATATCGGTTTTTGTCTCCACTCCACTCTACTTCTCTCGGCACTTCCTAATTTTCGCTATCATCTTTTCTTTGGACTGTTTATTTTTAATTCTACTCTGATAAACAAACCTAACTGACCAATGTGACATACGTGTGCGCTGGCAGATTCATTACGTAAATAGGGTTCTATGGCAAATAAAGACACTCGGGTTTACATTTTACGAATACCATCTCCCATAGATAATACACTATGTGATATAAGATAGGACCAAGCTGACATGTAATTCATTATTTTGCGATGGCAAACAGTTTATCAAAGCGATGACGTTTGTTTGATATCAACGAGTGACCATGGTAGACTAAACGAATCCCGCACATGGAAAAGGCTTTGAGGTTACCCGCAAAATGAGAAACTATATATAAACTTTCCCTGGCGTATCCTAAGGCAATATATGCCTACCATCTTTTGTTTTGGCTATTAAATTAGCAATATCGTCTTCCTCGAGTTTTGGAAATTTGGAGGTGTAACTAGACAATACTGGTGGTTATTGGAAGGTCAAATGCACTGTTTTGGATATTTCATGGCTTTGCTTTGCTCTTTCAATACGAATCCACTGTGTGTGTGGAACTACCATTTAAACAGCTATATGATGCTGTAAGAGAAATGTGTGGGACATGAATTAAATATTGCATATCGATTCACCGTGCATTAATGAAGCATAATGCACGATCGGAGTTAATGCTAGCGATGCGAGCCTCACTCTCTATCACCCAGGTATAGCATTGATCATAGTGCGAATTAATAATATAAGCAACAATTCTTTTCATTGAAGAGACAAAAACGGATTAGAATTTTGTTAGCAACTACATACATTAAAACAACACAACCTGGAGAAAAATGGGGAGCCTAAGATGAGGATGTTTCTCCATCACCGGGTTTTTTCCTTTTTTTTTTGCGTTGTATATATACGTTAATGAGTAATACTCCATATGAAATACGTGTCAATGAACAACCTGGCAAATATTTGCCAACATGCAGATCCTATACCGTACCTCCCCTATACGTCTTCGAGGGTAGATGTATATGCTATAGAACAGGGTCGGTGTTAGTGCTTGGGGACACCTTCCATTGAGCAGGGAACTGCTATTAACTATTTGCAATTTTAAGCCTGAAATGTAATGAAAATTATCTTTGAATGTATCATGATGTAGTAAACGTTGTTTTAATTTATGCATATTCATCAATGTAAATAAGCGAAATTTGGTTCACGTGAGTGAATGAAGGTAAAGAAGCAACGGTATCGACTTGGCAATTGAGAAAGGAAAGTCGCATTAACTACAATGCTGTATAGCCATGTAAGAATCATATATAATTACAACTTGCAAAGTTGTTCTTATTCAAATGTTGTACAGGCCCAATTGAACGCTCCTGTTTGATGCGTTGGGTCCGTTTGTGGTCTTCAGTTTCCAATACCACACGAGATGCACAGCATCCATGGCTACACAGTATCATCAATTTGAACGCTGAAGTATATCCCTTGAAGACTCAAGTTCTTAACCGTACTTTGTTAGACTATAGCTCGTTAGGAATGTATGCAATCAATGTCCCGTTGATTTACTGTGTTTTTGTAACGGCGAGGTGCAATTATTCCAAGAGGAGAATTACGACAAAATCTTTTCCGTTTCATTTTATTAGAACGTAAAGAGTCAGTTGATGACGACCAAAGTCTGGGTGATGCTGGTAAGAACTTCTTTCCTCTAAATCTATTTCATTTATATAACCACTTTGAAGAAAGTTTGGGTGTGCATGAATAGGGCACGTAACCAGAGTAACCAATTTGGGGGAACAATCTCGCCGTTCTAGTGGTGAAAATGTTTCCCATTTTCAAGAAGCATATGCAAAATGGAGGGTGTGATATTTTCGATTTTGGGAGAATTAGAATTGAAGGTTTACTTTTTTAGTGGTTTTGTGGGTATTGTGCTTGATTGCAAGGCCTTTCAATTGAAAAATTTGGTGGCATCCTTCGTTGCTACATGCCTGGTGTGGAGGGATGATGAATAATTGGATATAACGAAGGGCGGCATTTAATGTTCATTCCTAAATTCACCCAAATTACATACCCACTGCCTGTTTATCCGAATTATCTAAAAGGTGTTCAGGTATAAAAAAAAATTTCTTAACACTTATGCCCCTACATTGTAAACACGTTTAGATGCTAAAAAACACTCGTCCAATTTTTAAAATTTCCGCGCTCAAAACAAGTTTAAATGATGAATATGTATCGTTTAGTTAAAATGTGTAGAAGTCACACGTGTTTACAACGTAGGCAGCCAATCTGAGTGTTAACTCAAGGTCTATGGAGTACGGATCCCACCTTATGCCAAAAATGCTAACAAAACTTCAAACTTGCATAAATATCAAGGTCAGTAAACCGTATTCTGTAAGGGAAATGCAATTACCCCAACTTGAATTATTGAAGCGGTCTGCCTTTTTTCATAATTGGCTTTTGAGGCACATGTGACAAAACTTTTATATTAAAATGTGAAATTTACCAGGGATAACTGTTTGGTTTAACTTGAATATACAAAATGAAGTCTTAAAATATATTGAGAGATACTTTAAATAGAAATTAGAAGAAAATTGTGAAATTTAGCTGTTGCCACAAAATAAGTTTGAAGCGTCTGATCATGCTCTTCACTTTAATACAGCATGTACACTAATTCAAAGTGATGTGACTGCATTTGCCCTTAGATGATGTATTTACGACTTTCAATTAAAAGGAGCAATCAGAGTTTGAAAAAGAATATTAATCTTTGGTTCCAGCGCTTCGTTGTTCCCGTCTGAAATAAATCTTTATCAGAATATAGAAAGATTGAAGAGGTTTTTCAGGTCAGAAAAAACATGAATTTCATTTTAATTACTGTTGAATGAAAATTTCTAAATTTTTGTCGGGTAACAAATTCGGCCCAGATGCAAAACTAGGCAGCTAAAAACTTCCACTGTACTGTTACCAATCACGACATTAGACCGTGTTTTGTGTTTTGAAAATTTTCAGTGAATGAATAAATGTGGTACATAATTAAAGTTGTAAAACAAATTTTAAAAATAAACACTGATTGCCGCTTCAACATCCAAACGGAATTTTCTGCAAAGCACGGAATTCTAGATTTGAAGCTAAAAATATACCCGAAGATAGTTTTGATCATGGCTGTTCGATTTTTACGAGGAGTTTTCTCCTCCCAGTAATAAAATATCAAACTCGGGTTAACTTTGTATAAGTTCAATAAAACTGGTCTTTCTTTATTGACAGATTTGGCATGATTACAAACTAGCGTGGGATCCAGCCGAATATGATGACATTACAGATATTAAGATTCCAAGTAGTTACATTTGGGTGCCTGATATCCTCATGTACAACAAGTAAGTGAACCCTACTCCAGGTTACAGCTCGAGAGACCGAACGTCACCAAACCGACATGTAATTGGGTTAAAATAAGCCTGTGGAGTGTGTTCACTGCGAAGCTGATGCCACTGCCTCTGCGTGTGTGCACGCACACCTTTAGCCGAGCGGTGCAGATATTTTATATTAACCCTTTACCGTTGTGCTCCGATCGGGGCATATCTGCGCGCCTCGGGAGTGGGCGGAAAAGGGGACGTAGCCCGCCCCGCATCGGCTTCCGTAGGCCGTTGACCCCGTGACCTTAAACTATTGTCTCTCTCGTTGTTGTGGCCAAATTTTCGGGTAGCTACTCGCAGTTTCGAGCTCCGCGTGAAACAGAAAAGATGGGTGACAGCCGAGCTCTCCGCATGGGTCCAAAAGGACCCAAACAACGGCAAAGGGTTAAAATAAGCCCGTGGAGTGTGTTCACTGCAAAGCTGATGCCACTGCCTCTGCGTGCGTGCACGCACACCTTTAGCCGAGCGGTGCAGATATTTTATATTAAAATAAGCCTGTGGAGTGTGTTCACTGCAAAGCTGATGCCACTGCCTCTGCGTGTGTGCACGCACACCTCTAGCCGAGCGGTGCAGATATTTTATATTAACGCGACCGAAGGTTCGCGAGACCGAAAATCAAAAATTGTTAACGAGACTTAAGGTGCGCGAATCTTTTCACCCTTTCGGTCTCCACAAACCCTTTTACATTTTCCGGTCTCGTGAACCTTTTCTTACTTTCGGTCTCGTGTATTCTTTTTCCATTTTAATTTTGTTTCGTGAACCTTCGGCTTCCTGGGATGCCCAGCACACATGGTCAGTCTAGTTTTTAAAGGGTAACCCCAAATCGTTACGGAAGACATAAGTAAGCACTGCTGGAAAGGAACGATTTCATTGTTTACTTTGTTTTGATTTATTTCCATACCTTGGGGACGATAGGCTACCGTAAGAGAATTGCTAAGCTACCCAAATCTGGGTTGGCATGGGTTTGAGTGACACTAAAGCGACTAAAGTCTTAGGAGTACCAAAAGGTTGGAAACTGGGACGTAAAACTCCATGTTACTAACTGACTGACTGACCGACCGACCGACCGACCGACCGACCGACCGACCGACTGACTGACTAACTTAGGGGAATTTCTTTTCCTAGTCTAGTCCCTGATTCTAGGTATCAAAGCCGATAGAGCAGGTGAAAACTTCCAAATTACAGAACTACCGTATTGTCAAAAATGTCAATAGCAGAAACCATTTTCCCCTAAAACGTATATTTTTTGACCGTCTGAACCAGAGTCTGTATCTCAATTCTCCACAGACACGTTGACTTTTGGCGTCTCCTGTCATGAAATCCCTCACCCTTTAACCAACGGTGCCCCATCATTTTTGCTACTAAGTTTCCCTTCCTACCAGCCGTGTTTGAAGACGGTCAACACTAGTTAGTTACCTTAGGAATAATGCCGCAGGCTGAAGGGGATGGGGCAAGGAGGGAGCATGATATTGAGTAAGCAATTTCATCTTTTGAGTTGTGTATGTATCCATACGATTATTACTCACCCACCCCCACCCCCCCAAAAAAAAGGGTTTGGGTATGGTCACCAACTTCGTTTCTTACCCCTAGGCGCCACAAACGCTGGCTGTAGTTCATTGCTCCGAAAATGTGAAAATTCTGGAAGTAAAACGTGTTTAGCAGAACGGGTAGTACCAACCCTTTATGCAAATCGAACCCGTTTCATCTCCCGATTTCAGCACCCGATCGCTACCGCAATTTTCCACATAAAGTAACCAAAAAAAAGAAAAGATCACAAATTCAGGTTCGCAACTTCACTGTATGTGGTTACTGTTGCGTATGTATAGTGATTGCATTTGAAATTCGTGGTCGCGTTGCTTATGTTAACAGTATAAGCAGTTTGTGTAGTTCATGCCTAGTTTTTCAATCTTTCATATCTTGCAATGCAAAAGTTCCTGGATATAAGTGATACTCACCGTGTAATAAGGTAGTGACAAATTTTCAGATATTTTGAAACCAGTTATACTGATTTCTTATTCTTAGTCTAATTTCCATTTCTAAGCCGGGCCGTCAGAGCTGATGAAACCTAAAGACTAGAGTTTTAGTACTATGAATTTTATTTGATATTTGTCCGAGTAAACTGAATGGTTCCTGTCTGTGTTTATTCCCTTTCGTTTTCATGTTTTATTTTTAATTTTTTTATTTATTATTTATTTATTTTGCGTCATGATTTAGGGAGTGCACTGTCGACAACAACTCCGTTGATTCCGTTGTTATTAGTTTTTTTTTCCTTTCACTTCTAGTTTTAATGTCAATACATTAACCTGAACAGTACTTGAAGTGAAGAAGCAACAAATGAATAAATGACATAAACAAATTAAGAGACAATGTATCCTAGAAGTATAGAACGCCTATCCGTCCATACGATAGTGTTGCTATGTAA
This sequence comes from Holothuria scabra, assembly GCA_037179385.1. NCBI lineage: Eukaryota > Metazoa > Echinodermata > Holothuroidea > Aspidochirotida > Holothuriidae > Holothuria > Holothuria scabra. Next base: position 41,086,225 of record CM074183.1, read on the forward strand.
CATTCTCTACAAACAGTTCAGTATTGTTATTAGTTTCCCGTCATAAATCAGACTTATAACCATAGAAACAAGCAAAGAAAATCAGTCTGACATCCTAACATCTAAACAAATTTTGAAATTATTCTGGGACAGCCTTACTTTGCAATAATCTGCTTTATGCCGAATTCACCCTAAGGTAACAATAGCTCTCCTGGCCTATCTCCATCGCTTCATCAATGTGAATGTCAGAACTAATGTTCTGCAAGAACCAATACAATCTTCTTATGTAATGACACGTCTGATTGTCTGTTATCCAACAGTGGTTAACGGTTAACAAAACCATTCATCCTGTATTCACACACAAGTGGCACGTGTTTAGCCTTTACAATAGCATTGAAAATGACATAATACTCTTTGGAATGAATAGACTTCATCAATCGTAAACTTCGTTAAGTACGTCGGGGCCTCAAGCGGGAGAACGTTACTCTTTAAATTTAAAGGCTCAAATATCTTCTTATATCAAGCTGATCATAAATGACAAGCTTTTGGATAATCTTCGTTTGGTGGTCTCTTTATTTATAAGTGCACACAATGATGGGGAGATAATTTTCATCTCTAACTTCTCTAAGATAAAATATATTCTATTTTCATCATCCACGTAGGCGTCGGTGAAGGTCCAGATATTGCCATGTTTTAGTATTTCAATATTTAGTTTTCGTCATCTGTCCCAACATAACTGGTTCGTAGTATGAGATTTAGCTTACTTGGCGCAATATAGTTCTGTTATGTGAGACAAGAGAGGCTACTGAATGGGGCAGGGGTGGAAAAATTTTCTTGTGAACTCCCCTATAATAAAACTACATTAGACTACACATGTTTTCCAGTCTTCATGACCCAAAAAGTTTTGAGGGGGGTGGGGGACCCATGACCCCAATAAATATATTGGTTAGTTAGTAAGGTACAGGAGAGATGTCACGTGCCTTATTATCGAGCATGCCAACATCAACGAGATCTCCCATGTGGCACATAACATTTTTGTGACGCTTGGAATATCAGAGGACTGACCAGGCGATCGCCTGTTCCATCCTCATAAAATATTGACCACAGTCCTTCAAGGCGACCTTGTTATTACCCTAAGCCACTGCACTGGAGTGAAGATTTTTTTTTTATAAATGTCGTAAAAAAACAGCAATGCCCGCCTGATTCAAAAGGTTTCACTGGAAGATGGTCATAAAAGGTGTCCAATCCACCAAGCCAGAATTACTGTAATGCAAATAACGTACTAAACTTACATTATGCATGAGTTCAGTTTTTCATAATTACTTGAATTCTCTGGAACGAATAGAATATAGTATAGTGCCAGCAAACTAAGCAAAGATCCTGATTATTAGGTCTTACAATCCCCTATGTTAACCTCATTCCATACCTTTAATTACTTCTTACTGATTTAACTAAGGACCTACGTTCTAACGCTGATGAAAGCTAAATGTAAAATATCCAGCAAATGACGTACTTTTTTAGTCCCATGACGATTTGATCACTATCGTAGAAAATTATCTTTTCCATCCATATTTATTATCTCTCATTAACAAATGCAAAAACACACATCTTGTTGAACCATTCACTTGAACAACAGTTATCACATTTCTTAAAAATCTTTAAAGCTTCATCTAATTTCAAAGACTTAATTTCGCCACTCTCGCTTTTCAAAATATACTTTCTGCTTTAATTTAAAAGGAAATGTATAAGAGAACCCTCCACAGTTGGTTCAACGTTATTAATCTTACAAGTGAAAATACAACACTTGACATAGAATATTAGAAAGTTGATTGGACTGAATTCGTCGCTGATTAAGCCAAAAAGAACGTCATACTCAGAAAACATATTCCCTCGATTAGCCACGTTTTGAGTACACATTTCCAACACGATTGGACATAAGTACAAGACCAAAATACATGGTTGATAGTCTCGTCATAATTTGTGCAAAATGTAAACAGTGGTAGGTTGCATGGCAATTCCAATGTTAAGGACATAATGGTTGACATGATCTATACGAGGATTCAAGCGACTGTACTGGAAATGCTGTCTTTTGCTCTCTCTAACACTAATGTAGATCAATGAAAGTATCCTTTTCCAGTTCAAATCCGGGAGAGGGTACTGTATCTTCCATTTTGCCAAAGCGCTGGGAATAGTAACTTTCTTTTTAACAAGACTGTTGTAGAACCACCTTGTACTTTTTTAGGAAACCCAAAAAGTATTCCACCGCTCGACATTTGAATAAATAGAGTTTGAATCCCCTAAATTAGCTCTCCAGTGTCGTGGAATTGAGACTACAATACTAAAGTAATCGAGGTAAGAAAAGTGCTCAACATCATAAATTGTTTTAAAATCATTGTATTGGATTACATCCCCTTCCTCCTTGAAAAATTGCTTCACCTAGTGAGCATTTGCCTTAAACAAGCTATCCTTATAAATGATTTAGTTATCTATCCTTACAGACGTATTGTTTAATACTATTTGGTTATCACAATTCTCTGTGGGACTTACTACATAGTTATATTCGGCCCAAGATTGACACTTCTTTAATTAAACGGTTCGAAATACTGAAAACGTCTTTTCTACGAAAATTACATTTTAAAGAGAAATTTACAACCTTGCATAATAAGAAAGTAATCGAAAAGTTCCTTCCATTGTCTATGTTCGTCATACAGGTACAAGTTGACCCAACTAGTCTTTAAGCTTTTCATAAAAGAACGATGTCCAACATGTGAAGCCCACCGTCCTGCTTATTATCTAAGAGAACAATTCTTTTGATTTTATCTGGCTTACTGTTCCAAATAAATTTGTAGAGCGTGCCATTAATTTGCTTATGATCTGCTCATTCAAGTTGCGCGAACATAGCGACTGAATTCTATCAAAAGTAATTCGGTCGTCTAAAGCTATACCCATTGAGTTCAATCGTGAAATTTAATAAGTTGTTTTTTTTCCAAACCTGTGAAGTGAATTTTTCTTCACACATAAAGACAAATTTTCCACCTTAGACAAGTTTAAATCAATGTTTTATGAGTACTTATTTTAAATTCATTTTTTTTTTTTTTCTTTTTTGCTTTTTTAAAATTTTGACCCGACACTTAGATTTTCTTCTTAATTCTATGTAAAGTATCTTTCATAATATTTAAGGAGTTCAAAATTTGCCGATTCAAACCGGCAGATTTCCATTGTAATTTTTTTTATCCTGGTATCCTGGTATCCTGTCACATGAGTCTTAAGGGCCAATTATGAAAACTTACAGTTTACTGTACTAATGTCAGTTAGGGTGACTGCATTCCCCCCTTTAAGTTATCAAAATCAACTCAATATGCCCCCCTTAAAAAGTGTCCTTTAAAAAGAAACGCAAGACGTATAATATATGCCTTTGTTTGGTGTATGATATACAGATGTGTGACTATTACCAGTCTTGATGCATTTCGCTGTATCATCCCATGACAACATAGTTTTCACCGTAATACAAAGAAATAACTGAAAAGTAATTTATTCTCCCCATTCCCTTGTTTGTTATTTTCACAGCGCCAATGGCAGTTTTGAAATGAACCAGCACACCAGCCCAAGTATCCATTACGATGGACAAGTCACGTGGTTTCCCCCAGCCGTTTATCAAAGTACTTGCAGAATAAACGTCCGCTACTTTCCGTTCGACGAGCAAATATGTTCTTTGAAATTTGGATCATGGTCTTACACGGAGGATAATCTCGATCTCATACCGAAGGACGACCAGGTCGTTGAACGAGATTTCTGGCCAAACGAAGAATGGTTTATCATGAATGCTCCATGCAAACGTAGTGCCGAGAAATACCCGTGTTGTGAGGGGAAATACGTAGACATTACATGCTCGTTTGTATTGCGGAGGCAACCTGTCTACCACGTGGCGTATTTGCTTGTTCCATGTGGATTAATTTCCTTTAACACCATTCTCGTATTTTATCTGCCTCCTTTAATGAGCGAAAAGATGTCTCTATGTACCTCCGTAATGCTGTCTATGATCTGGTTCATGCTTCTAATCACACAAAGAATACCTTCAAATGCAAATGATCCACCGTTAATCGTTCAATATCTTATATTTTCCCTTACCGTGGTGATCACCAGTTTGGTATATAACGTCATAATCATTAACATGAAGAACCGCCACCCCGTGGCCCATTCTATGCCCAAGTGGGTGCGTTCACTGTTTTTAATGACTTTACCACCTTGGGTGGGATTAAAAAAGCCCGAGAGATGGCACAAACCGAAAAAAGAGACACCTGATGTTCGAACAGCTCCTCTACAAATAAAGCGTATTACCATTCCGTATCCTCCCGAGGACCCCAGTCCGAGAGACCCCAACGCAACTTTTAATCTCAGAAGGCCGAGCACAGATAGTCAACACAGTCAAATCGACACAGCGCCAGAAGCTTTGTGCAATAGCATTATGTGTAAGTGTTTTGCATTTTAAATATTTCATTAGATTCGTAATTAGATAAAAAATTACGTAAATGTAATTTAATCTACAGTTTTATAACGAGATAACAAGAAAGGTAGAGCTAACTTTTCAAGACATTGCGACAAACCCGAAACTGTTCCCCTAACAACCTTCTTTTCTATATAATTCATGTCCGCACAATTATCCCTGGGTAACTCCTGACGCAATCTCCACCAATGCAGTTTCTCATCCGAAAAACGTGAGCTCATCTCTGCCCGGCTAGGATTGTAACTGCCACCATTGACGCAAGGAGCTTTTCTCGACTGGAGATATAGAGGAGGATTTTCAAACGGTCGCGCAACCCAACTTCATGCGACTGTGATGCACGAGAACGTATCCTTGTCTCCTCGACATAAACACTCAAAACTATACGAAACCAAGGAGCTGTCCAAATCCTGATAAACATCACAATTTGGTGGTGGTAGCTTCTTCGATGATCTGCGATCTTTCAATAATGTGGACACATTACTCTTAAAACAATTTACTAAGTACGGGCATCAGCCTCTTGCGACTTACAAGAGAGCTTGGTTCGCAGTGAGTCTCATCAATTCGAGTGACAGTGGCATAATTACGGGGGGGGGGGGGGAGGTCTGGATATTTTGAAGTCTGCCAGCCCAGCCCACCCCCCCCCCCCCCGCATGGCCGGATGTTTCCACTGACGATCGAAAAAAGGAAAATACATTGAAAAATAAAAACACAAATAAAATTTAAGATAAAAATGAAAGTATACCACCAATAACTGAACTAATATATTATCTTGTTGTATTTTTGTAAGTACACTGTCTGATTACCTATAGCGTAGAATTTAACTAAATTAAGAATTATATTAAGAATTTCTCCCTAGTTCAGATTCGGACTTACGTGCGTGACCGTGATCTGATCTCTCGACCTTTTCTATTAATTAGTATTAATGATGCTAAATATTAACAGAATTGACATGCCGTGTGCTCAAAATAAATTTAAATTTTACGAAATTTTAATTTAAGGGACGAAATGTGGGCAGTCGCACATTTATGCGGGATGATAAGCCCCCAGTTGAGTCGAGTTGCCACACATGCACTGGATATATGTACAGATGTACAAAACATCAAAATCGAAACACGGAGCCATCATCTCTCTGTAATTCGTACGCAGATGGGCGACGGTCCTTGAGTGAACACTTTGCTCTCCGCCGCAAATTGCGCTCCCAATACAATTCATGTTCACACGTTAACAAAAGTCGGAAAATTTGGGTAAATGCGCACTGTTTAACAAGGTATTTCTTGATTGGCTGTTGCGATTATATTGTATCGATTGTATTTTTGTTAGGGTTAGGGATTACGTTAGAGGTTAGGGTTATCGTTAGCCAGTTAGGAAATTACTTGTTAAAGAGTGGGCATCACCCCGAAAATTTGGGGCCATGCGCATTGTTTAACAAAAAATGACCTTATTGGCTAACGATAGCTCTAATCCTAACCTGGTCCCTAACCCGAATACAATCGATACAATACAGTGGCACCAGCCAATCAAGAAACACCTACTTAAACAGTGCGCATCAACCCGAAAATTTTGGTGCTTGCCCCCTGGAAAAATGTAGTTGCGTCACTGTGACGAGCATGATGTGATATGCTTCATCGGTAAAAGGCATGAGGTTCTACTACGTTTGTCAGAGTAATTTCACCTTTAAAAGGTAAATATTTTTCAAATAAAAGGTAACACTGTCAAAATTTCATAGATGTAGTTTTCGTTTCCTGTAATTTGCTTATCTAAAGGTTCATCTCTCCGCAAAGTTCTTAGATTAATTAACTTTTCATAAAGAAACAAAAATATAAAAAATTAGCAAATTAGCGACACAATCGGGCAGCTTGCACAACACTTTAACCTATATTGAAGAGCAAACAGTTCAGGCAAAATATGCAAAAAGTTCTGGGGTGTTTTCAATCACTGTACCAAATAATAAGGGCAGACAGAAAGATGAACAGGGGTATAAAGCGTACAAATATTGCTCCAGAAAAGGCATAGTGCCTTTTTTATTGTTTTTTTCTTCATTTTGCAATTACTTTTATTTTTGAAGTGAACATTTTATTGGACAGAAAGCTAAAAAAGAACGACTGCTTAGATTGCACATTCCTGAGAAACTGCATTTCCAGCAGTCTGAGGGGTTCCGATTTTCAAAAATTTTCCTTCTGATCCGCTCTTATGATGGTGGGCTCTCCTTAGTTCGTGGACGGGTTGCGTCAGAAATCCAGCACCCCACATAAAAAATGCAACCCTCACTCAGCCCCATCAATCCTGGTTACACTACAGTAGTATGAATGGGACTTTTGATTTCAAAAGCAGCGCCGAGCTTCATTCAGCTCTGGTCGACTGTGCGGTCCATAGATATCCCAAGCTTTGAAAGCATACCAGAGTTACTTACGTTTAACCAATTATTTTCTTTTGTTGCCTGATCTAGTTTAAAGACCAAATTTTCTCAACCCAAACAGCTCTCATTCTCCTAATCTACTTACTGAGCCTAAAGCCCCCCCCCCCCCCCAAAAAAAAAAAAATGTTAAACTCATCATTGTCCACACACAATCTTATTTTATTGCTCCAAGGTGAGTACACAACAGCACAAGACCCCAATGTTTAATCAAAACACTCTTAGTACAGTACATGCTGTGTAACATGAGCTGCAGTACTATGCATATTTTCAACTTGTCAGTCAAAGAACTGAACCAACTGAGAATTACTGCAGACTACTAAAAAATTGTAGTCTGGAGTGGGAGTTAAATGCCTTAATAACTTATAGCTTTAAGTCTTGCACATGTTTTATTTCGGTTTTATATCTTAATCATGTCAATGGATTATCTCATTGTCAATTGCTTATATCATTTAAAAACGTAATTCACTCGAAAACCCATCTGTGAAGTCCAATAGATTTTCAGGAAAAATTTGTTGTTGTTATTTCAAACTGCGAAAGCATTAAGTGAAAACCAGTGATTTGGTGAAAAAATGTCGCTTCAAGAACAAGTGAAAATTGGAAATAATTATTATTCTATTCAAGATTCCCTCAAGAACCCATTGAGATTCTCGGAGTGATATTTGAAGAGCTTGTGGCGACATGATAATAGCAGCAAGCCAATTAACATATCGCGGAAGCAACATAGATCGTAATAATGGTTCTGGTAGGCTTTTAAGGGAAGAATGACAAAATTTACATTTCTTGCACTCTTCTATTACTTCAAGTGCTGGTTAATAGTCTTGCGTCATGATAACGTCATTGCAAAATAAAAACCCACTTAAAATTAGTCAGCTAAAATGGGTCAGAATACACGGGTAGTTTAACGGTTAGCCGAATTAAAGGTAATATTTATTCAGTTAACACCTCCATCGTTTCGCTTCGTTAGTTTGTTTTTTTACTTAAAGTGGAATACAAAACTAAAGTAGTAAGACTTATTTTATAATGACAAAAGTATAAAAAAGGGGAAAAGGATTAGTCTAAAAAGGCAAGTACATAGATTTTTACTCTCAAAAAAAAAGTAATAAAAAATATCAGCAATAGAACATTAGACAAGTAAATACACATTGTGAAACCCTTCAAATCCCCGAAGTTTGTAAACATAAGTTCCATAAAGGATGGTTGCAGAGATAGTTTTTAAAGGAAAACGGCGAGAGATGTTTTAACTGAATTTGACAAAGGACTTCCAAGTTGTATTAATGTGATAATATATCATGGTCATGAACGCCGTTGTAAAGTGTAAAATAATTTTTAAAACAGGAAAGTTAAGACTTCAAATAGAAGAGTTCTCAAGCATAGCAATGTGAACACGAATTAAATAGGAGAATTGAAGGCTATCAATGCGCTTATGATGTGTAACTATTATGTAGGAGTGATCAACATGAAAATGCTTTCCATTTATGTCGCATTTTATGGATTTGTAATAAAAAACCGCTAACCTGTATTCATTTTCAGAAAAAGAAAAATAAAACAGAAAAAACTTAGCATCTAGCATATGTTAAGCATTGCTCTTCTTACTGTCTTACAGGGATATGTTGCCCAACAAAAATTAGTCTACGATATGTTTCGTGATTGGCTCTCGAAAATGACTTGAAAATGTCGTTTCTGAAATTTGTGAGCAGTGAACCATTGACTCACCTTGGAAATCGCGAGTGTCGGATTTTAAAATTCGTTAAAAATAAATAATGGTTTATGTGTAGTCATTAAGCAGATTCGTTTTCTAATACCTTTTGTCTATCAAATATTGTGATCCTTAAACGTCAAGCGGCAGTCATCTCAAACTTATTTCGAAGAAACATATGTATGGCACAATTTTCTTCAAAGAATCTTTCGCAATGTTTTATGACTTCAATATTGCATATGCAAGCTAAACCAAGCAGTAACTTGTAATTAATTTCACATTTGGGGAGAAACAAATGCAACAGCCAATCAAAATACAGGACAGTTTACTATATTACTTCAAATTGGGGTGACTGCTCTTGCCCTTTAACTTTGGCATTTTAGTCTCCATTTCACTCACAACCGAATCTTTGACTTAAGGCACAAGGTGTGACACCGAAACAAAAATCTGAAATGTTTCGTCTCATTTTTTGTCTGTCAAAAATGCTTTCCATACTTTTGTTATCTTTATAAATCCTCAGCAAGTCCACCTCTATCACGGAGGAAAAAGATGCTTTTGAAGGCATCCCAGGGGGCCAGTAGCCTCTCGAAGCCTTCTTCATCCGATACAAATAACAACCATGGCAACAACGATATCACGCGGAGAGTGCTAGCGGAGTTTGTGACAGAAATAAAAGAAGATATCTCTTACCTCCACAGGAGGTTTGAACAAGATGAGATATTCGCTGGGGTAAGTTTACTGCGCGTACTCAGAAAGCACAGTAACTGCGGCGGGCCAAGTGTTGTATTTCTACGATTGGTTGTTTGTTTTATAGATGAAACCATGGGATGGTGTAACGCACAGGAGGGGATAAATTATTAACAGAGCTTTGTAAACATTTGCATATGAATAGGAGACACAATTATACGACTATCCACAGGTGCAAAGAGGATTAATTAATCGAAGGGATTCAAAGGAATACTGTAGTCATAGCAAAATACAATAGGATCTCCCATAATATATCACTTGAAAACTTTAAGCGTTGACAGGCACGGAGGTCTGGTTTGCAGATTCGGGGCAAACATTTTGCAACATCCAGAACCTCATATCTTGTGCGCAACCGCACTCGTCGATACGCCACCCAACCACAGGAACGAAAGGGCATACCTGTACACACACAAACCTCCATGCACACTTGCATTGACACGTATATACACAAAACATTTATAGATGGTGCATTATATATGCAGTACTATTACGGTCGAATTAACATTTTCTAGAATTCCTAGAGTCATCTGCATATAACAATGTTATATTTTGTCTATTCCGCCTGTTTGGTTCTTAAAATCTAGCTGAATTATTGGAGGGGGACAAAAAATAAGTTTGCCACCCAAATATTTTCATTGGTGAGGCGATCCCCCCTTCTGCCCACAGGATCGATGCGCATGGGTGTTAGAGGATGTCTCAAATAACCCGGGACATTTATCAACGACTTACGGCATCCATCGAATGGCCATTGTCACCATTTTCGTATGTGAAGTTTAAAATCGACTGGACTGCTAATTAGATATCAAACATGTGTACCATTATTATTGTCAATGAGATACTGGAAAATGAGCAAAACACAACCTAATAAGTAACGAAGGTCATGTCTTTTCCCTCCCCATTAACCAACTTGAATCCCCCATATTACAACTCAAACGAGTATACACCGAAAGATTTCTGACCATGCACCGTCTCAAATATCCTATGAGTTACCGCAAGGATACCTGGGTGTGGCTTCTGTTCTATTCAGCCAGTCTAGGGCAGGACCCCACATGTTTGCCCTTTAGAGGGCGTACTTGTCCTTTTGGGACGATTAGCTCCTTTAGGGAGCAGAACTCCTCTGGGAGTAAATGTTTGGTTTTCGCCCCTTGGCTCTTCGCCAGAGAGTCGAGGGGACTTTTAGAAAGAAAAAAAAGTTACCGCAAGGATAGTTATGAACAGATATATCTGAATAACTGTAATAGCATTAAGGGTGGTTGGAAATTACTTTCTCGAGGCCAGTGCAATAAAAAAAATTGTGTCATGGCAGGGGATTGGGGAGAGTGACAAGAGTATAGCTACATTAGTGTTTCTTTGTATTCTCAGAATATGTATGTCTTCACCAGCATACTTACTTTCATACACTGATCAAAATGCCTATAAAATTACAGATACCAAACCAAAGGAATGCATGCGAAACCCTGCTGCAAATGCAACAGAGATCCTAATGTATTTCTTTGTTTCTTACTATAATTTCACAAACGTTTTTATTTTAACAGTGTATAATTTGGGGAATTTTGAGTGGAGTGGGATGAATGTAGGTCCCCCTGAAAAAAAATGTAGCCCATTATGACAACAGTTGGTACCGTTACTTATGAAGTGAAGGAAACATTACAAAATCGTCGCTTCTACAACACGATATGAAAGAAGGATTATTAAAACTCCGTTAAGGTTAATAAACAATATACCTTGAAAAAAATACATATTTAAAAACGTTTAAAAACTAAAGAGGATAGCTGGCGGGAAACCCGTTAACGTGAAACACAAACTTTTATTGGGGCAAAAATGTCTTAAAAGGTAATTAAATTACGTGATCAGCATTTACGTGTAACGATCAATGCAAAGAACGATATACAGTAATGCATAGGGATAAACATATCATATGCCACGCTTTGCTTCATAATATGTACCATTTTTGTAATTTCGTCTCACCGTCACGAACTCACACCTCAAATTTACACATAGACACCAGGTTTGCTACTTTAATGAAATGTTCTCTGATAAAATTCGATTTCAGCTCCGACAAGATTGGACCGTCGTTGCCATGGTGATCGACCGAATATTTCTTATCGTCTACATTGTGGGGCTGATAGCGGGTTCTACTGCAATTATCATGGACGCTCCTCTTGCATCGGAATTTTTCGTCAACTACATCCTGTCGCCGAATATAAGCAATGAATCCTATTGGGTAAAATGATCGTATAGTTAGAATTTCATTGCAGGACTAATGACTATTCATGATAGGACTACCCATCACGTGATCGTATTAGCAACATAAGAGTCCAGACATGAGGAACAATATCCCATGGGAAACCGGGTGAGACAAAAAAAAAAAAAAAAACATTAAGCAAGAAAAATAAATGCCTCACCTTTGAATGCAAGATAGACGTATTTGAACGTAAATATTTTCAACTGTGTTAACACATCAGTAATCTGCAGAGCAATTTATTCGCTGCCTTTTTGAAGTCCATACGAAGAAAACCCAGAATAGATGATAAAGGCCAATGCATTATGGAATTTATATGAAACGAGAAGACATACGAGTACATTATCGAATTGAGAAGCAATATATATAAGTATGGGGTATGGGGATAGAAAAGGCCGTGTTTATTTTTGTTCTAAAAAGGAAATTTCGTTGAGCTTGAACCGAAGGAAGTCCTAACATACTGCAGGTTGGCTCCATTGCTTGGATTACAGTGGCCTGTAGGAGGAGAAAGTACTATAACCTGAACCATGATATACGGTGGATTTAAAGTTTGAATAAAGCGTCTTAAGGAAGAACATCAATTATCGCCATCAAATTTGGAAATTTCCAAGACAATTTAAAGGAAGAAAGATGAGAATTATAGATTTATTAGTCAATAACGGCAAAATTATTCAATCCGTAGCACGACGTTGTAAGCTAGTTTTAAGATATCGACTGCAAAAATAGGCCTTTGACAAATATATCATCAACGAAACATATCCTTTTTTGCATATCCCTCCAAAGTTTACTCAACAACTTTTAAATGACTGACAAATGGACAGATTTGTTAGTTTTGTTACATATCCAGCCCTTACTATCTGAAATTCAAGTTTCGAGTTTTCCCCCACTGTGCCAGGTATTAACGAATGGAGGCCCGCTGCTTGTAAGGGACCGACGTAAACTTTAACGGGAGATTCAGGAAACTGATCTATAACAGCATGCATTTTGATACTACAAGACCTCGAATTATGTCCTTTTTTATCATGTCTCAAATATGATATCTGACTGGTAAAAAATGAGTTCTTTGAGCAGCTGCATGTCAATTTTTCGGACATCTCTCTAATTGTACCTCCAGTGTTTCTACAATTCTGTAGAAAACAAAAATATATATGTCTAGATTTCAGCAGACCAGAATCTCTCAATCAGCCGGTCTTCACAACACATTATGGTATACGACAGGGGACTTAAGTGCATTGGCCTTCAAATATTTGTGTGTAAAGATGAAGAAACGAGTTACTGAATATACGGTGGTCGAAAAGTTTCAAATTTGGGCATTTGAAAAATGTGGGGCTTTGATGAAAGAAACTTTGGATGTTACGGTACTTGGAAAATTGCCCTCATTAGGACAGAAGTAAACTCTCTGACCGATTGGTCAACGCCAGGGATTAACTAAGACTGCTAAATGTATGTATAACCGAAAAAGTTAGAACAACTCATAACGAAGAATTGAATTAAGTCAATTACAAACCAATTACAAATTATCTGGAGATCGACCGTTCGCCCCCCCCCCCCCCCCATTGCCTACAGGCCTAGTGGACCAGTCCCCCTCAACGTGGCCGTATGCGACGTGCACTCCACCTGGAACAGCATCCTGTACAACAATCTTGTAACAACTACATTATCAACTTGTTCTTACACCACCCCACCCCCTCCCACCCCGAAAAACCAGGTTTTAAGAGGTCCATTACTGTCCAACTCTATGTATCTCGAAGTTGAATATACCTTTTTTTTAATAAAAATTCGTTCACCGTGTGAAGAAGATGATCTGAAACCCGTATAGTCCCTAAGGGGCATAGCTGTCTACAAACCAACCTCTTGAACCTCTTATATTTCTACATAAAATTTTACCATGTGTGACACTGCTTCAGGCTTGATGGAAAGCATTGTTTCTTCGCACGTTTAGCATATGGCGGATAAACCGCAGTATGAACTAAGAATGACTGATATATTGATTGATTCATTCATTCATTGATTGCTTTACTGATTAATTGATTGATATCGATTGCAACTAATTCACACTATGGTACAATGCGTTGGGAAACTTTATTTTCAAGAAATAATTTCACTGCTTTGCGGTTGAAGAATCAATTCTTACACTAATTGTCAGCATTTTTAAAGTGATTCCACCACATTCACAACGATTGTGCTACACGATAATAGTTTGGATAAAAATAACGAAGTTTGTTTTTGAGACAGAAAGGTTTAATTAATTATAATAAAAGCTTTTCATATCTATGCTTTTGTTTCAATATGAAAGATATTTGCATTGAAAGACAAGTTGATTGAGAGCTGAGAAATACTGTAGGCTATAACATTGATCTTCACCCTTCAAATGTTGCACTAGCAAAAACTACGTGTGCAAAAGTCGGCAGAAGGGGGTAAAAATAGGGGTGATAGTTCCCAGGGGCGAAAAAATGTTAATGGGTGAGACATATAACCAATGTAAGTTAGTTAGTCAGTCAGTCAGTCAGTCAGTCATTTTGTTCAGTGAGATTCAACGAAACACTAACACAAACATGCTATAGTATCATCTAAATAGATGGCAGGTGGGGAATTGAGTGGACATATTTTACACCCCCAGCCTATAGTGGAACATATACGCAATGTTCCTTTTTCATAAATAAAAAATTAAGGTAGAAGCAAACATTACTACTTCCTTAGCCCCTCTTGACTACGAACTAGCAGTGTTCATGGGACACAGTCTGTAAAGTCTGTTAATACCTTCTCCAAAGGTGGCCCATTTTGCTGATACAATCTTTAAACGTCCGATTTGAATAATACCAGAAAGTGTTAGGTTTAGAATCGATGGAGTTTTACAGCCTAGTTTCAAACCAATTGGTTCAAGTCGAGCCGGTCACGGCCTTTTTTCCAGTTGTGGCAAATAGATCCTATTGTGAGGGATAAATTATTTGACTAGTTGGCTTCGTCATTAATCATTTCTGATTCAAAATTAATCAAATCTAGTCAAATTTCAACTCTTTTCCTGGTTAAGTGCCCACTTAATCCTTTCCCGATTCAATTTGAACAAGACGTTCATAGCTATAGAATGCGTAGAAGTGCTACGTTAAATAAAAACACCAGCATATGTATGAGCTTCCAGGCGAGTAGCGTGATAATAACGCGTTAAAGCAGGGAGTTGTCAACTCCCTGATTAGAATATATAGCTATAGCCAAGGTATTGTTTAATTGATGAAGTATACTGCTAAACTAATGAAGTTTTCGAAGGTCAAAATTGTATTATGGGGAGTGATAACCTCCAACACTTTTTGTATTGAAAGTGTTTTATGTTCTCTACCCCCATGGCAACATGCATTTGTAAATTACTGAGTGTACACTGCTAATGATTTTCAACCAACTCTCACATGACTGAATGGGAAAATTCAATAACAAACGTTTTAATTTAACAGACCCACATATTACTAAATATGCTTGCATCGATGGTATTTAATCACAGATAGTACCTACATTCTTCTCAAAAATGACCCAAATTAGCATATGGCATCCTTTAGTGACTGAAAAGCATTGGTGTAGAGATGGCAGTAACTTACTTTTTACAAACGATACACGCGTGAGGTCATTTTTCCGTAATTACATTATACCTTTCAGTGTGACTTATAAAATTTAAGTCCAGCGGAGAGAAGAATGGAAGATTTCAAAAAAAGGAACAAGAAGCATGGCGGTGTTACTAATAACACCTCCTTGCAAGACGTTATCAGAACACGTCGGAAATTTTGAAGGGAATATTTTACTGACACATAGGTGTAGGGAGCAAAATGGAAGTGTGAGGGGGTATTTTAGGATTGCGCACTTCACTCTACCTCTTGGACCAAAACATAAGTTTTTGAATGGGACATATTTTCTACCTTAAAGCGCGATTAAAATGAACATTTATTACCAAATACTACAACTCATGTTAACAAATTAAACAACGAATTGGATAAAGTAGAAATCTAGTTGTTTTTGTCAACCGTTGCACACTTACAACAACTTACAACAACTGCGCTTCATATTATTTTCACTTTCCAAAGAGTTATAGCGAATCATTCTAAAAATAATATCCGCTCTGTAAGGTTCTACGTCTTTTAAGCTCTATTCTTAGAGTGCAACATCACACAATTACGTCATGCAAGGAGTAGGACGCCATCTCATTTTGGTGATCTTGGTGGTAATGACAGTTGAGGGCAGGCCTTACCTGTCATGAGGTTAGGACTGGTGGTCTGTTTATTTTGGACCAAATCGAGGAAAACAGAGCCGAATTTTTCATTGGTTTCAATTGCCCTTTGAAAAAAAGAATCCTCTTATATCCTGCAGGGTACAAAAATGCCCACATCGAAGTTTGTAGACCAATATGGTTTTACGGGTTAATCCGGGCGTCTGGTCGCGTCTGGGTGGTTTCAAGTCATGTAACCTGAAAACGGTTTCGTCGCATTGTCTGGGTATTATGCTTTGTCGGTCACGGGTGGTCCTGGCCAGTGGCGACGTAAAGGTGGGGAAAAAAGTGTGGGGAACTCATTTGAGCCAGTCAGTCACGGGCCCCTTGTTATGGAGAACCAGAGTAATATTTTGGCGTGTTAAGTTGGCCAGCTTTTCCCGTTGCATTCATTATGTGCTGCACTAATATATATAATCTCTCCACAGGGTTTGATGCATGTTTCGTCTTTGACTTCTAATAGACAAATTAGAAAATCCTACACTTCCGGTTTGGCACAAGGTCAAGTGTACCCGTGGGTCTATCTTGCCTATTTGCACAATACGTATATATAAGTGGCGGAGCTAGGGATTTTGGTTAGAGGGGAGAGAATGGTCTACAAGGGCGCGTTAACTGCAGGATATTAGAAACCTGAGAAGGCGCCAGCAGACAATTTTGTTAATGGGGGGGGGGGGGGAGGCACCGTCCTGAAAATATGTTAACGTCACCACTGGTATATTTTTGTACCTACTAGCGAGCGTTTATTCACTCTGCGTTGCATTGTGTTATTAGGTAGAGCAGCGTTTCAAACGTGGTCTCATTTATGCAACAGTCCCAGAAGTATATATAAGCTAATAGTCCAGGAAATCTCTGGCAATGAAGCGACGTACACTGGAATCATGTATATCGTATAAATATACAATTTTATAAATATATATGTGAATAATATTGCAAGTGAGTAATGATTTAAAATGCTACTATTAATAAATACTTGGATGCCGTGCGTCTGATTCGTATTGTTTACACAGAAAATATTTCATGAACTATGTGTCTCTTTTTTATTTCATTATTTTATTATTACAAATGTGAAATATAAAAAGCATTAAAACGTGTCCTTATTTTCTCTTAACATTTTTTTCATTCTTCCAAAATCCTTACTTTCAAACATGGTGTTTTAATTAGGCATATGTTTTTAACTTAAGCAAAAAAAAAAAAACACTTACCTGCAATGAAAATGAAGTAAACGAAGTCAAATCATAGGATAAGGCGGTGTCTTTTATTCCATGAGGGCAAGAAACCCCCTCCCCATAACTTGAAATAGTGTAGTAGACTGTCTTGTTTCATGATTGGCTGAGTAAAAGTCATGTGACACTATTTTCTATTCAAATGCTGCTTGTTTTACCCTGAAAATGTAAATTTTCCCGACGTTTTTAAGTTTTCTTCCCATATCAATAACAACGGTCAAACTGAGATAATCCCCATATCCTCCTTACAAATAATTATTTTTTGAGTGATCGTACTTACGGCTCATTTTTGAGTGATCTTACTAACGGCTAAATTCGGCTTTCAAAAATTCGTGACCACACCTTTTTTCATATTATGCACAAAACCGGACTACACGTCAGAACACTACAGAATTCAAAATTTTAACTTTTTTGTTAACTATTGGTTATGAAGCTTGATGAACCATGTTAATTATAAGCATTTTTATTTGGCAGTAACCTTAAACACCTTCATCGATACCACAATGGACCATTTTAAACGCAGAAGTGTAAGTTAGGCAACAGAAGTTGGGGATTGGCGACAGGGATGAAAATATGGTAAATATGGTAAATGCATGTACCAGGGGCATCCCACCAGACCAAAAATTAATATGAGTAAGGGTTCGCGAAACCGAAAGTAAGAAAAGGTTTGCGAGACAGAAAATGAGAATAACCCGATAACTGACGGCGAACCTGCAAATAAATATAGGTTAGCGGGTTTATAATGGCCCTCACGCGAACCTTTTCTCATTTTCGGTCTCGCGGACCATATTTTCTTTTAGGTTTGGCGATCATTCGGTTTCGTGAGCCCTAGTAAACTTACGGTTTCGCGGACCCTCGTTCTCCTGGACCTGACGGGCTGAAACCAGTGTGCCGGCACACTGTCAAAGACACACAACACTATTTGCTTTCGCAAACTACAAACGACTGGAGCTTGAATCGCTGGGGTCGGGGTTCCGAAAGAAAAACTTATGTTGATGGTCAGTCAAAAATCTGTAGAAAGTTCAATAAATATGCGATCCGCCTATTGAATTTTAACAGTCCATACTTACAGGCGATTTTACCGACAAAATCGGCAAATGTACTGACAGCTCATCCCAGTGACGCTATGCGACTGCTTGAAGGTGACATATATGTAGATTCTATAGAGATTTATCTGAGGTTTGAAATAAATTTGGAACGACTGCTTATTTCTTTTCAGTGGTGTATTCTCAGACTAAACATTTCCATAGTCGCCGGGAAGATTTGAGATCTTCCCTGCGCCATTTTCCTTTTCCTCCTGAGGGGCAAGAGCAGTCACCCCAACACCCAACTTGAAGTTGTGTAATAGACTGTCCCGTTTCATGATTAGCTGCTGAGAGTCATGTGACAACAATTTTTCTCTTGAACTGTGAAATTTACCAGAAATAACGGCTTGTTTCACCTTAAATATGCAATACTGAAGTTATAAAATATGATTTAAAATACCTTGAAGAGACATAAGATAAAAATTGTGATGTAATAGCTGATGTTTCAAAATAAGTTTGGGGGACTCATCTTGACCTTTAATCACAGGAATATCCTGGAATAAAATCATTGTACTACCTGCCATATTTGAAATGAAAAAAGCGGCACCTTTTCATGCGTTTGAGTATCAAAAATGTTTGCTCAGAGTTCACTCCTGTTTCATTTAACAATTAATTAAAGTTTAATCCGTTAAAAAATGATCTCATCAGTTTAAACACAGGTTTTCAGGCCATTTTCGCAGGCTAATACACTGCCAAAAATTTCTGTAAATTTACAGACTTTTTTAACTTAAACTTTTTGTATTTTACTTTTGATAGAGATTTTCTGTATCTTTACAGACACTTTGTATTGCTACAATAAAAAAAGGTTGTTTAACATGTATTTTCTGTTTATTTGAAAAACCATTTCTGTCTGCTTTTTTAACCAAATTTTACTGCTTTGTAAAACCTTTTCTGTAAATTTACAGAAATTTTAACAGTATTTTATATTTTTCTGATTTCACATAAAAATGCTGTCATTTAACAAACATTCATTTTGTTTTTAAGCTGAAAAAGAAACAAAAATAAGCCCAAACAAACAAATAAGAAATAGCCAGAAAATTTTCAATATATAACATGCATCGTTCTGCGAAGTTTCAGTTTAAAAAAAAAAACATTTTTGGCAAATTTATGGCCCTATTTGAAAATTAACTTACATTTATTATAAAAGCATACTTAGTTATTACGTTCTCAGCTATAAATATCATACAAATGGTGTTTTATCACACATTTTTTAGTAAAAAGAAATTGTAAGGCCCTAATTTCAGAGCACTGACAATTGGTATACTGATGTCAACTCATCGCCACAGGCGCTCATGCACTTGATCGGAGCAAATTAAAAACGTTTCACAAATTTACTTGAAAGAGTCTGTAAATTTACCACTTTATGACGTAAATCTCATTTTGCATAAATGGGTGGAGCTTATTTTGTAGGCATTTTCCTAACAAAAGGATTGCTGTTGCTTTGAATAATATCTTCTTTGGCGTTTTTTAATCAGGAAGTGATAAACTTATTGTTTACCTTGTCTGGAAATGTTTGCAACCAATGTATTTGCATTCTTTGTCATATTTATTTTAAAAACAATTATTATATTGTACAAAAAATGTGACTTTCCAATTACAAAGTTCCTAGAGATAGCAGTCCACTTGACAACAATATAACAACAAAGCATCCTCAATGTATCCATTTGGGACGTTAAGCTCTTTGTTTTGTATGTGCCGTTTCAATGCACTTAAAAAGCACACATTTGGGACGTTAAGCTCCTTAAGGGAGCAGAACTCCTCCGGGAGTAATCGTTTGGTTTTCGCCCCTTGGCTCTTCGCCAGAGAGTCGTGGGGACTTTTAGAAAAAAGATTGAAAACAACTTCGTAACGACACATTACGTTGATAAGCAAATACCTGATCTACGTAATGGTGAAGTGTATGTTACGTAATAACATATGAAAAGTAAAAAAGCGATATTATAATAAATATTAAAACGTCGGGAATGAAAACAGTAGGCTGTAAATTCACATAAAATTAAGGTAAACAAAACAGAACAATTCTGTAATTCGATTTTACAGTAGAATTTTGTAAACTAATTTACATCCAAAAACTGTAAAGAAAAAAAAACAAATCCTTAATGTTTTTTCATGATTACAGTCTGGCTGTAAAAAAAACATTATTTGGTTGGAAAAAAATTTGCCATAAAAATAATGTAAATTTACAGAGAAATTTTTTAACAGTGTAGAGTGATTAAAAAGAATCACATAGCCTACATAAATTAATTTACAGGAACATTCAAATAAGTTGGGGGTAACTTCGATTCGTCGAACCAAAACAAGCCGTCATTTCTACCTACTTTGTGAAAGTCTATGTACATAGTCCTACTTACTGTTTGAAATTTTTTCATCTTGCTA
The DNA here is from genome assembly GCA_037179385.1 of Holothuria scabra. Lineage (NCBI taxonomy): Eukaryota > Metazoa > Echinodermata > Holothuroidea > Aspidochirotida > Holothuriidae > Holothuria > Holothuria scabra. The sequence continues at coordinate 41,106,742 of CM074183.1, forward strand.
TACGCGTATCATAGAAGTAATACTAATACAGTAGATATATATATATTCTCCAGGAAAGTAAAACCAAATAAATCACGAAGTTTATACAAACAAACCTATAATTTGCAAAAGCTATCATTTATTACCAAGTTGATTAATAGGTAGTAAATCTTACATTCGTACGTTATAACGACTTTTTGCCTGCTGTAAATCAGACGAATTACTCAAATACCGGTTTTCTGACGAGAATTGTCACATCATTGCAGAATTATTTATTTGCTTTAATCTCTACAGTGTCTCATGCTCCAGATAGAGATACAAAAAAGCTCTCGAGGTGGTTAACGTTTGGGCAACTTTCTGTGCATATACACTAGAGCAGGCTTCCTCAATTAAATTTTCTGAAGCACCACATTTCTAAATGTTACCGATATAATGAGCCACTGATCGCCTTCCTCGGAAGGGGTATAAGGGGAGGAGTCCCCTCCCCTTTTGAAAATTTATGACTTTCAGAAGGGGTTTACATGCAAAATGGTGCAAAATTTGTTCAATTTTCCCGGCCAAAATTTTTCACAATTTTTGTCAATTCACCGGTAACGGTGAATCGACAAAGCACTGACTCTAATGAATGTAAACAGTGACGGTGATTTTACTTTCTTGTGAGAACAAATAAAACGTTATGATATCCTTGTTAGTATGTGACGTCAGTCTGTGAGAAGTATTAGATTTATCACACCTAATTTGGGGCAGAACAATTCTTGTCAAAAAAGTTATGAAAAAGTTAAATTTTTCAGTACTCCCCCTGTACAGTATCTCTTTTTTTTGCGTCACTCCAAATCACGTCGTGCGCCACAAGTGGCCCGCATGCCGCTGTTTGAGGAAGCCTGGCCTACACTAGAGTTATAGATGGAGATTTACCCCACGCTTTCTAACCACGTGGTTCAAGTTAAGACCCTCGGCCACGCTCTTTTTCCAGGTGTGACTCACTGGCTTGCTATTCTTGGTCGATCAAGACCTAATACCAATTAGTACAGCATTTTCTACTCTCTTTTGAGGACGCCCTTGAATTGGCCAGCTTCATAAATTCATCTCTGTTATATGCTGAAAAAAACCTCCCTGCAACATAAGCTCTGCAGAGTCTGCTCGGATAATATTCATGAAAAAGAATTACACTACCTCTTGAATAAGACCTGCAATCTCTGCTCTTCCATGAATATCTTTCTTCCTTATTCAGTTCCCATCCTCGTGGACGTGGATAAAGGGCGATATGCGAATACAGGGCGGACGGTTTTACTTGATTGCATCAGCGAAATGTTAAAAACATTTTCAAGAAATGACATCGCCGAGAAATTTAGTTGGTTATTTAGTGAATAAATAAGTTAGTAAGTTAGTTAGTGAGCTAGTTCGTTAGTTAGATGAGATTTAACGACACACCAACACAAATGTGTTATATAGTGTCGGTCAACTCGCTAAAAAAATTTTGTTTCAATTTATTTTCTACTATTGCTCAAGTTTAGATTTGGTTTTCCTTCAATCACCTCTTACAACAGAGGGAAAATACCGTGGGCAACCGTGGGCAACCTCCAGCCTACAGGGAGCGACATAGCTGAAAAAGACTTTGCAAAATGTACCTGCACTATTGTCAAATTTTAAAGCCCACCCTCGATTTTGAATCCTAAGGAAGAAAAGGTGTAATCACGTCTTGACCAAGACTATTGTTTTCCCTACTCCATTTCGAATGCTGAGACACCAAACACAATGGCAGTTAGTCTCTCCCCTACTTAAAACTTCGGTATGATCCGGTCAGGAGGGCATGCAAAGGAGAGGAAAATTGTACAATGCGGTTTATTTTTATACTATAAAATTAAATGCAATATTACAATGATTCACGGTTAACGGACAGAAAGCCACTGTTCGTACTTTTGTGTTTACGTTTTTCATTAATCCATACTGTTTCCCCAATGATAGAGCTCTGCATATTGATAGTATCTGAGTGTATATAATAATAATAATAATAATAATACAGTTCTTATAAAGCGCAAACCACACTGAAGTCCCTTTGCGCTGAGAAAAGAAAAGATGAAAGATATAAGGGGCGATGTGATTCATTTAAACCAGAGTAACACTCATAATTCATAAATAAGGCGCACACGGAGAGAAAAGTTGAGAAATACGTTCAATCAGAGTATTTCTTCTTCTGTAATTATTTTGAGCTGGTTTCAAAACTAAAAGGTAAGAATCATGAGAGCTTACGAGATGAGTACTTCAAATACGTAAAGGAGGGATAGGGGAGTTACTCTGTAGTAATTTGCTACACCCTCGATAATTTTTCGCAGTATATACTCCAAAAAGTACCGTTCCACCTGTTATCCCCTGAGAACGTACCTGGCTTCCACAAAAATATGGAAGGGGGAAATCCCACGACCCCACCCTTCCCCAGCCTACTAATGATTTTCCCTTTATAATCAAAAAACGTCATCATAATATGTTTATAATATTTTCTGGTTAAAACCGATACTGAAATAAAGTCATCCGTCTCGTAATACTTCTTACTCAGAGACATATGCGATTAGAGCATCAGACTTGCGATCGGAAGGGGGGGGGGGGGCTTGGGTTTGACTCCTTGTCGGGTCATACCAATGCAAAGACTTAAAAAATGGAACCTTCTGCCATTGTGTTGGGTGCTTAGCATGAACAATGCAGTAAGCATGCAGTCAGGGGCGCAAATCTCTGTTTGAAAGTGGGGGCGAAAATGCTTATGATGTGGCCATGAGTATTAAACTGTGCATGTGTGACGGTCACCGCCAGCGCGAAGCCCCAAAGGGCCCCTGGTGGGATCCAGGAGCAAAGCCCCTGTGGGGGTCCAGGGGGTGAAGCTCCCGGAAGCTCTTGTGTTCTAGCATTTCCGCGAAGCTTCAGAAAAACTGTACGAAAAAAACGAAAAAAGGTGACCGTATTTTTAGGTCTACTCAAATTTTGGGGGGCCAAATTACGATTTCCCCCCCCCCCACTTTTTCACTTGAGGGGGCGAAGAGCCCCCTCCCCCCGGGATTTGCGCCCCTGGATGCAGTTAGGTCAATGGGTAGTGACTGGAAAAAAGCCGTGGCCAGCCCGACTTAAACCAACTTGTTGGACTGAAACTGAGCCGTGAAACTCGTCTTACTTACAAATCTCACTCAGGAACAAATGTTACGTGACTGCCCTCATCAGGCTTAGTAAATGTCTTGTTTGTTTGCTTTCATTTGATCTTCCCTTGCGGGAACTTATGGAACGCCAAAACCGCCATCGCATATGACGATGTACTTCCATTTGGTGGCGTTATTTTACATGACGATGTAAGTTCAAATGGCCATCTATCCCAGGAATAACGGCGTTCTTCCTTTTTTCGATGTTACCATCTTAAACGGCGTTCGATCAAACGGCGATGTGTATCCAAGACGTGTATCTAAGGCGTGTATCCAAGGCGTGTATCCAAGGGGAGTTACCAATGATGACTATTCCATCTAAAGGATGGCTTTGTAAAAGATGCAGCCAATCAGGTTGGCTTGGGCTACGTAAAGGCCAGCATTATCATTGCAATGAGTGATCAAACTTATTGCTTCCCTCCGAAAGTTTTCCTTCACCTCGTCTTCATTTACGATGTGAAGGGATTCAATTATTTCATCCATCGTCTGATCGTTGAACTTGTCATGTAAAATAACGCCACCAAATGGAAGTACATCGTTATATGCGATGGCGGTTTTGGCGTTCCATAGGAACTCGGCAACGCCCCAATGAAGGGGTATTAACGCCAAGCTGGCAACGCCAGTCTCGTGAGACAAACTCATAGTTTAACGTCTATGATTAAGGGATAGCAGATTGACAGTGATTACTTGATTTTAATTTAATGAGTAATCGGAAAATGTTAACACTCTTGGAGAAGGGGGGATTAGACAATGCAATCGTAGTTTAGTAAGCTGTCAAACCGCACAGATCACGTGACCCCTAAATGCAACTTTTGGGCAAGTTCCTCGTGACTTGATTCCCCATCTTCAGATTCACACTTGTGATACTTGCTTTCTCTACGTACAGTTCACACGCGGCTATTTCACTCCACGTTTGACTGTACATAGCACGCCCTATTGCACACACGAGCGATATGGATAGCCAAAAAGTGTGAAACTAGAGCCTATACAAAGTGCATAGATCGCATGTGTGAATTTGAAGCGAGGGGCAAAAATCAAGACAGACTTGTCCAAGTCCAGTTTGAAACTCAGGCAGAAGCCAGAAAGACATCCGGGCACACCTGGTATATCAGTAATTGATCGAGCACTGAATTTTTGAGGTTTTCTTCAGATTACTGGGTGGAGTTTATTAGTCACGGTCAGCTGGAATCAATGGGTTGGGTATGGGGTGTATTGCTTATGTAGACGGTTCCGGTCTGGAACACGATCCAGGGTTCCACGAGCTGTTGGAAAAATTTCCCGCAGTTCACAAACCAGATCTACGCTCCTGCACCACAGCCTCTAATTTTGTCCTTTTCTCTCACCACACTCACATCATCTCACTTCATTCCCTCTCCCTGGCTGCTTTTGCTGTTCACTCTCTAAAGTTCCCTCTTCGGCTAGTTTTCCTTTCCCGGCAAAAGTCCCCCCCCCCCCTTCTCCCCAAACTATAGTTTAATACGAATCTGTCTTCTAAGATATGTATGACACTTTCAGTCTATTGCACCGACCCTACATCGTGTCAAAATCGATAAGCCTAAATAAATTAAAACATAAAATAGTTTTTCTAGGCTGGAATGAGTAGTTGAAGTGTAGAAAGTTCTCAAGACCTTACAACTGAGCATTAGCAAGCTATGTCTAAGAGTAAGTCTCAAATAGGGATTCCTCTCAAACATGGCCGAAATACCCCACGTGAAATACTCCTGTGACGTCACGTGAGAACTACTTTTATCCCCAGGACTCAAATTTGGGTTCAAAACTGAAAACTTTCTCGCGGCCGGGTCTCGCTTAGTAGAGGATAACTTATGACATTCTATCAGGAAAATGAACTGCTCCTACAAAATAAACAAAAACATTGTGTAGCGTACGTATATCCATGAGCAATCGGTAAAGTGGATGATGTGAAAAGTAGTTTGAAGCTTATTTTACGCAAACATGACTGAAAGTGGAGATTATTAGCACTGTTTGTTCTCTATCCTTAATTCATTATGTGGAAACTAATGCAGGGAGGCGACGAAAGAAATCCCTGCAGTTTAACCCTACGTTATTTATTGGAACTCTCCGGTCTAATTCTTTCAATTGTAAATAAATCCGGAGATGGTGTGACAGATGTGTATTTACCTTTAATATGCGACTAATGGAAACCTCATTATTAGGATTCTAAGTTCGTGAAACAAGTTAAGTCAATAAAGAGTCAATTAATGGCACGATACCGTCTGGATGAAGTTTGAAGTGGCGCCCTTTCGAATTATACCTTTTGGTTTTTCTAAGGGGGGAAAGTTACTCCTTTGATTTACACACTGATGACAAAAGTAAACTGGCCTCTTTGAAACTAATTAAAGCTGGCCTCCCATCTATGGTGACTATAACGCTTGCAAACTCAGATTTCCAATCATAACATCGCAATTTCCTGTTAACTCAGATTACCAAACTAGGTAACCATGGTTTTGGGGGTCCAAATAGTATGAAAAATGATCGCCCAGTTTTGAAAAATAGGTCTATGCCTTTTGGTTTAGGCAAACAGACATTTTTTTGGCCACAGGTGGCTACAATTTCCACTTAATTAGGCACAGAAAAGTAGGCCTGCTCTCAATTCTTTCAAAGGAAGGCGGAAATTAGCCCCCTCCCTCTTCCCAACACCTTGGAGATGCCGGAAACTTGGATGGAGAAGTTACGGGTATTTGCTAAAAAGAAGATATTTGTGAAAAAGGGTCAATTGCTGCAACCAAATTAAGACCTGCAGACCTTTTTGATTTGGGAGATCAAAATGAATTTGGATGACACTGCTGTATTCGAATCCGGTCTTGGACCCGTGGATTCAGAATTTGAAGGATTCGGCCAGAGGGGTTAATTTTTCCCCACTAAGAAAGTAGAGTGACTCTAGTCGAATTACCGGACTAGTGGCTCGAAGGCTCCGAATTCGACGACAGCACTGTTGGTTAGTGCGGCATTGCAATAATTCTGATGTGAATAAAATCTGAAACTGAGCTCACCCAATCGTAATTTAAAATTCATGCAAACGTACTCCAAACATTGAGTATACATGAACATTTGGTGATATCATTCTTTTCTAGCCCATTCATATTGTAAGGAGGAATTTCAAGTGTTGTGCAGTAAATTGTGTTTAAATTGTCTTTTGGGTGTAAAAAAATTGCATTTAAATCTGCCGAAAAGTAGTACTGACACCCCTATTTTCGTTCGACTTCGTTAGACACTCAAATATTGTTGTATGCATGAGCCGACGAAGACAAGGACCCACTGTACGTTACGTGGTGAGTTCGGTTTGTAAATCTCACATTGTGCCCCACAATTTCATGCGGCAACGAATTACCGAACTCGCTTATTCGGGTAATGTGGGAAAAATCTTCATAGAAGACTATTTAAATACAGTATTTTTTGTTCGTCACACACCTAACTCCAAGGAATTTTTATTTTCTTGGGTAGAAACCTTGGGGAGAAGGCTTGTCCTAGCCCCCCTCCCTGGAGCTGCTCGATCTTGAATGATATGGCAGCTAGTGGCAGAATGGCAGGGTGAGAGCGCAGGGCTCACCCAGAATGTGAAGATTGGGGGTACATATCGCCAACATGATAGGACATGTTGTCATCAAATTGACGCATTCAGGACTTTTATTTTGAGGCCTAACTGATGTGCCTGCTCGTCGGCCTGGGTAGGGTTCTAGCTAGTTATTTACTTAGTTAGTTAGTTAATTCGGCCATGTTCGGCCATGGTCCCCCCTTGGGGAATACTGGCCTCCGTCGGGGAAGGTCGATGGTTTCGTCGGGGAGGCATAAAATAATATTTAAAAAAATAACAAAAATAAAAAGAGGAAAAAAGCGTACAAGAATTGAAGTTACTGTGTAGGGGATCTTGAAAATATTTTTTATTTTAAAATGCTATTATATAATACATATCGGAATCCATTTTCAATACCCTCTTCTTAGCTCCGTTATACCTCATTCCATGTACCTTGTCCTACCTTGGGTTTTTTTTTCTTTATGGACTATTTTTTCCTTTGTAAAGGTATTTTAAAGCATTCATGAATCTGTTTTAACCACTTCTTACTAGCTCTGCTATCCTTCATCCCATCTTCAATCCGCAAGGTCCGCAAACTTTCATTTCAAAGGAAAACTCAAAATAACGACTGCTTCTAGTTACAAGCCTGGAAATGCCATTTCTGGCTGTCTGAGGGGATAGATTTTTTAACAATTTTCGGTACGCTCTACGCCAAATGATGGTGGCGCTGCGCTTAAATAGTGTTTTGGTCGAACAGATTACTTTAACAGAATAATGCAAGCTTGCGAATTTATTCTTCATTTTGGGGCAATATTATGAAGTGCAAATTTTATTCCGAAAGAAAGCTTAAGATAATGACTGCTTTGTTTTAAAGTACGTGCCCAAGAAATACCATTTCATTCTGTCTGGGAGTTCTCAATTTTTCAAAAATTTTTGTGCTCTGCACACTGATAGTCTTTCGGGCAGAATTACATTTTTTTTAGACAAAAAAGACAATTCTGTTCCCTCCCAAACTGAGACACTCCCGTACGTCTCTTACAGTATACAAAATATAAAACTTCAAATATATGGGAAGCCAAACTGTTTTCGCGGGAGAATTTTCTTATTGAAGGTCCGACGGGCTTTATCTGCACCATGATATTCCGTATAATCTTGCAGATGATCCGTATAAAAAAAGCGTACCTAAAGCGTATCAAAAAATAAATTTTCTTCTATTAAAGTCCAAAATTTAGTACGAATAAATGGGTAACCCCAAAATATTTTCAGCTTTTGACTACATAACGTTTTTTTTTTCACCGATGTGGCAGAAACTTTCTTCAATAAACACCTCAACGTTTCAATGGTCCTTACAAAAGCCAAATTTCTTAAAAAACTTTAATTTTGTCTTCGAAATAAACTCCAGAATTTTTATTATTTGTTGAAAAGAAAGCCAAATTGCGCTACGCGCGCCACAAAATCGATTTAGTCACGTCCCACCTGGCATAACTCAAAGCCTTTAAAGGGGCCTTAGAATGCTGCCCCCTGTCGGGGAGCTCCCCCCCCCTTTCGGGGAAATCCTGGCGCCACCCATGTTATTAGTTATAGCTTGGCCTGATTGGGATTCAGTTTCAACGAACGTACGACACACCAACACGAATGTGTTGTAGTTTCAGCTGGATATAGAGTGAACTACGAAATAAATTGGGCAAAAATCCACTAAAATGTGAAGTTAAAGGAATATTCAGTCATGTCAAAACTTTCTGTACAGGTAGGTCTCCTTAAGAAAATCCAAAACAAGGGATTGCTCTGTATGTGCTCAAACAACGTCTTCAGGTCTATCTGGCACATTGTAATATGATTTTGGCGAATTTTGGGAGTATTCATAATAGTAAATAAGAATGCGATGGGATGAGTGTCCCCCCATTTGAGAAACACTCCATTGGCCCAGCTTTTTGATTGACTGTTAATTCAAACAATGCAGATTACCAAAGCTTATATAACACAGCATGAACTGTACTGAGAGTGTTTTGGTTATACACGAAAGGCTTTTCTATGCTCACACTGAAGCAAAACTGAGATTGTGACTGGGTAAGGGCGAATTTCAGACAATTGTGGGAGGGCTTAAGTAAGAAGGTTAGGAGAATTGGTACATGTTTGGGGTGAGAGAACGGGGCCTTTAAAGATCAAGAGCAATCTCCTCAACTTGAAGCAGAGTATATCTATACTGTCCTGTTCCCTGATTGAGAGGCTTTTACGAGCCATGTAACAACATTGTTTTCCTTAAATGTGAAATTAAGTTCATTACTGTAGTGGGCGGGTAACGCTTGGTTGCATTGATTATATGCAATATCCAAGTCCTAATATATGGTAAAAGATACTTTGAAGAGATATATAGGAAAATTGTGAGATTTCACTGTTAGCCTACATCAAACACGTTTGGGCGGACTGCTCTATATAGACTACTAGACCTTCAAGTGTAACCAAAGATAAGCTCAGTGATGCTCGGAGCTCAGAACCGTCTTCACATGTTACAGGTATAAATTGGAAGCTTTCACAATCCGAAGCTTCTCAGTTATATGCTGTTGGACACAAATGGCTAATGGCGGCGCCAAAAGAATGTCAAAAGTGCAGGATGGGGGCAAACTGGGGGAAAAGGAAAGTATTGATGGGCAAGAGCACGTTCTCCTACAGGTGTGACGGATCAGGGAGCTGGAAGCTCCCTGGACGGATCCAGCAGCAAACACCCGGAACTTACGAGGTTAGCAAATCTCTGGATACAAATTAAGTTTCAGTTGGTAAATTAGGCTGTTAAGTTTTTTGGTTGATCTAACTCCTAAATAATCTATCTTTGGGACACTCACTGGGGCGGGGGATTTCAATAAGGAAAAATTGAGGTATATCGAAAAGTTTGGACCCAAAACGATCATTTGCTCCTTTTTTACCCAAACTAGCCATATTTCGAAATGATAAATTTAGGTGAAAACAAATCATAAGTAACGATTAATATTTAAAATACCTGATGACGATTACAAATTTTGTGACGGCACACTAACGGGGGAAACCCCAAATAATCTGTCAATTCATACCCAAATTACAACCAAAATAAAATAAAACTGTATGAATGTATATATAAATATGACACGAAGTTCTTAAAGGCTTAATTCTCTCACCCCAAACAGTACCAATTCGCCCAACCTTCTTGCTTAAGCCCCTCTCACAATTATCTGAAATTCATCCTCATCCAAACACAATCTCAATTTATTGCTTTAGCATGAGTATAAAAAAGCTCAACGTGTATAATTAAAACACTTTCACTACGGTCCATGCTGTGTATGCAAGCTTTGGAACTTTGAATTGTTTGAAATAGCTGTCAATCAAAGAGTTGAGCCAATTAATAATTTTGGTACACCCCTACCAAAATTGTAGTTTGGGGTGAGAGGATTGGTGCCTTAAACAGGTTTAGCCGTGTATAAAAATATTTGTGGCAATGAAGGAAAAACTTTTTTAGCACCATACAGGCTAGACACCAATCCCGTAAGTCAATATATGAAACTCCACCCCAAAATGGGGTTTGCCAATCAAAAGAGATTTTTGGGGTGTCCAGCGATATGAACATGACAAATCCAGTATATCCAGTATTACCAGGCCTCTAAACAAAAACCCAAATACTACATACAACAAAATTCCTCCAGAAAAAAATGAAATAAAAATAAAAAAGTACACGTAGGCTAATATATGTGTCCACAAACTGGATCGTAATGATCACTTTTCCATTTCAGACTTTTGCCCCGTCATGCCAACGGTAGCCCCGCCACTGCACACGGCCCGGTGGAATTGGCCATTCTGGGTGCTACAAAACATTTACATCTATAGCAGTCTTTAACACTCCTAATAACTTCAGTTGTACAGGTGGCGGGAGTAGAACAAACCAGGCTTTGTGGTTACATGCACCTGCCCGCGCCACTCGAAATTGTTGGAAAACTATCGATATAGGCACCATTGGTTGACGAGTAATTGCGACAAATCAACGGAAATGGGATTTCCAAGTCCGCTTGTAGATTTCTTTTCTGTTTATACACACCTCACCCCGCTTCCTACCTACAAAAATCGTTTGAAAATCATTTTCAAGTAATTTTCGGTCAAAACATGACAGGGACACGTTCCTCCTTGCTTCCCCAGTCCTCGTGGCGACACAACATGAGTGAGAGCTAAGGATAACCACACAGTCCAGAACTTCAATAAAAAGTTTAAAACTTTTTTGAAAGCACATTCTTGTACAAGAAATGTTGGCTACGTCTCCAAAAGTCCACGTGTTGGATCACCGGAGTATCAATTGGGGGTTCAGAGAAGAAACCCCAAAAGGTTAGAAATATTATTCAAAGGAGGGGTATTCAGATTAAAAGGAAGCCACTTGACGCCAGGCCGCATATCGTGTATAGATCGTAGTTTTTGTGTAATTAAAAATATGACAGATGTTGTGATCCAAATGACTTCGAAGTTTTCATGCCCTCTCCAAAATTCACGTTGTACCAGGGAATTGTCCCTGGCAACTTCCTGGTCATACGAAAATTTAACTTTTCACGTTAAACCTCACTTTTCACCGCCGATTCTCTAGGTGCACATGAGAATTATCAGAAAGAAGAGCTGTTGTCATCGGGTTGACTTTCATCGAAATGGATTGTTTATTGAATCTTTTTCGTGGGATAAGGTCAGAACTTGTCAGTCCCTCTGATCTGAAGCTATTGTGCTTGGTGCTCATCACAAGCAATGGAGTAGGGGAAAAAAAGCCAGCCACAGCTGAAGAAAGGCCGAGTTAAACCAATTGGTTGGAAACTGGATCGTAAATATCCATGTAACCAAACAAAACTGGGATCTGAAGATAAATAATCACCCTCCCCTTCACCCAATGTTTCCACTTTCTGTTTCTCCTCTTAATTTGCCCTTTCAATATGGTGGCTTGCGCTGATCTTTCCACGAGGGATGGGCAAAGTGTTACCATGTCCTTTATCCAAACACTTCAGCACACATTTCGTCATATTTGATAGGAAGTGCGAGAAACAATGAAACCGAAGTGTTTTTGTAGCCATCATGGGAAGTCGTCCGACCTGTACGAGCGGGAACATGTTGACCTAAACAAGCTTTATGTTAGTAGGATCGTTGGGTTGTGAGAGCAACAGCTTCACACTAACAATTTGCCGGTATATGCAAAAGAAAAAGAAAGAGCATTCTAATTTTCAAAGCACCGAATTGTCTTGGTAAAAAATAATGGATTGCGCCAATCTCACAAATTTTGATCTTTTTCCTGAATGACTTCTAACAATTTTGAAAATTATTGAGTTAGTAAGTAGATGACCAAAAATGACAATATCCAAGAGTAAACAAAGCTAGAAAACACAAACTTTTATTTCATAACAATTTATTCTTATTAAACATAAAAAAATCTGCATTACAATGTTCTTTTTTACCCATAACTTAAAAAAGAGAGGTGACAGACATTCCTAAAAAAATCACACCATGCAGTTTAGGTAGAGGAAGGTTGGACAAAAAGTAATAGTTCTACAATTTTGCTACAGAGGTGAGAAAATCTTTTTATCTACTTTTATTTGATTACAGTATGTATGATCAAGCATAAAACAGAAACTTTGTTAGATTTGTAATATTAAGAGGAAGCTTACAGCCCCTAGCAAGGCTAACCCAAAGATTTCCAATTTATAGAAAAGTTACATGCCATATGTACTTCAGTGCTATATATAAATTTATAATACATATGACACTAAAAATACTGATAAGAATCAGTGTATGAGGGCATAAGTATTTGTTGTAGAATTTTTTTTGTAAGATGCAAACAGAATGTCAAGCTATGAAAATGACTGGTGAAGCTGATGGAAGAAATGACATCAATGTTCCACTTTCATTTTAAAAACTTAATTCTCTCAAACATCCTAGAGGTCATAAAGGAATGGCCCTCATATTCAACATAAATTTGGTCATAAAGTAATTCTATTATTTGTACATTTCAGTCACAATATTGGTTAAATGTACGGTTACAGCCCTATATCCAAAACCACCATATTCCGACAAATCCAATACGATCCAACACAAGCTTTGTTCCGACACCCCTTTGTTCCGACAGTTCAATCATAGATGAATGTATGTTTGTCAGAACATAGGGGCATCGCAACACAGCGGTGTTGGACTATAAGGCAGTCACAAAATGTACTGATTCAATTTCAAAACAATCATGTAATAAAAGTGAATAATTGATGTCATTGTCTTGTACCTTACACTCACCTGTCTCAATTGATCTTCAAAGAAGTTATACCCTTTTATAACAAACTTAGTCTGTCATGCTTTGCTTTTTTTTTCAAATTAATGTGTACTACCTATATTCAAATGGATCCATCCCTGACACTTCCCTCCCCCAACTAAACTTACGAACTTCAACCTTGTATGTGACTTAAATACACTTTTAGAGGTGTTACTATAAAGAATGCCACTGAAGACTTAAAGGGGTGCTAAGATTTTCACTTGCAATGGAAAATGTAGTCATTTTATTTACAAAAGGGTGTCTTCGTTAAAGAGGTTCTGCACTGACGGCATGCATCACATGATCTTCTGCGCTTGTGAATGTTGGCCGTCAAATATTTACCTTTGTGTCCTGGTAATGCTTACACTTACGCTACAACAGCTGCACACTACTATAGCCTACATGACCAAACATTCATCTCCACTGTGGGGACGTAGGTCTTTATAGTTCAGAAAACTTTCATTCTGATGACTGATCAGTGAACACTACCAAACTGGCCCAACCATTTTTACAACACTGCTCTATGATACGTGCATATGATAACCCTCTTTCCTCTTTCTGCAAAATCCCTTGCACACATGACTGAACAAACTGATCCAAACTTATAACTGTCACCGATTCAAGTTGGGGGAAAACCAACAAGTTCATTTTCCTTCCTGACTGAAGGCCATGCAACTTAAAAGTGGTCACAAAAATGCCAGTCACAGTTGCACGCCCACCAACACTATAGACTGTTGGTGATGCAGAGCTAGAGGACAGTCATGAAGTGTGCAGCTAGCTTTACATATCACAGGCCAACAAGCCCAGCTATTGGCAGAAATGACACAATTGGAAATGCAAAATGTCTTGTGGAGAACCTCATTTCAGTAATTCCTTTTCTTCAACCCTGCAATGTAACCCCACCTACAGTATGATGAAATGCTTTGTTAAGACTTTCCTGTTAAATCATTTTAACCTGAAATGAAAAACACTTATTTGCATTACAAAAGAAAATTCTCAAAGTATTTTCAGTGAGCATAATGTAGGGTGGGGCATCATGGGTGAAATTACCAGCTTTTTAGCTGCAATGTTCCTTTTTATAGCTCCAAGTTTTGCAAACATTATCCTAATTGTTCACGAGGAATGGCTCAGAAAAATGGAGTCCCATGAAGCATGGTGGATTCATATGGTAGACTTCCAAGCGATAAATCCTTTTGAGATTCCCATCGTGAGGCTGATTTTCAAAGAGAGTAGGAAATATTCCTTTCAATAAATGTAATTCAGCACCAAAATAAGTTAATTCAGCAAGTGAGAAGAGGTATGGGCCAACAATAAATAATCACTGGCGCAAACTCACATGTACAGACTGAGATAACAACGACATATGCTGCAGAATACAGATATGGCGTACAGACGCAAGTTTAAGTTATAGCAAAAAATATTACTCATGAAAGTCAGATAAGTATGGATAACATTCTCTAAGTGAATTAAAATTTTCGTCCTAAGGTTTGTTTTAATTGCACAACAAGACACAAATTCTTTTTTTTAAAAAAAGTTATCAGAATGGTGACAACCAACAAGACAGAGAAAAGTATCACAGGAAGGTGTCATCAAATTTACAAAAGATACTGCTTACTTAGATGCTTCAGGTCACAGGTGCTGAAACAATTTGTGTGAAAGCTGTTGGCTTCTAATTTCAAGCAAGTTTTGTACTAACCTCCTTCATTATTTTGCAACAGTGGATTATCAACCTCTCATCTCCTTCTAATTATATCAAAATTGAAGATCTCCTAATGGTGTAATTGTTGATAAAGCAGAGCTTCAACTACAGTTCTCTTATAATTAATACACTACAGAGAACTACTTGTACAGGTAATTAGATTTTTTAATAATTATAGGATAACATTTCCACATGAAGGGAAAGCTTTGAAGAGCTTATCAACAGATCAACACATTATGTACACAAAGACTAATGTACTGACGTAACTAGTATAGATAAATTAAGGGTAAAGATGTTGAGACATCACAGTAACTTTGTCAGATAATGTGTAAAGGATAGATACAATCAACCATAAACAGGATAAAATTCTATCTAGGGAACTGGTTGCTCAGTTGAATTGGCCACGCTGGTGTCTGACTGTTTCATAACGTCTGGTAGCTCTGGCGGATTTGAATATGGTACAATATTCTGCTCCTCAAACTCTTCAGAATCTGTAACAGAATGAAAAGTAAAAGTGTACCCAGAATTGAGAATTTTACAACACATAACTTGTATCTAAAATGCAGTGTTTCACTTTTTAATGAAACCTATATTTTATGTAAGGAGCAGAACTACCATTATTTATGAAGTACAGTGAAAAAATATAAGTAAATAAACAGACTGACAAATTTTGAGGACCTTTGAAACCAGCCACCCTCACCTTGATGATCACAGGTGGAAAAAGTTTGGGAACTGGGAGGCTTCTTCCTTTGAAATTTGGACATCTGGAGGGAAATTTCCATAACTGGAGCAAAATTTCCCCTTTCTTTACATGAAAATACATGAGAATTGTAGTAAAATTTACTTCCTATGACATACTATTACTCCTTTCCTGGGAAATAAACATTTTTTCAGCCTTCTTGATGACTCACATTATGACATAGTGTGTATTCCTTTCTATGGTATTTAAAAGGTCAGATCCTCTCACCCCAAACAGGACCAATTCTCCTAACCTTCTTCCAATAAGTGTCTTCCACAGTTGTCTAAAATTCATCCTCATCCAGACAGTTTCAGTTTATTGCTCCAGTGTGAATATAGAAAAGCCCAGTATGAATAACCAAAACACTCTCTGTACAGTTTCTGTTGTTGCATTGTTTGAACAAGCTGTCAATCAAAGAGCTGAGCCAATAGAGAATTTCTGTGAACTACTACAAAAATTGCAGTCTGGTGTGAGAGGACAAGCCCTTTAACTAGTGTTGTCCACCACTCATTTAAGCATGCTCCTGTACTGTGTGCAGGGAGCAACATTGTCACGTAGAGACTACTGTACAGTACATTGAGAAGATAATCATCAGTATTGTTTACATGTGGATAGTCTTGGACCACTGTATTCAGAGAAATTGTCCTTAATTTTGCTAAATTTTCTTTCCTACTAAATGGCACATTTCAAGGTTTTTTCTAGCTAATGCCTGACAAAGTCAAACACTTGATTAAGTATAGTTAGGGGTTAGACAAATGCGCAATTGTGTGGGGCAAAAAGGGCACCACGATTTTGGAAAAATGCAAAAAGCGTGAATCTTGTAATCCTCAAAAAGGTGATCACAAAATCTTGTCCCTGAACCAGTTATTTGCTTGAGCAACAGCACTAGTTTATTCATAGTTCCTATGGCTCTACAAAAGTCCCACTGGGATATATTTTTGGAATGTTTTCACATGCCATGCTTACAGACTATTGTAGCCTAGTATATAATTGTATGCCTGTACGTCCCTATACCTGTTCACTGTGTGTGTGGCTGAAAGTTGTGCAACAATCAAGTTGAAGCCCACGATTCATTAAGCAATAGCGTTACACCTTCCTAGCAATAGCCTCACACCCTCCCTTATAAATATATGCAGCATCTCCGTAGCATACTGTTTCTGTACAGTATCTTTATCAGCAGCTCCATGTGATTACACATTTAAATGTAAGTACAGAGACACGATCCCTGTAGTGCTGCTACTGTACGCTTTATTTACATTCTCCCATAAATCCAGATTAGCAGTACACACTGCATGCTGGCGTACAAGTAAATCATTGGAACAACACAATTTTGAGAATTAATGGCCCTTTACAGTTAATCCAATGGAAAAGTGCCACAGACTTAACAAGTAAAAGTTGGCTGAAACAACATTCATAAGAACAGCCCATTGGTAATGTTTTCATTACTTAACCTTAACAACATCATTTCAAGAATGAACGGAAACAGTTCTTTCCAAATTTACCAAGCAAATAAATACATTGGTAACATGAAAATGAGATGGCAGTAAAATCTCAATCAATATTGTCGGTTGTGATACACACTGTGATATTTGATGTTGCTTTCACTGTACCTAGGCAGCTCTCTACAACTAACTACATGTGGCCCAGCCCTAGCTGCACTACCAGGATATGCAGACTGATAATGACAAGGAACAGCGAAGACTAAGGGGTCGCTGATAAGAACAAATGAAGTAGGTATATGATGCTGTATGTTAGGGCTGCCACGATATTGCGATATCGTGATATCGTCGATACAGTTTTGCCCCGACGATATCGACCAATGTTTTGTCAAGATGTGATATCGCAACAAATCAAATAAATGACTAAACCACTGTGAAATCCCCCCTTTTTTTATTGTCCTAAGTCAGTAACCTGAAATGATCATAATTTATGATGTCACAAAAAATGAAAAACTGCACTTAACCCACCACAAGAAAACATGATATAAAATCGGAAGCTGTTTCAAAATGCATACAATGAATATTGTAGCAGCTCACATACGTTCCAGACTTGTGAAGAGTTCTTCTGCACAATCAATATTGCTACATGCACGCATAATCAATCTCCCCTCACTTTTGGTATGTCAGTAGTGGCTGCATGCAGTAAACAACTTTTTTGCTAATTCCTTGGCGCTGATGGAAAATGTTAAGACTTAATGCGCGATATCGCGATATCGTCGCGGAAAAACTGACGATATCGATAAATGAAAAATGGTTATCGTGGCAGCCCTACTGTATGTGTACATATGATGTATGATGCATACAGCCTACAGGCAAGGTTTTTATATTCGTATAAAATTTCTTAAAGGATGCGCATAGTTGTAGTTTGTTTTCATTTTTTTATAACTTGGGCTTAAAGAGGAAGTTTAAGCAAAATTTTAATTTTCAAATGTGAAAGAGGAACAAAATCTACACAGTGTGGTGAAAGTTCCATTCACATCGGACATGTATTTCTTGAGATATCAGTAAATGAGGCCAGTAGATTTGTGTTCAAAAGTGAGTTTGAGGGCAGCAGAGCTTATATCACTTCCTCACATTGACAAGGACTGCCTTGTTTCCCTTTGTTTTATCAGACTGTTGTGTTGACCATGAAGTTAATAGGAGTAAGTCCTCTCTGTGGTGTACGCAATGTTGTAAAATTCTCATGCCACTAATGCCATCACATTTTAATAATATGGGATTGTTGAGAAGAAAATCCAGTATAAAGTTTAAAGAAAAACAAAAGACTGCCCATTAATGTGGGGATGTGATGTCATGTGTGCTTGCTTCAAGTTCACTTTTTGTTGAAAATGTGAAAACTTTACATGTTCATATCTTGAGAACCGCACATCGGATTTCAATGCAAATTTCATCAAAATGCTCAGGATAAGTACGCCTCTAACATACCAAATACTGTTGTGACCTTAAACCCTTCTTTTAAATATTTCAATTTTTTGGGGGGGGGGAGGGAGGGGTGATTGGGTGAAAAATAACAATTCTGGAAAATATAAAAAAAAAACACAATTTTATCCAAGAAAGGTAATGGTGCTTTAAAAATGGGGTTGCACATTTGTTCAACCCCCAAGTGTAGTACATGTAAAAAAAAAACCTTAAAAAAAAAGGCCTCTTGTGGTGCTGTAACTGTTCCACTCCCATTTATATGCTTTTCTTGGTTGTCTATATTTTGAATAAATATGTATGCTGGCATGTTTAAATAAAAAAATCATGAGGGCAAGAAGAGGGCATTTCTTTAAAAAAGACATAATGGTTAATTGGCATTGAAAAGTTAATCATTCTAAGGGGCACCAAGACTGTTAGCAACACTACTGAGACCAAGGCTTTATGCTTTACAATCACTAAAAGCTAAGCTGTACTTTAAGGGTCTAAGCAATTCCCCCCGACCCCACACCCCTTCTAGAATTCACATCAATACCTTCCTTCCTAAAGGTAAGACCTAATAGTGCTGGGTCTTGTGCTTTGGCTTTATTGCTGGTGAGACCAGAGTCAGCCAGTGTCTTTGTATCTTCTAGAACCTCTCCATCTTTAAACAGACGTTGATCTTCTGGCGGTCTCTTTGTAATCCCCTCGATAATTTTCTTCAGGTCATACACAGTGTTAGATTCTTTTGCATCCGTGAAGATGGTTGTCTTTTCCCTTTTTATCATCAGAAAAACATCCTAGAGATTTCAAAAAAACACAAACAAACATGAATAAACTACTGTACAGGGTTAGCTAAGGTTTTACAAAAAAGATGCATACATATACAATAGAATGTTGCACCCTGAGCACCTCAAAAATTAAAGGAAAAAAATAATTTGACAATGTTATGAACATTCTTGAACAAAAAGACCATTCTAATCTAGAACCCCAAATATCCAAGGCACCAAGATTAAAAACAAATCGTAGCTTACACATTGTGTTGCATGGAACTTTCAGGTCAAGTTTTTCACAATTTATCATCTAGCAGATTGATAGAAATATTACAGGCTTCTTTAGTGGTGTATCCGCTACTCGATCACACTGCATTGCAAACAATTATACAGCGTACAGTTGGCATGTGATTCCCACACAAGTCAAGCAATTATGCCTAATGCTAGTCCTCAAATACTGCATTACTAACATGATCGGACAGGCATGTGGAAACTTGCTCCTTGAAAAAAAAAAAACTGTGGTCATTCATATGACTTGCTATACAAAGTTGTAACACAGCAGTAACCCTAACTGTTCAAATAGTGGGATTATCAATGCTAGTTTCTTCCTTTTAACAGCAAAATTGTGACCAAAGCACTGAATTTATGCCCAAACTAATGTTCTCAAGGTTCTAAAATCTTACAGGTGCAACAAAACACTTTTTGATCACTGACATCTTCCGAAAAATTTCAGAAACTTGGAAGTAAATCAGCAACGTTTCTGTGTTGTAGAATTTATAATGTAACTGTGAAACTTTGTTTACAACAATATGCTAATGTCTAATGAGAGTAAATGTTGTGTCAGTGCACCTGTAGATTTCTTGCACAGTAACTATAGAACTTAGGCCAATGGCAGTTATCAAATGTGCATAAAACTGTCACAATGTTATGCATGAGGTGACCTAGTGTGAACAAATATTTTAAATGCTACAATAAATTTTTTGACAAATCTGGAGAACCTTTTTAAAGGATTCAAGCCACTATAACAGTTGTGCATGATTTGGAAAAGAAAT
Organism: Holothuria scabra; assembly: GCA_037179385.1. Classification (NCBI taxonomy): domain Eukaryota; kingdom Metazoa; phylum Echinodermata; class Holothuroidea; order Aspidochirotida; family Holothuriidae; genus Holothuria; species Holothuria scabra. Next base: position 41,126,878 of record CM074183.1, read on the forward strand.
TAAATTTATGATGCCTAACTTAATATTTTCGGTCCTACCTTTGCTACAAGAAAAAAATGAATATTGTTGTGGCTATTCACACAAATATTTTCATAAGAACAAGCTTATCTGCAGTCATAATTTACATGGAGATGTTTACCATCGCCTACCTTGCCTATACACAGATAAAGAGCCTTAAACACATCTTTACGGCTGGGTGGAGATCGTTGAAAATCTGTTGTTAAAAATGTAGACTATGTCTTTTCTTTTTCATTTGCCAATAATATTTTGAAAAAGGGTCAGGGATGCTGCAACAATGCCCATTACTGAAATGCAGTACCTTCTGGAAACTCTACATCCAAGTTGATGCGCACTGTTTAACAAGGTGTTTCTTGATTTGCTGTTGCCATTGTATTGTATCGATTGTATTCTTTGTTCGGGTTAGGGATTAGGTTAGGATTAGAGCTATCGTTAGCCAGTAAGGAATTTTTTTGTTAAACAGTGTCCATTGCCCCCAACATCCAGTCATCAGGAACAGCAGAAACATAATTTCTGCATGCGTACGTATACGTATGCTACTAAATAGGAATGTCCTATGCATTGGCACCCTCAAAGCATTGTGCAATAAACAAACTTTTGTGTGAATCATGCTTGCACTACCCTTCATTCTAAAGTTTTCATTAGGATACTCTCCATCAGTTACTAAATGTTCAAGGCTGTAACTGTCCAACGCTCAAAATGTCAGTCTTGAAAATGACAGCAGTTAGGACAGCAGTATATGGTGCCAGGTCTATTCCGAGAATACATGTCCTCCGCAATGGGCTAGCCTAAAATTAGCAATCTTTGGGCGACAACATTCAGCCTAAGTTGAGCTACAGGTTAGGCTAAAATCTAAAGTAGTGGAAAACTTGCTCAGACTCTGAATTAATCTCATTTTGGAAAAATGGCCCTAAAAACAGGTTTGCCTTTAGCCTTAAGGTGCTGGGAGATGGGCACTGTTTAACACAATGTTTCTTGATTGGTTGTTGCCATTGTATTGTATTGTTGTATTCTTTGTTAGGGTTGGGGATTAGGTAAGGGATTAGGGCTATCATTAACCAGTTAGGAAATTTCTTGTTAAACAGTGCACATCCCCCTCAGGTGCAGCATTGTGGGAATTCTGCACCTTCTTACTAGACTCCCCAGGCCCACCACAACAAATCAAATGCAGTCGGGAGGGTGGATTACGGCAGGGTGTCACCATGCATGTATGCCTAGCCTAGGTCAAATCAGCCTACTTCCTTCTCACTTTTAAGTACCAACATTAACTAGCCTAGGAACATTAGAAGGCCTAACGTTATATGAAGTAGGTTACAAACTTTAATTTTTTCATTGATAACGAAGAAATACCAAACAAATTTTCCTTTTGGCAGAATGATCTAGACAGCATCAAAAAAGAAGTTGGGCCTATAATATAAACACGGTAACAGTTATTAATAGCCTGCTCCCGTCATAAAGTTAGTTGTTCCAAAACCCCCGCCTAACACACAAAGGTAACGGGAATACCTCACACTGCGGTTAGCAACGCATACCTTCCATTCCTGCGCTGGCAGCAACAATAACAAAAGAGATTGACGGAATGGTTTATGACCATCTGACACAGAATCAAATAAGTTCTTACCATCCTTCGGAAACATGTATGACTTCTGGAGAGTCAACTGTAAAATTGGGTAATTTTATACCCTTATTAGTCTCTAAAACGCTCAGAATGCCACCAGAATGCCGTGCGGAGGTGCTCGACACGAAGGGAAAATAGACCGTAGACCGTACCGGTAAAGTGTCAGAAACAATTTTTATTGACAAATTTACTAATAAATACTTGAGGCAAATTTTATGATCAATGCCCATTATGAAATTTCTCAAGACGAAACTGAATATATATCATTTTCTTTTCTAATTTTACGTTGAATTTTCAAACTAAAAGATAATAGTGTTTACCTCTTTTCGAAATACTAAATAAAGTATTTCGTCAATTCTTCGTAAAGCGTGTTCGGGTCAATTAGGGGTCACTATATCGTCGTCTGCTGCAATTTTCATGAAGAGGAAACGGGAAAACCGAACATCAAAGACAAGATTAAGACATGTTTCTTGATGAGCTACTTCACGTCAAAGCTTCCGTATGATTTAGGTATTATTTTAAGTATGTATGATTCTCAAAAGTTTTAAAGTAATATTTTTCTAGGATAAATGCATGGAAAATATGTGCTAATCTCAAATCTCATACATAGGCTACTAAACCAAAGGCAAAGGTAGTCCTAGGCCTAGCGTTATACACTGGTCCTAGGCTAGGCCCTGTACTATACAGTTAGACCAAGTATATCTTACTGTATGTTACTTGTTTTATGTTCTGTTATACTAGTCACTGAACGTGACCGTATAATCCGCTCCTTCTAGTCATTCCTTACTACGGTCACTGGCCTACATGTACAAAGGTAGCGATGTTTTAAGCCAAAACAACAAACTGAGCTCTAATTACGATGGTATGGTACAAAGAACAGATTTGAGTTAACATAATGATTTTGAGCATTCTTAAATACCACTTACACCTTCTGGAATGTTTAATACCAGCGAATTCATAGCAAAAGGCAGGAAAAATGTGGTGCCATCCTTCGCAGTAACATCGACATCTTTATCGTCTGCTACTGTGTTGCATGATATCAATGATATTGTCGATGTTGTTTCTTCCAAGGTTCGTCTTTTTGCAGATGATTGTGTCTGTTACTGTATTATTGAGTCAGATGAGGATTGTCATAAACTTCAGAATGATATCATGCAGTTGGGGCTGTGGGTTTCCACATGGGGCATGAGATTTCAGCCCACTAAGTGTAGCGTTATTACTTTTGCTCGGAAAAAAAGTCCCATACTTTTTAGGTATGATTTAAATAGGATTGAGCTCCCAAGGGTAGATAGTATTAAGTATCTCGGAATTAAGATCACTAAAGATCTGAACTGGGAGAAGCATATCCAAAATATCTGTAACAAGGGAAATAAGATTCTTGGTATTTTGTATAGAAACCTATCTTTCTGCCCTGGTGATGTCAAATTAATGGCTTATGAAGGAATTCTTCGGCCTGTGCTGGAGTATGCCAGTACTGTTTGGGACCCCCACCAGGTTTACCTGCGCGACAAGCTTGAGAGTATACAAAAATGGTCTGCTAGATTCATTGCCTCTGACTCTTCATGGGAGCCAGGATCAATGACCAGTCTCCTTAAGGAACTAAACCTTCTGCCCTTAACTGATAGGCGGAGGAAAAGTAGATTGATCCTTTTTTCCAATGTGTTTGGCCAGGCTCAAATACCTGTTGATTGTCTCCAGCGGCCTACTCGTAGAACCCGTTTAATGCATGACCTTCATGTCTGTCTCTCACATACCAGTACTAACTGTTATAAATTTAGCTTCCTGCCTCGAACCATAAAGGATTGGAATCGTCTCTCCCTCAATGTAATGAGGGTTGCCTCTGTCCATAAGGACCCTGTTACCTATATTACTGGGCATATTTAGCCTCTCGACGCATGCATGGTGAAAGAATGTCCTTTGGATGTGTCACGTTTTTTGAAGAAGAAGAAGAAGGACTTCCACTCGACAAGCTATCGAAGACCAATTAGTAAGCGGGATTAGTCAATACTTGTACTTCATATAGTAAGCTCTCTGTACATTCCGAAACTGTACAGTCACTGCGTAGGCTTCCCCGTTTTATATGAGATCACATGACAAACACTGACTTCTTTGACTGAAAAATTACTCTGCACAGGCTTAACGTTACTCGCAGAATTATCCAGCCAAAATTTCCCTCTTAAAGGTCTTATTTCGTTAGCAGACTTGTGTGGAAGGTGGATGTGATGACAAAGATCATCTGTGGAAAGTTTGGTGAGAAAAGGTATCTTTTTGGGGATGTGAGGGATGCCTACTCATGCGTGAGTAGGCAAATGAGCTGTGTTTTTGTGTATACCGGGCAAGGGCCCAGAAATGAAGTGTATAGCATAGGAACGTAATGCTGGGTCCTGTTCAATGGCTAGTATATACCATATAGGCCTAGGCCTAGCCTGTGATATAAACATTACATTAACCATTCTCTAGGCCTACTGTATGCATGGATTTTTGCAACTGCACAGTAGACTAGTACTTCTGTGAGTGTAGTTACTGTACCATAGCCTTCAGAACAAAATTAACACGGCGATGTCGTGATTTGGAGTCCTGTGCCTTCCAACAAAGAGTACAGACTACAGTGCCTAGTTTTTGAACAGGACTCTATGTTATGTCCACTTCCTTTTACTCCACACTAGAGTCCTTGGCCACAGTATGCTAGAAACCCAGCTATTGCAATATCAGGACTTAAGAGGAAAATTGATCACGGCATAACCAGCTCATTCTTCAGCTTATTTTACCATCGCTATCCTTAATTAAACTAAGGTAAAGAGCAGTCCCCAAAAACTTATTATGAAGAAAAAAAGGTAAATAACTCAATTTTGTCTTATTTCTCAGTATCTTTCATTACATTTCATGGCTCTACTATTGCATATGCAAGGTAAACCAAGTAGTTATTTCTAGTAAATTTCACATTTGAAGAGAAAAAATGTTGGACTCCCAACATCCAATCATTAAACTGGACAGTCTACTACACTACTTCAATTTGATATGACTGCTCTTGCCCTTTAAACAATTGGAATCAGTCTTACAAAAATATGCATAATTAGAGTCACTTTCTGAGGCAAAATATTACCGCAAGCTTACTTGGAGAACTCTTTCAGCAGCAGCCATGTTTGTTGTTTTGAGAAATGAGGGTGCTACACATACTTCCACATCAGTCACTTTGGACATGTTACATATAAAGTGCATTCCTCCTATAATTTAAATATTATAAAATCTGTTGCATTTCTGAAGATGGAAAAGAAAGATGTAAATTCTTTCTGATACATCAATAAAATTGTTTTAAATATACTTTCCAGAATTTTAAAAATGTATAAAGGAATTTAAAATTTGATTTATATTTAAATAAAAATGAAATTTAAATTTAAAAGAAATTTATCAAAATTTTCTGTAAATAAGGTTATTTTATTAAGTGGAAATAAATATCTTTTGTAACATCATAAAGTGTAGTCAGGGTAACCCTTCCTTACTTACACTACAGTTACAGGCATTTTTGGATTGTGAAACTTTCTGCGCAATAAAGTCGATATCTAATTTCAAATTTCACCAAATTTTCTCGCTGTTTGAAGAAAAGCCGATTGACAAGGATGGTAATTAATTTACCAGTGCATTTTTGAAGCTGTGAGGCGGTTGTAGAATTACACACAGAGCTCAGCGCGTGAACGTCTTGATTTCAGGAGGCATATGGGCAAGGACTGTGTACGAAGTAGGTCCTACCGTTAAGCGTAGTACATGATCCTGTTCAAGGACCAACAGTGCCCTAACTTACAGTAGGCCTAGGCTAGGGATGCACCGGATCCAAAATTTTGGATCCGGCCGGAACCGGATTTTGCCGGAACCAACTTGAAATCCGGCCAGAAAAAATCCGGCCGGAACCTGATTTTTGCAATGCAGATGAATAAAGTGAAATTCAGAAAAGCAGAGAAACTCTGGGGTAGGAGTTTTCTGCTTTGTGACATAATGTTTGTGAAGGACTAATGGGAAATGCCTATAAATTTGTCTTCAAGTGTTGTACAAGTGTATTCAACTAATTTTTTAACCAAAAACTGCAGTTTAATAGGAAAAAGGCATGAAAAACTGTTCCTGTAGAAGTACAGCAAAACTGTTGCAAAGGGGGGCAAGTAAGAGCTCTTTGTATTTTCCCTCCTTTAGTATTTGTAGAGAAAACTCCTGAGGGAATCTTGAAAGTTGTTTTGCATATCAGTTTGTTTCTTTTGAACTACTGTACAGTACATCACCACTTATTCAAAAACTTGTACAAATTATGTAGGCCAGAAATACTTGGCAAAGAGAGTCCTTGGATAGTGATTACTGAATGGACTGCTCATATGTACTGTAAAAAGACTCTAGGGTTAAGGTTTTTAACTATGCACAGCACCATTGTTTTATACACCATTTCTAATATTTAAACATGCCACAATATCTAAAAACTGAAGCACATTTGTCATCAATAATTTTTTTGGCAGAGATACTGTATATCACACATTCTGACATTACATATTATATGTTCGATAACATCATATTTAGTGGTCAACCGATTATGCTATAATCGGTAATACCTGATTACCGATTAATTGATTTAACAATCGGCCCAATACCAATTACCAATTATTAGAAAGAGGGAAATCACATGTTTGTTTCTTTAGTGCGCACCCCTTGCTTCGTGCACATTGTGTATACCATAGCCAGTTCAGGATAGAAAATATTGGGAATAGTTCCCTTCGTTTCACAGGGATATCATTTTTGTAGGGGTAATATTTTCAGTTCAAAAGTGAAGATACAAATCAACTGTTAATACAGTAGAATTGTTTGCAGTCATTGTCACATGCTTTTTGATAATTTAGTTTTAAGGCCAACATCATGCTCTGTCTAGTTTACATCCCCCAGTCATGTCGGAACATTGTATTCTTTTACTGTACTGGATTGTAGTTGCGTTAATGTACTGTAGCTACTCTTGAGCTCCCGCCTTAACCAAACCCATGTAAAGCAATCCTGATAATCTTAGCAGTTCTGAGCAGCAAAACAATTGCACCCGATCAATGTAACTTATGGTTCCTTTCGGATATAAATATCCCTGTATATTTTTAGCAGTTCTCTTCCAAAACTTACATCTTGTTTAAAGAATCTGCAACTGAAATGCACGCAAGTCAACTTATGCAGTGCTTTCTGAGAGACAGCAAGGAATACACCTTGAATGCAATTCTAAATCTAATTTCAGGTAAAACAAATGGGTTGTAGCAGAAAATATCAAACAATCATTCCCATGGCAGGGGTTAAATTTATACGTTTGTGATTATCAATGCATCTTGTTTTGGCAGAAAGTTAATGGATTGAGTATTTACGGGGATTTCAACGAAACTAGGAGCCCTTTTTCAATTATATTTAGCCCCTCTTTTCCAGTCTGCAAATAATTGGTGGCAATGATCGGTTGAATGGCAGAATTTTACCGATGCCGATTATTTACCAATGACGGAATAATCGGTTCAATGCCGATAACTTTAACAGATGATTGGTTGAACACTAATCATATTGTGTATACTTAAAAGGCAGGAGCAGTCATCCTAAATTGAAGAAGTGTAGTAGACTGTCCAGTTTCATGATTGGCTGTTGCGAGTCACGTGACAATGTTTTTTCTCTTCAAATGTGAAATTTACCAGAAATAACTGCTTGGTTAACCTTGAATATGCAATAGTAAAGTCATAAAATGTAATGAAAGATACTTTGAAGAGAAATAAGATGAAAACTGCATTATTTAGCTTTCTCTTCAAAATAAGTTTGGGGGGACTGCTCTTTACCTTTAAGTGTGGGTGATTAATTATTAGGGACAGAAAACATTGATATTGACCCCATAGCCAACTTTAATTTGTAATGAGTAATGTCTTATGAAATTCAAGATGAAACACATTACCTGCTTGTACTACACAACTTTTATGGGCAAGTAGGTGTTAAAAAGTAAAGTAAAGTGAAGTGTTAAAGTGTGTATTTGTAGACAACCCAATGAAATTAAACTGAAACACTGCCTTGAATGATGTGACTCTGGTACAACTGTAATATGGATTATCCATTTTGTACAGTACGACTGAGCACTGCAGTAGACTTATTTAAATTGCATGAAAGGTCTTCTGATCCAATCAGTTTATTTCACACAGTTGGAGGAATTTGAAGTCATATTTGTTACATGTACATGTAAATCAGTTACTTTTATAACTTTGTTGCCTGTTTGGTTCAGTCATTTTTAAGGGCTAAATAAAGGTGTTCAAATGTTATATACTGTAACATGCACTGATAAGCTATAATTTATAAACTTTAAAGGCAGTCATTCATCACCCCAAACTACAGTTTCAGTATGCATATATCAAAACTCTCAATTGGTACAGCTCTTTGATTAGCATCACATTCAAACAATGCATCATAGCTAAATTACACAGCATGGGCACTGAGAGTGTCTTCATTACACATTATGGACTTGTATGGCCACTGGGACAAGCCATGAAGCAATAAACTAGGATTGTGTCTGGATAAAGATGAGTTTTAGATAAATGTGGGATGGGCTAGAAGTAAGTAAGTTGGGAGAATTGGAACTGTTTGGGATGATGAAAATATGCCTTTAAATTAATTCTGAGACAGTTACTGCAGTTTTCATGTTTAACTCATGTACATAATGCTACCCAAGTTTACAGAAAAATCCGGTTCCGGCCGGATTTAAAAAAAATCCGGCCGGAACCGGATATTTTTTCACTATCCGGCCGGATAATCCGGCCGGACCGGATATCCGGTGCATCCCTAGCCTAGGCCCTCGTCCTACAGTATGTATTAAACTTGGTAGCAGAGGCCTAAATTACATGCCAACAGATTTATTGCTCAATAGTTGCAATGCATATTCCTTGTGCAGCGGCATAGCTAGGAATTTCTGGATGTGGGGCCAATCATGTGGAGTGAGATTGATCTGGGAGAATATCTAAATGGAGTGCCACCATTGGTTGGCGCGGAGCAAACAGAAAATTTTGAAAAATCATGACCCCTCAGACAGCCGAAAATGGCATTTCCCAGGCTTTTAAGTTGAATCTAAACAGTCACTATTTTGAGCTTTCACTTAAAATGAAATGTTCACCTTAATAAAATACAAGCATTTATACAAAGTGATCAGAAGATTACCATATAAAATTAGCACAATATGGTTACTCCAAAGTAAGGTAATCATTGTAAATTAATGTATTTGTATAGACATTCTACAAATTGAAGTTGAACGAAAGGTACTTTCTTACCGTTGGCCGAATTTCGGGTCCAGAGCACTGCAGGATAACTAATTTAGCACGTTTCACACCTTATGGAGAACCATATTGAAGACTGCAAAATTGTGATCATTAGGATGCTCGAATACATCCCAATGGATTTTTGACACAAGATGGTTTTGATTGATTTTTATGGCAAAATTTTGCACACAACATACTGTACACCTTTAAGCCTTCCCATCTGCCCAAAAGCACAATAACTTAGGCCAATAGCATTTCATGTAAGTGTTTGTAAATATGTAAAGACGCATGAGGTACGCATGAGGCCTACCAGCTACGTGTGGCAGAATGATACAGCCAAGGCCATAAAACATTGTTAATAAAGTAGGTAGCCTATGGTTAACCTTGTGTCACAACTTTTAAATTATTTATTAAAAAAAAATCCCCGGCACCAGCGAGGGGGGGGCATGACCCAATGGACCCCCTAAATATGCCACTGTCCTTGGGTAGGCCTACAAGTATACAATACCTGACCTCCCCTACTAAGGCATATACCACTATAATTAAAAATCTGGATGCTGAGTTGAAGTCAAAGTGATGGACAATGTGCAAGAGGGCCCTGACTGTGTTGACAGCAACTGTGACTTGAGCAGCATGCAGCTCGAGTTGGACATGCTGAGTTAATTTGCAAAGCACATTACGCTTACCAGTCAAAACCTCCCCAGACCAAAAGTCCCCATACCAAAACGTCAAAACTTTCATGGGTGTGGATATCCCAGTTGTACATTGTAAGATGATTGGAGTTGTTTAGTTTGGTTGGAATGATTCAAGTTGTTTGTAAGCTTGGTCAAAACTTGAAGGTATATTATGTATTGTGAAATGTTCGAAAACAAAGGTAGCTTAGGCCTACCTGTTGTACGTAATTGATCTTAAATAAATTTATTTTATGTGTAACCTATGTATGAAATAATTCTTTTCTCTGTTTTTCTGTTAAAAAGAGAATAGGAATCTTGTCAAAAGGTATTGTATGTCAATTATCCAACCATTGCTTTATTTTCGAGTTGGTTTATTCAACAAATTTTACCAAGTTTCTTCCATAATGAAAAATGGTCAAACTTTGACAATGCCCCACATCCTATAACAAATACAAATTACTGTTTCATGAATGAGTTGTGAGCCATTTAGTTTTGTTGTAAAAGTTCCATGACCAGACACTTTTTCAAATTATACATAAACCTATTTCAAGTCATGTTACACGAATCACAAACTTTTTAATATTGGCATAAACTGATGGACATAAAACATTACTAAATATGCTAACATTGGCACTGTCGTATGCAAGTACCCTCTCATAGCAAAATCAACAATGTAACTCAATAGACCCCTTAGAAAAATACCACATTTTTGTTTTTTGTTTTTGCTTTGAATGAAGAGTTACTGAGTCCTTGCATTATTTTGTAAAGTGCTTAAAGGTCAACAAAAGTTCCCCAAAACTTATTTTGAAGGAACAGCTACTGTACTGTAAAACCCACCATGTACTCATTTTTTTCCAAAGTTTTAGTGTGTTTCATTATATTTTATGACTGAACTATTCCATTTTCAAATTAAAGGAAACACTTACTGTAACTCTAGTACATACAGTATCACTTGATTTGAGGAGAAAATTGTTGTCAGTGTCACATGACCCTCAACAGCCAATCATGAAACAGGACAGTCATGTAGACAACTGTGCTTCAAGTTGGGGTAACTGCTCCTTCCATTTATGTGTTTTGTTCAGTTAGATCTTGTTTATTTTTTTCTGCAGGTTCCTGCTTGAATGAAGGGCCATTCTTCTTTTCTCATGAAGTTGGTCATTTTGTAGTGAATATTATGTGATAGCTGACCAACATTTGGATATTTTAATTGATTCCTTCTGATATTACGCTCTCTACATTTACAATATGAAGTTCAAACTGTTTGCTGCCTTCTTTACCTTCATAGTATTAGATATTGGAATATCATTTGTGTTATGGATTCATGGGACTGATCTCAATTTTGTGAAAAACTTTTCAGACTTTAGTTTTTCTGTAAATTTTATTGACCTTTTTATAATGGCTTTGTTCAGGGGAGCTGTTCTAATTGGTGCAATCTGTGGATTTTTGTTCAACCCATCTCAGGCACAAAAACGACTCCAAAAAGGGAAACTGTTTGCCAATTTGGTGTGTCTAGTGATGGGCCTATATGCCATAGCCAAACTTCTATTGTATTGGGAAGCAGTACGTGACATGAGAAAACCTTGGTTTTGGGGAATATTTGGTTGGACCCTTACAGCATGTGCATTGATGAGACTTATGTGGTACTACCTGGGGATTGTGAAATATTCAGGAGCTAAGAGAACAAGAGTGCTACTTGTAAATCATATGGAAAGCAATGAAGATGAAGAGTCTAGACCGCTCCTAGGAAAGTGTGATGAAAGTCAAGATAAACAAGATGAAGGTAGCAAGAAAGATACAGATGAAGAAGTGGAAGGGCATAAAACAGCCCTGTGGAAGCTATTTTCACATTCCAAACCTGATTTACCATTCATAATGATAGCATTTATAGCTTTACTCATCGCAGCCAGCTGTAAGTATGCACTTACTGTATGCTGCTATGATTTTTTTTCATTGTATGTACAGTATGGTAAACAGCAGTCCCCCAAACTTGATTTGAAGAAAAAGCTTAATAACACAATTTTTGTCTTATTCTCTTCAAAGTATAGTATCTTTCATTACATTTCGTGACTTTACTCTTGCATATTCATGGTAAACCAAACAGTTATTTCTAGTCAATTTCACATTTGAAGAGAAAAAATGTGGTCACATGACTACCAACAGCCAATCATGAAACTGGACAGTCTACTACATTACTTCAATTTGGGATGATATGCTCCTACCCTTTAAAGCTGGGCAAGAGCAGTCACCCAAATTTATTTTTGAGACAAAAGCCATCAAATCCCTTAGGTTTCTTCTAATTTCTTTTCCAATTACCTTTCATGATATTTCAATGCTTAAACATTGCATACAGTAAATATTCAAGGATAACGAATGAGTTACTCTCATAAATTTCATAACTAAGTGAGAAAACTTTTGTCACATGACTCTGAAGACCCAATCATGAAACATGACAGTGTGCTTTATTTAAACAGTACTTTCATACTGTAGGGCATATGCTGTAAGCATTTTTAGATCCACTTTATTTTTTTTCACTTTCTAAAAGATTTGTACAAACCAAAATCAAAAAGTAAAACAAGGTAAAATTTAAGATATTAAGAATAAGCAATACCAAAACAATGATTTTTAAGTTTGGCTTTGGGTGACAAGAAATTTCATAAATATGCATTTGCACACTATAACTGAAATACTGTATTTGTTCCAAAGCTTGAAGTTTTGATTAGTGTGGTCGATTAGGGATTGTCTATAGTAAAAATCCATCTTGAAAGTTTTTCCTTGCCCAGTATGCTACAACCCTGCATATGTATGACAATGGTCTGAACTTGAAAGCCAGTTAAGCAGAAAATAGCCCTATTACCTACTAGTGCTGCTAGATTCGCTTGGCAGAAATTAGGTGATTTGTGGAAATATTGGAAGGATATTTCTTTTATGTAAACTTTTCTTATCATCAAGTTGTTCAACTTTACACTTTACAGTACATATATCGTACATGCATGGTTACAGTATTGTGCATTTAGTGTATTGTTACTTTGTAGGTACAGTAGGATGATCCTGAACACTTATTAAGTGGAATTTGCACCCTATCTTTTGTCATTTGAATCACATTGGGGGATTAGGCTGGATTTACACATCCAGTCACACTTTGAGATAATAATAGACAGTGAATTATTTTGCAATGAATAAATTTGATTGACATGTCCACAGTTGAATAGTAGAATGGGCACTACATGCATTTAGTTCCAGCTCTTCTAGTTTAATTTAATTTTTGCTTGCCTTTAAAAGTCTCTTTCAGATTTTTTTTTTTATTTTTGAAAGTTTGTTACTTTAAGAAGAAACAGTCAGTGTACAATGTGTTAAATTGTGATTTTAAGACTGATTCATTAATTTAGGTTAATAATTTATGTTTCACTTTCCTTTTAAAGCTGACATTTTCCTGCCACTCCTGACTGGTCAGGTGATTGATGGTATTGTGGTGGAACATGACTTTAGCAAGTATGCCAGACCAATCATTATCCTTACTTTCATCTCTGTTGTAAGGTATGCCTTGTTTTGATTTTTTAAACCATTCATATTTATATACACACTTTCATAGCCATCAAGATATGGTCAGTTACTGTCATTGTTAATACAAAGAGGTTCTGCAAGGACCAAGAACCACTTTGGTTAGTACAGTACATTAACATTGCATCAAAAAGATTACAAAACAATTTAACTGAATACTTTTGTTCCAGACTGTTTGATTTCCCCATGGTGTAGTGGTTCTGTGTTGATGAAATCAGAGAATGCAAAAATTCATTACCACCAATCTGAAGTTTCCTCCTGTATGGCTTTTTGTTAAAACAACTCAAACTAGGTTCCTAAGGGTTATCATGGTTGAAAATGACCAGTCACCCACAAATTGTTTCACAAATGTTACAGCCTAATGAAATGGCCCTTTATAGTAAAATGAACTGTTTAACAAGCTTGAAATTATGCAATATAAACTGAATCAGTAATGAAATCATTTCATAGGCAAAGCAACTCTACTATTTACAATACTGAACTGGACTACAGTATATTTGTCATCATATTTCAGTTCAGTTGCAACTGGAATCAGAGGAGGGATGTTTTCATACTCAATGGCCCGTCTCAATGTCCGCATCAGGAAAAAACTCTTCTCCAGTGTCCTGAGGCAGGAAATTGGGTTCTTTGATGTAACAAGGACAGGTAAGTACAGTAGTTTCACTAAGGTTGTACACATATGGAGTACCAAAGGTACCTTAATTGTGATGGAGGACTTGGTAATGGGGGGGGGGATTCACACCCTCATGGGGATGACAAGTTACAGAGTGTATGACAGATAGATAGATACACAGATCAGATGGTAGCAAAATCTAGATATAGAGCTGTGCATTTAGTCATCACTCCATATGAGACTGAAAACTTTGGAAAGACTTTATATATGGAACCTACTGCAGTTGTGCTTGGTGATCATCACAAGCAATCATTGAAATAGGGAAAACAAGCCAGTGAGTCACAACTGGAAAAATGCCATTGCTGGTCTGACTTTAATTGGTCAGAAAGTGAGCATTAAAACCTCACCTTGATTTAACCCTAATGTGCTTGCAACAAATCTCATCAGTCACAGTGTACTCTCTAAAACTAAAACTGTCATGACTAAAATATTTCATTTGGCATAAATGGGAGAAGAACAGTCATTCTGAAGTAATTTTACATTAAATTGTTCCAGCTTTCATTCACAGTGAAAGATTTGCCTTTACTGAATTATGTACTGCAGTTTTCAGTGAAAACTTTAGCTCCCAATTACAGTGCCTGATCACAGGTCCATTACTTCAGATAGCCACTCCATTGAGCAGCAGCTTCTGTACAGATCTTTTCAATGAGCAGCAGCCCTGTACAAATCTTTCCAGTGAGGAGCAGCTCTGTAAAGGCTCTTCCAGTGATCAGCAGCAGCTCTGTAGAGTCCTTTCCAATGAGCAGCAGTCCAACAATGAGCAGCTCAGTAGCTCTGTAAAAATCTTTTCAATGGGCAGTAGCTCTGTAGAGATCTTTTCAATAAGCAGCAGCTTTGTACAAATCTTTCTGATGAAGAGCAACTCTGACCAGTTTTCCAGTGATTAGCAGCTTTTTACAGATCATGCCTATGATCACCAGCTCTGTGCAGGTCTTTCCAGTGATCAGCAGCTCTGTACAGGTTCTTTCCATGACCAGCAGCTCTGCACAGACTTTTCCAATAGGCAGCAGCTTTGTACAGGCTCTTCCAGTGAACAGTAGCTCTGTACGGATATTTCCAGAGAGCATAAGCTCTGTGCATATCATTTCTATAATTATTTAGCTGTGTAAAGAAAGCTTGTGACTATCCTCTTACAACAGAAGACTTCCAATTTTAATGGTTCAATTGCATTGCAACTTTAATTTAAATATTTAAAGTACTATCAAAATGGGGATCAAATTACTTTCTGTTGATTGAAGGGTTAGATCACTTATTATTTGAGTTTAATCTGAGATATACTGGTATGAAATGACAACCTTACTGGGGATTGCTAAATGATGTCATGGTCACCTAAAACATACTGGTTGCAACTCTCGACAGATTTTGACATGGTAAGAATTATGGAATGGCTTCCCATCGTATTGCTATATATGTAAAGAGATGACAGTCAACCAGTACCTGAGCTCCCTGACACAGCTTGCTGAATTAAAAAGATTTAAAATGGATAATGTGGTGGTACATTTCCCCTTTGTTGGTTGCTATCAATTATCCACCATGAATCACGACTGTTATCTTCAATTGAGTAAATTCGTCAACACTGATTTGCTTTGAGTGAATAGGCCTTGGTGTGGATCATTCTTTTTACTGTGCTTAAGAACCATGCACCTCAAACTCATTCCAATAATTTGTTGTACTTTATATTTAAAAAAGGGTTGTATTCATATGCTGTCAATTCTAATAAGAAGTTCTAGACACCCTACAGCAATTTTCAAGCAGAAATGCAATCCAGTGTTTTGTAAATCTGATCGATTGGTTTTCTATTTTGACCTCAGATATCATTCTAATCTGAAATTGTTGTAGTCTTACCCGCACTTAATATCTAACAAATCTCTTCCAATTTCACAAACCAATGTTCTTATCTTTTCAGGAGACATCACCTCTCGACTCACATCTGATACAACCACTTTGAGTGACACCCTCAATTTGAATATTAATGTTTTCTTGAGAAGTCTGGTCAAGATTATTGGCTTTGTAGTTATCATGGTGAAGCTCTCTTGGCAACTTACAGTGATAACCTTGATTGTTATTCCATTGATAGCCATTGTATCAGATTACTATGGTGATTTTTATGAGGTGAGTTACCTCCATCAGTGTCTGGCTTTATTTACAGCGGTGTCACGTTACCAGTGAGGGGTGGTTTATTTTTGAAGCTGTAAGTGAAGGGGAGGGAGAGGTTGGAGGAGATGTAGTATGTAAAGTTTCAGGTTGAATGTATCCTTCCAAAAAATACTTGTTTGCTTTTTTGAGGGGGTGGCTCTCTCCTCTGTTTTTTCAAGGTTCGAAAGACTATTTGTGACAGTGCTTAACTGGGATAAAAATTGAAAGCAAAGTATGCCAAACTTGTGATTCCACAGATCATATGACTAGGACATACACAAGGTTGACAATATTTTTTTTTTTAATCTTAAACACCTGTGATACTGCATCACTTGTCTATAGTGTGGGTATGCATTGATATTACATGTAAAAGTTTTTTCTTGTAAGGGTAGCTAAATAGGGCACATACAGACTCCCCTTAGTCAGGTACTACAAACCTATATTGATTCTGAGAATCAGTGATCAAGTAAGGGCTTAAAGGGGACCTTAAGGGGGACGTACACTGTTTAACCAGAGATTTCCTAAGTGCCTAATGATCCCTAATCCCTTACCTAATCCCAGCCCATCAAGAAACACCTTGCTATTACAGTGGGCATCTACCCAATTTTTACTTTGCCAACATGATTTTACCCTTGGCAAATTTTGGAAAGTTAAATCTCGTCAGGTTGTTGACTGTATTTTGTTTATTGATTTGAGTTTAATACTGTTATTCCACAGTAGCTCACAGTGACAGTAGGTACATTTTTAACTATGCATTGGTTGCAAAAATGACAATTCATTTACACCAGATACATGTAAGAAGAGCAGACAATGTTGGCTTGTCACTTTTAAAGAATGCATCCAAAATAGGTACAGTGGCAGGCCTTGATTTTCAGAAAAATTATTGGAACGTCCTTTGGGCAACCATTTCACTATTTTTAGTAGTCCTCAAGGAAATTTGATTGTCTGACACATTATTCACAAAAATACAAAAAAGTGAGTGTGTTCATGTATTATATTGATCTTGAAAAGTAAAACACTGAAGCCTGAAATATTTGTATCATGATGGGAAAAGTGGAAAAAGGTGATCATTCGGCAGAGTAGTCTGCAATCAGATGAAAGCAAGCTGCTATTTTAAATTCTTGAGAAAAATGGTTGTGCATGGAAAAGCTTTCAATTTTCTGGTATGGAGTTTAAGTTGTCCTGCAGGGTAACAAGACAGTTGACCATGAAAACTGAGCTTTCCGTGGGTACACTTAAGCCTCTCAGGTCAAGTTTACCCTGGAAACTCCTTCCCCATGTGGCAGCATATCACATTTCAAGAGAAAGCAAGGGTATTTGTTTTTCAGAATAATGAACTGGTAGTCATTAAAGTTTTTCCACAGGATGGAGTAGTGAAGTAAGAGGGAAGAACCTTTCATCAAAGCATTGAGTGGAACTACTATCAATGTATCGTTTTGAAAATGCCTCATATAAACCTATAGCTGGGTGTCAGATGTGACCTGGAAAAGTAGTGAAATTCCATTTCTATTTGTTGACAAGTTGTAAATCATGCTAATTTTGTATTTCAGCTCATTTTATTTTGATGATTGCCATGAATGGATTTGGTCAGAGATGTTTCATAATTTTTATGAAGAAATCAGAAACTGTTATGGAAGCATAATAGTTTTTTATTTTTCTGTGGATGCAGAAATGAAATTCTTGAGGTGAAACTCCATGTCGTGAAGTATTAATCATTCTAAATTGCCCTTTACTTTAAACAGAAACTCTCAAAGAGACTGCAGGACTCATTGGCTGATGCTAATAATGTTGCTGAGGAGACCATTTCAACTATCAAGACAGTTCGAAGTTTCGCCAATGAGAGAGGTGAAGCGGAGCATTATTCCAACAAACTAAAGGTTTCTTTTAGGCTTTGGAAGTTGGAGGCTTTAGTGTATGGCTGTTATGCAGCTGGAAATGCTGTGAGTTACATATTTTTGTTTTAATGTATTAATTGGTTCAATTACTATGTTCCCATCCTCACTACCATTATGGAAATAAGGCCAAGTCTTAACCATGAACATTCTTTTGTTCTGTTAAAGTCTTAGTGAAAGTAGCCCTTACAAAAAAGGTGGCCGAATTCCTTGGGTTCACCCAAGGCATTCCCTGGGTATTCTTGGGCAAATCTTGCCCAAGAAATAGACCATGCCAGTGACACCCATGTCACTGGCATGCCTTGTCCTACCAAGAATCACCCATGTCAGACATGTACTGTGACATGGGTATTCATACCAGTGGTTTGGCTTGTATTTTCTTGGGTTTACCCATGTCCACAGTTAGAAATACTAAGTCAGCTATTGTTTGAGATTTAATCCCATGTCTGACATGGTTTATTAGGTTATAAAAGACAATAGCAACACTCATTTGACTTGGGTTCAACCCATGTCACTCTTCTTGCATTGACTTGGTCTACACTCTTGTGTTTTCTCTCCCTGCCATTGTTGTGACATGGGTTAAGAATTCATCAATACACCAGGCATGGTTTAATCCAAGAACCACTCATGTCAGACATGGGTTGACACTGTCTTGGGTTTTCATGGTCATGTCTTGGGTTAATCCTGTGATGACAAGTTTTTTGGCTAAAAGACAAAAGAATGACATGGTCTGACCCATGTCACAGGGTTGAAAACCATGCTTTAACCAAGACCACCCATGGCGACATGGGCGTATTTCGAACATCTTTTTTGTAAGGGAGGTGTCTCAAATCAGGTTTATGTCAAGGAATTGATTTGAGCAAAGAGAAAGTTGGTAGGTTAATGACTATGTGTCATATACAAGCAAAATTCTCGGCATAATGTATGAAAAACGTGTCAAGCAAGCAAGCAAGCAGGAAATGTGTATTACTATATAACATCAGAATGTTCAAAATTTGAAAAGAAAAGGTTGGGCAGCCAGGAAATATCAGTTTTATGAATGGCTGGGAATACTGCTGTCTTTAGCCACAGTGACTGTTGTTATGGGAACCTGCTGGAGCTACAGTAATATAACAAATGGTGCACAAAATAAACTTCACCTGATCTTCACATTATATCATGTAAAATTGCAAGTTTTGAGACATTCCAACTCTAACCTCCAACCCATATCTCTAACCTTAACCATACCTTGAGACATGATTTCAGGCATGGTATGCATTTCTCAAGAAATGAATGAGACAGCTTACAAACCAAAAGGATTTGGGGATAAACTTTTGTGTCCTCATGCATAACCTTAATGGTGGATTTGAAAGGCTAAGGTCACTGCTGATATTCTATAAGTCTACTTTTACAATAGCTTGATCGTAAGAATCAAACTAATTTTACACACTGCTTGTTAAAAGTGTTTTTGCATCTACCAACCAGTAGAGCTATTGTGGAACATTAATGTCTTACAACCCCTGGCCAGACTATACAGCCTAACTGTTCTTTCGCACGAGTCATACGAATGACTCGGGTGTTTCCTAAAAAATGTGCGGTTCTACGGCTGTTATGTGACATCAGGTGGTGGCTTCACCGTACCCTTATTTTAATTTGACATGTATCTCTGGAAGATTGTACAGGATATTGACATGTGTAAATACAATCTTATTTGAATTATTGAAATAGCAATGTGTACATTTGATAAAGTTGTTGGTTTAGTGAAATTTTTACATTTTGAACTTATATCACTTTTAGTTTTTAAATTTAAATTTGTAACAAAGAATTCTGTGCTTCTGCAGATCCTGGAGACAGCTATGACAATATTGACCCTTTACTATGGTGGTCATTTAGTCATCATCAATGTCCTTACTGGTGGCCAGCTGATTTCATTCCTCCTGTACCAGTTTGAGCTTGGAAATGCTCTTGATGTATGTATAAGATTTTATGTTTCTATAGTTGTTTGGAGGTCTGGAGTTTGACAAGCTTCCTTCCAAGTCATACTGACGACTTCAAATATGGAACCTACTGCCATTGTGCTTGATGCTCAGTATAAGCAATGGAGTAGGGAAAACAGGCCAGTAAGCAGCAACTGGGAAAAACTGTGGCTGGCTTAATTGGAGCCAGTCAGTTAGAAACTGAGCTGTGAAACCTCATGTAACTACTGTAACTAACTAACTAACTAACTAAACTATAGTTGTTAGCTATTTAGATGGGGTTTTACGACCCAGTTTCTAACCATTTGGCCTAAGTTGAGCTATGGTCTTGTCTTCAGGTGTGGCTCACTGGATCCTACAGTTATTTTTATGGTCATTTGCTGTCATGGTTATGATAGAAACAGTTACCATATATAGAAGTTATATTTTAGATAGAAAAACAGTGTTCCACTGTAGAGTTTAATGTCAGACTTAAGCCTACATGATTAGGTCTACAGAAGTAGGCTCAGGCCTCTGCACACACAAGTTTGTTAATATAATACAGGGAGGCATTTATTAGATGGGGCGATGAGGGGGGAGCATACAAGACATTTGAGGTGTGGTATGTTTGTTACATGACAGGTAGTGGCAGTAGCCAAGACAGAAAAGTGGCATAACAGTAACTTTGAGTAACAGCAATATTCAGTTAAGTAACAGTTATGTAGAAACTGAAGTTTTTTGTGCACCGTTCAACTCCTCACCAATTTTCCTCCATTCTTCTCCTTTTTGGGGGCAAAATTTAAGACAAGCAAAGAAGTCCATAGACTATAGCCGTGTGGGACAAGCAATTCCATCGGAATGGACTGGCAATTTGAAATATATATGCTCGTCAAAGAACACATTACAAATTTCTTACCCTATTACATATTTCACCTGAAACCTCATCAAAAGGAAGGTTTAGTGAGGTATCAAATTTTACCTGATTTCTTGCTTAACTTATTCAAACATGCTCCAAGAAACCACAAGCTTTATAAGAGACAAGTTGTGTAAGGTGTAAACAAAGGCAAAATTAAAACAGGTCAGATGTGCCGCTGTTTGGGAGGTGTTAAAGGCAACCATGGGCAACTTCTTATGTAGTTTTTCTTGACATTTGCTCACATCCTCATGTTTGGTCTAACGGTAGAGAATATGCCCCTCATGTGGAAGACCTGGGGTCCCTTCCCAGGTCCAGTCATACCAAAGACTCAAAAAGGAACCTACTGCTGTTGTGCATGATGCTCAGCATAAGAATGGAGTAGGGAAAACAAGCCAGTGAGCCACAGTCTGCTGCAGCAACAGGGTGAATCCTTATGCATGTGGCCATGTGTTCTATTGTTTTGCCCCCAATAGGTTGGGAGGGATCTCTGACCTTCAGGCAAGGTTGGTCAATGTTAGTCATTGAGTGTCAAACATCAAACATATGTGCATATTTATGCCCCCACCATCACACAATTTACTCAACATTTTAATGCCACACCTATTAGACTGCTTTAATGCAACACTTCAGGAACTTTGAAGAGCTTGTTTCACAACTTGAGGGAACCTTGGGCCCATGAGACTCACCAATGTCCAGGGACCATATTGTGAGTCTCACAATTGATATGGTAATGGCATAACTTTTCTGTGCTCTTTAGCCTGCAGTTGATGGCTTTTGTCACTTTTAATATTTACATGTATTCCTTCTCTTATTGCAGGACATTGGTAATGTCTACACAGGTTTAATGCAAGCTGCTGGAGCCTCTACTAAGGTCTTTGAGCTCATCAACAGGGAACCTAAAATAAATAATGATGGTGAAAAGGCACCAGAACAGCTCACTGGACAGCTGGAATTCAAAAATGTTTCATTCTCTTATCCATCTAGGCCAGAATCTTCGGTTCTAAAGGTATGTTAGTATGTTAATTATGGCGCTGCAAATATCTAACTCAAAGATGGACAGCTTACCTGTAACAGCTGCTAAGGTGGTATTCTTAATGAGCTAACAGATGCAATGAAGGGAGGGACATATTACGGATAATTAGAAAAGAAGTTTCAATCCATAAACTTTGCATCATGTGTTCCTTGTACCACAAAAAAATGCAAGTGTGATCTAACCCCCCCCCCCTCCCCCCGCTTAAAGCTTGACTGGTTTGTGGTCTATTTTCTTGGTTAATACTTTGTATGCACTCTAAACAACTTAAAAACTGTGCTCTTATCCTTGCACAGGGAGACTCAGTACATTACATGATCAATTTGTAAAAAGATTCACTAGCTATTCTAATTCAATTCAATAATGCAAACATATTTACTTTGCAATTACCTGATCCTTGTGAGACAGGTTTTTAAGGAAAATTTTGTTCTTGTAACTTCCATGTTATTACATTGTGACACCCAATTTTGGTATCCATAGGTGTATTAAATATATCATTACTTCAAAATTTATTTAACAGAATGTGAGTTTTACAGCATCACCCGGAGAAATTGTTACACTGGTTGGTCCAAGTGGGAGTGGCAAGAGTACCTGTGTCAGCATCTTGGAAAGATTCTATGAGCCAAGCGAAGGACAAGTTTTGCTGGATGGTATCCCCATCCAGGATTATGAACATCATTATATTCACAAGAAGGTACAATCAGTGTTGTTGAAACATTAGGTACCACTTCAAAACAGCAGGCTGCCACTGCCTCAGAGATACTGCATAAGCTTTCTGTGGGATTCTTGCTGTCATGTGTATTGCATTACTGCTGGTATATATATAAAGATTAATCTGTCAGTCAGGTCATGCTGAGAAATTCCTGGGGTTCACCAGTCTTATATTTCACAAAAATTTTAAATACAAATACCACAGATGGCTGGACACAATCCAAAGCCCTGAAATATAGAGATACATTAGTCAAGGTTTCCAATAGAATACAACTTTATGAGGTACAGGTAGATGAAATGAGAAGAATAAGGATGGACCCAAGAAATGGCTGACATATGTCAGGATCCCTTGGTAGTCAGATTTTGTACATTAGTGAAGTTTGACTTCAGCTTCTGCAGCTAAGCTGAGGCAGATGCAGTTGTATAATACTAGACATCACAGTACCATCTGAGAAAAAGCCTTTTGATGGCTCGCCCCTGTAAGTGTTATCGGATAAACCATGTGCATATGCTGTCACGATGGCATAAAGGATGCCCTCCTTTGGCAGGGAAAACAAATCAACACAGACAAATGTAGACAGCTGATTTGTCAACCAGTCGAATACATGCATAGTCTGCTACATGTGCAGGGTGAATTCTTATACGTGCGGCCAAGTTTTCCATTGTTTTGCCCCCAAGGATGACGTAAATGTGTTGTCAATGCACAAGGGTATTTGACTGTCTTTAAAAATTTTATTTTCCATTTCCAGGAAAAAAATTCACTTCCAGGTTCGATGATTTAGCAAATAACAAAACTTGTTCAAGTTAAAGTTCTTTCGGGCAACTTTGGTTTTTTTTTTCTTTTGCAAAACTGTACAATTGCTTTGAAAAACCTATTGTCTGTCCTAAATTAGTTTGTTTTTGCAACAATCTTTGTGACAGGGTTTAAAAATTTAAGTTACGAAAAAGACTTTAGAATAGCCAAGCAATTTTGTCGTTCAAGGACTCTGTGTGCTAATGTGTCTCAGTGCGCTATTAATGAGGTTGATTTTGAAATGGTCACCAAAATTGGTTCTTATGATAATCGCACTAGAGCATGAGATCGGTGAATGTACCATGGTCACTGTAATTTTGGTAATTGGTTCCTTGATGGAGCTAAATGATAAAAGAAGTACACTAGATTTTAAGGAGCACCTTAAGTTATATAGGCATTTTCTTGAATATTTGAGGGTTTTTTCATTCCCTTTACATTCTTAGGTCAATTGTTGTAAACCTCAAACTTAACAGTAGATGAGATTGTTCGAGGTAGAAATGGTAATTTTCTTAGTGTATTTTTCTTACTTTCTCTTTAAGATGGCTCTAGTTGGTCAAGAACCTGTCTTGTATGCTCGTTCCATTGAAGAAAACGTAGCCTATGGTCTACCTGAGTATACGTTGGAGGATGTGCAGCGTGCCTGTGTACAGTCCAATGCCCATAGATTTGTTACAGAGCTCGTTGGAGGGTACAAGACCCAGACAGGAGAGA
Organism: Holothuria scabra; assembly: GCA_037179385.1. Lineage (NCBI taxonomy): Eukaryota > Metazoa > Echinodermata > Holothuroidea > Aspidochirotida > Holothuriidae > Holothuria > Holothuria scabra. Next base: position 41,150,825 of record CM074183.1, read on the forward strand.
AAGGCACCCAGTTATCAGGTATTATTTTATGCACCTGTGGAATTATAACTTAACAGGAATTTTTGACACGAGTCCTGCATTTGTTTTTGTGATGACATTTTTGTTGAACTTCCCTTCTTGCCCATTTAGTTTATTTTTAGCCTTCCGTTACTTTAACCTTCCGGCTGACACTGTAGAGCACATTCGTGTTGGTGTGGTATTAACCCCTTCTAAAGCCTATTCTACACAATCATATATTTGTCCAAGAACATTGTCATACAATCTTTGAACATATGTTGGGAAGATGAAACATGCAGCTAAATATTTCAACACCTCCATATCCTGTTGGATATAATTCAGATTTGTTGATGAATAAGCCAACATGATCATGTTTTTGTCTGTTAGCACCATCGTACAAATGTATGATAACATTTTTAACCAAATGTATGGTGGTGTGGTCGGGGATTAGGTAACTATTAATTGGTGATAATTTAGAACTATTTACTGATTGCATGTGAAATGTGATGTTTCCCTGGTAGGTGAGTACTCACTTAGTAGCTTCATAAGTCTGTCAAAATATGTTTGAAGTCCACAGTTGCATTATGAGGTGTTTTCCATCCAGTTGTGAAAATAAAATTAAGGCCAAATTGTCTCTGATATGAATCTGTACAACTTGAAAATTAGATCTAATTTTATGGTTCTAATATTGATGTAGAGCTCGTAATTTGTTTTTTATGCCAATTGATGAATAAAAATGGTCACTAAATGGTAACAAAGTTCAGGGCTCTGCAATTAGTATCAGAAAAATAAGATAGGGCCAATTTAAAACTTGCACAGTTTCATATTGCTGACAATTGAACGTTATGTTTGCATTGTGGTTTTGGGAGTAGGTTTGGGGGTTGATTTTACTTACATTTAGCGATCATTAGCATCTTGTTTTGCAAAGTGATTTCACTGAACTTTAGTGATCATTTTTCATCGCTACATTTTATAGTTTGTGATGAGTTTTAGTGAAACCAAAGTCCGTTGCTGTCACAATTAGTGATGAGTTCTTGATGGTGAGAAACTCAGCAATGATCCCTTAAATTGTTGTTAGTGAAATTGGCCCCTGTTTTTGTACACTTCAAAGGACTTGTCCATCTTATGACTTTGGTTGATTCAGTAAAAAAACAGGCACGGAGGATGTTAACTATTTCAATATTTATTAAAGGTAAAACAATTTCTAGGTTGGCAAGAGGGAAACATTCCTTTAAAAGATTCAAAGTGAACTACCCAATATGTTCTATAGCTAAATGGTGGTTAGAGCAACTTGCGTTGTCAGACCACTTGACAGCAACAAAACCCACGCATTATCTTGCATGATAATTATGGTAATGCTATTTACACCTGATTTATTGTTTACAAATTACATAGCATTCTGGCTGCCCCGAATAACACTTTGACACAGCTTGCCATAACTTGATAGTCTTCTGCTAAACGTACAGTCAATACTTGTGACCTACTGAAGTTAACTGAGTGTAATGGCTGCTCATTGCTAAGGATGACTGAAGACTTTCCAAATCTTTCAAAGGAATGTTTACATAATGGGAGAAAAATTCTGTGCTGTTTTTCATTTCATCCAGAAGTAAATATTAGCTTTATGTTAATTATTTTGTTCTTTCAGGAGGTCAAAAACAGAGGATAGCTATTGCAAGGGCCCTGGTAAGGAACCCTAAAGTACTTATCCTAGATGAAGCTACTAGTGCTCTTGATGCTGAGAGTGAACATGCAGTAAGTTATGAATTCATCTTTAAAGTTTATCACTGTAATAATTGATGTTTAAATTAATTATCTCAAAGTTTATACATTCGAAACACACCAATAGAGAAACTGGACACTCACTAGGCTTTTCCTTAAGAGGCAGTGATTTACCATTGTGCTAAGTCCATGAACTAAATGATGCCAACTTTGACAACAACTGGGACAGAGATTTACTACTCATTACGGAATATTAGCTTTTAAGGAGATCCGTCATGACTACCTTCAGTTTTAACGGAAAAATTGGAGTTGCCAATTACAATACCCAACCCCTGGTTCATTACTCCAGTTTGCTCCTTCACTGAGCAGCAGTTTTGATTACTATTCTGGTACAACAGAAGCCCAACAACTTTGGGGTTCAAATGACAACTTACAACAAATTCTGAAATGAGTGATGGCCAAAAGGGGATTAAATTACTCACAGTGCACTGAAGCGCTAAATTCCCTTTCAGTTTAATCCAAGTTAAACTTCTATTTAATGTCAACCTTAGTGGTCATTTCAAATGGGCATATTATAAGTTCTGAGAGCAGTTCTTGACCAGATTGAGCATAGGGTTTTTCAAAATGTTCTTTAATAGCCAGTACAGCACCTATAGCAATAAGGTGAGGTGGTAGCCAAAATCTGTGAGGTGGCTTCTTCACTAAACGTATGTCAGGAGAACCCTTTGTTCACAGCACAATATTGGACCATCTGGGCCTTGTTTCATAAAGAGTTCCATTCAACATTACCTTCAATGCAGTAAATGTATTAAAATCAAAATGGAGAGAAACCATGATTATTTATAGGTATGGATTATATGGCCCTGGGTATTCCTATTTTATTTATAATGTTCCCATCATTTATTCTCAGGTACTCTGCTCATTTAATATGAGAAAAGAATGGGTGGGCCTTACAGGCTTGAACATTTCTAAGTACCTGCCCATAAGCAAATTGATGCACATGAGAGTTGGGCTGAAATGATCAATGGACAAGAATTTTGTCGACACAAGATCTCATGAAAATGTTGCATTATTTATAGAAGTGCAGATTGCATGGCCGGAAAGATATCTGGTTATGTTGAACACACTCTGAAAGACAAAGTGAACTTGAAAGTCATGGAGGGAAAAAGTGGGCTAATGAAAAAAGGTGTAATCACAGAGAGATAAATTTCTGATATTCCCTTTTTTATGCATCTAGAAATAAAATGCAAGGCAAATAGTCAATTTTGTCAGCTAAGGTTGGAATTATATTAATTCATTTACTTTCAGAATTTTGGCAATGGCTGTGTTCTGCTTCTGAAGTAGAAAATTAGAAATGGTGACTCCTCAAGTTTGCATGTAACAATACCAATAACAGGGTTTCTGCAGCCTGAAAAAAGTCATGGAAAAGTCATAAAATTTTATTTTTATTTTCCACACATGGAAAAGTCATTGAATATTGTAAAAATGATAAAAGTCCTGAAATTTAGCCCAGATCAGTCTTTTAATTTTTTACAAGTAAATAAATTTACTCATTGATTTGTTGCAATTGTTACCACATTTATGTTTTATCAAATGCCAGATATAATTTGGTCATGGATAGTCATGGGAAGGTCATGAAAAGTCCTGAAATTTTACTTTACATAAGGTGTACGAACCCTGCAATAAAACTTGCCTTTTTAATGCACCAGTATTTAGGCAATCCAGGTAAAATGTGCAAAACAATATTTAGCACTGCTAATTCTGTGGACAGCCCCCACAGTGTAGCAACTCTAAAAGTGCATGCATTTTGATGGCAGTTTACTGCAAAGCTACCCACTGTTATAGCAATAGCTTATTCTTGACATGTATGACTAGTTTGAAAGCTTTATTTACTTAATCAAATATTTGTATGATATATCTGCAGGTACAAGAAGCCATAGCAGAACAATCCAAAGATAGAACAGTAATAATTGTGGCCCACAGACTGAGCACTATTAAAAAGGCCAGCAAGATCATTGTCATTAATCAAGGACAGGTGGCTGAAAGTGGAACTCACAATGAACTTATCGCTAAAGATGGGCTTTATTCCAAGCTAGTTCATCGACAGTTGCTTACAACTGAGGATCAGGTCAATGAGGAAGAAGATGATGACAGTGACTCAGCTGTGTTTGGAAGAAGAAACAGTCCTGTTCAACAAATCCCAAAACGAAAGAGAAGAGGGTCATTCCATTCTCTTATTACAGAGGGGTTTTTTAGCGTCCGTAGTCTCAGTTCTTCCTATGGGTCTGTCATAGCTGCTGGGGGTACACCATCTTGTTCTATATGAAGTATATTGATCATGCCAGATATGTGCAGCTTTAGGTGTTAATATGCCAACGAACTGCCGCAAGGTATTTAAAGAGGTACCTTTGTAAATAGAGAAAGATTTTGTGGAAGGAGGAAGAAAAGTACTATCTGTTGGTGCAGAAATCTTAAAATGTGATTATTTTTGGTTCCTTGTGTAACAAAGGAACCTATGCAGTCACCTTGGGGTATGTATGTGTGTGTGTGTGTGTGTGTGTGTGTGTATGTGACGGATTGGAATGCGAGGTATGTGGTGCGATAACTCAATAACCGAGTGATCAATTTTTTTCAAACTTGGTATGTATGTAGATGTTGTGGAGTAGATGTGCCCTATCGTTTTTGGTGGAGGTCAAAGGTCACTGGTGATCACCAGAGGCCAAAAACTGAATTTCTGTTAGTAGCTGTAACTCAGTATCCGTTGTTCAAGCAGTGGCATCATTTTAGGATAAGTTAGATTGGTAGGAGGTGAAAATGTTGGTACATTAACCAAAATAATTGGAAAGGGTCAAAAGGTCAAAAAGTAATGTTTTATTGATATCTTGCCACTGAAACATTTTAGAGGGGTGGTGTAATGGAGATTTGTGTTCGTCTAAGTGAAATGCACGTGATGACCCCCCTTGACCTCACTTGACCTCATTTGACCTTTTGACCTTTGTGACTTTTTTGTGACTTTTTTGTGACGTCACGATTTGTCTTGATCAGACGAACCAAAAAGGCTATTACACTACCCTCCTACAATGTTCGTTACTTGAGTTACTGACATTTAAATGACAGGCTAGTGTGTACATGTAGGTCATATGTAGGCCTATTGCAATGCCAGGTATGCGGTGCAATTACTCAATAACCAAGTAACATAGTGGAAATAATGGAAAGTTGTGTTCGTCTAAGTAAAGTGCATGTGAAGACTCTTTGGGTCTTTGTTCAATTGGTTTAAAAGTCCAGCTGAAGTTTAATGCCTTTAGACAAATGCAATGTATAAAAGAAAAAAAGAATTATAACCCCCTCTCAGTCTAAAAGCAGTTTAGTTAACAATCAGGACAGTAATGCAATTATTATTAAAAACCTTTTCCTCACATACAGTATTGAAAAAAGTTATTCACAGTGCAAGCTAAGATTCCAATTTCAGTAGTAAAATATGAAAGCAGTTTCTCTTCTTTACCTCTGCTTTTACCCTAAGGACTACAATGCTGTTTCTAACACCCTCTTTAGGTTAAAAGGTCAAGTTGAAAGTCATTTATTAGATTCTACAGAGCTATGTTTGTTTCTTGGTCTTCTAGCCAAATTGTGAAGAAGTAATTGGTGGTAATAAATCACTATCAGGCTGCCTTTAGTAGCAGAATTGTGGGCTTTTCCTTATTTTTGCTTTTCAGGCAAACACATTGGGTAGTCTAAAGGACAACCATGACATAATTTCTAGTCATCCATCATAAAGTTTGGTGGTCAGGAATGACCAGATGACTGTTAAATTTCTTTGGTGCAGAAGAGACTGTGTTTATTTAAAATCAGTTTTGATCTACTTTGACTGTATTTGACCTTTGTGACTTCTTTTTAAGGTCTGGATTTGAATTGTTGAGATTGACCAAAAAGGCAGTTAACTAACCTCCTATACTACCCCAAACTCAAGTAAATGACATTTTAGTGAAAGGTGATGAATGTATTTGTCGCATGGAAGTGGGCAGTGTGCAGTGTGATAATTTGAAAAGTTTAGTGTTCCATTTCTCTCAAACGGCAAGTGCTTGTATGATTTTGAAATTTAATGTGCCCCTATGTTTTTGGGTGATGGCCAAAAGTCATTGGGGTTAAAGGTGCAAATTATGCCTTACCTTGGGACTACCTTAATACAATATCATCTTTAATGCAAGGAACCATAGTGCCCTTGGGCTCTTGTTGTAGCTTTGATTCATAAATAACTGACTGAGAAAATTATTTTCTTGAAGCCAGGGATCCTTCTGTTACTAAAGTAGGTATTTGGTGCTTGTGTGCATAGAAACAATTTTAAAGGGAGATGAAATATAATTGAGGGGACATTTAAGTATTTGAAAGATACAAAATAGAAATGTGATTAAATGTTTCTCTCCCCTACATTGGAGTTTCATATTTTAAGCAGGTTTTTTGCAATATTTCCTGTAGCATTTTACAGATCCAAGTTTATTGTTTAGAAAAGGATAACCAGGAACAAACTAAAGTGATTTAATTGTACATTGAGAGATTGTTACAAAGTTAGAGGGATTTTGTAAGATGCTTTTTCTTTTAAAAAAGAATGTGAATTAAAATTGTAAAATGGTTCAAGTAAATATCCTACCTGAGGAAAAAAAAATTCTTATGGATGTCAACATGTCACTGCCCTCAATATAATTCTGATTTTGACTTTTCCAAAAATATACTGCCTTTCATATGAACAAAAGGGTTGCATTTGCAAGCAAAAGCCATGAAAAATCATACTTGTCAACTTCCATGGGTTGCAGGAGATTTCACTGTTTCTGGTTTCACCTCACTGTGAAAATGCCAGATTTCATGAGGTATTCTGATGACTCAGGAAGGCTTTATATGCTTACAAGAAAAATGACTGTGAGCAGTAAGTTTCTTTTGTGTCTGGAGAAGTAGGAATCAGTTTTGGGAGGGGCTGGAAGAAACTTAGGTAAAGAATTGGAACCTTGTGACATGAGGAACATATTATTTGTGAATGCATCCCACTCAGTGTTGTATTTATAAAATGAAAGACATGATTGACTGGAGGGGTGAGGTGGGTTAGTGGTAAGCTCAAAAACCTTGTCATGCGAAGCCTCCCTTAAAATTTATGAGTGATCAGTACAATTTTCATCATAACTGCTTAAAGCAAATATAATTTGCCTTTCCTTAACTTTTGCTTGACATGGTAACTACAAACTGTGATATAATTCTGCTTAATTTATACACTCAACCTAGATAGATTTGTAGTTGTAGGAATTCTCAGGTACATTGCTTTGGTGGTATGTTGTAGTAGTGTGTAGCTTTTAATATAATTATAGAACTATTAGTTGGACAATAATTGTGTGTTACATTCAAACAATATTTGGGACATAATGGTATATTATAATGAAGTGCAATAAACATGTCCTTAGAGATTTTACCTAAAAATTTTACCTAAAAACACATTTTGAAATTTCGTAGTTTTGCCGATGATATATATTGCTGTTGTCTTCCTAAAGTATTTTGTATGTTATTTGATTTTATAGAAACCACCTAGATCAGGGCTGCTCACCCATTTTCTACCTAACATCTACTGTTCAAGTAGCAACCTTGGAGTTAGTTAGTTAGTTAGTTAACCTTGGAGTTAGTTAAATGGAGTTTTACAGCTCAGTTTGGAAGAGCTACAAGTGGAGTGTCAACAAACACTATGGCAGTGTTGTAATCGAGTCACTAGATTAGTTACTCCAGTCACCAGTTTGCAAACTTTTAAGTCACTGTTCTATTTCAATAGGGAAATTACTCCTGAATTCATCAAGTCACTAGCATTTTGATAGGAAGTGACTCAAGTCATGACTTGTTACAACACTACACTACTGAGGACCCATCATGTTAGCTATATTTCCATTTTAGTAACAAAACAAAACATGCATAAAGACAAACTGAAAAAAATTATTTCTTCAATTTTTGCATTTACCCTGCACTAAGAACTTGGGATTGTGATCCAACTTGTTGGGTGCTCCTCTCCTGATATAGATGCAGGTTTTTTTTTTAATTAAATCAAACTGATCAAAATCCTGATTTAAATGGAAAAGGATGATTTTAAATCAATTTGTTACATTTTCATCACTGGTTTAAATCATGATTTTATGAGAAAAATAAAATATCATCAATCCTGCATGTTGATGATGTGTTGAAAATTTCTGTACTTATTTGCCAATTTTAGATGAAAACTTCAAGACCTCATTATCCTTCAATATCTTTCATTTGAGGTAGTTCAATTTTTTCCTCTATGTGTTTTATATCATGCCTGGCAGGCTTTCATTATGTTTCTACATTCTTTGTTCACATGCTGAATAGCTTTTTCTTTGTGGATACTTAAGCATTATTTGATACTAAAGGACTGACAATTGGATTCTTTGACAATACATGACAGAGGTGTATAGTCTGAGGTCACATAAAGCTATAAATTTTCAAAGCCAGAGCATTATATTTATGTGTAATTTCAATAAACCATTCTTTCGAGTTGTCTGGTTGCGACTAATTTGTAGTCCTTTAATCCGCCTGTGCAAATTGATGGTATGGCAGGAGAATAGAGGGCAAGAGCAGTCTATTCAACATATAGTAGTGTATTACAGTGTCCTGTTTCAGGATGATCTCTTCAGAGTCATGTGAAATATCTGTAGTACTAAATTTATGTGGGGAGTATATTTAAACTGTTCTGAACCTACAGTTGAGCAATTATGGTCTTACCTTAAAGTGGTTAATTGAATTGGTTCATGAAATTCACCAAATTTTTCAAAACCTGTGCAGTTTTTTTCACACCAATGACAAATGGTCAAACTTAGACAGTCCTCATATCATACAACAAACAAATAGTCATTCAATTCAGTTTTCAAAAATTGGGGCCATACACTTTTCCAAGTTATACACACAAGCATTACAAGACAATACAAAAAAGGTCAAAACTTTAACTTTTTGCACAACTTTTGGATTCAGAACTTGACCCATAAATTATAGGCCTTGTCATTAGGTAATATCCTCCAACATTCTGGTTAAGATATCATATCAATTCAGTTTGTCCCTTATTAAAAGAACTTGCTCACCTTTGTAAGAATAAAATTTGATTAAACAAATTAGTCTGATTTGTATGTGGTTACATAACACATTTGATCATTTATTTGCCTATTAATCTTGTAGTTGTGTAACATGAGAGGACAAGAAGATAGATATCTATAAGGGCAGAGTCATTTGTCACTCATGTACTTCCTTTGCCCACTAGCCCATACAGTAATAGCCATGCCAGTAAGATAAATGACTAAATGGCTCTCCCCTACAGTAAGTGCACTGCCATTAATGCTTCACTGCTAGTTCAATACAGCTGCCAACAAAATTTCTAGGGAACAAGCATTTTGTTCTCATTGGAAGGGAGAGGATGGGATTCCCTGACCTCATGTCTCTACCACTTTTCTGTTGCTTAATAAAATTGTGTTCACATTGTCTTGCTTTAAGAAGCAATCTTACATTTATCTGTGCAACTTCAACACATTTGTGCATTGATTGAAAACTAATTAAAGATGATCCCAGTCTTACTATCATGACTGGTCTTGCATATGTGCAGAATTTTTTAACCTGACAAATATTCAGTTATATCTATTCAAGTACTTTGCACAAAATTAACATTTCTTCTGCTGCCTACAAAACTTCTTCATTGTTTCTATATTCTGAGAAACAATGCCAAAGGGAAAAATGGTGTGCTGTAACAGAGGTTAATATTCTCTGTGAAACTATGATTATTATCCCTTTAACTGTTTTTTTTTTTTTTTTTTGTATTTGTTACAATGAGCCTCTGACATAAAGGGCAAAGAATTCCCCTCAGCTTGAAGTAATGTAGCTGGCTGTCTTGTTCCATGATTGGCTCTTGAGTGTTATGTAACAATATTTTTTCTCCTCAAATTTGAAATTTACTAAGAGTTACTACTTGGGTTACCTTGAATGTACAATACTGAAGTCCTTAAATTTAAAAGATACTTTGAAGAGAAATCAGAAAAAAATTACGAGATTTTGCTGTTCCTTTAAAGCAAGTTTGGGGCAACTGCGCTTGCCCTTTAATTTTGATACAACAGCCAGATCCCACAGATTGCTTCTAGTTTTGCTTCAAAGTATCTTTCATAATATTTCAGGACTTGTTCATTGCATTTTAAAGGTAAAACAATGAGTTACTCTCCTAAATTTCATCTTTTAGTGAGAAAAAAATTGTCACATGACTCTCAAGAGCCAATCATGAAACACTGCAGACTGTACAGAACTGATTGGAGGTGACTGCACCTACTCTTTAACTTAAAATTTATTAAATGGAAAAACATGTTTTAATCAGTAATTATCTATGAACTGAAATCTCAGTCATTCCTTGATGATGTTAGATGCATTTTTGAAATATCTAGGCGATGGTGATTCTCTTTGCCCATGTCCTCGAAGATTCATAATATTGACTGTATTGGTAAAATTACCATTTTTTTGCTCTTTTACAAATTTAGAGTGGATCAGATGGACCTGGTATCTAGGTGATGGGATTCTTCCAGCTTATGTCCTTCAAGTTGCGAATTAAGATTGATCGATTTGTATTGATTGTTGGTAAAATTGCAAATTTTTTGCGGTTTTTAAAATGTAGAGTGAATCAGATGAACCTTTGATGGAAATTCTCCCTGCTTTTGTCCTTGAGATTTGTAATATTGACTAAATTGATTAGTTGATTGTAAAATTGCAACTTTTTGCCCTTTTACAAATTGAGAGTGGATCAACTGCACCTGGTATCTAGGTTATGGGGTTCTCCAAGCTTTTTTCCTTCAAGTGGAGAATTAAGGTTGATCGATTAAAATTGATTGATTGTAGAATTGCAAATTTTTTGCTCTTTTGCAAATTTAGAGTGCGTCGCAATTTATGGTGTCTTCCTAACAAGTAAGTAAACGGTCTGCAATAACTTTGCAGTCCGTATTTTGGTAAAATTAGTGTATCATCATAGTAATGTTGTGAAAAATGAAAACCATTTAAGAGTCACAAGTAGGAGGAATTTTTTCATGAGAAAGGTACATATTTTGCACATAGTGTATGGGATCACATGATAACAATAAAAGAATCATTGAAAAGGATGTTTACTTTGACGCCATTTTCATTTGAACGTGTTTTAGTAGCCAATAGAAATGGAGTGTTTGAAGACCATAATGAATATATTCATAGTCTAGGGCATATGACTTCATGCATTTACCAAGCATGGATGCATACTACATGTATTTGCAACTGCTGAAAGTGTTTGGTTTGGGATTTTCTTAATTTGGTCACGGGATTATGGATCCTTTGAAAAGAATGCAAAATGCCCGTTTCCACCAATACACTCCTCATGTCCCCTCTTCCACCTACAGTATATGACCCCCCCCCCAAAAAAAAAAAACAAAAACAAAAAAAAAAGGGGATATTTGATGTCAATGTCTAACTTTTATAGTACAATACACCAAATAGCAAACATAACAAGCATTTAAACTAATATCACAAGATTGACCGATGGCTTTATCACTTCCACTATGGAACATCTTCCTGCATCAGTGGTACAGTATGTGGTGAGAGACTGCTTGACATGGCTGTTTGAAGAACTCTTTAATGGTCACCTCAAGGAAAACTGCAGGGTTTTCCTTGCTCTGACTCATAACAACTAGTTTCATATCTGCAATACTACAAGATACAACAACTGAAACATGGAACAGAGGAGAAATGAAGAATACTATTTTTATTTTTTCTTCCAAACTGAACTTACATTGTAACAATAAAGTGATTACAGAATGAAGCTTTTCAACAAAAGAAAGAGAGAAAAACACAAGGATACAAAAAATCGAGGGGCATTTGACCTTTAAAAATATCAACAGTTTAGGGGGTTTAATACTGTGATGAGAATGAAGCTAGAATAGTTACCAAGTGTTAACCATCCCAGCCAAATGACCACTATTAATCCAAAAGGCAATTTTGACTTAAATCTCCTATTGAATTCTAGCAGCAAGGATAAAGAGTGTGTTTGTTAAGTTTTATGAAACACTTCAGATGCCATGAACCAGTGTTATTAGGTAGATAAATTTGCATAAATAGAAACATCAAGATATCAGCTGCCAGTGATGTAGTTGAGTCTGGAGGCTTGGAATCACCAGTTCAGCAAAATGCAACTTTCAGTGACTCCAGTCCAGACTCTTACTGGAGTCCTTGTGCATTCTCAATGGTTCTCAATGGGGGAAAATGGAATGGCCGAGTCCTTTAAATTCTGAAATCATGAGTCAGCGTCCAGACTCGACTAAGTCATTGCCAGCTGCATAAAAGAATGAAAGGTAATTTGTACCAATCCTCCAAGCAGTTTGGACTGGAAAAACCTACTGCAAGGAAAAATTTATTTTCTTGACTTCAAATTTCTTTTACTTACCTAACAACATACTTCAGATTAATGACAGGTTTCTCAAAATAACTTTAAATGGGCTTAGAAGTGAACAGTTTAATTATCATTAGTTTCCAGCTGTAACTCAATTTTCCATTAAAAGTACCATTTTAAAAGGGTAAATGTGAGGGAAGTCTCATGATTTTAAAAGCTCAAAAGGTAATTTGAATTTCAAAGGGTTTGCATTTACTCCACTTCTTGTTTCAAGCAAACAGCCACATGTGTGTATAAACTAAAAGAGGAAGAACATTTGAATCAAAAAACACTTTTTCAGACAAGCAAGCATACTCCTTACACACCTCATTTTAAGTGACACACTGTTTTCCAAACAGAACTTTCTTTTTCCAGCTGAATAAACCATATCATAAGACATTGTGAGGAATATGTGTACCGTCAGTGTTTTCGAGGTGGCAAAGTGAACCATATTCATCCAACTCTCCTTGCCATATCGTTCCATTCCATCGTTGAGATATTAAATGTTGAAATTTATTCAGTGAAAACAAAATAGTTCATTCCCCAATAATTGATGACTGTCTCGTTGTAGAACTCACAGTACCTGTTTTGTTCCCCTTTGAAGTTAAAAATGTTTTTGTGACCTTGGGATAAATTAATTACATCACAACATAAAAGTAAGAGTGCAATCACACACTGGAACAAGGTGCCGTAACATTTAGAAAAACAAAGAAATACAAAGACTGTAATTTATGTAGTACAACAATGACATCACATATTATTGTGCAATGTACCATTTCAAATTGAGTGAATAATCTTCAACATTTTATGTCTTGGCTCAATTATGTCCTACGAAGATCAGAGTTGGACTGTTTGAATTCACTTTTCCTGCTCTTCAGTACATGTCTTTGAAATTTCAGACTTTAAGATACACTTTTAACTTGTCTTCATGGTCTATGCAACATGCATTAAATCATTTGCAGAAGATTTTACATCCTCTTGAAGTAACAAAATATGCCAGAAAAGAGAGAACTACTTTGATCACATCACAAAACATGTGAAGTCTGTCTAGAACATAATAGTTCTGCACTATTATTATTTCAACCATCTTACTGCAAAATTAAAATCTGTTAGGAGTGGTTATCTTACTGGAAAATTAAAACCTGTTAGGAGTGGTTATCTTACTGGAAAATTAAAACCTGCTAGGTGTGGTTATTACATTTCTTTTTATTTGCTTTAAATTGTCTGACTAGTCTTGTTCAAGACAACAGATACATTCTGCCCATACCTTCCTACATTCCATTCACACAAAAGGATAGTGTTGTATTCGAGACAAAACCTTGGCCTCTTGACTATCCTGCTTGGGAACCTCCACAGGGTATTACAAGTCTCTACTCAGGGTCAACCTCAGCAACAGTCTGTCAGGCCTCAAATAAAATGTATATATGTCAACTAAACTGGATATGAAAATGTGTGTATGTTTGCGTTTTCTGGCAAGAACTAAGTTAGTTCTAGACAAAACCTTCAGCCACTTTGTGTCAAATAGTGTTGATTATATATGCCCTCTTTTTGCCTACAAAAAAAAGTAGGAAGTAATTAACATCTTGTACAAGACTACAGTCTAAAATGTGAAGCTGATTTATTTCTTCTGATGATTCTTTTAGGACTCAATTTCACAAAGCACTGAAATGTTTAACATCAATCTCTGAAAGAAATATCGCTGTCATGTAACTGATAAAATAACTTCAAAAGGCATAGCTTGTACAGTACTGAAAGGGTGTAATACTTTGGCATGATCTTTTTAAATTAAAAAAGTCATTTGTCTCATTAATTCCAGAGCTTTAAAAAAAATGCTACCTTGAAAAGATAAGTTATAGCCAGAGTGTCTTTTACAGAGTTATCCAGACCAGTAACTTTTGAAAAGCCAATACTTTTCTTTGTGATCATAATTTATAAATTATAGTTAAGATCAACACAGAACGAAAATAAAGCTTCTTCTTTCAAAAGCATCAACATGTGGGGACAACATTATACTAACATGCCATCAACCAGTCAGAATGGCATCCTTTGTAGTTCCAGTCAAAACACCATCCTTCGTTGTTCCATTGAAAATGACATCCTTTGTAGTTTCAGTCAAAATGGTACCCTTTGTGGTTCCAGTCAAAACAGCATCCTTTGTAGTTAAAATCAAAAGGGTATCATTTGGTAGTTTTAGTCAAAACACCATCCTTTGCTGTTTTGTCAAAACACCATCTTTTGTAGTTATATATAAAAGGACATTCTTTGTAGTTCCAGCCAAAACAGTGTCCTTTGTAGTTAAAACCAAAAGGGTATCCTTTGGTAGTTTTAGTCAAAACACCATCCTTTGCAGTTATAGTCAAAACGCCATCTTTTGTAGTTATATACCAAAGGACATTCTTTGTAGTTCCAGTCAAAATGCCACCCTTTGTATTTCTAGAAAACACTTTATGATAGGACAAAGAATGAATAAATCTTTCCTCCTTACAATGATCATACTGCATTATGTTCTGCATGCAATGCAATACTTGTCTTTCCACCAACAAAATAGAAAATCTCTCATCTGCCAAAATGAGAGTTTTATCATGGCACAAGTTTTGAAGACAGATCTCCACTCACAAGGATTTGAAATCTAAGGCATCTGGTGGGATTCCAAGCAGTTCATCAATCAATAGTATTCCTGCGGGACAACACTATAATGTCACACAAACTGCATGCATAGTTTCCATAGTTCTATACAGCCCAAAACAGAGGACTTCATCTATTTGTTGAAACTGCTAACTTCCTCAGCCATCTTCAGCCAGTTTCCATAACCTTTCACATTCATGTGACGTAACAACATCCTCTTAGCTCCATTGTAATTCCTGTTCTGTGCCTATTAAGAAGGATAAGATTGCAATTAAAATCAAAAGACGAAGGCCTCTAGGCTTACAATAGTCTTGTATTCAAATACTTCGATCACAAGACTTTTCTAATTAACCCCCCCCCCCACTCACACACACACTTTTCTGAAACTTGCTACCGAAATGAATGCGGCCTGTACAGGGGCAAATGTTTTATGCAACTTCACAATGATACCCGTATAGCGTTCTATGGTAAACGAACATTTCCAACGCTACACTAAATTTTCCAACCTTTCAACAGACATCAATTGATCAAAAACATATGCAACATTTACGTTAAGGTCCAAGAAAGGAAAGTTATGATATTCTATCAGTGGCAGCACCAGGATTTCAAAAGTGGGGAAGTGGAAAAGCCTGAGGGAAAACGAATATGTTTGGGGCCAAAATTTTACCAGAAGCACAAGCTTTACTTTATCAGATTGATTCATGAACCACAAGGACATCACTGGAGACACAGTTAATTACACCCTACCAGGTGGCTCACAATCATCGAATCATGTGTATGGTAACATGTGTTAGCTAGTACATCATCACAAACAACGGTGTTACGATAGCAGTGAGCATGGCACATTGTGAATTGTGCATTGGGCGGTGACTGTTTAGTATTCGCAATAGAACCTTCACCAAACAGCTCATACAGTAAAGACGAGCTCGTAGTGGGGACATGCTTGTGGATTGTCCTGTATGTAATTGTCCTGTTGTGGATTGTCCAGTATGGCGCCCGAACTGCATCTTTCTTGCACAAACACAGAAAGTTCTGTTTTCACACGCACAAATATGCATGCTAACATATTGGCCAATGATTTGCTCTGAAACCCCACCATGGTCCGCGCCTTTCTCTGTATGTTGGATGAGTATTGTGATACAATTTTTTTCATAAAGTTACTAGGATAACTTGACCCAGCATTACATTAGTTCCACATCTAGATGCCTGTTCTTAAATAGGGCAGGGTTTGTGCCTTCAATTGCATCATAAAAGTCAGGTGACCTATTGCGGCATTTTTCGAAATTGGATTTTGAACATTTCCTTCAAATATCATTTATGCTGAATCATACAGGTTTTTTACGGGGTGTTAGATAATATTTGTAAAATACTGTATCAAATCTTTCAATACGCAAAAGTTTCTGTGGCCGTGTCATGCCCACTTTAAGTAGCAGCCAAAAAAACAACTCCTCCTCTACGAAACTCACCTTCGTTTCAAAGTAATTTGGATGTTGTGCAAGGTCAGGTCTCTTCACTTTTGAACACAATGCTCGGAATCTGCTCAAGAAGGATGCTTTACACACACGGCTAGCTTTGGTTGCACCACTCTTGAAGGGTGAGCTGATTGAAGGAACAGAGAAACTAATGATTCCTGTTATGTCAGACAGAAAGACTTTCTTTACACTTTAAGCATGTATAACAATCAGAAGCACAGTTAAACATGTCAAATATACCAAATAAACAATAAACGTATACCCTTTTTTTTAGCACATTACAAATTTTATACTGGACTTATTTTTTAGCTTCCCAGTCCTGCCTTCAATATAATCATGCATTAACCATAAAAACAAATATTCCAATCCTTTCTGCCATTTAAAAACTAAAATAAAAAAAACTTTGTTTTCTTTTTCTCTCTGATTTTCCTTCAATATCTCCCCCTCCTGTCTCTCACCCTCCCTCTCCTCTATCCGCATCCACCCCTCATCATATTTCTAAAAAACTAAGCTACAATACCCATATGTACCTGTCAGTTATCCTTCCAGTGGTAGAATCCACAATCTCAAACATCTTATCCCCAAGAGACCAATTAATACTCAAGTTTGGTGAGCTATCTGGCTGCACCGGTACCCGCTGACTAGTTCTTCCTATTTTAGGAAAGTTAAGTTCGTAGTTTTGCATGTTTGCAAAGATTTCTTTGTCCACTCTCCCTGCAATGGCACGACTCAAATGGCCATGGTTGTAACCCGACCCTTGAAAGAGAAGAGAAAGATACCAAAAGTTGTATTTTAAAAGCAAACTAACATACATTACTGTCATGCACATCACACACACTTTAACCAACATATGTTACAAGAACGCCTTGAGGCCTACGAAGCCAATCCAGCCAACATAAGAAATAAATGCATTGCAACGTTACGTACTGTTCTGGAAATAGGCATAGATATACAACCCCCCCCCCAAAGAGCCACAAAAACTAGGGAAACACCTTTTACACTTTCAATGACTGATTGCAATACTTGCAAATTTTGGACTCTTGTATCACCATGTTTATCATTCTATAACCCAGGCTTCCTCGCATGTACCACTTATGGCACGAGACATGGTTCGGAGTGGGGCAAAAAACTGCTGGGAAAATATTGAAAAATTGAACTTTTTATAACTTTTCTGACAAGAATTGTTCTGTCTCAAAAGAAGGTACTTTTAATAAATCTAGTACTTCCCACAGACTGAATCCACATACAGACAAGGATATGACAATGTCCTATTCCTTGTCACATGACTAAAATCACCATCATTGTTTACATTCATTAGAGTCAGTGCTTGCTAAGTTTGTGAAAAAGTTTGGCTGCGAAAATTGAACAAACTCTGCACCATTTTGCATGTAAGCCTCTTTCTGCAAACCAAGAATTTTCAAAAAGTGAGGGGGACACCCCCTTCCCTTATACCTCTCCCCCAGGATGGCAATCAGTGGCACATTATATCATTTACCAATCTGGTGCTCCAGAAAATTTAATTGAGGAAGCCTGCTATAACCTAAATATTAACCCTTTCTCTAAAGAAGGGGGTCCATCCTGCCATATGGAGCTGCCTTATATTTAATATGTGTGCACACTACCTATGTATGGGTTCTGCAAAATAAATGAGTTTTTTATGGATGCTAACATATTTGCTTTTCCCCCAAGAGGATACATAAATGTGTAAAGTATCTCCTCTTCAAGCCTATTCAATGTCCAAAATATGTTTACACACCATAGGTTTGAAATGAGCTATGATGATAGGAACCAGCCGAGTGCTATGGTTGGGCGGTACATACTAATGGTAAATTATGGTTCCATAGCGAAACCATGTGTAGCAAAGGAGCCAAAGAAGTAACATGATTCCCTCTCTTGGCAGATCAACAAAAAGATGAAAAAGACAATGCAGTTACACAATGTGAATCAATGTAGTAGACTATTCGATTTTGTGATTGGCTTTTGAGAAACGCGACAATATTCCAAAGATGCCAACTTTCAAAAATTATTTCCAGTATTTTTGTACATAAGAAAGCTATTTTGGACATCAAAAGTGCATTTTCTTGAAACAGTTCAAGTTCACATAAAACAAGTTAAAACACGTAAGGTTAGGCCAACTGATGTTACTTGTTACTGTGTTAGGATAGGCCTAATGTTAGCTACAAATTTCAGCTTTGCCTACATAACTACGGTGCATTGGGTTGTACCTGTTCCAATACTTCCAAGCTTACTTCCTTGGCTTGGTCAGCATTATTTCATCATTTTTGAAACAAATAATGATGTCCTAACTCATCCATAATGAGCAGTTAGCATACTGTATTCCATCGAGTCAATCACAGTAGGTTACGTATGGTGAATACATGGACATGAACAGAAGAATGGTACTGTATTAATATTGAAGAGCTAGCTCACCTTCAGATGCATGCACACAAGAGCGCCATATTCCAATAGCACAGCACAACGGGCCTGCACATAGTACCATGTAAGTAGACGTGCCTGTGCAATCCAATGTAAACTAGGAAGGTACGATACTTTGTACTGCGAGCAGTGCAGGTCAGGTCATGATAATGTGACCTCTACTGTGTTGTCTCCAACTCCAGTCGCATTTTTACTGTATTTAAGTTGTTATTTTACTACAAATCTTACTGCCATGTTTTAGCTATCGGATTTTCCTATTTTTACTGGACAAAGCGTAATCCTCTATTTACTACAAAAATCCGAAAACAAAATACGGGAACACCATACTGGTTGGCATCTTTGATATTCTTCCTCAGGACTAACTCAGGTCAAGAGTTTAGTAAGAGTAACTGCTTAGTCTATGTTTGATGTACAATATTTAAGTCCTGAAATATCTTGAAAGATACTTGGAAAAGAAATAAAAAGAAATCTGTGAAGATATAGCTGCTGTTTACCCAACAAGATTGGGGTAAGTGTTTTGCACTTTTCAACCATTCAACTGCATAAGAACAACAAAATTACCTAGAACCATGGTTGAAAGGAATATCGGCTGAATGAGGTGTCCTAGCAGGGCACCTTGTATGCCTGCTCCATTCCACTTCATCACCTTATCACTCCCTGTTGCAAGTTTAACCACGCCCTGAAATAAAGCAAATAATAGAGTTTTTATACATATTCAACAAAAGACTTTTGAAGTGTATCGAGAGAGTTTTTGTTATCATTCTTGTGATTACCTGGCTTCTGCATTTTCTGATGAATCCATGACTTTCCCAGGGCTAAACAAAGAACTTCCATCACCTTCCTCTTGACTTCTTAAATAAAACTTGAGGTTTAAGAGGCAATGAGAGTTTGACAACATATTTTAAACTTGTGTACCAGCACCTCATTTTTCCTTTTTTACCGATTATTTACCAGAATCAACAGACATTCAAAAGGTTTTTCACGTGAAAAGAAATGCATGTTGAATGGCATTATGTAATTTTGTTTGGATTGCAAAATTCCACACAGATGCAAGTCTAAACAACTTCATCCATACAGTGGCCAATCACAACATTAGACCATGATGATGAGTCATTTTTTGTTTCTTTAAACTCAAATGTGTAATTGTGGTGAAAATGTAAGTCATGGAAAACTTGTAAAAAAAAAACTCTGGTTGCCACATAAGGATTGACGATAAATTTAATACAAGTGATACCTATCTATCACACGTGTGAAGACTGAACATTGGCCAAGAACTTGATAAGTGTGTATTTGGCATGAGCAACAAACACCGGTTCTTGAACCGTGAAGCTTCATGTTAACCAGAGACTTTCATAAAACTTTATACTCTGGAATTGCGCGAGTCAATGTTCATGTCCACACACAGATTACCAAAGTAAATAGGCACACTGGTTAAGTATCAAAACTTGTATTGTCAAATTTCACACATCAGCTATGGAGGTTTTATCACATGATATAATCCTGTTTCATGTTAAGCAAATGTGTTTTCATTTAGCACAAACAACATGATCTTAGGTACCATTACTGTTTCAAAATGAATGCATATCTATAACAGAATGCTAAAAGGCTTAGTGATTCCTTGCCACTGAAATGTAAGCCTATTTTTTTGTACAAAAGTATGCTCTACAAGGTGTAATGATAACAATTTAAACTCTACCAAACATGGCCATGCTGAAAAGGATTTTAGCTACAGCTAACAACCGCCTAGTGTGACAATATCTCAATACATGTTATGCATTGAGATAAAAATTAGGGTGTCAAGGTTAGAGTTTTGGGTTAGAGAGAGCCAAAGGACAAATGAGATGGTAGACTAAACACTTCCTGTTTAATCTACTGCAAATCTTAGGCTTACCTCTTGCTGTATTTCATGAAAGCTTCTGAAGGGATTTTCAACAAAACACTCCTCAATCTGACCTATTGCCAAAAGAAGAAGAATTTAAGTTGGTTAAGTGCATGAGATCCAAAACAAACCAACCTGACAGTGTCATGTAGTGACAACTACATAAACCAGAAAGCCAAAAGGCTTAGTGACTCCTTGCCAAAGTAATATATTGTAACAAACATGAATCAGCCCCAAATGACCTTTGATCTTCACCAAAAAGCTATAGGGATCATCTAATCACTACTGGCAATCAACATGCCAAATTGGGGATCCCTAACATTTGCCATTCTTGAGATGAAGTGTTCAACAAGGTTTTAACCTTGTGACCTCTAGTGACCGCAAATGACCTTTGAGCTTCACCAAAAGCAATAAGGATCATCTATTTAATAAAAGCAATCCACATGCTTAGAATGAGATCTCTCACAGTTACCTTCTTGAGATAAAGTGTTTACAATGTTTTCACCTTTTGACCTCTCTTGACCCCAAATGATCTTTAACCTCCATCAAAAACAACAGGGATCATCTTCTCAATATGGCTAACCCACACATTGAATATCAGAAGCCTCATATTAACCTTGAAATATTGTGTTTACAAGGTGTTGACCTCTTGTGATCTCAATGACCTTTAACCTCCACCAAAAACAATAGCGATAATCTACTCAATATGGCCAACCCACACACCAAATATGAGATTAGTCACACTTAACCTTCTTGAGATATTGTGTTTGCCAAGCAATTTACAGGATTTTTGCCATTTGACCTCTAGTGAC
Source organism: Holothuria scabra (assembly GCA_037179385.1). NCBI lineage: Eukaryota > Metazoa > Echinodermata > Holothuroidea > Aspidochirotida > Holothuriidae > Holothuria > Holothuria scabra. Next base: position 41,172,218 of record CM074183.1, read on the forward strand.
CTTAAATGACCTTTGATCTCCACCAAAAAAATCATAAGGTTTATCTACTCAATGTGGCCAACTCATACACCAGATATGAGATCCCTCACTTTTACCCTTCTAGAGATATTGTATTTACAATGTTTTGACCTTTTGACCTCTCATGACCCCAAATGACCTTTAACCACCACCAAAAACAATAGTAATCATCCACTCAATGTGGCCAACCCACACACCAAATATGAGATTAGTCACACCTACCCTTCTTTAGATATCGTGTTTACAAGCAAGAGGGCCACACACACACACAGAGACACACACCTAAGCAACACCATCGCAAAGATCCCTTGCCTGCCTTGGGCAAGGAATCAAAAAATTTAAGCCGAAATGAGGTTTCCAATACAGTTTAAAGGCAGTCATTCGTCATCCTAAACTACAGTTTCAGTATGCATATATCAAAACTCTCAATTGGTACAGCTCTTTGATTGGCATCACATTCAAACAATGCATCATAGCATAGCTAAATTACACAGCATGGGCACTGAGAGTGTCTTGATTACACATTACGGACTTGTATGGCCACTGGGACAAGCCATGAAGCAATAAACTAGGATTGTGTCTGGATAAAGATGAGTTTTAGATAAATGTGGGAGGGCTAGAAGTAAGTAGGTTGGGAGAATTGGAATTGTTTGGGATGATGAAAATATGCCTTTAAGTCTGGTTTCAAAGACGATTCAAATACTGTGAAAGTCCTTTCCTTAAGTTGCCTCTTACACAGAGGGAAAGTAGAATTAAAACAACTTGGAAACAGCATCAATGTCTAATAATATATTAATTAGGTAGCCATCTTTGTTTTAACTTGCATTTTTTTAATTGTTTTAATGCTTCATTAGCACAGGTGGACTAAATTCTCTACATCCGTTGTCTTGGTATTAAATTTTCATCTTCAGACAATGGTGCAAATACCTGTTTGTGATGACCAGTTGTGTTGGTTAGATGGGGTTTAACAACATGCTGAAACAAATGTGTCATGCAGTGTTATCTTATAAAAACAATGCAATGATAGGTTAAAATATAACTAAAAAGGGTAAAAGATGACCAGATGTGAGGTTCAATGCCACACAGCCCAGGTTTTATCCCTCCCTCTCTCCCTCTGCCATTCTGTTTTGGCAATGCAATTGTTGGTAACTTTTACCACCATTGGTTCTGCAAAAGGTTAACTTTCAAAAAAGGGGAAGAGATGTTTCAATTGGTAATACATCTAACCTGTGCTACTTAATGTGGTCAGGAAGCCATGGGAGGAATCCACATCAAAGTCAGGGTAATGGCGGCCTTCTGCCATAAGCAACAAATCCCTCTCAGTGATTTGTTCAGCATCATCATCCCTAAAAGAAAAGTAAAGTACATAAATCACTTTCAAAAGAATCACTGCAATCTCTGAATTATATCACAGTTTGCTGCTTAGTGAAAATGTCTCTCAATATCTCCACAGATATAACCATTCACAATTTCAGTGCACAAACTGCTGCACAGATACTGAGTTTGAAGCTTCTGGAAGAAAGACATTTCATACTTTTCTGTGAAGATGACACAAGAAAACTCAAAAGGAGGGGCAGGGTTGCTATTTGTGCCAAACCCTAAATCCAAATTGATGCTATCCTTGGACAAAGTCAGTGGTGGGTTAAGGGGGGGGGGGGCAAAAGCTTGCTCCAAAGGTACTATAAGATATAGTTTAAAGGGTAAAAAGGCTATATATTTCTATTGCAAAATTGTTGCAAAGGTGAAACCTTAAGTAAGATATCAAGATACTTTTTATTTTGATGGGAATGAAATCAATGGAGGTTGGGGGGATTTTACCCTCCTTCTTCTGGAAAATGGGACAAATCCTTCCCTTAACAGCAACTCTGGACATGCCATAATTTGGAAAGGTAAAAGGAACCACTTATTTGGGCACTTTTGGATCACACATACGTTTATATTAAATCAGTACAATATCAAACTGTGTGTCCCTTATCCTTACCCATGGATCACAGGTTGTGTCTAATAAAACATGATATGTGTAAGTCTTAAGGTTAGAAACCTGATATTTATCACAAGGAATGATTTGATGGTACCTACAATGTCATGAAAGAGCCATTCCCTCTAATTTGAAAGAATTTTGGATAAAATTTTCTGGTATGCTGAAAATAAAAGGTTAACATGGGGTTTGACAGCTAAATTTCTAACCAACTGGTTGAAGTAAGCATAGTGATGGCCTTTTATTGAGTTGTAGGCTTGGCCACTGACTTAAATATATATGGACAGAGCATGTAATGTGTACGTCCTACTCTTAGATGGTCCCACCAACTGGGACAGAAAAGGCCCGACAAGATTGCCGTCGTTAAGCTGCAAACCGTCTGATTTGACCAGGGTTCGCATGGGTGCTTGAAAACCTGGAAAGTACTTGAATTTGATGAAGCACTTTTCAAGGCCTTGAAAGTGCTTGATATTTTGCTTTTTGGCAGCCAGGTCCTTCAAAGTGCTTGTTATTTTGCTTTTTGGCAGCCAGGTCCTTCAAAGTGCTTGAATTTCAAACATGAGAGTCCATTTTATTTCATAGTCTACAAAAAATGCAAAATATTTCTTTACAGATGAGAAAAATGAAAAAAAAATAAAAAAATTAATCATAATAGTAAAATTATTAATCCCGAAAGTTGTTCCGTGCATTTTTCAAATAGATCATAGCTCGACAGGGCATACACAGCATAAGCTGCTGGAAAATAGAGGGCGGGCTCACAAATATTTTTGCACCTACGTTGCTGGAATACATCATTTTGGGCTGCCTCTGTACAATTCCAGAAACTTTAATATTCGCACCTGCCGCGTAGGCAATCCACCATGGCCGAACATTCCAACCAAGTGCTAACTTTACGCGTAAAGTGGAATTTGGTAGTACATTAGCACATTGCAGTATGATATGTGCATACACGTACACATATATCATGTATGTAGGTACATCTGGACTAACTTTAGATGTAGCCTAAGTAAATGTGTTGCTCTCCTATCAACTGAGGCTATCATCGAGTTTCGTCACAGTTTTTCACGGATTGCTTTCTTCTTTCTTCCGGAGAATGTAAAAGTGGTTTCAAGCACACATTTTGAAAAGGATTTATTTCTACATTATCAAATTCTCTGCACATTTGGTTGTGAACATTGGTATTTAATGATGTTAAGTTCTGCTAGCCTAGCGTAAGCCAAGGCTATAGCCTAAGTTCTAATGTTACACACAAAGTCGTAACACTAGGCTTCGTTTGCACATTGACTTTGCGTGCAACAAACTGTGTAGCCTACCCTAAACCCAAGTTGTTTAAACAGTAGTAGACTTCATCCCACACCTGTTACCGACATTTTAGAGTCACAGTTGTTTAATTTCTTAATATATCAAGGCACTTGCAAATATTTTTACAATGCCAGGAAATTGTCAGTTTAACTGACTTTGGCTTGAAAAGCATAACTATGCCAGTTGGCTGTTATCTACAGCTGATAGACATAAGGCAAGCTGTAAAGTTTGTTTGAAAGACATTGACATTTCTAGTATGGGAGAGTCTGCTTTAGTAAGCCACATGAAAGGAAAGAAGCATCTTACGCTCATTTCTCAACAGAGGCAGTCCACAACACTTTTGGACTTTGTAAGGAAAAACCCAACTCGGGACAAACATCAGTGGATGCTCCCTCTTCTTCACAAGTGGATTTTACTGCTAATGCTAATTCAGGAAATGTTGTATCTTCAGTACCTTCAAGTTCAGCTTCTACCTTAACTACTTATATAACTCGAGAAGAAACTTTATCAGCAGAAATTCTGTGGGCTCTAAAAGTTATCGACAGCCGTTACTCATACCAGTCCTCCACAGACATAAGTAAACTGTTTCAGAAAATGTTCTCAGATAGTGGAATAGCTAAACAGTCCTCTTGTGCTGAAAAGAAGTGTGCCTATGTGGTATGTTTTGGACTTGCACCTTACTTAAGGAAAAACCTGAAGAAAAATTTTCAAACTCAAGACAGTTTTGTTGTTATGTTTGATGAGAGCATGAATGCAGTTACACAATCTAGGATGTTCATATTCGTTCTTGGAATGATGAAAAGTTGGGAAGTAGAAAGACTTTTTTATAACTTGGTCTTCATGGGCCATGCCACAGCAGAGGATATGATGAAACATTTTCATGATGCAATGGATGGACTTGAAATGCAGAAAATATTTTTAAGATTTGTATTCAGATGGCTAGGCCAAGTTCTAATGCTACAATAGGTGGTTCGCAAGCTTTGTGGAGAGGTTCTGGGATCTTTACCACAGGTGAATACTACTGTAAATGTGAGTGGTCAAAATTTTTAAAAATTATCTTTAAGTGTAAAATGGCAAATTCATTAGGCATAAGGTTGCCTCTATACAATTTATACCCGACACCCCACTTTTTGTTCAAAAAGTGATGTTACAGCAAGGTCAACCCCACTTCCTGTTATCAGCTTTCTGTCAATAGTAGCTGCTATGTCCAGCACTATGTAAACAAAGAGTCCCATTGAAAACCTCATTCATAAAGGCAGAGACTGTTTATTCAGTGCAAGCCAAGTTTGCAACCAGAGCTGCATCAACAGACCAGGACAATAGGCTTATCTTTTTGGACACATGTATGCTGGTTGTGCAGCCACTGAAGCATGATGAATAGTGTAAACAAACATTGCCCTGACTGCAAAGAGGTAGCTTATGCCTAATGTTAATTAAAGTGCAAAATTTTACCATTGAGGTATTCACTTACTGTGTTAATCAGGGTCAAAGGTCATATGACAAACTGTGAAATGTACATGTTTGAGCCCAAAACTCCTAGAGTAGTCAGTTGTATCAATTTGGTGGTGAAGATAGGTGTTCCAAGGTAGGGGGAATGGTATAAGTCAAGGTCAGAGGGTAAAGGTACCGTAAAAATTATATTATGGTTTTCAAAACAATTAATCAGGTTCAGTGTTGATGATAGCCAGTAATCACTACAGTTATCACTCTGAATGAAATAAGTTTTAGTGGTGACATACTATGTGTGCAATTCAGTGACCTACCCTCCTGTTTATTTATTTTTTATTTTTTGTTTTTTGCTTTACCTAGGTCTCTATGGATGGTCCAAGTGTCAACTGGAAGTTTTTTGAAGAATTATGCAAGGAAGTATGAAAGGAATTTCATCATAATGTTTTGAATATTGGCTCATGTGGATTACACATTGTCCACAATGCTTTCAAAAGTGGATTAAATGCTTCAGAGTGGAAACTTGATCAATTGTTTTCCTCTTGCCATTGGTTATTTCATGTTACTCCAGCACGAAGGGAAGATTATGAGATTATTACAGGAAGCAGAAAGTTTCCTCTCAACTTTTGTAGACATAGGTGGCTTGAAAATATGCAAGTTGCTGAACAGGTTCAGGAAATTTGGCCTAATATTTTGAAGTATGTGAAAGCTGCACAATCAAAGAAAGTTTCCTGCCCTCAAACTTCTTCATTTGAAACAATTGTGAAATTTTCAAATGATCATCTTATCCATGCCAAACTTGCTTTCTTCATCTCAGTTGCTCAGGAAGTCCATCCTTTTCTTGTTAAGTACCAAACAGACAAACCCTTAATAGCATTTTTGGCTGGTGACTTGCATGCAGTTACTAAGAGCGTTATGAAACGTTTTGTGAAGAAAGGTGTTGTGGAAGATTTGAACAAGATTACCAAGGTTGTCACAATGGATGCAAATGATTCATCAATCCATTGTCCCATAAAAGATGTAGATATTGGATACATTGCGCTGAAACGAGTCAAGGAACTGCTTTCAAAAAAACTGATTTCTGAAAGAGAATGCATGTTATTTAGATCTTAGTGCCAGAAATTTTTGATTGATCTGACAAAGAACTATTGGCAAAATCTCCAATTCTATACCAGTTGGTGCGATGTGCAGCATGTACTGATCCTAGGAGGATGGCTTTGCAGCAGAGTGATTGTGAGATTAAATTTAAGAGGGTTCTTAATCACTTTGTTTCTTCATTGCATGTAGAAGAGAAAGAGTGTGATACTTTCATCAAGTCATTCTCAGAATTTTTGGACCAAGTATCATCTTCCCCAGCACTGTTTACAGAATTTGATCCATTTAAAGATGGTGTACGATTGGACACTTTTTTGTATGAACACATGGGCCCTAAACCTCAGTTCCAAGCTGTATGGAAAATAGTGTTAAAAGACTGCTATTACTTTCCCACGGACAGGCAAGTGTTGAAAGAGGATTTTCTTTCAACAAGCAGATGGAAATTGAAAACATACATGCATGCTCTTTTGTTGCTCAGTGAATTGTTGATGACCACATTAAAAACAAAGGGGGTGTTTAAAGAGTGTCGATTACCAAAGAACTGATTTTATCTGCAGCTTCAGCAAGACAAAGGTACATGAGCTTTCTTGGTGAAGAGAAAAGTAAGAGAGAGCTACAAGCAAAGGACAAAGGACTTAAAGAGAAAAAATGTGATGGATGAGCTAGAGGAGTTGAGAGGAAAGAGGCAAAGGATGGAAGCAGATATGGATGAGTTGCTTAAATCTGCAGTTAGGTTAGCAGACAAACCTGATCCCAAGGAAACTGGTCTTGCATTGCAAAGTCAAACAGCCTCAGGAGAAGTGCTAGGGAAAAAGCTTCACAAAACAAAACACTGGATAGCAAAGTAGAGGACTTAAGGAAAACATTATGAAGTTCTTTCATAAGGTAGACAGTACAGTTTAGTAATGGTTTCAGTTTTGCTAGTTTTCGGTTTAAACAAGTACTTGAATATTGAAATTTCAGTGCTTGAAAGTCCTTGAATTTTGTGATGAAAAATGTACACGAACCCTGTTTGATGAGGACTCTGTAATAATTCAAACAAAAAATAAACTTGAATGGGAAAGAATATCATATTCCTGCAATACATGAAGTGATTTCCATTTTAAAGTCTTTGAAACTGCAGACCTCCTGAATACAAGTGAAACCACTTGACCATATAGTCAGTCATGACACCTGTGTCAGGGTAATCAAGATGGGGTTTGCAAATGGGAAAGCCAGAACAGTACTGTACTACATCAATTCCTTACAGGGATGTTGTGGTTTGGTAAAGGAAAATATCATGCTGTGTTACAGTAAATTTTCATTCCTTTGAAAAATAAATTGCAGAAAAAAGTGAAGTATAAATAGGGCTGTGAACGTGTAGCCATTAATAGCTTAACGATCGCAGGTGGAATAAATGTTTAGTACAAAGCAACAAGCGATTAATCGCAAAACCTGTTTTTGAGAGTTTTTCATCCATTTGTATACTCTGATGATCCCTGGTTTTAGTTAAATGGAACATCCTGGGCATATTTGGACCTTGTAGGCTTCAAAGTTTCAGAATAATTTGATTTAACCATGCAAGATAACAACTATTTATTATTTCTGCATTAAATTCAGTATCAGTCACTACATACTGAAATAATTTTTTTTGTGATAAGGTAATCGCGATTAATCGCTAAACAATCGCAAATTTTTGAGGTTAAACGTTTAGTTATTTTGCTAAACGTTCACAGCCCTAAGTATAAACAATTTCCAAAAAAGGTAGCTGGGTGACTGAGGAATAAAAGAAAACAAAAGGAACTGATTTAGAGCTCATGGAAAAATTTGCCAGAACTTTATTTTCTAAATAATTAATGCTGAAATAGTCACATGTTAGTATGTACCACAACGATGCTAACTTAACTGTGAGGGATATATACAGTAAAGCATAAGGGCTTTTTACAAGTTGCGCATTCTCACCTATGCAGGAATCTGGATGCATCACCCATGGGGGCAGCATTCATGTAAAGATGGAACTTAACATTCTCCTTCAATGAGATGATAAAAGGTGCTTTGATGAATATAGAAGGAAGTCCATCCAAGAAATGTTTCAGTTCTCTGTACAAATACCTGCAAAATAAATTCATCAAATTCTAATCACTACGTAATGAAACAGCAGGCAAGAAACCAATCAAAAGGTGAACAACTTTTACAAACTAGAGCAGTGATGCTGCAGAATCTCAATACTTTGTGAATGTTAAGGAGACAAAGTTTCCATATTGTTGCTGATGATATTTGATGTAAATGCAGTCCTCCTTTGGCACTTTGCATAAAAAGATTATCTATATATTGTTAACATCCTGATGCATTTCATGTTCATATAGAACAATTTTTACAATGATACTGTAACACTAAGTGAGGTAAACAATATTGTGCACAATACTGAAACTCAGTGAAGCAGAAATCATTGACCAGGTATGCATATCAGTGACATCTTCTAATATATCCAACAGTCCAATGACAGCCCTTTTCCTCCTGCATTCCACACTAATTTCTCTAAAATCGCTCTCCCTTATGCTATTTTCACAGTCTCGTTCAAATATTTTGGTATTTCACAACTTCTGAAGGAGTGAGAGCTATTTCCCTGCTGATATCTTGAGTGTTTGCATTGTTATACTGTACGACAAGTGTGTAGAAAAAACATCCATTCAATACAGTAAGTTACAAATCCTCAAATATGCTTCAATCAACTCTTGAGGGGTTCATTTTGTCATCACAACTTAGAGACACTTTGATCATGCTTTCTCCACACATTTTGTGCACTACAATATAACTCCATAAATTATAAATAAGCTTGTAGAGCTAAGACAAAAACAAATACTACCAAACTTTCCTGTTGCTTGTATCCAACTCTGGGAACTTAACTTCTTGGGAAATATCTGCTAACAGAGCCTTTGTTTATGGTCAGACCAAGCAAGATTATCTTACAGTTACTTCATGCTTGATTTAGCAGAGGTGTGACACCAAGTCTCTAACATCTGAAAGTTTAACAACTACAAAATGTAAATATTCTCAGTCAGTAGGTATCTGTGCCTAGCATCAAAAGTGCTGTGTGCAAAGAAAATTGAAGTTTCCATGACAAATTTGAAAGAATAACTTAGCAACCATCACTTTTGTAATGTGAAAAATGCAATGTCTTCTGCCTCCTAGCCAAAGAGCATGCTCTAAAATTCTCAAAGACATTGACCAATGGCCAAATCACATTCCCTTGCTCTAAAGAAAATTCATCCACTGGCTAGTGTAACAATATCTCAATACATGTTATGTATTGAGATAATAAGATCATGTTTTGGTGGGATTTTATGACACACCAACCCAAATGTGCTATAAAGTGCCTTCTAAATACAAAACAAGCACGATGGTGGGGTAAAATTAAATAAAAATAGTGCAAGTGGAGACAAGTGGAGACAATTCGCAATGTTTTGCAAATGGGGTAGTCATATCAAAAATTTCTTTTCTTTATTTTCTTTTGGAAAGCCCAGAATATGGGAAGAATCTATCTACTGGAACAAAGCTTTTAGGTTGGGCACTGTGTAGTATTTCTGGCAAACCATAGGTGTATTCATAACAGTCAATGAGAACATGACTTAAAGTGACAGCACAGTCACAGGGTATGCAGTATGGGCTTTCATTCCAGCAAAGTACAGTAAATAGGCATAGGTAGGGTGAGAATGGAGAATTTATCAAGAAGTGCATGGACCTAGTCACAACAAATCTCACAATACTATTTAATTAAAATTTGAAAATTACCCTTTTTGATCTGGAGGTGAGTCTTATCTATCAAACTCTGTGACTTCTAAAAGTTTTCAGCATGTTAAGAGTTCTGTGGTGGTGCAACTGTTGAGTAATCTACTGATAGGATAATAACCAACAATATGCTGGAACCAACACTGTATGCCTCCTTCAACTAGGCCATCATGGTAGGAATTCTAACTCACAGCCTTTACCCCCCCCCCCCCCTCAAATCTCAGTCCAACATGCAATTGTAACCTAATTTCCATAATTCCATTTCAAATTGATACTTAAAAGTGTTTCATATACCTCTGTAAACCTCTCCTTGCTACAGTCAGACCTGTACAATCTAGCACACATCTTCCGTCCTTGGTAAGGCCTGACGGCTGGATGACACTTTCTCCTGTCCCCAGACTAACAAGGTGATAGTCTTCGTCTGTTGAGAACACATTAAGAATAGTCTTTAACACCAAAAAGTGTTTGATATTCATCTTTTTTATTAGCAATAAGAGAAAGCTTTAGTATCTTCTATGAAGTACAGTGCCCTGTAAAAAAATTTCAAAATCTCGCCAACTTCATAAGTCCACAGTATGTCAAGATTTATACATGCTAAAATGACAAGATTTCATGACTTTTCAGTGACTTTCAAAAGGACGTTAACTAATATTTTCAGGACCTTTAACAGTTCAAAAAGAGTCACATCAATTTTTTGTCTTTTTCCACAAAATAATGTATCTTAACAGTAAGACTATTGGAACATATAAGACCAATGCCTACATTTTTTATGACTTTTCAGCAGACTTTTGAATAATTGCTCTTGGAATATTTCCAGAACGTTTAAAAGAAGAGACATCCCAAACTTCCATCCCTCTTTCACAAAATAATGTATCCCAAAACAAAGAATATCTAAACAATAAATCTGATTCCTCAAATTCTGTGACCTTTCCAAGACTTATGAAAAATTGTTCATTTTCCCTGACTTTAAACACCTTTAAAGTCAAATTTCAATTTTTCCTGACTTTCCAGGATTTTCAGGGCCTGTGCAAACCCTGATTTAGCTTAGAGCAGCTTCTAGTAGTGTTCTTGTAGGATATTTGAAGCCCATATACTAACAGGGGCAATAGCTGGGAATGCAACAACAGATTTCATCCTAAATTAAAATCCGAGCTTTTTGTTTATACGCGCCTTTGTACCTAAGATACATATATTCCCTAAACAGAGATGTGCGGGACTTACTTTGAGAAACAACAAATGCAGCATAACTCTGATTGTTTCTGATTCCATCTGAACCTGGGAAAGGTGAATTGATGGGTGGTATAGTACGTGCAATCTCCATGATCCTATTAGCCCAGTCCGTGTTGAAGTTGGGCCGTGCTTGTTGCTGAGAAACCATCTGCTGTCCAATGGGAGGACCGTGGGACATCGTGGAGTGTGCCTGAGGTATGCTCCCCTGGGAATTAAACTGAGGAAATGGCTGGCGTGGGGTTGCTTCATAGGTCCTTCGCTGGGTCTGAGCATGGTGCTGTAAATGTTCACTGGGTGTGACATTGTTTGGTGGGTACTGGTGTCTTACAGGACCAGTGTTTGCATGAACTGTGTTGTTGTTCCTTATCTCTGGGGGTCCTTTGCCCCAGGCACTTTTAGTTGGTGGCCCAGCTTGCAAGGGAGGGTAATCATCTTCTGCAAGGGCTTTAACTGCTGGTTGTTGTTGATGATATGGCTGTTGTTGTTGAACAGGGTAATACTGATGCTGTTGACTAATCTTCTGTTGAGGTACATTTGCGGGGACACTTTGTGGTTGTGGTGGGTAATGCTCTTGTTGTTGCTGTGACAGCTGGGGTGTGTACAGCTCCTGTTGCTGCTGTTGCTGTGACAATGGTGCTGGAGTTGCTTGGATGGAAGCTTGTACAAAAATTAAAACAGTAATAATTAATTTTTACATCACATAAGTTGTAGACAGTTATCAAAACATTTCTCTCAGACAGTACCGAATTGAGGAATATGCCCATGCTTATTTCTGCTTGTCATAAGAGGCGACTACACAGGGTGACCTGAACCATATTTGAAACAAAACCTGAACCATACTTGAACCATACCATACTTGAATGTTTTTTTATCTAGCTGTTACTATTTAACATAATCATGTTGGTGTTTTGTTGAAGTGCACATCAAGTCTAAAATTTTAATAATACATATTATAAAGCTGGCAAAAAGGAATCCTAATAACTCAATTCCCATTGCCATAGCTTGTGCCATTGTTGAGAATTTGAATGTTAAACTTTTTTCACTTAAAACAAAATAGTCCATCACCAAATATTTTATGACTTTCTTGTTGTACAACCAACATTTTCTGATTTGTTTCCTTTTGAAATGAGAAATGTTTTTATGACCTTGAACGATTCCTGGTTGCCACTAAGTTTTTTGCCAGAGAGTTATTGCAGGCAATAATGGTTACATATGTAAATAGGAGGTAAGTAAGAGCCAAATAGACTAGCATGTTGTACAGAGAGGACTTCAGTAAAAATAATTACATCACTCCATAAGAGTTAAGTGCCATCACACATTGGTAAGAGGTGCAGTAACTTTGGGAAAAATAAAAAACACATTCAAAGACTCACATTTTATACAGTACCTCAGCTTAAAAATGTGCTGTGAAGATGGGATTTGGACTGTAGTCAATTTTCATGCTCTTTAACATAATGTTTTGAAATTTTAGATTTGTAACTCCATGTAACTCCTTGACTGTAACAGATAGGGAAGTTCAAATAATCTGAAAGTTCACTTGAAGGTATTATATCTACTGACTAATACAATCACAGTTGCAAACAGTGACAAGTTGTACTTCTAGGCGCAAAGATATATATTTGCCAAGAGTGACAGGAGAAGTTTCATCCTTTGTGTGACTCGAATTGCAGGGATAGCATAGTTAAGCATATCAATACAGAGCACAATGGAGCACCACAGCCTCGCATTCTTCACTGGATCTGAATGAGTGGTCTTCTTGTAGGGCAGTAAAATTCTAAATCAGTACAGAACAAAACTCCAAAGAGGTTAGCTGGCCATGAGAAGGTTGTGTGAGTGTATGTTGCAGTGTCCTGCCTTCGGCATGAAATTTGCTCAATATTTTGTGGGAAGGGACTTCTTGAATAAGACTGTAGGAAGGAGGAGCCGACACTAAACCACTTGGAGCTGGGAGCGTGAGGTCAGCTACCACTGTACTCAAGCCATTTAAAGCCATATTATATGGTTAGAGATTTCCTTTCCTTCTAGTGCAATGTGTGAAAGAGAAATAATCTTACGTGAGTAGATTGTTTATTTAGAGTGTAAGAGTATAAGAGTAAGTGTGATTTATGATTTTGACATTCATAGTGATAAACTTAATTTTGGGTGTCACGTTAGAAATGATACCGAATTGATCTACTGTATGTGAACAAAATCAGAAGAAACTATGTATTATACTTCCAACATTTAGTTTATTTTCAAATATTATGTTAAGCTTGCATGAAGTAAAAATTGTGGTAAATGATTCCAATTCCTCAATCAGTTGCTTGGAAAATAGTTGGGTTCATGGCAAAACAGCTGTCATTGCCAAGTACAGTATTTTGTTTTCTTGTACTGTAAGTTTGGGAGTGAAATTGATGTGTATTTATTGTTTTGAGTTATTAAACAAAAAGAGGCTAAATTTAATTAAAAAACCAGAGGTCTAAGTGAAAGCCAGAAATTTTGACAGACAATGTTGAGGCCCAAAACCAATTTTGAAAGAAGTTGTATGCTAGTGAATTTTATGTTCTTCCCAAAAGAGTTAAGGATTGTGAGGTGTGAGACTCAGGAAGGGACAGTAATTCCTTATTCCTAGTTTTTTTCCCAATAAACATTGTGTGAACATGAGGATGGTGCTACTCTTTGCTCCGTACCATGTTGGAACCAGAATGCAAAAATGCATTGAGGTTTCGATGATACAAACATGCTCTTTTCAATGAAATGCTACATTTCTTGTAACAACTGGTGACCCAAAGTGACCTTTGACTCCACCTGTTAGTAACTGATTTTTCTTTTAACCAGAACATTTCTACAAATTTCATACTGTGCCTAAAGATATTCCGCAAACAAGCTGCTTACATCATAACGCATCAACATATCAAGTTTGAAATGAATCCAAGTTTCCTACCTTGAGATATAGTGTAAACAAGTATTCTGAGTTTGACCCCCTATGACCCCAAATGAGCTTTGACCTCTACCATCATAATACATCAACATATCAAGTCTGAAATGAATCCAACTTTCCTACAATGATGTATCATGTAAACAAGGATTTCAGGGTTTGGACACCATGTGACCCCAAATGACCTTTGACCTCCACCAAAGTGTCACAAACACACACACATGCACACACACACACACACATACACATGCACATACACACATACATACACACACACACCATCATGAATGCATAGGTTTCTCTTTTCATCGAAACCAAATTGTTACAGGCTTATAACCCTCAGGCTTTTGGTCTGGATTCATCGCCATATTTAATGTGACCAAGCCCAGAAATACTGTAGCTATTAATGTGGCCAATCAACCTGACTTACCTCGCTGAGATGTCAAAGGCTTTTTCCAAACTTGACAATAAAGGGACTGCAAAGCGGTATAGTCACATGACGTTATTCTTATGACTCATATAGGGGCTTTACGGCTTTAGTTAATTAATATACAGTTCGAGACCAATTAGAAACGGGGATGAAATTTTGTGTGTGGTACTTGCTCAAAACAGTGCCATAAAACAAGGGGAAAGAAAGAAACATATTACTGTATTACATGTGTATATATTTAAGTTCATAATTAAAGTAAGTTAAACTTATAACAATCTCTGTTGTGTTTTTGTGGTTTTGCGTAAAGTACCCCAGTACTTTGGATGCACTTTAAACTTCCAACCAAATGTCCCAGAATTAGGTGACAATATTGCAGCCCTTGAACCTTGAATTGTTAGACAGCTTCATTGAAGAAATGGTCACTTCTGTTAAAGTTTTTAAAATGTCTTGTATGGTTCTAGGGCAACAAGCATTTGATATGAAGTGTTGGTATCTTCACAGGTGCCTATTCAAAATAGCTTTAAAGAAATTTGCTTTGAATCCACTGTGTGGTTTTCAAAATTCATGTGATTCAACTTGAAGCAAGCCTATCCTGAAATTAATGAACAGTCTTTTGTTTTTCTTCAAACTTTACAATTTCCTGATGCCCAAATCCACAGGGACATGGGAGGGTGCAGCAAGCTACATAAGCTGGCAGAAAAGTACCTGAAAGAATCTGTAAATATCACAATTTAATCAGTGTACTACACTATCCTATTTCATGAATGACTCATACTGTTTATTTGTTTTGTATAATTTACAAGGTATCACTAGCTTCAGCTATGCTGATTATAGAATTTTTATATCCTGAAATATCATGCAAAATACTATTGCTCTTTAAAGTAGGAAATTTTAAAAATACATCTTTCAAAGCATGAAAAATAAATCCTGGGCTGTAAAATGATTAAAGAAAGTAATAATTTTCATCTAATTTTAACGTTTTTTGGCTCACTGAGGAGTGCCAGAGTCAGTGTGGATGAACGTCGGCAAACTTCACCTTCTCTTTCCGACTAGTGCTCAGAGATAACGAGGCAGGCTTGTATTAATTACTTCCAATTCTGCACTCAGGACCGCCATTTAACATTCCCATCTGACGGACGTGAAGGTATACCCAGTCTTTAGCCACTTTCCCAAATGCTGGGTGAGGGTGGAGGTTACTTGCTCTGCTCAACAGCTGAAGTGAGCAAGGGAGCAACTTCTGAATCAGACAAATTTCTGATACTGACAACTTCCTGAAACGGACAACCAAATACCAAATTTTGTAATTCACCAATTTTTTAAACACCCTCAGCATCCCTGTGAACAGCTATGCTGAACAAGCTAATTTTTAGACCCCAGAAAATTTGTAAGTGTTTCCACCGGGATTTGATCCGGGGACCTTCAGCATGCAAGGCAGTACACTCAAAACCACCAAGCCAACTCCACCCTTGAATATGTCACACCAAATTACAATTTTACCACTTACTTTAAGTTCTCAATCCTCATAGCTCTTTGACTAATATACAGAAAAAAAAGGACAGTAGCTCATGGTATGCAGCAGGTTCTAAGAGTCTCCTGGTAACATATTAAGAAAGGTATACTCTGCAGGGTATGCCTTGAGGCAATTGGCTAGGATTGTATCTGGATAAGGCAGTTGTGGAAGGGGCTATGAGTAGTAGGTTGGGAGAATTGGAACCGTCTGTGGGTATGAATAACTGTCTTTAACTTAATTCATTCAATTTAAAATAGTAGTTTGGGCAATAATTGTGATGTCATTCTTGCACTTCTCAAATAAAATTAATTGTGTATGTCTTGGAAGCTCTGACCACTACTCCACCTTGAGCCAAAATGAATAAGTTAGTTAGATGTAGTTAGATGGAATTTTATGGCCCAGTTTCCAACCAGTTGGTTCAAGTTGAGCGGGACACGACTTTTTCTCCAGTTGTGGCTCACTGGCTTGCTTTCCCTACTCCGTTGTGTTTGCTGAGCACCAAGCACAATGGCAGCAGGTTCCATTTTTAAAGTCTTCTGTATGACCCGGCCAGGACTCGAACTTCCAACCTCCTGACTGCAAGTCTGATTCCCTAACCACTTGACCATGCAGCCAAAATGAGACCATGTTCTAATTGTTATGGGGTGAATAAGTCCTCCCTGTACAACATACACAATAAAAAACGTCATATACACATTTCTTATTTCAAAAGATTAGGTTAGATAAGGTTTTATGCCTCAACATAAGTTTTTGGTTGAATCTAGCTGTTTCCTCAGCCTTTCTTCAGTTGTGGGGCATTGTTCATATTGCTTAATAGGACACATTTCAGCAGAAGGTTCCATTTTTAGATTTTCTGATATGGAGAGGTCTGGGAATGGAACACCAGACCTTCCTAGAAAGAATCATATGCTCCACCAACTCAACCACAGTTGCGGTTATTTCAAAAGAAAACAAAGCAGTTAATGTGAGTTGTACAAGAAGAATGCCACATGTTCAATTGACTATATGGACAACAAGATGCCTTGGAAATGAGTAGTCCACAGAACTATAATACATAGAAGGGCCTTCACACCACCTGACCCTGACAGAGCAGCAGTCCAGGGGGCCGTTCCACAAAGAGTTACGCACAATCTTAAGTTTGATTCACCATACCTAAGCCAACAGTAAATCATACTTAAGATCGTGCGTAACTCTTTGTGGAACGGGCCCCAGGTAAAGCATCATAATACTAGCTTGTTCACAGATGGTAGATCCTGCCTGTATAGACTGATTGTGCAAACTTTTATAATTCTGTGACTCAGTCTGCTGGCACTGCTATGAACTGCTGACTGAAGCTTTGACGTCTACAGACATAAGCATCAGTACCTAATAGACTTCCATTACAATTCACCTAGGGAGGCCTACAAAACTCACCTGCTGGTTGACCGCTATTAGCCTGTTTCTGTTGTTTAGCCTGATATGCAGCATAGGTGCCATGATCTGGTAAATTCCAGGCATCCTCTGAAGTCAGTACTGGAGCAGCTGTGTCAAACCCAAGCTGAAAATGACTACCAGATGAGAATCCTGCTTGAGGTTCCATCTCATGAGCAGGTGAATAACCATCATCATAACCTCTATCATAAGTGTGAACTTTTGGCCGTGCTACATCTTCTCTCTCTATACCAAGGAGATTCGCAAATGCAATTTTAGCTGCTTCTGTCTTGGCTTCCTTCTTGGTTTTTCCTCTTCCTGTTGAAAAAAATTCAAAATATGTAAATGACACAATGTCTCTATCCAAGACAGGGGGCAGTAAAAGTTCCCTCAAAATATTTTCACCCTCCATAGACTTTGAAATTTGCTGCTGACTTTGTGCATTCTTACACATTTGGCACTCCTGAAAAAATTTTGACCCCTCCCCTCTCAAACTAAAAATCTTTTCACTTCCATTCAATGCTTTGCCCTGTAAAGGGTGTGAATGTCACCTGAAAAAGTGCACTTTAACACTACACTTGAAAAATTTTTTTATTGAGAAACAAAAACCAAACCAACACTTCACTTTTACATTCATATGTAACAGCAAACGCATGGAGTCAATCTGTGTGACCTTTGTAGCAGGCACAAAAGTTGAACTTTTCACACAAATTTTGAGAGCTAGCCAAGACTACATAAAATTGTAACTTGACAAGTACTACTCATTGTCTCATTTGCTGGCAGGGAACTGCCACTTGCATAACAAACAATGAGATGTTTTCTTTACCTGGTTCATATTCAATGCCATTTATGATAGCTTTGCACCCAAATGATCCAGTGTAATAAGTCATTCCAGCCATCATACTTCCTCCCTGAGACACATTGCATTCCTGGAATTTTAATTTCAACCTCTTTTTAGCTGAAAATTCATGCAAGGCCATGACAGCATTTTTAGAACCATTTAGAAATTCTTCAACCAATTCAGGGTCAACCTGTACATAGAAAAAAAAAGACAAATTTATCATTAAAATAGGATTGATTTATGGTACCAGTGGGGTGGGGTGAGTGGTTCTGGTGCTGTGGCTGAAAAGCCTGAAAGACACCACTGCTTTGTTGGAGCGGATGAAAGCTGTTGAATTAGAGAATGTGGCGTTAGAGGGGACGAAGTTCAGCAACTGGTGTGTTGCAGTTCAGTTCCTGACTGGGGCAAAGTAAGATAGGTTTTCCATTCCAATCTATGGTTTTATGGTTTTCCTATTTGAACTAGCCTGTCAAAAGACTAAATTTGATCCAAACTGTTGAACTGGTTGTCACTTGACACTTAACATTTAGTGGTATTTCATAAGCTTGCTCTCTTGTGGCAAAAAAGCTGTCCTTCAAAGCAAAACCTAACAGGAGCTGCTGTATGGTCAATACCACTTGAGGAGGGAGGAGAAGGTCATTGTGAACTGGACATTCCAGACACTGCACTCATTGATTGCCATTCAGGAGGACAAGAGTAATCCAAGTTGAAAATAAACATAGCTCTGGATAGTTTTCAGTGTTGTGGTGAAACACACAGGTCAAGAGCAGTCCCCTCATCTTATTTTGTAGAAAAACTAAATATCACAATTATTTCCATCTCATTCCTCAAAGTATCCTTCATTTTATTTTATGACTTCACTATTGCATATTCAAGGTAAACCAAGCAGTTACTTGTAGTAAATTACATGTTTGAGTAGAAAAATATTGTCAACTTGACTCTCAACAGCCACTCATAAAGAAGGTCAGTCTACTGGGATGACTGCTCTTGCCCTTTAAGATTGAGAACTATAATGAGAAAATAAGTGATGTGAAGATGAGTGTACCTTAAAATTCACTTAATGGATTATATCAATAAGAAATACTGTGCAATTACATGGGCAAGTAGTAAAATTAGAAATAGCTTTTAAATGACTTACATCTTTGTCATAACCAGATCTGCCAATCATTACACCGCCCCCACCTGACGGCTCGCCTTGACCTCTGTGGACATGGTTCACAACATTCACTTTCTGATAGGGTTGGGAAGCCACATTTTTCATCTGAAACAATAACAAAAACATATTAGCTCTAATTACAACAGCATTGTGCTTGCTCAATCTTTCCCTTGTTTTATCTTTTTCGTGCCTCCAAACAATGCAATACCTTGTAAATAAAAGGAAACTACTGTATGAACATACCGTATATGTCAGGGTGAAGGGGAGTGAATTCTTCTACAGTATGTTATAACACCCCAAAAAAAAGAACAAAAGAACTAAAAATTTCTGCCTGGTATAAACTTAAAAATATGCAATCCCACCTAGCACTTTATTCCTACTGTACACTATCTGCCTCAATGCTGGTGTTGCAAGTCAATCTGAACACACATTTAATCAATGCAATAATGGACTGACTCTGTGAGACATACAATCCTGGACAAAAATGATGGGACATTTTTGCCCAAATGTAGCAACACGTATGCAAAGACTCGTTGGTTTTCCAAATTCCCCTCCCCCCTAGTTCAATGATGTTCTCAAAAAATATTCTCAAAATTTCAAAAATTGCAACGTTGAACGGGGGAGCGGCGGACTGTCCCATGTATTTTTGTCCAGGATTGTCTGAACAACTGTACACATGTATGGGAGCATACGGATTCACCGCAGCTGACAGGACATAAACTAATCTAACCAGTCATTTCAATATTTGGGTAAACCAGGGCTTGGGATGAGCGAATTCTAAACAATGCCCATTTAAATTTTTAGACGGCATTCAAATATGAAGCAAAAGAAGAGGAATAAATTCTTGATACCACGTGAAGTTAAAAATAACATCTTTTATGAGAAACAATGAGAAAAAAATACACTTTGAACACAAAATTTGTCACTGAGAATAGGCTTCTGGTGAAAATGCCTTTAATTTGATATAGCGACCCCACAATTAACGATCTACCATTGACCTGACAACGATCTACCGTTGACCTACACAGTATTTAAATGGAACTGACGGTCCACCGCACATTTTTATGAAGGGACCTATTTCAAAATGATAATTTCAGCAATTTTACAGTTGACCGTGGCAAACGAGGAATAAACTGCATTGGAGGAAACTATTTATTACTGCAGTAATGTGAAACCCACTCATCTTTACATGCCCCAATTTTGCATGTTTATGACGTCATCCGAGGTGAAAAAAATAATAAAAACAAACGGTAGATCGTCTGGTTTACCCTAGTTTAGAGATTGCAGTCAGAGCCAGGCGCCCTCTTCTTTAGTCTGTGGCTTATTTCCAAAGTTCAAACTGGTTATTTTAATGTTCCCAATTTCGGCTGAATGAAAGAATCGTTCCGCTTTGGCATTGATAAAATAACTTTTTTAATTATTTCATGAGAAATAGCTGTAAGTTTATTAACTACTTAAATAAACTTTTTGTTTCCTAGATTACAAAATGGTGAATTTTACTGTATCCTTCCCTAACGCGACTTTCCTATCACGGCTTTCAAACTTGTCCCAAAAATGTCACCCCTTCAACACGATCTACAGTATACGTGCGCGCTCCCATATATGTGTACAGCAGTTCAGACAATCCTGGACAAAAATGATGGGACATTTTTGCCCAAATGTAGCAACACGTATGCAAAGACTCGTTGGTTTTCCAAAATCCCCTCCCCCCTAGTTCAATGTTGTTCTCGACAAAATATTCTCAAAATTTCAAAAATTGCAACATTGAACGGGGGAGCGGGGGACTGTCCCATGTATTTTTGTCCAGGATTGTAGGTCTTATGTCCATACAAAACTACTAAGGTGCACCTATTACTGCAGCTATAAAGGAGTGTAATATGTAGCAAAACTGATCTAAAACTTGCGGTCTCAAATTAAGAAAAAATACACAGTCTACAGTATTGGCATGATGTACCATGGAATCTTTTCCTCCTTGTTCAGTTTTTTTTTTTTTTTTTGTTTATTGGAGGCGGGGGGCGGGAGAATTTGACTCCTTGTTTAATTTTTAGTTTTTTTTTGTTTTTTGGAAGGGGGAGAATTTTACTAAAGAAGAAAAAAGGAGCAGGTAAGATGAGTTCATCATCCAGAAGCAACATTCTCCTGTTTTCCCATTCTCTATGTCAGGATTCCTGGTTGCTTTGAATCCTAACACAACTGCCCTTCAAGTAGGCTTTGAATTTTGAGGTGTGAGAGTGTGATTGCACACCATCACTCACCTCAAATCACTGTGAGGAGTGAGATTTTTTACACACCTATATGAATGGGAGCTGATATAAATATGATGCAGTTAAATGAAACTGCACACCTACCACACTCCTTAATTTCCTGAGGAGTGTGATTTGAAGCATGCCTGGGAAATATAAAACCCGGGACCTGCTTCAAGGTGTCATTATTTTTAATTTTGACCTTAGTTCTTCAATCAACTCGACTCCCTTAGTTAATAGCACATCGTGGAATCAAGCTTGCATAGAGCAAGGACTAAGTGAATGACCAGATGTACTAAATAAGCTTGACTGTGATATTATACTTTTTTGTAATCACATTGAACGTCATTACAAATAACTCAAAATATGCCAAGGTGTTATATTTGTAGTACCATATTTCTATTCTTGCCATTTTCTGTTATACTGTATGAAACAGGAACTTTTCCCAATTCAGGGACAAGTTCCTCTGACAAAGAGACAGGGTGCACAATTTAAAGTGGGAATGTCACAGCCAAAGTAAGTTTCTGGGTAAATGTTCTTTGGGCACACCTTGAAATAAAGTGAATGTTTTTCCCTATTAAATTATGTCCATAAATACTGAAATATTACATTGTGAATTCCCAATTACAGGCCGGGAATTTAGTGACATTTCCAAATGAATTTCAGGTTATTAATTAAATTTAATGTGACTTTTTTCTCTCTCCGTCAAGTCAAACCTCAATTGCTACTGTATAGAGACATTCTTTACTTTAACTTTTTCAGTCAAGTGTCTCCAAAGGTAAGGCACGGTAAATGCCGTGCACCTAAAGTCCTAAACACATCAGGAAAAATGCCATTTTTGCCTTTGTTCACCACCAAAAAACCTAGAGTAACCTTCCTAAACATGTTAGAATAACCTCTTGGAACAAGATCATCCAAATTCTTTGATAACCAATGGATCTACAAAGGTTTAACCTTAGTTTGGCTCTTGACCATTAACTTACTTCTAAAGGTGGAGCACTCTTTAAAAGCCTTTCTCTTATCCATCTGCATTCAGATGAAATCACTTTTGACTATTATTAACTTACTTTTGAATCAGTCTTTAAAAGCCTTTCTCTAAATCCAACTGCATTCAGGTGAAATCACTTGGCTGTTCACTGCACTTTAAAGCTCAATATGTGAAACACATCAATAAGTCCATCAAAGGGAATATTCACCAAAACTTGAACTAAAATCACAAAAAATTATCACAAATGTGTCTATCAAAACAAACACAGGCAACATGCTGAAATGGTTCAAAATTCAATTTGAGCAACTTATGCTTTGCTTTCTATGTCAAAGTGCATGACTTTGAACTTCTATTTGAAGATGGTTTTAGAGAAAAGTAATGGTGTTTAAAATGCCCCTTCTGTGACCACTTAGCAACACCTTAGCATACTTTGACTCAAATACATACTGTACTGTAACAGACCTTTTTCCAAACAGCAATTACAAAGGATTGTGGGATAGAGTTTTGGTGTTTGTCATTTTTGTCAATGGCATTTTACTGTGGTGAAAATTGACACACACCCAAAACTCTATCCCACAATTCATTGTAATTGCTATTTGGAAATAGGTCTATTGAGCCTACGGCCCTACGTCCATAAAGACCTTCTGCACTAACGAAAATGAGAATTACGACATAACTACAGTATCTGATAAATGCTGGCAAAATGCTTGCATAGGTTCATGCAGCAGGTCAACTAAATGATTGCTTTCAATTTTTAGGACTCTTCAGATACTTTTCAAAGTATGTAAAGATTATTTTACCTTCGGGTTGTGACTATAGTAGCTGCTCATTTTGCGTTGCTTGTTGAACTGATCTTGATAGAATTAAAACCTGCAAAAAAAAAGGTCAAGATATAGATGATTTAAAAAGGATTTATTAGGATGTAAAACCACTTAATGCAATGTGAAGGAGAAAGATTTAGTGCTTCATTAGAACTCCCCTTAATTAAATTGACACATCCTACATGAATATAATATGGAACATGGAAGATCCTTCCATGGAATTTTACAAACTTCTAAGACAATGTTAAAATGATTTGAAACATTCTGATAGGATGCTGTATTCGTACCAAGAGGGTAAAGATGACCTTGAGTAAAATCAATATTCTGCTGACCTTCTCATGGGTAGAGTTAAGAAATGAGAACAACTTCAGAAAAATTTAACAAGGAGCGACATGGTGCAGACGATGTTACATACATGTTAATGCCCATCATCTAATTTCATGTGGAAAGGTTTAGAGATGAGAAGATGATAACATAAAAATAACATTTAGATTGTCTCAGGTACTATTGATCTATCTTTGGTGTTTATCAGCTCACAGTGCTGCTTGCACAATGACAGGTCTGTGCACCAGTGAGTTAAATGATAATTTACACACATCTGACAGACAATGAGTCATCCATGAAAAGGAATAACCTCAATGGGATCTCCTCAATCTCTATTCCTTTGATGCTAACTCCACATCAATTCAGTCATTCATCTCTGCAGCACATGCTTGGCTTAGTATAAACCACATAAACATACCATACAAAAAGAGGTCACAGGCCAATGTCTGTTACTCAGTTTATTTACATTGCAACAATCTCTGGGAGTTGGTCACAAAGTATTTTGTTTGTGTTAAAGACAAATTTATACTCTCATTAGACTATACTGACACTGATGAAGCATCCATGCTAACTGCTGCAAAGTCTGCCTATGAACCAGCTTTGTGGTTACTATTGCCCATTCATGAGCGGAAGTGGAGAATCCATTCATTATATAGGGACAAGGGTCAGGGTGATCTTTGAAGTTCAAACAGGCTAAGTGTTTATGCTATTACAGCAAAGCATACCAATATATAATTCCCCCTTTCCATCTATAACATAACTGAGTAAGTAGTACAGACACAGTTTACCTGTTGTTAACTGAAAAAAAAATATCAAATGAGCTCCATCCCTACAAATTAAGTTCCCCTTCCTATGAATAAAGTATTCTTCAACACACTTTTCTTTTTTCTTTTTATCTTAACTTTCACATGTATGTTTCTAAACAAAAAAATTGAATACCCCAAAGGTACATGAAGCAAGCAAGCACTTCTTGGCCTTATGGCTAAGATTGTGTGCAGTGTCTGTTTTTTTTTCATCCAGTCTAGAATGGGGCCACATGAAAATATGGTCTGAGGGCCGTGAGGTTGGTCACATATTTTTCTTCAGTGGACGTAATAGCTTCTTCGGGCAACAGTTTAAGTTTGGTTGTCCCGAATGGTTCTTAGCCAGAGGGTCTGGAGGACTTCTGAAAAAGCACATAGCCATGTGAATGGGAAAAGTAGAAAGGAGCCATGTACATGACACTCCCCCTCATGTTGGCTAGCTCCTTGAAAAAGGCAAACTTTTCAGGATGGGAGAAGGCCACCCCCTCTTCCTTGGAGCCCTCCCAAAGGTCAGCAAAACAACCACACTGTTTTTCCCCTATATGCCCCCCATTAGTTGCTCCTGCTGTAGGCCTACTTTCCTTTCACCAAAGATTTGTATTCTGCTCATCTTTATCAAATAAGTGAGGAAAATCTGCTGCATTTTAAATTAAATGGGAAATGCAGTCAACCCAAGAATAAGTGTAGTTCACTGCTTTGTTTTATGATTGGCAATTGAGAGTCATGTGACAATACAACATTTTTTTTTTTTTGGCTCCCAAAATGGGAAATTTACTTGAGATTACAGCTTGGTTTACCTTGGACATGCTGCCACAATATTTTAGTTCTAAAATATTAGGAATAATTTGTGGAGAAATGAGAAATAATTGTGAGATACAGCTGCTTCAAAGTAACTTTGGGATGAATGCTCTTTCCTTTTGAAGTAATACTGTTTCACAAATACAAAATGTGGAGCTACATGAAAATTATGGATATGAATTCATGCTAAGCTATGCTACAAACGACAGCTTTTCATCAAATATGGTAAAATCAATCTCACAATAAAGGCATAGGCCAAAGCTTTCAAATTTTGTTATTCAACAAGGAGAGCACTACTGCAGGAGCTTCTTGTTTTGAGATAGTGTACTGAATTCCCTTGTAAACTATTCCCCTGAGGTAGATGGCATTTCACCCTGAAAAGTTCATAAAGCATTACCCTGCTTTTAAGGAAGCCATAAACCACATAACTGACATGAAGGAAAGAACAGGTGGACTTCATCAGGATTTACACTGCATTTTGCAAGATATATTGTTAGAGGCCAACTTGCTTGAATGTAAACAAAAACCACAGCTTTCCATAAACATATTGCTATTGCCCAGGAATCAGGATCAGGTGACATGTAGGACAGTTTCTTTGATCAAAATTATATGAAGAAGCAGGCCAGATCTGCTGCAACTACTGGGTATACATCATAAATTGAAACCAGAAAGCCAAAAGGCTTAGTGATTCCTTGCCATCAAATACCTTACCTGATTTCAAATTGACAGTGCTTGATAGATTTTTCTTTACATTTTAGGCACAGAATTTTTGCAATTTTACCCCTGGTGACCTCAAATGACCTTTGACCTCTACCAAAAACAATAGGCTTCTTTCCCTCAACATGACAAATCTATATACCAAATATGAAAAGTATCTGTTACTCTTATCTGGAGATATTGTGTTTACAAGCCATTTTCGAAGTTTTGGCAATTTTACCACTGGTGACCTCAAATGACCTTTGACCTCTACCAAAAGCAATAGGCTTCTTTCTCTCAACATGAAAAATCTATACACCAAGTATGAAAATTGTCGGGCAATCCTATCTGAAGATATCATGTTTACAAGCCATTTTCGGTGTTTTCACATTTTTACTGCTGATGACCTCAAATGACCTTTGACCTCAGCCAAAAACAATAGACTCCTTCCTCTCAACATGACAAACCTATATACCAAGCATGAGAAGTGTCGGTCACTCCTATCTGAAGAAATCATGTTCAAAAGCCATTTTCCGGATTTTCCCAATTTTACCGCTGGTGACCTAAAATGAACTTTGAATTCTACCAAAAGCAATAGGCTTCTTTCTCTCGACATGACAAATCTACATACCAAATATGAAGAGTATCTGTCACTCCTTTTTGAAGATATCGTGTTTACAAGCCATTTTCAGTGTTTTCACAATTTTACCACTGAAGACCTCAAATGACCTCTACCAAAAACAATAGGGTTCTTCCTCTCCACATGACAAATCTATATACCAAGTATGAAAGTTGTCGGGCAATCCTATCTGAAGATATCGTGTTAACAAGCCATTTTCGGAGTTTTCGCAATTTTACCGCTGGTGACCTCAAATGACCTTTGACCTCTACCAAAAACAATAGGGTTCTTCTTCTCAACATGACGAATCTATATACCAAGTATGAAAAGTGTTGGTCACTCCTATTTGAAGATATCGTGTTTACAAGTCATTTTCGAAGTTTTCACAATTTTACTGCTATTGACCTCAAATGACCTTTGACCTCTACCAAAAACAATAGGCTTCTCTCTCTCAACATGACAAATCTATATACCAAATATGAAGAGTGTTGGTCTCTCCTAACTGAAGATATCATGTTTACAAGCCATTTTCAGTGTTTTCGCAATTTTACCGCCGGTGACCTCAAATGACCTTTGACCTCTACCAAAAACAATAGGGTTCTTCCTCTCCACATGACAAATCTATATACCAAGTATGAAAAGTGTCGGTCACTCCTATCTGAAGATATCGTGTTTACAAGCTATTTTTGAAATTGTCGCAATTTTACCGCTGGTGACCTCAAATGACCTTTGACCTCTACCAAAAACAATGGGGTTCTTCCTCTCAACATGATAAATCTATATATCAAATATGAAAAGTGTCGGACATTCCTATCTTAAGATATCACGTTTACAAGCAAGTGTCACAAACACACACACACATACACACTCACACACACACACACACACACATACACACGACATCACCATCGCATAGATTCCTTGCCTGCCTATGGCAAGGAATCAAAAAGTCAGTTACTGTGGGCAATGATGCATGGTTTCTGCACTTCGAAGTTAGAAGTTAAATGACAAAATCCTTTTAGAATAATGTCAAAACTTCTAAATAACTTAGGCAAAATAAGCCTGTGAAAATTTGGGCATCTTACACAGTAGCAGAACTGTGGGGGTGCAGATACCTTTCCAACCCCCCCCCCAGATTTTGTCCTTGCCCCCCCCCCCTCCATAGGGTCAGTTAAAAGTTGGGTTATTTAAAAATACAATGCACCTCTCCCTAAGGCTTGATAACTTTTCATCCAGAGATATGCTTACACCTCAGAGCTTCTAAAGGCTTTGCCCCTGGGCCTAGCTTCACCCCCCTGAAGGGTCTCCTTGGCCCAGTTTCAAACTGCACCTGAAAATTTCCTGCAGCAGCATCAAAATCCTAAATTAAATTTGGTATTAGAGTAATTCTCACTATGACATCACTGAATTCCCACAATGCACTAAACCTCAAGGAAAAAGTTGAATTACAATGAAAATTTATATATTCCAAACATTTTCTTTTAACATTAGGCCCACTTAGTTTTCATCTCCTGAAACCAAGAGTTTTTCCACATATTTTACTCTGAATTTGGCCCTTTGAAACTCCCTTCAATGTGTTAAATAGGCTAGTATGCTGACCCCACTTAATAGGTCATTGCCTTGTGTCCATGGCTCACAATCATTTTTCTCAAATTTCTCTCTCTACCAGCACCAACCATATAAAATGGGTTTAAATTGTCACTGGTTCAACTGTTAGGGCTTCAGTGCTGTTAAATAGATATAGCAGCCTAAAAGTTACAGGCATATGTACCAATGAGTTGAATGAGCTTAGTATCGGCCATACAGGGTACTCTATTTCTGAGTCACTACTTTTTAGTAGGGTATGCCTTTTACTATTGTTAGGCTCAAATGCATTTTGATAAATTTTTACCCTCAAACTTCCACTCATTGTATTTTTGTATCAAAATCATATCTTAATATTCTTTTTACATGGCTTAATGGCATAGACAGAATAAGCACCAATCACTTATGTAAACTACATAGCTAGTTGAGTTGCAGCCTGTTGTCTGATCATGATTCATGGAAGAGTGCAACTTACTACAGAACATGGCAGCATTGAGGATTCCAGGGAAGGAAATACAGTATACAGTTCAGGGTGGATATTAAGTTCAAAGATCAGCTGTAGAATTCTCATACAACTGACATAAATTTAACTGTAATTTGAAAAAAAAATGTTATTTCATAAAGGCCAGAAATTAATTGCCTTTCTTGAGAGGGCAAATGAAACATAAACATGATTCCATAAATATTTTCAATATTTAAAATTCTCATTTTTATTTTCAAAGTAACATAGAAAGATATATGGCTAATTTTTTTTCAATGTGCTTTGTTATCACCCCTTCTTTTCCACTCTTTTAAAAAAGTTAACCAACAAAACCATCAAGTTATACATAAATTTTTAAGATACCAATGAAGGCAATTTATAAGATACTTCACTTGATTCTTCATTTTGCAATGAGTTGCAATCACACTGAGAAGTATACATTATAGGCCTACACATATTCACAATGCTGTTACCCCTCCACCTGTCAATATGTCTCCAGGGTAATTAAAATCTTACTGTAATTAATTAACCCCATATCTTGACTACCTCTGACTAAAATGAACCAGCATAGGAGAAAGAGCCTTACTTACGATGAAGAAAGCTTTGGGGTAAGCTTAAATGGCTCAACTCAAGACTTAATTGCAACAGCATATTTGTTTACTTGGGTCATTTTCTGGTCATTTGGTTTTCCTCTTCCAAGTAATTTAGGAATACACAGATCTGCCAATCCTTTCCACAAACACCACTGTTGGTGTTTGCAATTATCCTTTTCATTGAATATACACTTCCTTGTAAATACCACCCCAGTCACAAAGGATGTGTAACCACATGAATGTGTCCATTGTCTCTTTGTTTGAACCCAGATTAAATCCCCTCATCTCCTTTGATGATGTATGTTTTCACAATCTGGACAATAATGTATTACATAACTTCATTTTTTTTTTCATTGCTAATGTACCTTTGCTTTTGTAAAAGGTCTTATCCTCTCATCACAAACAGGTCCAATTCCTCAAACCTACTTACATAAGCTGCTTCCACAACTGTCTTAGAATTCATTCGCACCATGAGTGACACAATCTCAGTTTGTTGTACAGCATTATTATGCTTTCACAATAATTCAGCCAAATAGGCACTAGTCATGGTGCCTGGAAAGTGTGTATTTGCAAGGGTGAAAAAAATGAAGGCTTAGGAGGCTCTTTGCAGAATATCTGGATACCACGAAAGAAATTATGACAATTGGAGGGAAATTTCTCCTTTGAGTACATAGGGCCTGTATGAAGATACATGAGGAATTGTGGGAGAGTCTGAGAGTATTAACAACCCTTCCTGAAAAATAATTTCCTAAACACTTTTTTTCCAAGCACTGTTTTTGAGAGGTTGGGTGGATGGGTTATTTTTCATTCAAGCCAAAATACAGTCACACCAAATTGAACAGGTATAATACTAGATCATGAAAAGCTCGACTCTTGAGAACCCAATGTTTGGTCTAACGGTAAGAGCATCTGCCTCCAGCAGGTTCTATTACCAGCTGGAGTCATACCAAAGACTCTAAAAATGGAACCTACTGCGGTTGTGCATGATGCTCTGCATATTCAATGGAGTAGGGAAAACAAGCCAGTGAGTCACAACTGGAAGAAAGCCCATGGCCAGCTTGAATTGAACCAATAGGTTTGAAACTGGGCTGAAAAACTCTATTTAACTAACTAGCTAACGGCACTGGTTTTTTTTAACTTATACCAATTCTTCCCAATTTGGGTCAAAATTTAAAAGTCCAACTGTCATCTCAAAAGTGGTGTTTTTGAAAAGTACAAACACTAAATTCTAAGAAACAGAAAAGTTCATAGCTTGAATCATTTCTATTTTTCCCTCATAAGTTCAGGATTTCCTCTAGATACCAATTCTTAAAGCAAAAACCTTATTAACTACAGTAAGTGAGGCTAGCTAGCCTACTTTGCTAAAAGCTAATCAGAAACATCTTTGCATTCAATGATGTAATAGTAGACAGTTTGGCAAAAAATGCAGGTGACCTTTTTCACTCATGATAGTGACGAGAAAAAATTTATAGCAAAAATATGCTTAAATTGCCTTGATTTTAGATATTCTGCATCAAAAATTTTCATTAAAACCACAGGAATCAGTTTATATTGATTGTTTCCTTACTTTGTCATAATGAAGGAGTCCTCCATATAACAGGACACAAAAAGTTGGAATAGCTTTCAAAGTCTTGAATTTTTCACCTAGCACTAATTTTGTTTCGGACGTAACAAGATGTCAACAATTTGACCTAGTTAAAAACTTCTGCCATATTTCATGTCTATAAGGTGAATTAACATTCCTGTTGAAATAAAGTTTACACAGTTTTACAGTTTTTCTAAGAAATTAAGCACAAAGTTCCCAAATTTTAATTTAATGCAGTGTTAAAAACATTCCATACTGCTGCAATGCTAGTGCAACTTCTTGATATTTTACATGAATCTGTTCATACTTTTGAAAACAATGTCTTCATAGAGAGATTTAATTGAAAAAAATCTTGCCCTGTTCTTCTAAAATTCTGAATGTACTATAGCTTGTTACTGCAGTATTAACAGCTTAAGAAGCCCACATAATGGTGTCAGATCATACTTGTTTCGGATGTAACACTTTGTCAACAGTTATCTTTTTTAAAACACCTTACTCGGCATAAGAGCAAAATAATTTCCTTACAAAGTTCACCTGGAATTACAAACTTGTGCAGATCGTTTTAGAGTCACAGATCCAGGTAAAGACTGTCAAACATTACTTCTTATTACTCTTAATCTTTATGCTCAATTAGCTATCCTCCCCCTCGAAAAAATCCCTTCAGCCTTTTCATTTTTGACTAGCAAACTTGAAGTGTTTATAGAAACTATATGAATCTCTCAATACTAAACTATATCACCATGCAAAATGCACTTTTGCACTTCCGAAGTATAGGCCACAGTTGTACTTGAGAGGCAGAGATCATGCCCAGTTATATATTTTGCAATGAAGGGGACCAGATCGGGATTTTTCAGGTTTGTGTAAAATGACTTTGCCTTTAGGTACATGTTTTTAAAATCAGACCAGCTTCCATGAAATCATGAAGTGACACGGCAAAATAATATTTGATTACTAAATAGCAATATAAAACTCTGACAACTGTTTTATGCACAAATTTTGTTGAAACAATTCTTGAAACTGCTTAATTCACTCTTGTAACAGAGTGTGCCCCATACAACAGTATTTTTGGAATTAAATAATATTACCTCAACATAGTTTGGAGAATGTTATATTTCAACTTGCATTCATGAAATATTTCAGAAAAATTCATGTACAGTAGTTCATATCAACTCTGCATTCTTTTTTGTTTTTGTTGGTACAGTAGATTGTTTTCTTTAATTTTACTGTTTTGAATATAATTCAAGAACCAATTTAAAGATCTTTATTTCAAGTGATGTCACTCTCTATCAAAGACCTGCTTTAAGTGGGTTGTATCAATTATCATTAGAACTGTACTTCATAGCATGCAACATATGGTACTACAGTAGCTGTAGCCTCCTGTGCAGACTGAACATCATTCTTGTACATAAGGTATTGAATGGTATCTTGAGAAATTCATTAAAAATTTTAAAGATGGCCCTAAAAGGCTTCTGCTTAAGTAGTATTAGGGTACAGACACAATAAGGGACAAAATTTATTGTCATTTTGGACAAAGGTCACAAATTGGCTGAGTGGTTGCCTTACTGGCCTGCATGGTCTCTAGCCATTAAAAATTTACTTTTTTCTTGCAGAGTGTAGTAAATTTACCATAACTTAGAAAACAACAAGAAATCTTTGGAAGAAAAGTTTATACAGAACATCTACTGTACATATGGACTGCTAATTTTTGCAATGTGACGAAATGGCAATGGGCGAGTTATAAGCCCATTGAACTAAGTTAGACTATTATCCCAACCATTTTAAATGTGTGTAATGTGGAATTCTAATAGCTCTCAGGGGAAAATGGCAATTAAATATACCTCTATTTCAAAATGTCTGAAGGTGTAGGCTGCAAAAGGAATTCCTGTCCAAATTTTAGTAACTGTGACAGACTGGACCTTATTCATGATAATGCCATCAATCCCATAATTTCAGTCCACTTTAAAATGGGCAATCTTCTTAGACTGCAGATGTTTCACTCAACGTCAAGACCATGACAAAACTAAAATAACCTTAGATTCTGTTTAGTAACATTTCAGCCAACTCATCATCTGCTGAACAGTAACTTTTTGATTTTAGGGTCAGGTGAACAGGGTTCATGTTGCAATTCATTTGTATCTGGTTTTATCAGTTGCATCTAGTGCACACCCTTCTGCTGTACAGGTATATATGAATGAAAATTTTCACATATTGTGTACGATTCATGTGACGATTAACTTGTTTCGGTAAACAGTAACATAATGTGCATCCAACACACAGCCCACTACTCAATGTGAGGAACATCACATCCTCATTACTGTTACAAAAACTGGCACACAAAGAATTCTGAACAAAGAATTGTATACGTAGTTGCATCACTACAGTAGCTCACTGTCAACTTCATTTGGTAACAGGTGAGGTGGCATGTACAGTTTAATAGTCACTGGTCCTTAAAGTCTTCCTCTGCCTCACCTAAATGCTATGTACTTTAGTCCAATATTGAGAGAAACCTCTCCCGATTTTGAATGCATAAATTTGCCTATGATCTCATTTGTACTTCATTAACCCTCAACACCCCAAAAAACTTAATCACCCACCCCACCCCTTGCCCAGCACACAAATATGCACCTACACTCTGTAATATCAATGCATCAAAATCATTTAAGGGTTAGATTATAAGCAAGGAGCAGCATTCATGGACAAGAGGATTTCATCATGATCAACACCAACTTCACTGGTCATCATAAACCTCATTGTTTCAGCTTATGATCTATGTTCTAATAGAACCATCATCATCATCCATATTATTCTTATTTTGTGGAGTATCACCCCTATCAATCGTCACCATGTTCACAGTTCTCTTTTCAATCCCACATTATTCCTGCATTCAGTAATATTCACTTGAATTCTAGCACTCTCGTGACAATTGTCAACATTTTGTGTTACATCCGAAACAAACAAAGTAGTGTGCACAATATGATACTCAGATTGTGGTACAAGTAAGACATGTAGAGTTTAATAACTGCAAAGAATCTTATTCAAGTGTGTGGCAAGAATGAAAAGTGACTTTGTTAAGGTCTCAAATGACACATTTATCCTATTTATAAAAAGTTACACCAAAACAATGGAATTACAACGCCCATTCCCATTTTTGACCAAACAAGTGCACCTCATGTTTGGAAACCATTTCCTACCAAGGTGGTTACAATGTATTCACATAATATGCCTAATAACATAATTACATAACAAAGGAATGGTCAGTTCATTTTAAGAATATGAAACAGCAAACATAAATTGTTGGAATTTCTGTCAACACCTGGAGCTGTTACATCCGAAACAAGTTTCTGCCCATATTGTGTAAAAGATCACAAAACTGAGTGAATGACAAACTGCAAAGCATGACTTTTCAAAGACAAAAATGGATAAGAACTTTTTTACCCTACAAGTATACCCTTATTAAAAATTCAGGTAACTTTTATTCACATGCTTGTTTCGGATGTAACAGTGGTTTCGGACGTAACATGTGTTGATGGTGGTAAGAGGAAATAATTTGAGTAAGTTGACCTACTGAAAATACTAGCTTTGTAGTTATGCCAATTTAACAAATGCAACCAGACATCAAACTTATTTTGTTGCATTGGTCATATGAACCACAAAAGAATGTTTCTGACGTAACAAAAGTGTTGACGGAAAATTCAGTTTTTTTTTCATTTTTTCATAATTTTTTAAGTACTAGATATAAACCCTGCAAATGTCCATATTATGTATACTGACAGTCACTTCCATTTTACTATAGTGATTGACTTCCAACTCTTTGTTTTGTGTAAGCTCTGTAAAGCTTCAGATCTGTAGCTAAAGATGTTGTCGGAAAATGTTACGTCCGAAACGGTGACTTTACTTCAACACCCTGACTCAGCCATCAATGCACACCTATGCACACCTTGCCAACTAACGTTGGTACCAAAAATCAGGAGGGAGTAGCTTTTGTATTGTTCAGTACACTTAATTAAAAATTGACCTTGGAATTTTGGCCATATTTTCTGTCAACAATTTGCTAGTATATCACATCAGGTATATACTTAGAAGTAAAATACTGGTCCGGTTAAGCTATGGGAGCTCAAGCTAGATTGATATTATAAACTCAGACAACAAAACATAAGAGAACATCTTGCTGTTGAATTGTGCATTGGTATAAGTTAAAAAACCAGAGCCTAACTACTCTTGACTCTTGAGGTTCATTTGACCATGTTTTTACAAACAAAGCATCCAAAGAGTTCAAGTAAGAAGGGGGTGCTCTATCCCTGCCCTCGTACTTTAAACTTGAGCCCTCCGGCTCAAATTCCTATCTCAATGCTTAGATCAATTAGTATCATAAAGGCACCCATACACGATTTCTTTTCAATTAATCATAGCTGTACGGGACTCTTTCTCTCAGTGGGACGGTGACTTTTTGCCCAATTTCAGATTCCACCCAAGGGAACTTTCGGTCATAATGCTAATGTTGATTTATGTCGATTTTTAGTATGTTAATAAAGTACTTTATTCTACCAATTAATGTTTAAAAACCTTGGAGAATTGCGAGGGAAAATACAGTACACCTCTTCTGAGGTTTCGAAAATTGCCAAAATGTTGTCATCACTGTGCAACGCCTGACTGTGAGAGACTTAAACACTGTGTACCTTGCTCTTGCTTTCAAATTGGCCGAAATTTTGTATCAGGCATGTATTAGACCTTGGTCTCTAGTAAACACTCTTACTTCCACTGCAACTTCCAATCCACTCTTAAATATAAATATCTCAATAGTTCCAGAAAATCTGTTTATCAAGTGGAGTTGGAGCCCCAGTCAACCATTGTGAAAGTATTAGAGGGTACAAGCCAACTTCCACTGCAACTCTTGACTACACTTTCAAATGTATCTTGATAGCTGCCGGCTTCCACTATAAAGTATCTTGATAGTTGTTGTCACTGTGACTCCAAATCCACTTCCAAGTTTATCCTGAAAGCTTCTCCCACTGCCACTTGGACTCCACTTCCAATCTTGAAAGCTTAACACATCTTGACAGCCTCTGTCACTGCAACTCGTGCTCCATATATATATTTTGAAAGCTTCTGTTCTGTCACTGTGACTTTGACACCACTTCCAAACATATCTTGAATGCTTTAGTCGTCAAAACAGTGGACTTAGAATATTTGTACTATCTGTCACTGTAACTCTTGACTTGCTGACTAGGCTACAATATTTTTGGAAAAAAAAAAAAAGATCACTGGGCCATAAAGCCACTTATCTTGTGTCATTCTCAAATATGCAAGTGCATACTACATTGGCAGATGCGATCTGGACCAGTGTTCGCGCTAAGCTGCGCGATTGCGGGATTCCCACAACAGAATCAATAATCTCGCAAGAAAAATATTTATCTGCGGGAAATTCCCGCATCTCTTTTCTTGAATAAGCGATAGGGTTATAATCAATGCACAACTTAAATTTACTTGTTGGTTTTACGAATAAAAAACTCTGAACATCGATGAGTCACCATTTGTAAACAAATACCATTTGTGTTAGATGATCATTTATTTCAGGTGCATTTTGTACTTTTAAAGATTCCTTTCATATGACATCTGTTGTGATTGGTTAATAACCGAAAAATCTCTACAATAACTGCTCACGAGCCAATTGAAACATCTTTCTTATACCCTTCCCTAGCCTTTACAAAGGCATGATACGATTTGATGATCAAGTAGCGATGTCATGTAAACCTAACATGTAAAACGAAGCTCTACCCAGTACACCCTAACACCCATACTGCATGGATTGGGTGCTACCTATAGTGTAGGGCTACGTAGCTGTAGGCCTAGCGTCTGTACGATCGCGCAGCAGTGCTAGTGGCATCTAGCTCTGTGCAGAGTGGGTACCGAAAGTAATCGCTCTGTGTGCAAACATCGATCGTGTTTTAGACTGTTGTGAAGTGTGAAATGGCCTCCAAGTCAAAGAACAAGTTAGATTTTTTCAAACCGCTACAGAGTAGCGATAATAACATTAATAGTAATACTACTAGTAGGCCTAATATTTTACTATTAATAATACAGTACTAGTACTGGGCCTAATGTTAAGCCTAGGTCTGCTAACGAAAGTAGTAAAACTAACTTACTAAGAAGAAAAAAGCTGACAAGTTTCAGTTAAATTGGCTGAAAATTTAGCCGTGGCTATGGTACGAGAAAGGAGAAATGTTCTGTGCCACATGCAAAGAAGCCAGGCCAACTGATCCATAACTTTGTTGAAATGTTGTTTACTCATATCAGTTATTGGCAATGTTAAAAAATGTACTTCATTAATCACTTCATTGACATGTTGGTAAATGCAGATTGCAGACTGGACTTAGCTTCTCAGAACTTAAGACCAAATTTCAAGTCACAGTGCTAACACTGCTCTGGACACGAGATTTCAATTGTGCCCTCACTTCCTGTAACTGTGACTCTGACTCTACCATCTAGATGCACCTTCAAAAGTGCTGCAGGCTTCTAATTAAACGGCGGCCACTACTGTGGTACATTTCCTTTTTGCCATGATGCTCTGTGCAAATGATTAAAATTCAATTTGAAATTGATATAAAAGTACCTCAGGACAAGAGAGTTTTCCGGGGCGCTTATAGCCAAGCTGTGTGAGTCTAAGATTGTGTGGGGTAAGTTCTACATTTGGACCTTCCGAGAGGCAATCAGTACCTCTAAGACCCGGGAGCTCAGGTTAACAAATCTCTTGAGCTGGTGTTTGCTAAATTTGTTACGTTTAGAAATTGCCATTGTTCCTTTATTGAAATCTGAGAATGACTGTAAAGCCCTGACTAATAGCCTTGATGCCCTCAAACAAATATGGAAAATAAGTGAAGGCCATGTGGCTGTGCCCTTTGAGATCTGAAGTTCAAAGCCTGGTGCAGGGTATTCTATAATTACTACAGTTGTTGATACTGCTCCATAAGGAATAAAAACACTGACAAAATACCAGCATGCTTAGATTTTTAAGAAGATGCTGATAAGGTAAAACGTCACATTCAAAACAATAGCACACCAAAGTATGAGTAAACCGCAATAAATTACAAATGAACAACTTGTGTTCCTGTCCAGGCTGGGTCTACAAGAAGACTAAGTTAGGCTTAATAAAACTTATTCAAATCAGGAAGAGAATCAAACAAGATAGACCTAACTTTACAGGATTCTCACTAACCTGAGCTCCCGGGTCCCTGACGCGCGAGTTCGACTCGAGACGCTTGAAACAAAATCCTGTGCGTCCCAGGGACGCACGGAATTTGCTTCCTAAACGCATGTAAAATTTTGGCAAGAAGGTATTGAAAGTTTTGTGTTGAAAAGTTCACATGAACCCATTGCTTTGAAATGTTCATTGTCGATGTTACTTCACAAAATCCATGTAGGAAAACTTTCTCCGACTAGACCGACTGTTCGACCGATCATCTGTTATTAATCAGCATCGGGCCGATTATTCAGTTGTCGGTAAATAATTTGCGTCGGTAAATAATTTGCATCGGTAAATTCTGCCATTCCAACGATCATTACCATCGATTATTTGAAAACTGGAAAATGGGCTAAATATACTTGAAACTTGCATTTTGTTTCGTTAAAATTCTTGTTAATACTCAATCCTTCAACTTCCTGCCAAAGGGGATGCACTGATAATCACAAACGTATAAATTGTATCCCTGCCATGGGAATGATCTTTTGATGTTTTCGGATATAACCCGGTAGTATTACCTGGAATTAGATCTAGAATTGCATTCAAGGTACATTCCTTGCTGTCTCGCAGAAAGGGCCGCGTAAGTTGCTGCACAAACTGTTCTGCACAAAACACATAGTACAGACTATCTAGCTGCAGTGTTTCGACATTTTTTCAAATCCCCCAGCTTTGCATACATATTTGAGCTGTGTACGTTTTGTACACGTACTGTACATAGCACCTAGGACCTTGTGAAGTTCGGTGGTTATTATCATGCATAAATTAAGCCATTCCCAGCATTCCGTCCACAATGTTGTTTACAGTGGGGCTTATGCAATGTTGTCATACGACGTCATTGCAAACGAAAACAGTGATGCACGTGGTCTCATGCAGCAAACTTCTTCGCCCACGCATGCAGTAAACTTACTGGCATGTCCGTTTTTACCACCAAATAAGGCATCATGTTTTGCTCGGTGACATCATATGCATAGGTTCCATTGCAAATTTTAAATTGGCCCCTGCATCGCAATTGGTGCATTTGCGTTGATTCTAGCCAGCCAATCACAACTCGTGCCTTTGCCTATGTGATTTAGTGTGGGAAAATACTCAGCCTCGAGACACGTTTTCCCGTTGAGTTTGTGTTACGACGATCGCACTTGACATGCTTATATAGCCGTCTAGCGAAGCCGGGCGAGCGCCGTGCTAAATTCACCTAGAAACGGCATCACAAATCTCTGCCAACGTGGATTTTTCGGGGATCTGACTTAGGTGCATTTCAGTTGTATATTCTTTTTAAACGACGTAAGTTTTGGGCAAGATATGTTAAAAATATGCAGGGATATTTATATCCGAAAGGAACCATAAGATACGTCAATTGGGTGCAATTGTTTGGTTGACCAGAACTGCTAAGATTTTCATGATTGCTCTTTCGTTAAGAAGAGTAGCTACAGTGTATAACGCAACTACAACGCAGTACAGAAATGAATGCAAATGTTCCGACATGATTGGGGGATGAAAACTAGACAGAGCTACGGTTGATTTGTAAAAAAAAAAAAAAACGTCATCTGGTTCGTGAGACAAACAGAACTATTCCCAATATCTTCCATCCTGAACTGGTTTATGGTATTACGATATGGTACAATACGCGTAACATGTGACTTCCCTCTTTCCAATAATGGGTAATCGGCATCGGGCCGATTGTTAAATGAAATAGTCTGTACACAACAGAAAATCTGAATGGAAATTGCGGAGCGTCACTGATTACTGCATTTTTTTTGCTTCACTTGGGACTCTTCCAAAAAATATGGGACCCTCAGAAATATGATGGGACTCTTGAAAAAAAAAGTTGAGGGTTTAGGGACTCTTGGGTTTGAGGGCCTAATGAGAACACTGCTTTAGGCATCATTTGTGTTCATATTAGCAATAACATGTGTGAGCAGCCAAGTTAGCCATTATGAATTACAACTTCATGTTGGGTGGCAACCAATTTTAACAATTTGGATCAAATTTGGAATTTTTTCTTGAAAGGGCCTGTTCAGATGGGAAAACCGTAGATTGCTCTTGGAAGAAAAACCCACCTTACTTTGACCCGGCCAAGGAATCGAACTCCAGACCTACCGGTTGCTAAGCTTCATCGCAAGTGTTGTGTAGGCTAGTATTTTTCCAGGAAGGCCTAGGACTACAGCTATATACTAACGTTAGACCTAATACCATGACTGAAGTATAACTCAAAGTAAGTACATCGCAGCATGGTTTCAGAAGAGGAATGTCATGTGTCTCTAATATGCTTCTTTACTGGGATAATTTGGCAGCATTTATAGATCAGGGTATTTCAGTAGATGTAGTTTATTCGGATCTTCAAAAGGCATTTGATACTGTACCTCACTGCAGACTATTATCTAAGATTCAAGCTTACAGTATAGATGGTTTAGTTTTGTATTGGATTCAAGAATGGTTGAAAGACCGCAGACAAAAAGTTGTGTGAAATGGGTGTGAGTCATCTTGGACTGATGTAATAAGTTCGGTAGTGCAAGGATCTGCGCTTGGACCTATTTGTTTCACTCTATATATGAATGATTTGGACCTCAATATTGTTTCTGGTATTAGTAAATTTGCTGATGACACTAAAATCACCTGCCCTATATCCAGCGAACATGATAAAGAAATACTACAGAAGGATCTGAATACCTTAATGGAATGGACAGAAAAATGGCAGATGAAGCTTAATGTCAACAAGTGTGCAGTTTTACATTTTGGATTTAATAACCCAACTAACCATTACTTCATGGATGGGAAGCAGCTTGAAAGTAAAGAAGAGGAAAAGGATCTTGGTATTTACATAAGCACCTCTATGAATTTTAGTAAGCATTGTGCAACCTCAGTTAAGAAAGCTAACCAAATTATTGGATTAATCAAAATGAACTTTCATAATTTTGATAGCAAAATTATGATAAACTTGTAAATCTTTGGTAAGACCCCATCTGGATTATGCAGTTTCAGTGTTGAAGCCATATTTGAGAAAGGACATAAATTTAATCTAAGGAGTGCAGCGTAGGATGACCAAATTTATATCTGATATGGAAAACCAAAAGTATGAAGACAGGTTGAAAGAGTTGAAACTAACATCCCTGGAACAAAGACATAAAAGGCAGGACCTGATCACAGCTTACAATATGACCAAAGGAACTCTTAGAATAGATTTAACTGAAATGGTAGAGGTAGTGGGTAAAACATCAACAAAGAACACAGCTGGAAAATTAGACCTAAGTCATCAAGACTAGAAGTAAGAAAGAAGTCATACTTTTGCCGAATCTGGAAAACATGGTACTCCCTCCCAGAAAATGTCATTCAGGTACCTAGTCCTAGGCCTACACTGAACCATTTTAAAAATGGACTGAAGGGCATGGAATATTAATGGGCCTTTGGCCTCCTTTCCCATTGCCATTCTCTCATCTTGAAGGGGTTTTCTCAAGAAAGAGAGGGGATGGCGGTCAAGGTAAATCAAGGTAAAGCTAATGTGAGTTAGGCCTAGGCCTAAGTTAGGCCAAACTAAGTAAGTCCGTGTGACTTAGCCGAACCTAGGCTAGCCCTAGGCTAACGTTAGGGCTAGCCTAGCCTAGGTCTTACGTTAGGCTATGACAACCTGTGGCTGTCGTCTTATTATTATTGCTATTATATAAACAATATTCTAAAATAACATTTGGGCAACTCCAGTAAGGCTGCTGTGTTTTTACCTCTTTCGATTCTGAATCAACGTAACTCTGTGAAAGGTCTGTCTGCAAACAGGGTAAAAAGGTTGCCAGGGCTTCAATTTAACTGTTGTTGGCGTTGTCAGTGCAACCTAGTACCTGCAGCTGGCCTATACAACGTAAATAGCAAAGAAAAACCAGCGGAGCTAGCCAGCTGATGAGCAGACTGCTCTGCAGCAAGCCTGATCGGATGGCGCTCTTTCAGAAATCATAATACACCCAGGTCTCTGTTCAGAAATTGTACCGGTATGCCTTCGAGCCAACATCCCAAACCAACACCCTCTCTGAGTGGCAAAATAAATGGCAAATGCACTTTAATACCAAGAAGTGCTTTTCTATGAGGATTACTCACTCAAGGATTCCCAAGTTTTTTTTAATTATACCCTAGATAACGATACCGTGGAGTCTACCGATTGCCACACTTATCTGGGAGTTGACATCTCTAATACTCTTACCTGAAATAGACATATTAATCGTATTACTTCGTCAGCAAATAGGTCTTTGGCTTTTATTAAAAGAAATCTACACTCCTGCCCAGGAGTGTTAAAGCTAATGCCTATCTCACATTTGTTAGGCCTTTATTGGAGTATTCATCTTCTGTTTGGGATCCTTACACCGTTTCCCTATCCAAAAAGGTTGAGCAAATTCAACGTAGGGCTGGTAGGTTTGTTTATAATGACTATTCCCCCCATAGCAGTGTGACTGAAATGTTAAATGACCTAGGTGGGATAGTCTCAAAAACAGGCGTACTGCCAGCAGGCTAGCAATTCTTCACAAAACCAGATTGGGCCTCCTAGCCTTGCCAATCAACAACCTACAACCGGTCCGGCGGCCCTCCAGGCATCACCATTCTAATAGCTTTACAAATATATACCAACCAATAAGGACTGCTACAGTACAAGTACAGTTTCTTTCCTCGGACCGTCAGAGACTGGAACCTACGCCCCCAAAACATTAAAGATCTCGAGGACCCCAAGCAGTTCAAGAGCGCAGCCTTGAGGATCCTCAGACGGGACGACTAACTACATGCGTTCACTCAACCCTGCACGTTTGACTCCACCAGGGGTGTTGTGCAGTAGTCTTCCAGATCCAGATCCAAATCCAACTCGTCCCCAACCAACTCGTCCCCAAGCCAAGTCGTCCCCAAGCCAACTCGTCCCCAAACCAAGCCGATTTTAA
Organism: Holothuria scabra; assembly: GCA_037179385.1. Classification (NCBI taxonomy): domain Eukaryota; kingdom Metazoa; phylum Echinodermata; class Holothuroidea; order Aspidochirotida; family Holothuriidae; genus Holothuria; species Holothuria scabra. Next base: position 41,214,998 of record CM074183.1, read on the forward strand.
GACTTTGGACCCAAGTGTCCCCAGATGACCTTTGACCTCCACCAAAACAATAAGTACGACTTCCTGACCATAACACATCCACATACCCAAATACGGAATCAATTTAAGTTCCCTACCTTGAAATATTGCATTGACAAAATTTTCAGACTTTGACCCCTGGTGACCCCATATGACCTTTGACCTCACTCAAAAAACATAACAGACCATCTCCTGATCATAACGCATCTGCATACCAAATATACAACCTATCCAAGTTTCCTACCTTGAGATATTGTGTTAACCAGATTTTCAGAATTTGACCCCCGGTGACCCCAGATGACTTTTGACCTCCACCAAAAACAATACGGACCATCTTCTGACGTTAAGGCATCCACAAACCAAATATGAAATCTATCCAAATTTCCTACCTTCAGATATTGCGTGACAAGATTGTCAGACTTTGATCCCCGGTGACCCCAGATGACCTTTTACCTCCACCGAAAACAATATGAACAATCTTCTGACCATAACACATCCACATACCCAAATATGAAATCTATCCAAATTCCCTATCTTGAAATATCGTGCTAATAAGATTTTCAGACTTTGACCCCTGGTGATCCCAGATGACCTTTGACTTCTGTCAAAAAATAGGGACCATCTTCTGACCATAAGGCATCCACATACCAAATATTTAATCTATCCAAGTTTCCTACCCTGAGATATTGTGCTAACAAGATCTTCAGATTTGGACCCCCGGTGACCGCAGATGACCTTTGACCTCTGTCAAAAAATAGGGACCTTTTCTGACCATAAGGCATCCTTATACCAAATATGTAATCTATCCAAGTTTCCTACCTTGAAAAATCATGCTAACGAAGTTTTCAGACTTTGACCCCAGGTGACCCCCGATGACCTTTGACCTCCGCCAAAAACCATTAGAGATCATCATCTGACCATAACGTATCCACAAACCAAATATGAAATCTATCTAAGTTTCCTACCTTCAGACATTGTTGTGACAAGATTTTCAGACTTTTGACCCTTGATGACCCCAGATGACCTTTGACCTGCACCAAAACCAAAAGGGACCATCTTCTGACCATAACGTATCCACAACCCAAATATGAAATCTATCCAAGTTTCCTACCTTCAGATATTGTGTTGACAAGATTTTCAGACTTTGACTCCCGGTGACCCTTGATGACCCCAGATGACCTTAGACCTCCGTCAAAAACAATAGGGACCATCTTCTGACGATAGGGCATACACATTCCAAATATGAAATCTATCCAAGTTCCCTATCTTGAAATATCGTGATAATAAGATTTTCAGACTTTGACCCTTGGTGACCCCAGATGACCTTTGACCTCCACCAAAAACAATACAGACTATCTTCTGACCATAATGCATCCACATATCAAATGTGAAATTTATCCAAAATTCCTATCTTGAGATATTGTGCTAACAAGAATTTCAGACTTTGACCCCCGGTGACCCCAGATGACCTTTGACCTCCGACAAAAACAAAAGGGACCATCTTCTGACGAAAAGGCATCCACATACCAAATATAAAATCTATCCAAGTTTCCTATCTTGAGATATTGTGTTGACAAGATTTTCAGACTTTGATCCCCGGTGACCCCAGATGACCTTTGGATTCCACCGAAACTGATATGAACAATCTTCTGACCATAACACATCCACATACCCAAATATGAAATCTATCCAAGTTCCCTATCTTGAAATATCGTGCTAATAAGATTTTCAGACTTTGACCCTTGGTGACCCCAGATGATCTTTGACCTCCACCAAAAACAATACAGACTATCTTCTGACCATAATGCATCCACATATCAAATGTGAAATTTATCCAAAATTCCTATCTGGAGATATTGTGCTAACAAGAATTTCAGACTTTGACCCCCGGTGACCCCAGATGACCTTTGACCTCCGACAAAAACAAAAGGGACCATCTTCTGACCATAATGCATCCACATATCAAATGTGAAATTTATCCAAAATTCCTATCTTGAGATATTGTGCTAACAAGAATTTCAGACTTTGACCCCCGGTGACCCCAGATGACCTTTGACCTCCGACAAAAACAAAAGGGACCATCTTCTGACGAAAAGGCATCCACATACCAAATATGAAATCTATCCAAGTTTCCTGTCTTGAGATATTGTGTTGACAAGATTTTCAGACTTTGATCCCCGGTGACCCCAGATGACCTTTGGATTCCACCGAAACTGATATGAACAATCTTCTGACCATAACACATCCACATACCCAAATATGAAATCTATCCAAGTTCCCTATCTTGAAATATCGTGCTAATAAGATTTTCAGACTTTGACCCCTGGTGACCCCAGATGACCTTTGACTTCTGTCAAAAAATAGGGACCATCTTCTGACCATAAGGCATCCACATACCAAATATGAAATCTATCCAAGTCTCCTACCTTGGGATATTGTGCTTACAAGATCTTCAGACTTTGACCCCCGGTGACCCCAGATGACCTTTGACCTCCGCCAAAAACCAATAGAGACCATCATCTGACCATAACGCATCCACAAACCAAATATGAAATCTATCCAAGTTTCCTCCCTTCAGATATTGTATTGACAAGATTTTCAGACTTTGACCCCCGGTGACCCCAGATGACCTTTGACCTCCGTCAAAAACAATAGGGACCATCTTCTGACGATAAGGCATACACATTCCAAATATGAAATCTATCCAAAATTCCTATCTTGAGATATTGTGCTAACAAGATTTTCAGACTTTGACCCCCGGTGACCCCAGATGACCTTTGACCTCCACAAAAAACAATAGGGACCATCTTCTGACGATAAGGCATCCACATACCAAATATGAAATCTATCCAAGTTCCCTATCTTGAAATATCGTGCTAATAAGATTTTCAGACTTTGACCTTTGGTGACCCCAGATGACCTTTGACCTCCACCAAAAACAATACAGACTATCTTCTGACCATAATGCGTCCACATATCAAATGTGAAATCTATCCAAAATTCCTATCTTGTGATATTGTGCTAACAAGAATTTCAGACTTTGACCCCCGGTGACCCCAGATGACCTTAGACCTCTGTCAAGAAATAGGGACCAGCTTCTGACCATAAGGCATCCACATATCAAATGTGAAATCTATCCAAAATTCCTATCTTGAAATATCGTGATAATAAGATTTTCAGACTTTGGCCCTTGGTGACCCCAGATGACCTTTGACCTCCACCAAAAACAATACAGACTATCTTCTGAACATAATGCATCCACATATCAAATGTGAAATTTATCCAAAATTCCTATCTTGAGATATTGTGCTAACAAGAATTTCAGACTTTGACCCCCGGTGACCCCAGATGACCTTTGACCTCCGACAAAAACAAAAGGGACCATCTTCTGACGAAAAGGCATCCACATACCAAATATGAAATCTATCCAAGTTTCCTATCTTGAGATATTGTGTTGACAAGATTTTCAGACTTTGACCCCCGGTGACCCGAGAGGGCTCTTACCCTACACCCACGGATAGTTTCGGGAATCAAACTATGTGGAACAATCATCATATACTATGATTTTTTGCATAAGAATGGTATTTAGTATGTGTCAGTCTCTTTGACCATATGGGAAATCCACCTTCACTGATTTAATCTAGAAAATTTCCCGTTTACCTTGTACTGGGGGATGATTAATAGCATCCCGTCTTAGGCAGGGTGTGGCCCTACGGAATCTCCAACGACAGTGTGGATTCAACGTGCCCTTATGGCATCCTCTCTATCCCAATTTGTTTATATATAATACTTACTTGAAGACAGTGGCTACTGAAGCAACCTTAATTAAAAAATGGAAAAAAGATGTGGTTAATTTCGATTTACATAACTGGGAAAATATCTGGAGTATGCCATGGAACTCCGTTCGTGAAACAAAAACTTGCCTACTTCCAATTTAAGTTTCTCCACAGAATCATACCAACAAATAAACTTCTTTCTCTTATGGGTAAGATAGATACGAATCCGTGCACTTTTTGTAATCAGGAGGTAGAAACTCTCGAACACCTGTTTTGGGGTTGCAGTTATGTTTCCCAATTTATTATTGATGTAGAATTAAAACTCCTTAACAAGCAATTCGTCTTCTCAAAAGATGAAATCTTTTTTGGATTCAATAATAACAAGCGTCATCCTTACAATTTTTTAATTATCCATTTGAAGTATTACATATTTACTAAAAAGATTCAACAGGTCTCTTCCAGATGTAAACGAGTTTTATTACAAATTTAAAATTGCCATTCAAGTTGAGGAGTACAATTACTTACACGCACCGATTTAGAAAAAGCAAGGCTGTTAATTACAATGCTCTGAAGGATTCTGTCATCATATGACTCGATTAAGTGTTTTTGTGTACAGCATCCTGAACCCAGGCTGTAATATGTGCTTTCGTTAACTTCGAGATGTGTATGTTGTTCATTACGGTAAATGTAGTACAGGAGTATTGGTCTACCATTTAATACATTAGATTGCTGGTTAAGTTAGCCTGACATTATATAGTACAGCTCATTGTTTGATATAGTTGGCTTCAGCGTACTTACCAGTGATTCCATTACAACTTTTAAATTTCATGAACTTATCACTACAGGTACAGAGGTAAAATGAGTACAGAAATGGTTTCTACCTACATAAATTTCATTTTTAAATGCTCAAAGCACAGTGTAGGTAACGATGTACCAGTAATAAATGCATATTTGAGATGATATCATGTATAATAAATTGCGATTCGAAATGTGTATTAAACTACACATAGTTACACTATGTATACTTGTGAAGAAGTGAAGAGGTGCTGTATTGTGAAGTGCTGTATGAATTATGTTTGTATAACAAGACTGTATTAAATGTTATGTAACGTCAGCATACATAACTGTAAATATTGTAATATATTTTCATGACAAAGAAAATGGATCGACTTTTCAACAAATCGATGGAGGAAAAAAAATATTTATTTATTTATTTATTTGTTTGTTTGTTTGTTTGTTCCCTCGGTCGGTCGGTCGATCGGTCGGTCGGTCGGTCGGTCGGTTAGTTAGATGTAGTTTTACGGCCCATTTTCCAACCCATTGGTTCGAGTCGAGCCGGCTGAGGCCATATTTCACCAGAGAGTGACAACTCCTTGTTGAGACTGAGAGAGCAAGAAGAACGGAGACATTGCTGTCGGATACTTCAACTAGAAAGCCAACAGGCTTAGTGATTCCTTGCCGTATGATATATCATAGCAAACATGGAAACAAACATGACATGCATGAGATCCCATACAATTATCCTATAATACTAGTGAGGTCAAAACTTTTTGACCTCATGTGACCCAAAATGACCTTTCGACCCCTTAAAAACAATAGTGATCACCTTACCAACATGTCCATCAACATGAGCAATTCAAAATTAAGCTTAGTACAGTATGAGTATGGAAGTACTTCCTCCATGGTATGAGATCCCTCACAGTTATCCCCCTAAAAATATTATGTCTACAAAGTTTGATCTAATTGTCACCTCAAACCTTTGATCTCCACACACAAGAGGAATTTCTCACACAGCTTTAATATACCAGGAAACTGTCTCATTACTTGATAAAGCTGTACATCAAAAGTTTGGTCAATGGGGACAGCTCTCCATTCTGAAGTCTCTATGTTCCGATGCCTCTATGTTTCGAAAAGTCTGCATTGAGGTTAGTGTTTAAACAAGTCCTCATCGACACACTCTCCTACAAGCATTGGATCAAATACTGTGTCCTCACATACCCCGCGCTCGAGGTAGCACTGTGTTACCTCACGCTTGAGTAACGTGGGAACGCGGGTTAACGCGGGATCGGTATTTAAATTTCGATCCACCTCAAATCACAGGGTTAGCAGTTTTAAACATCATGTTTGTTTTAATCCAGTAAGGTCACAGGTATTTATGGCACTGATGACAGGTATTTTCTTACATTTTGCTGTAATCGGTGTGTGAAATATTTGGCCTCGTTAGTATGGTAACACTATCCAATCAACGAAACACTGGGTACGTAAGAACACAGACTGGAAAACACGGGGTTAGCATGTGGTTTTGTCTGATTGTAAACACGAGTTAACACTGGGTGTTGCGTGGTATGTGAGACCACAAGCCTAAAGAGACATCTGAACAGAGATGTGTAACCTTGGCTACTACTGACGGCAATTTTTGCTTCATGGGAGAAATGCCCCGCCCATTGCCTATGGTATCCTTTGCAAATTAACAAAGGCAGATATCCCTATTAACCCATAATTTAACAAGACTTTTAATTCGCCTTTTGTCTACGTATACTGTAGGTACAGCATAACATACAGTACAAGTTTTTCTTGTTTGATTCACAGTACAACATTATGCTTGCTCTTATTACCTGAACTACTTTTAAACGACAGCAGCACTGCAAAATAAAATATTAGTACTTTTGAAAAATGTCATAAAGGGTAATCTTGTAGCAATGGTTCTATGCATTAAGCTTAATGGTACACTTTTTTTGGAGGGGGGGGGGGGGGATAGTGACATGGATAAAAATGAAATGTGAGACAAGAATTCCCACTCGATGATGATATTAGACATAACTATAATCCTTCACACAGGGGTTACTTTTTTGGTGCGGTTATCCAGATATATGCAGAGATGAGGCAAGTAGTATGCTGATACATTTTATGCTATCAAAAATTTAAAACAAATTCTAGAATGAAACTAAGTGACAAATAATCACTGTACAGCACATTGTAACTGTAAAGCAGAAACACCAATCTAGACAGACACCAATGTTTAAAGTTGTGTTCAACAAAATTCCTTACACAAACACACGATTTGTTAAATTCCACCAGTTTCTATGTAAAGGACACTAATTTCTGAAGGGTGTCAATCTACAGTATTTCTAAGATAACTTTCAGTTTAGAAACTTGATCAGTGTACATGAACTTCTCCATCTCCAGACAATGGCTAGGCGAACAACTTTTATTTGTGGTCAGATGAGACAAGATAATGTGGACAGCTATTTTATGCTGGATTTAGCAGAGGTGTGACTTTCATGGAGGTCTGACATTTTGACCACAAATAGAGTACTGAACGCCTGCAGGGAATTGCAGGAAACAGGATTATACAAACAAAGGGCTGTCATGGTTATGTACTGAGATAAAATTAAGCTTTCTTCAGAGGGTTTATAAGAGTCAATTAACACCACTTATACAGTAAAAGGCTTAAGTCAATTGAGCTGTATGTTTGTATGAGGTAATCCTTCAGGACACTGTGGGGATAACTGGCAGTCAACTGTGAAAAATTGGGCCAGATAACTGTGACCAAATGGCAAAGAATGGGTCAGTCACAATTTGATTCACTCTATTAGGCAATGACAGTTCATGTGCGCTGAAGGGTATTCGATACCAAATGATCAGTGTAAATTAGGCACTTTTTTGTAAAACTAATTAACTGTGGTATATCCAGTTAATCAATTCCCACTTCCAATTAATGCATGCTTGCATGCACATGTCCTCATGAGGACAGTGGGTACAAGGTTTGTCAAATATTAGCACCTTTTGTCACTAAATTTAATGTTTTCTTCAGGTTTTCTTTAAGGTTATTGAAAAAGCAATGAAAGTACTGTATTTTGTAAAAGAGATTCTTGTGCATCACACAGAGTACTCTCTGTTCAAAGTTTATACTTATGAAGTTCCACATCAGTCATCTACTTAGTGTGCATAGAAGCATCTTCTAATATTTTCAGACTATGTCCCTAAATGACCCTTATACAGGCTGTTTAAACTCACATGTTCCACATCAGTTTCATGAAAATCTATTTACTTGTGGCTGCAAAATCATCACACCCATGAGCATTGAAGCATGTATGCCAATCTGATGAACAGATTTTGCCTTTTAAGATTTTATATTTTGCTCTGCTCACTGTTTCATGTATTAATACTTGGAACTTAATGTAATAACAGGGCACAATTTCATGCCAGAATCAACATACTGTACAGTAACTACCATGTGATGTGCCTTTTTGTGCACCTTAGACCTTCTTCCTATGAGTTTGCTTCAGTACTTTACAAATACCTTTTCAAAATTACCTCACTAAAGAATTTACATAGTGAAGTTAATAAACTGTTCCCAAAAAATTATATTCCCTATGCCTATTACATTACCCATGCCAAATTATTCTTACCCTTTCACCCTAACCGCTCATGGATATTAACTTCAACAGTTATATACTCTTTTGAGATGAAGTGTATGCAAGGTTTAGATGTTTTGAACTCTGATGACCCCAAATGACCTTTGATATCCAATAAAAACAATAGGGGTCATCTACTCAATATGGACAATCCACTTAGTAAATATGAGATTCCTGGCAGTTACCTTTCTTGACATATGGTGTTTACAAGTTTTTGAGCTTTACATCTCTGATGACCCCAAATGACCTTTGACCTCCACCAAAAATAATAGTGATCATCTACTTAAAATGGGCAATCCACCTGCTATGTATGAGATCCCTCACATTTACCCTTCTTGAGATACAGTGTTTACAAGGTTTTGACCTTTTTCCCTCTGGTGACCCCAAATGACCTTTGACCTCCATCAAAATCGATAGGGACCATCTACTCAATATGGACAATCAGTATGGTAAGTATGAGATTGCTCACATTTTTCCTTCTGGAGATATCGTGTTTACAAGCAATTTCCAAGGTATTTACATTTTGACTTCTGGTGACCCCAAATGACATTTGACCTCTACCAAAAAAAAAAAAAAAAATAGGTACAATCTACTCAATGTGGACAATCTACATGCCAAGTTTGAGATCCCTGGGGTTACCCTTCTTGAAATATCGTGTTTACAAGCAGGCGTCACACACACACATACACACACACACACATACACACACACACGACATCACCATCGCATAGATTCCTTGCCTGCCTTGGGCAAGGAATCAAAAATATGTTGCTAACTTGCAGTCTTACATGCTTAAAAGTTGATGATGTCGGCTATTATGATCATTGGCGTACGGGGAAATTTTCTGTGAGGGGGCAAGGCCACTTTTTGTCTGAATAATCTCAGAGTTTATCAATGTTTTGCCCAAATAGACCATTTTTGCCCGATTTGGGAGGGCGAGTGCCCTGCTCCCCTGGTTCGTACGCCTATGATAATGATGTGTGCGAGTACAGAAGTGTAAGCAAAAGTAACTTTTTATCGTGACTCGCGAGATTGGCAAACACCGTATAAAGTGGTGAACGCAGCTCAAAGCCGCCACTTAAACCAGTCCCTATGGTTTAAGCCTTCAACTGGACACCCTCTTCATATGTATCATATATATATATTGTGACCAACAAGCAAGGCTACTTCTGTCATTGTATGCAGCAGCCGGTGGTGTAGCCAGGGTGAAATTGGTTCAGAAGGTGGAGTAGTCAGGGTGAAATTGTGTTTCCATCACAAATTTACCTCAATTAGAGGTGGCATATGTGGCACCAAATTTCATAAAAGACACCATTCCATAAATTTCGGCGAAGGGGAAGAAGACTCCCCTCAGTCTCCTTACGGGGCCGACGACGACCACACAACATGCTGCACCCCTCCCCGTTTGAAAGAAATCCTCACTTCTCTAAGACCTCAAAAATTGTAGCAAATTAATTCAACATACACAAAGAAATAAAAGAAGCGAAAAACACAGGTGTGTGATGAGCTGAAGAGGAAGTAAATATTCTCAGTATAAAACTATCACCTTCGAAACTATACTACATGATACATATGAGTTTAAATTGGAGTAACGACAAATTATATAGAAAGACAGTGCTAATATTAATCTGCAAACTTAGTCTTTGTGTTATGGTGGAGCCGATGAGGCTTATCCAGTATCCTGACAATCTGCTCCAGCTTCAAAGATAAATTAAAATACCCTGTTATCGACGGTGGTTGCACTGGTTGGTAACCAGGAAATATTGGACTCCTTGAAAGACCATCAGGCATCAGCGCCCCTCCCCATACGGGAGACAGGCCACTCCGACTAAATGAATAACCCTGTTATGTCCAGCGACTCTTTTAAAAACGTCGATGGATGTCACGCGAGAATCCCTGACTGGCAGAGGGCTATCACTTATAGCCTCATACTAAGACATCATTCACACCTTGATTACATTTCAAGTATCCGCTTGTGTTTATGCCTTGTCACTTCTTTTGGATAAGGAATTATTACGTAGCAGTTTCAAGTGATGGCTTCAGGACAAGCCAATATGAACTAATGTTTTGTTCGAACAATATTGTTGATTTCAATAAAAATGCGTATTAGTCTGGTGTGAATGTGCTGGCTGCTGCTAACAGCAGACACAGACCTTGGTGAGTCAGCCGGCAGACTTAATTAAAAAAGAATGCCGAAAATGTGCAGTCTTTAACGACAATATATTTACCAATTTAAGCGAGTATTCATGGCACCAAATACGACGTGCCCACCTTTTACAGCGTTACGCTTCAGTGATATTATGATTCGAATTACCCTAATGATCTGCATTTGCAATCTGCATATCTTAACACGGTGTTTAATACATAGCATGGTTTTTGAAGTATTCCCTCCTAGTCTTGGCCAGTGGTGTCTCTCTTGTTGTTCTAGGGTCTCTTTGCGTAGTTATGTGCATTTGTGCCCATTCTTTCAGCAAGACGTCTAAATTGGCTGCTGAGTGTTTCTTTACACACTAGGCCAAAAGTTCTGAAAACATTCACGTGTGAACATGCATTTATTTCAAAGGCTTAATGTAATAACAAAATTATAATGGTATACATTAAAATCAATAATGTAATTTCCGCGCATGTACAATTATCTCGGCAAATTAAGGCACTAGAGTTTACATGGTTCAGGATGAAATAAGAAAAGTCGGTAATTCACGTTCAGTATTTGTTTCTCATATTTTACTATGTATGAGCCGTCCCTGACAAAGTGTTGTCGAGCAATGTCGAACATTGCATTCATGTAGGGAAGTGTTAACAACTCCCTGATTCATGTAAGGAAATGACAATGAAACGATTAGATGAATTTGGAAATTCGGTACTTCCGGTTGGTTCACGAGGGCAATTGGACCTTAGCGTCGGTTTCACTCGTGTGCGCATGCGTTTGGTACATTTGCCTTCCTGGACCCAGTGGTCGTTTGGTACATCTGCGCTTCGGTAGCAAGTCCATTTTTGTCAACTGCTGCGAAGTGCATTTGAAAACTTCACTTTGACCCCGTCCATGTTATATTGCACACAAACTGGTTTTCCTAATTCGTTTATGTGCCACTAATAACAAACACAGGTCATAGATAAAGAGTACTACAATCATGGCTGTAGGGGATGGGGGGGGGGGGGCTGCAGACCCCCAATAGGCCAAAACCTTGCTGAATCGGGCAGACTTCGGTGCCTTAGTCGGGCAAAGGGTATGCCCTAATGTGGGATATGGAGTCCGGCAAAATTTCACCGCCCCGGAGTCCTGTACGCCCATGACTACTATCAACACACGGGGTCTCAACTGTGGTATGTTTGGACTTTCCATATGGCACGTGATGCACAACCTTCTTCATTTTGTATTTGTGCATGTTTATATTTTTTCTCCATACATCCATCGTCCGCATGGGCGTCCGCAGAAATTTTTACAAGGGGGGCAAGGTCATTCATGGATGATTGAATTGTGTACACTATCTAAGCGGAGCGCCACCATAGGTTGGCGCGGAGCGTACAAGAAAATTTTGGGTCTTACAAACCCTCCAGATGGCCGGAAACGACACTTGGCGAGTGTTATAAGCTGCATGTACCCAGCCCTGAAACAGGAATTTCATGTCTGTAATTTTTAGATTTTTAGAATTTTCAATCTAAAAAAATTGTTGAGGTAAATCTGCCTCTCGGTCACGGCCTCGCACGCCTGAGCGCGATAAAAATTACAACTGTCAAACAGCCTATTATAGGCCTATATCTGTTACCCAATTATGAATCATCCCCCCCCCCATCCCCACATATTCACCTTGTATATCCCAGTTACATCCGCGCGTCGCCACTTGAGAACAGCACGGGACCAAACCAAGACCAACGCATTCATCAATAGTCGGATGCCATATGCACACTACATACTTGACAACTAGTACAATTTTGGCATAGTTTTTAAAATTACAAATTTACAATAGATATCAAGAATGATGGTCCCCAAATTACGATTTCACTATTCAGCACACCATCTTCTCTTTTGCTATTCTTGGTCAAATGTCCGCATATTTCAGTAGAAACTGACGCTGTGAGTGAAGATATTTTGATAATTTATTTTTAATTTTTTTTATTTTAATTTTTAATTAATTTTTTCACAAGTTTGATTTTCCAGGGGGGGGGGCAAGTGCCCCCCCTTTCCCCCTTGCCCCCCTTCCGGACGCCCATGATCGTCCATCAATGATTCAATGAATACATTCCCCACGCATCCGTCAAGCAGTTCTACGCTGAGCGCTCTTTGTAATGGGACATTGTGCGCATACTCATCAAATCAAAACAAACCAAATCAAATACATGTCCGTCATCATGAATGAATTATACATCTGTGTAATACTCTTATCGCAGTTTCTTGAATAGTCGCAGTGGAAGTGAAATTGCTAAACTTGAGTTATAGGGGCAAATAATTCCTATCCGAAACATATAAGGTCAAAGAGACTGGGAAGTACCATATCCAGCAATCTTAGAGGCAATTAAGCAAATACTTCACACGCCACTTGATGATTGCGCTATGCTTAGATGATAATATGTAATGCTCCTTTCCACCGACACCACTTCAACACCCCCCCCCCCCAAAAAAAAAAAAAAAAAGGAAAGTATGATTATCCCACAATTCCAACTGATTTGTATAGTGGTGTTTCGGTGCACCACGCAAATAAAAAGGGCACGTCAAGAGAAAGAGGTTGGAAATCTGATCTACACGAAATGCATAGAACTGACGCCAGATACTAATAACGTTAACGCACAAAATAATCTAATTACCAATTTAACCCAAACTTTGCTAGGAAAAATACTAACTACCGATAACAGAAACAAAAAAGGAAAAAGTCACATTTCAGGTTCAACTATAATGGGTTACACCGAAAGAGACAATTGCACCAGCCATGTTTTGGCATACCATGCTTTGTGCTGCAGCTTAGATCAAGAGAATGTGACATCGTTTGCTGTAGATATTCTACGATTTGGGCTGAATCACTTTTCTTTCTAACGCATTGCTTGGATTGGCAGCATTCATGAACTCTTTTCTGACGTCGTAAAAGTGTTTGTAGACTTCGTCGAATTCAGGGTTCAGCCGTTCTTTGACACGCTCCACCCACTTGTTTAGTTCAGGATGATCCTTTGTGGTATTCCTACCAGAGATGGTTGGTTGTATTACCTGAATGGAGAAACGTATGCGTAAGTTAAATCCTTAGCTACTTATCCCTACCCAAGAGAGAAAGACAAATCAGGGGAACCTCCCCGTGAAAACTTAAAATACTTTGCTTCAGTATCGTAATTTAATTTATCTTCCTCAAGAGAACAAGAGAACACGTCTCTACCCCGAAATATTACGCCCTCTGTACTATCTACAACAGTACAATCTTGGACAAAACTAGTTGGGACACCCACTCCCTCATACTATGTTGACTACTGTTATTCAATGTACACCGCATAGGATCACTTGTTCGACGCAAGATTACGAGGGGAGCAGGCAGGAGTTTCATGTTAGCCTACTGACTGAGATTTACAAACAGTACGACAAATTTCTTCCCAATCATAATGTAAATCGAGAGCCAGTGCACAACAGTGATATCACAGGCTGGAAAGTGGGAGATAGATTCAAGCTTTTGGAAGAGGGACGAGAGTCACGTGATGCTCCTGATGATCAATTTGAACGTAGTGATCTGCAACTGAAGATGGAGTGTAAAACGTGATTGTCCATTGTTGCGGGGGAGGAGTATAATGGTAGAAGGTGTATATTTGAAGCATTTTTGAATTCTTTTTCAATTGTCATTACAGTCAATAAGGGCGGCGCTCCTATTGCTCGGCCACATGTTCGGGTTGATTGCTTCCGAGTGATTTTCCCCGAGGTGCTGATTTTTCCCCATTTTCAGAGCATCTGAGGTGGGGAGGGGGCATGTCCTACGGTCCCCAACTGTGTACGCTAGTGCTACACAGCACATAGTATAGACGAATCCGGACAGATGGTCTGATTTTAGTCGGCCATTAATGGGGTCCATCACCTTTATTCTTTAAATTTCCCCCCTTGCCTGTTCCATGGATAGTTGTACACTAAGTGTATCTTGATTTTCTCAACTTCACTATATGATGATTTGAAATTCACGTAGACCATAAATGAAGACGATTAAAGGCCGATGGATCCCACTAATGGTTGCCTACAGCCACTAAAAAACAAGCGCTAATCGGATTCGTGTATATGCGTCATAAAGATCGCTTACCTCAGCAAGTGCCAGAATGTCAGCAATGGATATCTCGTCACCACACAGGAACTGCTTATCCTTTAGAAATGTATCTTGTAGCTGAGATGCTACATATTGCATATCCTTCACGTGCTGTTCAGCATCCTCTTTAGATGGTGGCTTTACCCAGTCTCGCATTTTACACAGAAACTGGAAAAAGAAAAACACGAATCTTTTACCCTTTTTTTTATTTTGTTAAGTCCTGTTCCCTGGATTATTACAGCGAGTTGACCACATTTGCCTTAGCTTAATCGGAGTGAATGGATCACAGTGAACGAGTGACGAAAGCACTGGTGGATCCGCTGCTCGAAAAAAATCCTAAGCCGAGTGGGGATGGTCTCCGGGAGTGAAAATATAAAAGATCAACGAAAAAATGAAAATTACTTCTCCCTGCCACAATACCATATATAAATAAAGATGATGGCACTGAGCTACCCCATATGCCGAGACAGATCATCCTAATGACTGTGATGACATCACAGGTAAACACGTACCCCATGGGGGTGGGGGATGAAAACTTGAGACAAAACGACTTTCTACAATACACACTGCAATAAACTTGATGAGATGGGAACAAACACTAAAGCTTTACCTAGGCCTTACAGTCCACCTTCTACGAAATAACTACAATGACAGTTGAGTATTAATTCAAGGTAAATCTGCCTGTTCCTCACACCTCCCTGCAATTGCTTTGATTAATATCGTATACTTATACCAACCTCATCTTGGAAAACTTTACTGAAAAGCTGCCTCGTACTTCCATCATGATATGACAAATATTCGTTGACTCGCGCCCTCTTTCTTAAGTCTTTTGGATACCAATGGTCGGCGACCTTCTCTGGGAATCTGTCAGCTAGATATGCTAAGATGGCCCACCTATAGGAAACAGACGGTACAGATGACGTAGAGACTTTACTGACAGTTTTCATATTCTTTCCATTGGCACACATTGATGAGGCAACCGACAAAGCACTGGAGCTGCCACGTAAGGGAAGGGGGGAGATCGGTGCGTGTGACCCCGGCCATTTTTTGATCCCCAAAATAAATAATGACTCGAAAAAGTGTTTAAACGATATTTATTCATTTTTCGTAGTGGGTATTGTTAGGTATAAGTTAACAGAAAAAATCTAGTCGAACCGACCCTGACATAAAATTACCGTTGATCTGAGAGGTGTTTACGGACAAAAATTGTCAAGTACGCCAACCGAAGTAACGGCGATGTCCCTCTTCGGTAGATTATGTCCTATCACAGACATATGGTAATATGTCCCGCCGTCATTTGACCCAGCCCTCGCCCTTGGACTTGTGTCATTTCAACGACCATTTTAGCAACCCCGAATGTGAGGATAAAATTCCTTGGATTCAAAGGAACCGTTTGATCCAGGAAGGGCAGAATATACTGTACAGGAAAAGGGTTAATGTCTCGAAGCTAACCTAGTAACAGTTAAAATTTAAATCACAAGGAGGAAAGTTATTACGATACCATCATTAATGGTCCGCATAAGTTAACGTTTCGTACCCGGGGAACATGATGTCAGGTACAGTAACTGTTTAAGTAGGCCTTTAGTGCTATCAAGTCAGTTAGAACAACTTTGAAAGAATTAGTTCCACGATAAAATGCCAACTTACTTTTTCGTGACGTCACACCGACTTACATTTTAATCAGACAGCGTAGTCCTATAAAATCTGTCTGTCGATGTGACGTCACCAAATAAAAAGCATGAATTTGGTTTTCATAGATACAACTATATTTACACTGGTTGGCAATATTTTGGTTCTTTCCGACCAGTGATGGAGGGGATTAAGCAAAAAACCCCCAAAATCGAATCGGGATCCGATCAAAACTCGTTGTTATTGTGCCCGCGGATTTATAAATGCACCTCAACTTGGGAGGTAGGTGTTTCCATTGGATACCTTGATGCCTTTACAGAAGCAAGGTAACTCAAGCCTAGTGGTGAGGAGGGGGTCGACCAATCTTGATAGGGTATAGGAACAATTTTCGCCGTACGCTTCTGGTGCATTGGGCTGACGTTGCCGACGTGATCATTATTATACCACAGAATAAGTTAATGTAACCCAATATTAGGTTTGTCTCAGAATTTCATTTCACTGACTGCGAGTATTATGAAATTTTCCACTTACCCTTCAGTTAAAACAAAGTCACCCTCGATGAGCACAGGAACACAGTGTCGAGGGTTGATCTTCACAAATTCGGGGCTGTGCTGCTCTTCTGCAAGGACAAGAGTAACTATACTCACTACAACAAAGTAACGAAGTAACCTACTGACTGCTGGATGATGAATTACAGGGACAATTTTTGCACATTGCAAAATTTCAACCGAGCAGCATTGCATGCAAGGAGGAACGGGCGAAGGGGTCGATGGGAACTTTCTCTCTCGGAGGACGTGATTTCTCCTGCACCTATATTGGCTACACTCCACATTCCAGAGTATGTACCTCATAGGGAAAGCACGCACATACTCGATACCAGCTGTTAAGGTAAAGGGTAATTATTTGATACTTCCTTGCTAAATTTGCTCAAAGAAAGGTTTTTTTATGACCTTTAATTACTTCAAGGTCCAAATTTGTAATTCTTCGATTTTGCTTCTGCTCCCCCATTTCATTGTCACTCGAAAGTTCTATAACAATCGGTCATATGATGAGTACGTGTAAACGTAACTTACTGTACGTGCAAGTAGACAAGTGAAGATATCATCCATACAGACGTTTGAGGGGGACCAAAAATGCGAGGGTCTTCCTCTACTACTAAAAAAGCTTAATGACCGAGAAAAGCAAAGAACGTGGACCATCGCAACTCCAAAATAACTCCTGCGATTTTCCGGGATAAGAAGCCGATCCTAGGGAAGAAATTGGGACCATTCACTCCTTCATGCATGGCCTTCTGGATGCAAGGTCTTACATCAGGGGTGGCGCCATCGAGGGGGGGAGCCGGGGCCATGCCCCCTCCCCCCCCCCCCCGACGGGGAAGGTAGTCGATTTCGTCGGGGAGACCAAAAAATTAAAAAAACAAAACCACAATGACTGAAGTTAATGAATGGGCGATCTGTTTTATAATGCTATTTTAATACATATCGGAATCGATTTTAAATCACCTCTTAACTCGGTTAAACCTCGTTCTATGTACCTTGTCTTATCTCTTCCCCCGTCGGGGAAGAACGGCATTTTTGGGGGGAAGCCTAAACATGAAAAACGTAAAAGACTGAAGTTACTGGATGGATGACCATGATTTTTTTTCTTTTTGAACTAATTTTTTCTTTTGTAACGTTATTTTAAAGCATATCTGAATCGGTTTAAATCACTTCTTACTACAGTTCTTCTTTCCCCAGCCCATCTTCAATCCGAGAGCACATGGTCATGCCTCCATCGGGGACGGGCTACCCACCCCCTGTTGTTGAGAATATCCGCTTTTGTCGGGGAGCCTTCATCTACAGACCCACGATAGTGTAGTCACTCGTGCGACCTTCTCGATCTTGTTTACTAGAAGACCGTATTCTTCAAGGAAACTCACAATTCCGAATTCTCCTAACAAAAAAGGACGTTCATGTGCGTGCACTATCCAATGGTCTGCCATCTGGCCTGCCCGGACAGCCGAATTCTCACAAAGGTAATGAATGTCGGCCATGTCGTTTTCAGGTACACAATATGATAAACAGTGCTGTGAGAAAATGTCCCCATAAGTCTGACTGAGAATTTATTTGAAGGCCCCTTGTAACGTGACATATTTTCAAATACGTTGGGAGTAAAACCATTTATAGTCTGAAGTTCGGACAGTCACGTTAAAAATTCCATCTATTGAGTTGACCTTCCAATTGAATTCAACGAAGATACTTATTACAGTCAAAAACATTAAAGTATGTTTTCAATGCCGTTGCAGAGCCCCCCCCCCCCGAAAAGAGACAAGAACATTACATCTAATTGTAGCAGTACCTTTCATCTGGTACTTTTCTGATCACTAGCAAGCTAGGGTATTTCTCTTTTGAAGTGAAACTTTCATTTTGAAGGAAAGCTCAAAATAACGACCGCTTCATTTCTAGTTACAAGTCTGGCAAATGCCATTCCGGCTATCTTAGAAGTTAGATTTATTTAACAATTTTCTGAACGCTCCTCGCCAACTGATGGTGACGCTCCGCATAGATAGTGTTTTAGTCGAACAGATACCTAAACAGAACAATGCGTGTTTGTAAATTACTCTCCGTTTGGGGGCAGTATTATCATTATGAAGTGTAAATAATTTTATTGCAAAAGAAATGTGACAAAACAAAAGAAATGTGACAAAGGGACTTCTTTAATTCTAGTTACGAGCCCAGGAAATGTCATTTTCTGCTGCCCGGGGTTCTCAATTTTTAAAAAAATTCTGTGCGCTCGACTTAGATAACCTTTAGGGCAGGATGACATTTTTCGGACAAAAGATAATTCTGCCCCTCCCAAACGGATACGCTCCCGTACGCCTATGACAATAAATATAATATAAAACTTCAAATATATGCGAGGCCAATTTTTCTCCTCGGGAGAATGCTCCAATATGGTCGAGGGCCTAAATCTGCATGATGATGTTCAACCAGTAACCTCAACAACAACTACAGATCACCCCCTACTTGATTTTCCTCATGAGAACGTCAGATTCCTCCATAAAACCCCCAAAATGTCATTAAACTGCAATTTTTCTCCAATATTAGCTTTAGATTGTTAAAAGTGGCAAAATTTTCCAATTTCGATGAATACTCCGTACAATAAATAACTAAAGCTAACTCTGTTCACCCGACATACTACCTAATTTTGCTCCTGAAAGGCATACCACTTAAAAAAGGAAACCAAATTTTTCATTATAACCTTACCAAAAACAGATTTTCTTTTACTAAAATCCAAACTTTCTCCATTATAATTAGCTCTAAATTTTCAAAGATTCGTTCAAAAAGGGAAAACTATCCGGGCAAACTTCTAGTCTTGTCTCGAAGCCTTAGTTCTTAGGTCTTGCACTATTCAATGCGTAACCCCAAAAGAATTTCAGCTGTGGCTCATATAACGTTTTTGAATTTTACCTTATGAAGGACATATTCTTCAATAAACACCCAAAATTTTTTATAGTACCAACAAAAGCCAAATTTCTTTCAAAAGTTTTAATTTTTACTTCAAA
Organism: Holothuria scabra; assembly: GCA_037179385.1. NCBI lineage: Eukaryota > Metazoa > Echinodermata > Holothuroidea > Aspidochirotida > Holothuriidae > Holothuria > Holothuria scabra. The sequence goes on from CM074183.1 coordinate 41,234,646, forward strand.
TTAACTCCAGATTTTTAAGTATGTGTTAAACCGAAAGCCCAAAATTTTGGGGCGCTCCGCGCGCCTCAAATTCTGCCAAGTCACGTTCCACCGGGACATAATATCGCCTTTGTCGGGGCCTTGAAATTCTGGCCCCCTATCGAGGAGCTTGGCCCCTTGTCGGGCAAATCCTGGCGGTACCCCTGTCTTACATTAGAAGTATACTTCAAGACCCTTCTCCTTGTAGAAACATGAAAACTGCATCACCAAGTCAAAATTGCACTGATACCCGAAGGCCGAGCGAGTATGAAAAATAGTTCATAAAATAGGCCTACATAATAATGGGTCTCTTTAAGCGTACAAAATATCGTATACTTTATGCACCAAATCACGTATTGTCACATTAAAAACACTAAAAAGCTTCACATCGTGCGAGGGGGAACCCCTCCCACACCCCCACCCCTCGAGCGCAAGCGCGCTCTGGCTCGGTCGCTCCCTCCCTCGCATCAGTTTTGCCCCCCTTCAAAGATATGAAGAAATGTCTAGACACGCCCTTAGGAAGGGGTGAGGTTGAGACGCCACCTATATAGGCATATTCGCTACCTTCTGTTCTACTAAGGCCCCCAGAAGGCCACTGTAATCTGATTTGACACGGTGTCCTGCTTTGTACAATGGTCCATCATTATACAAGCTGAATCAATGTATTCTTCAACTAACCGACCGTTACAGTCAATGCATTGCACTCGTTGGCAAACTTGTGATTGTGCTAGCGGGTTGGTAATGTACGGTGCATGAGCACCTCAAAATATCGTTGTACCTCTTCAGTATTCTCCTACATTAACAGTATGTTACTTAATTCATGGTTATTATACTATACACTGGTTGAGAAACTAAGTGTGTGAAGGCAGTATGTTGGAACCTGCATATGTAGTGGTCACGTGACTGAGAGTTCACATCCCGCTAGCACAGCAATCATGGTCAGTACTGTATTATACAATATACACTACAGTTCTCATCGTGTCTAAGGCAGTCGAAAAAACTTTTAAAACACGTTTGTGACCCACCCGTGGGGTGGGGTGAAATTGGCACATGATGTTGGTACTAATGTCGCAATTAAAATAAATAAAGCAGTCCAGCTCATTGAAAAACGAGTAACGATAGACATAGTGCACGTCGTAATGCGCGAGGTTACGTACAGTAATGATACAGCTAGTATAGACATAGTGTAGTCTCGTCACTACTACGTAACGTAATATACTAGACGGCACATAGTACAGTAGTCTTTACACAGCACTGAGCTAATTCCTAGTTCGTAACTGGGTATAACTTAGAATACGTTTTTCCAGCCTTACCTTTTTTGAAACACATTCCTCCCTAATATGGTTCGCTGGCTGTTCGTTTGGTTAAGCCCACACAGGCTAACACATATATGATAACATGGCATATTCCGGTTGCAAAGTGATCTCACAGGTTCGTCGCAGTGTCTCGTATTTTTGAATTGGCACAACAAAGCTGGGCATAACAATTTGAATGTCCTCTTTGGGCACACGCGAAGGTGATCACTTATTTTTTGGTACTTCAGTTCACCTAAAACCCAATGTATTCATTCGTAATTTTTGTACTGTTGGTTGTTAATGCAGTGTTTACACGCGATTCGATCGAGTGCACCATCAATGTCACGTGACGCACTTTTCTGAAGTTCTCAATTCATACCTGCTCGGGCTTGTACGTGTGTGCGTATAGGTACACGTTAAGTTTCCCAACCACGAAAGTATATATTAACTATTGTTACTTTTATCTCTTGTTGTTACCGTGGCGAAAGGAGGGGAGCTTGGGATAGGGAAAACCCCCTTCCCACTGGATCCACGCCTGCGTAAACAGAATCTGGCGAGAGCGGGCCAAGCGTGTGGACATCTAAGCGTAACGCTACCACATTGGCGCAAATCGGCGTACATAAAATTTGCCTACCTGATCGCTGGAAATGACACTTCGCCCATATGGCATTTACCGCTTATAAATAGGGAAAATACTAACGACACCCTAAAACTCGTCCTCATGATGGCTACGCGAAAAGAGTATCTTCTCTCTGACTGGTGACTTAGGACTTGCATGCAGTCTGAAATACCAAAAATACAGCCCATTTTACAAGTTTTGACCGTCGAGATGGGGTACAACGATATTGTGAGGTGTTCATGTACATTGCCAAACTCTGCTAGCACAGTCGCAAGTTTGCCAACGAGTGCAATGTATTGACTGTAAAAGGTCGGTTAGTTGAAGAATACATTGATTCAGCTTGTATAATGATGGTCCATTGAACAAAGCAGGAAATGCAAACTTCAGGAACGCCGAGCCAAATCCGGTTACAGTGGCCTACTTGGGGCTTTGGTAGAACAGAAGGTAGCAAGTAGGCCTGTATAGGTGGCGTCTCAACCTCATCCCCTTCCTAAGGGCGTGTCTAGACCTTTCTCCATAAGGGGCCAACACTGATACGAGGGAGGGAGCGACCGAGCGCAACCGCTCTTGCGCTCGACTGAGGCGGTGGTGTGGTGTGGGAGGGGTCACCCCTGCACAATGTGAAGCTTTTTAGTTTTTTAATGTGAAAATTGGTGCATAACGTATACGATCTTTTGTATGCTTAAGGAGACCCATAATTATGTATTGTATGAATTATTTTTCTAAGAATAACCTGTTTGTTGTTGTTTGTTGTGTTTGTCCTGTTTCATGATTGGCTGCTGAGAATTTTGAAGAGGAATAAGAAGAAAATTTTGATGCTGTTGCTTCAAAATAAGTTTGAGGGGATTGCTCAAAGGTTATACCTATTTTCGGTTGGACAATTTTCAAAGGATGAAAGTGAGTTCATCACGTTCCGCTATTGAGGCATAATAGACAGATAGTGGCATCGAAGCGACTCGAATTGCTGTCTTGAAAGCTATTTCCAAAAAAATGTTACCAGTAAAATGAAACATTCAATTCACTATCTCCAAATGACATTAGGTGCGCACAAAAGCAGACCACAACAAAATAAAAACAATGGAGTTGATAATAACAACTCCCATGCAGTAGGCCCACAAACTTATGATGTGACCATGTTTAGCTCCTGGCACTCAGTAAGGTAATGGTAATTCGGCCTGGAGGTTTCTGTGAGTGGAGATATGGCCTTACTTAGCATTGGTCTTCAGAAATGTGTCGCCAATCCTGACGCCCGATAGGAAAATGTTGAGAGAGCTGCACCTTCCAAGTGTGCCACGGGCGATTGGGTTGGTGGGAGTATAGCATCGGATGTACAATTGTGCATCTTACTAAGACAGCTTGGATTCTCAGCAGGTAAAACATGAAGAAAGAGAGCTCTTGCAAATTATCACCTAGGTTTTAAGTGTCATGAGAGATGTGTTTCCTGTCGTCGGGAAGATAACCGAGAAAGATGGCTGCTGCTCCCCGGTAAAGGCCTACGCCCCAAGTTGTCGTAATTACAAATAATTGTTGCATGTACTATTAACATATTCGAGGAAAAACATCTCACAGATATCACCACTTCATTATCCCTGGTGTGATTGAATGGCTCCACCACCTGACCACGCAAACTTTAAGAAGGGCAAAGTTAGCCAGCAAACATATATACCGGAGTTTATAATTAACGAACAGTCTTTAAGGTGAAGGCGCGTTAATCTGTGACTAAGTTTGCGGCGCGTGGTTCCTTTAAACAAATGTTTCCTAATATGTGGGGATTGTATTGCAGGAATTAGATTTTGGGTTTCCTCTATACACTCTAAAAAGTGTTGTGTAGAATTTACACAACATTGTGTGACTAGTCCACCAATCAACAAATGTGCATAAAGTACTGTACACATGGTTGTGTGATGAATTTACACAACATGTGTATAAATTACACAGTGTTGCACAACTATGTGTACTTTCTACACATTTGTTGATTGGTGGACTAGTCACACAGTGTTGTGTAAATTCTACACAACATTTTTTAGAGTGTAAGGAAAATATCAGAATTACGGGAATAACTGAAAAAATCTGCGTGACCTATCAGCAAAATGGATTGCATGGCGACTGAATATCGTTGCTGCCACTAAATGAAGGCCTGATGATCGAGGTTTACAGGCGACATTTAAGAGGTTTCTGAAATAAACTTGCCCTTTTAGACAATCACTTAAGAAATTAAGAGCCAAATTTATTGAATGAGTTAGAAGACGGCACTTTAGAAGCTCGGAACTTAGTCTACTAAACTGATTTATGACCGAGCACTTACTGCAGTGCAGATCGCAACTTGTGGAGGGCGAAGCGAGCGGAAATTTGGCTTCTTAAAACAAATACTTGTAAAAATGGAGCTTCTATTGGGAAAAATTCGGAATTAATTTGTGAAGCCTAGCAAAAGTTGGGTAACTGTACTACTGTATACTGTTGTTAAATGTTGTCTCATACTATTATGGCTAATTTCCGCATGTTTCACTTTTTAGAGCCGGAGGGGCGCAGGTACTCGCTCCCTGCCCTCCTGTAGCTACGTCAGTAACGTCACTGTCCAAAATGAAAAGTTTCCAAATGAAATGTGTTTTTCTTGCATTCTGACAGAGGGTTGAAATGTCAGATATCCCTCACGGTTTTAACTTGGGGAAGAGCAGTCATACTCCATCTTCAGTGTAGTAGACTGCCCAGGCTGTTTTGTTATTGGCTGCTGAGAGTAATGAGACTTTTTTCTGCTCAAAATGTAAAATTTACTGCTTGGTTTACCTTGAATATACAACATTGAAGTTATAAAGTATACTGAAAGATACTTTGAAGAGAAATAAGAAGAAAATTTAGCCTAAGTTAGCCTTTGCTCCAAAATAAGTTTGAGAAACTGCTATTGACTTATTGATCCTCTTCCCCAAAATAAGTCTCCCAACCTTCTTTCTTCAGCCCCTTAAACAATTGTCTAATAAAATTAATCCTCATCCACACCCAGTATCAGTTCAGGGTGAATATATAGAAAAGTCCAACGTGTATGTAGCCTACAATCAAAACACTCTCAGTACAGTACAGTGTGTAACTTGGGCAGCCTACTCTGCATTGTTGAACTAGCTAGCTGCCAATCAAGTTACTGAGTTAGCTGGAGTTTAACGGCCCAGTTTCCAATGGTTCAAGTCGAGCCGACCATAGCCCTTCTTCCTGTTGAGGCCGCTACTGGCTTGTTTTCCCTACACCAAGTTGCTACAGTAATGCGGAGTCTCACGCACACCGCATCCCCTAGAGTCCGGGAATCACACCCAGGCGCCTTCCGCATGTAAGGTGGATGCTCTACTTTTAGACTAAACACGCCGTCTATAGAGTTGTTAATCAACTGAGAGGTGAGCCAATAGCTCATTTCTGTATATCTGCTAGGCTACTACAAAAGATGCAGTTTGGGGTGAGAGAACAAGCCCTTTTAAAACAGGGCCGTCGGAAGCAGGGGGGGGGGGGGGGTGCAGCCCCCCCAATAATTTTGCCATATATAGTTTTTTTTCTGGAAGTGAGCATTTTATTACAACGAAAGGTCAAAATAAGGACTGCTTAGATACTATTAACAAGCCCAGGAAATTCATTTCCAGCTGTCTGAGGGGTTGGGATTTTTCAAAATTTTCTGTACGCTCCGCGCTAACTGATGGTGGCGCTCCGCTTAGATAGTCAGCCCGAGTCACCCCCCCCCCCCCCCCCCTCCATCGAAAATACCTTCCGCCGGTGACGTAGTTTTTTTGGGAAGCTGTCCCAGGACAGAAAAATCTGGTTACGCACTCGGTTTTTTTGGTCTGATGCTAGCTGAAATGGTCCGTGACGCATACGGACACTATACACGCACGTAAGTGCAAAGCGTTCACACTCCGAACAAAGATGTACGAATACGCACCAATACAACTCACAGCAACCTACTCAGTGGACAGCGCACGATAACGCTACGCTGTGGAGAGAACCAAATAACGGCTGTACGGAAGTTCATAAGTGCCATCTCGACGGTCGGAGGGTTTCTTCGGACTTTCAATGGTCATTTTCGAAAACATTTCGAAAATGGTTTGGGGGATAACGGGGGTGATTCATGTAGGGGTGAGTCCGTTCTATCACTATGCTGCTGACCGAGGGGACATTGGTACTGGGGCACCACAGCCCCGAAAAGGTCCAAAAATTTGCGTAGCATATATACATAGCGTACAAATTGCTACTTTCAACGGTCATTTTGGCATTGCGACTTTCAACGGTCATTATGGTAAATATTTCAAAAATGTTTCGCCGGACTATGGGGATGATTCATGTAGGGGTGGGTCCATTCTATCACCATACTTCCGATTAGCCGGGGGAAAATTGTCACAGGGGCTCCAAAGCCACGAAAAGGTCAGATAATTTATTTCTATAAGGTGGGCTATGGTTGGGTTGGGTACGTTACTTGCAAGGATGGCATTCTCGTGGGACCGGGACCCTCTATATGTTCACAACTTTAATACGATAAAAATGAAGTAATGCACTTTTTTCGCATATAAAGTTTTGAATTAATAACGAACCCACATTTTGCGCGATCTTAACAGAACAATGCCAGTCAAATTGGGCACCACTATAACTTTTAGGGTAATTCGTTCTCACTTGTTCTCTACTCTAGTTTTTTCCGTGTGGTTTCATTTTTATTCCACCTTAGGGTGGTCAGGCACAACAGAGCTATTTTCTGTCGTCTTTGTACTTCGGCCCGGGTGCACTGTACCCATGCGGGCTAAAGGAACGATTGGCGGGAAAAATAATGCCTCCATGGTACTGTTCGTCGTCCATATTATGTGTGTATGGGACTATGATTCGGGGTTTTTTTTCTTTGTTTTTGGTTTTGTTTTTGGTTTTTGTTTTTTTTTCTTTTTGTAAAGGGGTCTACTAGCATAAGCTTTACTTTCTCAGTCCTCCTCCACCGCCTTGTTTAAATGTTGTATCATTTTGTATTTAAACTGTGGAAATAAACTCAAACTCAACTCAGATATTATCCTGGTTTTGCCGTAAGGGCAGGCCGGTTTTGCGATGTGTGTACAGGGCACTTGCAGAGATTCCGAGCCCACAATTACCCAAAGGTGGCATACTAATGAAAATGCTAAACTGTGGAAACTCTCAGTTGTAGGCTAAGTGAAAACCCCAAAGACCTGACAAATCGCTTGCATAAGATTTATTCAATTTTTTGTGTGGATATTCAATGGGTTCCTTCGTAGACAACCCTTTTATTGGTAAATGCATGGCAACGGTGGTCTAACTTCCTCATTATGCGTTCTTAACGGATATCCTGTCTTGTAGTTAGAGAGGTAGCATCTTTGTGCGAACAGGGAGGTGTGATCTAGTTACACCTCCCTGGTAAGATGGGGTAGGACTAAAGACCGCAGATACTTTGAAGTCAGTCGCGTAGCCACAGAGTGCCCGATGTTGTTCAGACTCCCCAGACTTTTTGCGTCCTGATAAACATTGTTCCTCTGGCATTATGTATGTCATGTATGTCACTTATGTCACTTGAAAATTCGGCCACAACAACGAGAGAGACAATAGTATAAGGTCACGGGGTCAATAGCCTACGGAAGCTGCTGTGGGGAGCGCTACGTCCGCAAATATGCCCCGAATTGAGCACGACGGTAAAGGGTTAAGAACGCCTAAAATTCAAAATTGAAACAACGGACTGCATGCGTAATATTAGATAATGCCACCGCCTAACCATTTTCATTCATTAATTTTTCTGTGCGTCTCTAAACACAAGAAATTGACAATTAACTTGTATTAGGCAACAATCCTCGACAAAAAGGTGGGAAAAACAAGCAAAACAGGCAATGAACGGATCATTATCCCCCATCACGCCCCCATTCAATCTTGTGGCAGCCCAAGGCGTCCTGAAACTTCAACCTTGATACGGGATCGGGGTTTGTCCCATCAGGGACTTGCAACTCCCTGGTCCCATGTATTTTTGTCGAGGATTGTAGCTAGCGTAGCCATAGACATCTTTTACGCATGTGTGTGCTGTGTGGGGTAGGGTGGGAGAAGAAGTTTTACATATGAGTAAAGATATTGTACAGTAGTTACTAAAATTTTCTTTGTTTTGTTCCTACTAATATATTTTTTCTTAAAACAGAAAGAAATAGCCCTGGTTTTATTTCTTTACTGGGCAAAAGTTAAGACCAAAACAACTTGAGTAAAAGCATACAGTTGATTTTAAAAGCAAGCAAATCCCCCCCCCCCCCCCCCCCCACCCTTAAGGTCTCCATACAATAGCAATTTCAATGGGAACTTAGAGTGGCAAATCGTGATTTTGATTAGGCATAAATCAAACTTTATACAAATAAAAACCATGAGTCATTCAATTGAGAAATTTTGCATTTGTTTTTCTTGACATGTGTGTGATTAATTAAACATAATTGATGTGCAGATTTTAGATTTTCGTAGTTTAAATAAAAGGACCAATCCTCTGACCCCAAACAACACTTCTTGTGTGGGGTAACAGAAACTCCGGCTCAATTGGCTCGGCATTTTGATTGACTGCTAATTCCAACAGTGCAGAGCAAAACAGTGCAAGACACCAAAGCTTGTATTGCACAGCATTAACTGCGCCGAGAGTGTTTTGATTACATGCATACTCACCCTGAAGCGATAAACCAGGCTGAGATTGTGTCTGGATGAGGATGAATTTCAGACAATTGCGGAAGGGGCTTAAGTAAGAAGGTTAGGAGCATTGGTACTGTTTGGGGTGAGAGAAATGGGCCTCTAAGGCATGCATGGTGAGACTATTTCCAAGTATGAAACAGTTAAATGGCCAGCTGGTGCAATAAACGGAGGAACAAACGACGCTTTGACGCAGTGGAGAACCTTTTCGACCACCCTTTCTAGACTGTAGCTGTCAAACAGGTCCCCCTTTGGCATGTAGTAAACATTCATAGTGGAAGAATAAATTACCAACCATGTGTTTCAAAAAATAAGGGATATTTAGCTGAAATTAACAGGGCCGAAGACACTGATAAGTTCCATTTCCGCAATCTGAGAGGCATTTTTAGCCAAAATTTTCTCTGTAGACTATGCGCCGACCAATGATGACGCTCCGCTTAGAAAGTGTTATTCCTGCTTAACCCTCCCCCCCCCCCCCCGACATCAACCTTTGCCCCCCCCCCTCAGACCCCAACTGAAAAAGTCTGGTTACGCTACTGCAAATCTGCAATGAACAGCGCACTACTTAAGATATCAGGCTCTATAAAACAGAACCGTAATTTGTGCACAATGCGATTTTACCAATGCACTTGGTTATTATCTTCAACCATTCTCCTTCAAGACCTAGAAAATACTGTCATTTATTCCATTGAAAGAGGAAATGGAAAGGTAAAAAATTGAAAACGCCCAGCAACAATTGGGGGAAAACAAAAGAAGTTAGCTGAGACTTAGAAAAATGATTTAGTCATCACTCAGTTTGATACGTATGCATGGAAAAAGGAAGTTAATTTTCAATGCTCCCAGCTCTACCGTCCGCTGTTGGTAATCCTGCATTCTGATTGGCTGAGCAGAGATCTGTTGTTTCACTGCTCACGGTCAATAAACGTAAAGAAAGTGATAAAGGTAAAGTTTTTCACACATTTTCAGTGGTAGGAATAAACCACATTTGTCTGATCATTACTGTCTCATAAGCCGTCTTGACTCCAAATTAGCAACATAATGGACTCGACTTCGCCTCGACCCTTATTTTGCCAACTTGGAGTCTAGACGGTTTATTATTTATTGTAAATGCGACTTATCCCTTACATATCGGTACCACCACTTCATTGAGATTTTAAGTCAATTTGAAATATCCTGCAGTTGCACTTTCGTTTTAGTATTTATGTATAATGAGCGTATGCTGACATGAAGCAGTTTACTCACCCAAAATGAACAGAATTCAAGAAATGAACATATCGCTCTAATATGGTTTCAATAAAAATGGTTGTTCTGTTAAAAAACATATTTTAAAGGTATTTCATGAAAAGCACTATTATATATATGATCATAATACTATGGAAAGGTGTAGCTACATACATCCAATAGGACTTGCCATCGGACGGCTCTTTACAAAAATTAAGGGGTAAAATAGTCATCTGGGGGACTCGATCTACATGCAGTGCAGCGAGATTAGGCATTTAACATTTCAAAAGAAATTTACACTTTTCAATGGCAGAAGAAGTCCTTTTTCGACTTTTGGTACATACTCTCAACGTTTATGTAAAAAAGCACAGGAGGGTCGTTCGCAACTCCCCCCTCCCTTGGTGACGTCCATGGATCTTGCGGGTATGAAAATTTTATATATTTTAATGCGTTGCGTTCGCCTGCTTCAAAAGGACCTTTAGCTAGGAATGACAATATGACGATGATACTGATAAATCAGTTCGCATAATCTCTGATAGCACAGGAACCGGTACCTTCCATGTATCCCTACGGCACCCTTAATCCCCACACCAGGATGACACTCATTCAGTGAACTAAAAGAGGCGGTAATTAACCCTGGGTGTCACCTATCAATCAGGGCACGCCACTTGTTCTCTCTTGTTTTGCTTAAACTGATGTTCCCTATTTATTTCCCCAATGCCACAGCCTCATTGTAAAAAAAAAAAGAATGTGGATATATTTTAGTCCGCCACCCCCCCCCCCCCCCCTATCCTTACAATTATTTTGTCCGCTCAAGATTCGCCTGAATCGCGTCACTGCGGTGCTGTAATATTTTGTATTTGGTCACACAATTTGTTATAATAGTATTTGGCCGGGAGGGAACCACAAAAAGAATAATGTGAATTTTTTTGTCGGTATCTTAATTGTCTTAGAATTCTGACTAAATAACTCAGAATCCTAAGATAATTAAGATGCGAACAAAAACAAAAAGTCACCATTTTTTTGTTGTCCAGTCACCATTTTTTTGTTGTCCCCTCTCGGCCACCGTACAAAATCGATCAGTGAAGCAGACCAAAAAAGCTTCTATTTCATGGGACCAAAAAAACTAGACCCGGACCAAAACATCTAGCTTTTTTTGTCCTACCTCAGACCAAAAAAACTAGCTTTTCTTGTCCTAGGACCAAAAAAACTGTAAAACTCCAGTTTTTTTGGTCCCGTCGGACAGGGGACCAAAAAAACTGCCACGCCGGCACTGTAAAAGCCCTAATACTCTCACCCAAACATTTCCAATTCTCCTAACCCTTACTTTTACCCCCCCCCCCCCCCCCCCAAACAACTGTCTAAAATTTATCCTTACACAGACACAGTGTCTGCCTATTGCTTCTGAGTGGGTGCAATAAATTTAATTGTAACACTCTCAGTCCACTAGCTAGTCCAACATGCTGTGTGAGCTACGTATAGGCTACTAACTAAAGAAGCTTTGCCAACTGAGAATTTCTGTGGACTACTATACATGATTGTACATAGATTGTCAAGTGAAAGGAATAGCCCTTTAACCCTAAATTTAACCCTAACGATAATATTGAAGAAATTTTAAAAATTCCCCATGTGTGGATCTTGCCCTTCGCCGGTACCCTTTCACACCCGGTGTAAGTGGAAATGGACTGGACTATTTACAAAAGAACCCTGTTACACGAACAGGCATGCGAAGTACAAGTGCCTACTGGAAGTACGTACTTGTACAATGTTTTCGTTTACGTAGTACGTACCCTGCATAGTGCAATAATGCTGTGGTGCAACATTCTGAGAACGTCTCCTGCAGTGCCTATTTCTTACCTTTTGATAGATCTATAATGTGTTCTTCAACAGGTATGCCTGTCTTCTTTAGAAATAACCTCACAGACCGCGAAGGCATGGAGAGTGGGTAGTAATAAAATTGGAGCGCCATGATGTCGATCTGTTAATACTGTGTGTTTGTTGCCTCAAACACAATGCAGATACATTCTCGGTGTTCACACGAAGCTGTGTAGTTGAGTCGAGTGCGACTAATATAACGGTGTACAAAATGACTCAGCTATTTCCGATTCAGATTCTCACATAGTATTAGTAGGTCAACTAAATGGAGCGTGTATAGCAAAATAATACCGGGCAGTATGGTTTGTTTGTACGCCCCAACAGAGTAAACATTATTTTGCTAGCAAAATGGATAAGCGATAAATGAATAAATATGTACTCTTCAAAAAGTAAATGCCATTTGACTCACAGTACCACTACCGTTGTTGTGATCGGAAACTGATCATTCCAGGGTGCCGCTCTATGCACCCTTATTATTGCTTCCACAAATTCAATCCAATTCTCTGAAAGGAATGGTCAGCATTTCTTTGGTTTGAGAATGTGCGTTTTAACTCTTAAGGGAAGTTTAACTGTATAGCAGCTTTTGTTTCTTACATGAAAAACAAACAAAAGATCCAAGAATTGCGTGAACTTCTCTATTGAAGAACCACATTCTCCTTCTCTTCCGGACAAAATAATGTGATGTTATCCAAATTGTCATTTATTCTGTTATTCCGTAGGTCAGGTTCCCCCGCTGAAAAATTAGGAAATTTTTCGACGGGGCAGGCCTGTTGAACGGAGGGCCGGGGCGGCTTCCCCGGTTACATATCGACGTAACATAAACCTCGCAAGCAGTCTGCTTCATGCACGTAGCCTCTGTTTTGCTGGCGCATGCAGGGGCGCGGAGGTTGGCCAGGATTTGCCCGACGGCGGGGGGGGGGGGCGCTTTCACGGCCTCATGCCCCCCTTTCGTCACATCAACAATAACAAAATACTATAAATGTTTACCTACGAGAATATTCAGTCACTCATGCAGGCGCGGATCCAATGGGGGGCTTTTACGGCCTCAGGTCCCTCCCCTTTTCGCCACATCAACAACAAAACATACGGGAAATGACTGGCAGTGCAACTCCCTCACACCCCTGCTTTCTCTTAGGTCAGCCCCCCCCCCCCCTCTTTTTGGAACTTCTGGACCCGCGCCTGTGTAGTACCTCTATTCACAAGTAATATCTTAGTTAACATTGAATGTTGAATGTTTAAGTCTTAAAATATCCCGAAAGCTTCTTGGAAGAAAAATGACAGAAAATATCAAAATTTAGTACTTGTTTCAAACTTTGGGGCGACTGCTCCTGACCTTTCAATATCCCGAGCTTGTTTTGAACTTGACAAATTTGAATGTTTTGGAGGAAATTTAACTTTTTGTAAGGATAAATAAAAATAGGGATGTTTATGAAAGAATCTTTCCTCACCCGCAGGCATAGGCCTACGAAGTAAAATAAAAACAGTTATATGGGTGACTGAAACTTTCGTTTGGGGTAAGCCTTACTAATTTTATTGTGAGCCTGTTTACGTAATAGGCTCTTAAACTGAAAATTTGTCCGAACTTTTTCAAGTGGAACAAAGATTTGAAAAACAAAACAGTGGCGTAGCCAGGATGAGATTTGTTTTTTTTTTGGGGGGGGGGGCCTAGGTAACAAGTGGGGGGGGCTGGTACCTCCGAGGGTCAAGCACGGTAAGACTATCTAAGCGGAGCGCCACCATCGGTTGGCGCGGAGCGTACAAGAAAATTTTGGGCTTTAAAACACCTACAGATGGCCGGAAACGGCACTTCCCATGTGTTTTAAGCTGCATTTACCCAGCCTTGAAATACGAATCTCATGTCTGCGACTTCTCAAATAAAGAGAATAAAAAATCAATTCTATGAAAAATGGTAATACATACACTTTTTAGGGACCCCAAAACTGGGCACTTCTGATCTGTGGCCTGAGGGATGAGACGAAAGGGAACCGGTATCTCCCTTTCCCTTGGGAAAAATTGTAAACTTCAGAAGGACGCAGATCGCAAATGCGGCAATATCTGAATTTAAGCGGAGCGCCACCATGAGTTGGCGCGGAGCGTACAAGAAAATTTTGGGCTTTAAAACCCCTCCTGATGGCCTGAAACGGCACTTCCCACGTGTTTTAAACTGGATGTACCCAGCCGCATATGCGGCAATATTTGAATGGATATCAGCTTACCTAAGGCAGTACCATACCCTTTAACAGGAAAACCAAAAGTAGTTGTGTCCCCCTCTGAGAAACTTTCTTTGCGTTAGATTTCCTAGATGCAAAATGGTGCTATGTTTGGCAAACTTTGAACTGATTATAGGCCTAAGTTTTAGGATTTGCCCTTTTTGGGAAGCATGAAAAATATCAAAATATTTTTAGTTTTTGTGGAGGTTTTACAAGAGACATACACACTGCCAAAGAAACAATGTGCAAAATGGTGCAGTATTTGTTCATCGGTACATTACGTAGTCAAAATTAAAATACTACGAATAAATCTCTCAAAATAATTGAACCGCAAAGAAGAAGTATGGATCTGTGGGAAACACATGAAATCCGGACCTTGTGGACATTTTAAAAATCCCCCGGACGCCAGTGCCAACTAGTAAAAAGAGGACTTGTAGAAAAAATCGTCCTACAGTGGCACTTGTCATAGGCAGGAGTGAGGCACGACATAGGCCTACTTGATAAGGATGGTAGGGAAGAATTATCCGAAGGCAGTACCTTACCCTTACCTGCTTACGGCATATTTTGTGTATGATAAAGTATAGGAATGGTCGTGTAAGAGTGGTCTCCAGTGTACGATTGCCTTCAGTAAATCAATCAGCCATCCGAAAGGCAGAAAGGGTCTTAGCCTAACAAAGTCACATTAAAGTTTGTCGTCGAGACTTTCGTTTCATCTTCGAAGTGAAATATAATAAACCACAGTGCAGTGCAGATCACAAACGGTATCCAATTTAGTGAAAGTAGGCATTTTGAAGTTATTACCTGATTTCATGCGTGCGCACAAAATGTGTTTTACACACATTCATCCCTGTTTTTTTTTTTTTTTAATTTTTACACATTTTATTTATTTACTGTTTTGAAGGAAATACTTCAAAGTTTGTTTCCGTTCAAACATTTTATTTTTTCAATTATTTTATCAGGACGCAAAAAATCTGGAGGGGGGGCTGAAGAAAATCTGGGGGCCCTAGGCCCCCCAGGCCCCCCCGTGGCTACGCCACTGAAACAAAAGCTTGAATTGGGGAAAGCTGTAATTGTATGACAGATTTTTGGGGTTTTACAATCTGGGTTTTTAGTGAAGGATTTGACCTTTTTATGAGGAAGATCAAATAGACTATCGTCGCAGTGGCAGATCCCGGACTCGCTAAGTGAAGTGCCAGAACATTGGCCCTGGGGCAGGTCAGTTTTAAGCGGAATGGAAAAATATGAGCTTGGGGGAAAAGGGGGAGCATGAGTGCCAGCATAAGTGGAGCTCAAAATAGTCTTCAGACA
The DNA here is from genome assembly GCA_037179385.1 of Holothuria scabra. Classification (NCBI taxonomy): domain Eukaryota; kingdom Metazoa; phylum Echinodermata; class Holothuroidea; order Aspidochirotida; family Holothuriidae; genus Holothuria; species Holothuria scabra. Next base: position 41,249,864 of record CM074183.1, read on the forward strand.
GAATTATATTTTACGGGCAAAAAATCTTCTGCCCCTCCCAGGCTGAAAAGATCCTGTTCGCCATATGATTAATCTTTACAAAAGTTCGCAAATGTCTAAAACTTTCTTGATTATATATTTATCAAAATGTTCAAATGGCTGCGAATAGGCTACGACTCTCGCTCGGGTCTCGTGATATGGAACCTTTGTCGTCGCCGCAAGTTGTTGCCCCCTCCATCGGGGGCAACAACTTGCGGCACCACCCCTGCTTCAGAGAAACAAGTAGGCCTACTGAAGCCGCTGAGTCTTGAGGTTACAGAAAGATCAGTGCGGAATAACCGAATGTGGTCTGGTAACTGGTTTCATGAGTAGGCATATATCATGTGAAGCAGCATATGCAAAGAGGTTTGGGCCGGTATCCATACGCATCCAGCCGAAAATTCCCATTGGAACCCTTTGAGTTAAAACATTTGAACCCAAAAGTTTCAAACGGTGCATTCAAAGAGTCCCTTTGCTTGTTGATGCAATCGGACAAATCACCAAGGAAATTACTTACAAAATTACCTTTAGTCATGGGCGTCCGCAGAAATTTTTACATGGGGGGGGGGGGGCGAGGTCATTCATGGATGATTGAATTGTGTACACTATCTAAGCGTAGCGCCACCATGGTTGGCGCGGAGCCTGCAAGAAAACTTTGGGCCTTACAAACCCTTCAGATAGCCGGAAACGACACTTGGCGAGTGTTATAAGCTGTATGTATTCAGCACTGAAACAGGAATTTCATGTCTGTAATTTTTAGATTTTTAGAATTTTCTATGTAAAAAAATTGTTGAAGGGCAATCTGCCTCTCTGTCACAGTCTCGCACGCCTATGCACGATAAAACTTACGCTGTCAAACAGCCTATATAGGCCTATATCCGTTACCCAGTAATGAATCATACCCCTCCCCCCCCCATATTCACCTTGTATATCCCAGTTACATCCGCGCGCGTCGCCACTTGAGATCAGCATGGGACCAAACCAAGACCAACGGATTCATCAATAGTCGGATGCCATATGCACACTACATACCTGACAACTAGTACAATTTTGGCATAATTTTTACAATTACAAATTTCCAATAGATGTCACAAATGATGGTCCCCAGATTACGATTCCACGTACTATTCAGCATATATCATCTTCCCGTTTGCTATTCCTGGTCAAATGTCCGCATATTTCACGAGTAGAAAATGACGCTGTGAGTAAAGATATTTTGATGATTTATTTTTAATTTTTTTTTTCAATTTTTAATTAATTTTTTCACGACTTTGATTTCCCAGGGGGGCAAGTGCCCCCCCCCTTGCCCCCCTTCCGGAAGCCCATGCCCTTAGTACACAACCAAACCACTTGGAACTCATTGAAACCCTTTGGTTATGGAATTTGGACAAAAGGTGTCAAAGGGAATTTTTTTGTTGTGTGATGTCAATCGTGCATATAGGAAGAACAAGAAAGGCCCTCCCTCACTCTAAAAAATGATTACCCAACCTGGGCATAAAATTACCCACAGGTTGGTTCCATATGCTATCTGACAGGAATTATGTAAACAACTGAGCAACTTAGTTGGTTGAGCGTTTTACTCTTTAAATGGGCAAAGGAAACTACCTAACCATTTCAACCAACTAATTTTGCGGAACAAATGATTAAAATTTGTACCCAACACATTTGCCCAACAGCTGTACAGCTGGGTGCTTGTTTGATTTTCATATACAGTAATCACTATATGCTTTGGACAAACGGGAGATTTGACAAAGTACCCCCGAACTTACACCGCCTGTCTGCCCTCCAAGAGTTTTTTTTCTATAAGTCCCCACGACTCTCTGGTGAAGAGCCAAGGGCGAAAACCAAAAGATTACTCCCGGAGGAGTTCTGCTCCCTTAAGGAGCTTGACGTCCCAAATGGACAAGTACGCCCTCCAAAGGGCAAACACTGAGTGGTCCTGCTCTAGACTGGCTGAATAGAACAGAAGCCACAACCTGGATGCAGTTTAACGTCATGCCCAGGACGGCCTGTCTGCCTCCAAGAGTGGTCGGAGGTACAGTATACCAGTGACAACGCACTTGGTAAATGAAGAGTGAAGTGTGTAGTTTTTTTGTATTTCTTGTCCCATTGATTACGTAGTAGTGAAACTTATTTTTTCTATCCCCATTGCTCTTTAAGTGATTTCGTCCAGATTTTTACTGCTATTCTACAGCTAGCTTTTTATTTACCAAATTTAACCTTATTCAACCACGGGATCTTAATTAACCACTTTTATTAAAATAATTATCTGAAAAACTTAACTGATCTTTTAAAAATCATCTGATTGGTCAATAACTTTTTACCCAAATGTTGGGCATTTTAAAACTTGCCCAACACCTTTTACCAACATTTGGACTTTACCCAACCCTGATTTAGCCATCACACATGGGTAGATTGTTAACCATGATTTGTGAGGCAATAATTTGCCCACTCATCTTGAGCACTTTGGATTTTGCCTAACCCAACTGGTTTAACCACCTGTTTTTTGAGTGTAGAGGAAAGGAGACCGCTAGAAGAGGCATATACTAGGAGAGAGAAGCATAGAGATATACAGACTGTTGCTGAGCGAATGAGCAGCAATATTTTAAATTTGATTCTCTCACAGAAAGTCAGTGAAATACCACTACATGTGAGGTGTGGTATATCCTTTTGACAATACACACTCTAAAAACACTTTGTTCTTTTACCGGTACTTCAACAGTGGTAAAAATTTTCATAAAATCCTAGTTAAAATAACACAATTTCTAGTTGAAGTAACTAGCATTCGAGTTAGCTTAACAAGGAAACGTAACCAGGATTTTGTTGGAGTAAAGAGAACACCGATCCAATTTCCGCCTGGTTGCGTCACGTTGAAGCGTTTCAATTATATGTTTGTTTGGACGACCAGAAAGGTCAATTTTAAACTCCTTACGAATGCCAAAGTTGCCAGAGTCTCTCCAACCATGGAGGTCTATGATAACACCTTCCTGCTCTAAATGTCGTGTCGCTTAGCATGTCGTGCAACCGTTAGCTATTTTTTAATAAAAATAGGTAGGCGGTAGCGATATCTGATAATAAGTCTGCAGTCCCTTGTTTCAAGTTTTGAAATTTTATGCCTTATCATCGGATATTCTGTCTCGTAATTAGACAGGTAGCATCTTTGTCCCCTGGGGTGGGATTAAAGAAAGCAAATACTTAATTTGAAGTACTGCTCTGTCAGTGGCGGATCCAGGAATTTTCAGCGGGGGGGGGGGTCTGCATGTGGTTGGGTATCAAATGTACACTGAGCGAAGCGCCACCATAGGTATGTATGTTGTTTAGTGGCTGATGCCTATAGGAATTCAGGAAATGGGAAACGCGAGTGGTAGGCAAGCATCCAAATTTTACCATGTTTTTCAGTGTGATTACCACTGCCCTAAGGGCGTAATTTGCAGCGCGCGGAGCGCGCTGAAACTTCCGCCCATTTCAAACATTTAAAAATATGGAGCTTGTGTTTGCAGAAAAGTTTGGATGCTTGGTTTCCTGCAAGAAAATTTGAACAGTTGAGGATTACTGAAGAATTTGCATTTTCTATCGGCAAATCTGAGGTTGGGCGGCGACCAAAGATCGTTGTTGCTACATAATGTTATCCAACGCCAACGGAATGAGGCTCTTCAACGAAATTTTTTGAGTTTGTATTGGAGAAAATATGAAATTTCATGAAAGAAAATTCATGAAAATAGCACTGTATATAGTTAACGGTGGCACTTGGTGATCTGGTGTGACAAGTGTAGCAAATTTCCGATTTTGTCACACTCAGAGCTCGGAAAAGTTTACCAAAGTGAAGGTATGAGCGAGCACTCCTGCTAAGGAATTGCAATTTGAGGCGCGCGAAGCGCGCGGAAAATTTTGCTTTCTTGAATCAAATAATGACGAATAAATTTAGAGAAAATTGATTGGGAATTTCATAATTTCATGAGTTGTCAAAACCACACAGTAGATACAGTCTCACAATTGCCACATTTCCGAATTCTTCATTTCCAGAGTCCCCCGCCCCGCCTGGGTGTCTAACAGTGGCGTAGCTAGGATTTTTTCCAGGGGGGGGGGGGCAAAGGTATGAAATTTCCCCAGAACTTTTCCCGGTCAATGTGTATGTATTTCATATAAAATATGCAAATTTACAAGTATAACAACATTACCATGTTATTTTGTAATATTACCTGCATTTTAATCTTAAAGTATAACATAGAGCAATCGGAAATAACAAAGTATATTATTTTGGTAAACAATATCTGGTTTATTTGTATGTATTAACGCAGTGGAATACGCAGGATTTCTCTGAAGTGTGGGAAGTATGGTCTAAGGGGAGGGGTGTCCGGAAATTTTTTGACGTTTTCAAGGAGCCTAGATGCAAAATGGTGCAAGATTTTCGACTTTGACAGGAACAGTGTTAAAAGTTAATCGTGGTGGTTCATGAGGATAAAACTGAAACTTTTGTGTCTTTACATGCATTCTTATGCCATTTATGCTACCTTACGAAGTAAAACTTGTCATTAAATTTGCACACTTTTAGGAGTCAAAATAAAAGAGCATTGATCGGTACAGGATTGTGGGTTTTCTTGGCCACAAAACGTTATTTTATCATAAAGATTATCTAAGCGGAGCGCCACCATTGGTTGGCGCGGAGCGTAGAGAAAATTTCGAAAATCAGACCCCTCAGATGGCCGGAAATAGCATTTTCCTGACTTATACGAAGAATCTAACGAGCCGCTTTCTTCTTTTGTCTTTTGCAATAAAACGCTCACTTCAAAATATGTCCGCAAACTGCAAAGTGATCAGAGAGTTAAGAGCTAATTTGACCCTACAAATGTAATTTTGCCCAAAAGACTGAACGAAGCGCCACCGTTGGTTGGCGTGGAGCGTAAAGAAAATTTCGAAAAATCAGACCCCTCAGATGGCCAAGAACAGCGTATTCATGTTTTTAAAGAGAATCTAAACATGTAGTCTTTTTTTATCGATGCCACCAGTGGGAAACAGAGTCTACCATTGTAGGTAAAAATTGGAATTTGACAGAATTTGCCTAGGTTTATTTATAGGAATTAAAAAAAATGGCATCACTGAAGGACCTTGCAGAGACAATCCTTCCCCTTTGAAAATTTTTGAAAAATTGGGTGTCCTTATTATCAATCTGGTGCCACATATGCTATCTTTTGAATAAAATCTGTGTTACTAAATTTAGACTACGTATTTTTAAGAACAAAGAAAAAATGGCATCTGTGAGGGGGGGGGGGCATGGCCCAATGGTCTCCCCTACGCACGCCACTAAGGAGGCCTAAGAGTGGCTCGATCACACAGGATATCCTGTTCGAACAGCAGTCTGTTAAGTGTAGAAGGCTACAAGGTACCCATTGACCCGTTTATTGTTACACCCCAAGTGAGCAGAAAGCTATTTTCCCGAGCTAGACTGTAAGCTCCAAGGATTAGGCTAAGTAACAAAATCTAAGTATACCAATGGATCCCGTTCATTCTTATTTTTAGACTAACTTGAAGTTTATCGTTGGCCATGGATTGTTTCAGCCCCATCCATCGTTACGAACACAGAGTAAAATCGGTATAGCTACTACTAGCTTGTAGAACAACATAATAACCCCGGGGTCTATGGTAGTGACTTGTCAGTTTTCACATCCTTTTACTGAATTCCCAAAGTGCACAACACAGAGACTGTGTACAAGGGGATAAGTTCGGGTTTACAGCCTTTCAGTGTTAGTTGCACTGTGTCAGCTGTTGTTAAATACCTGAATGTGTGCACTGAAATGCACTGATCATAACCCCAGTGCGTATACAAGAGAACATTCAATCTGCTACGCGGCAAGGACATTTCTGTGGAACACGAGTAGGGCCGGTTCATGCGACACTGACGAAATCTGAGTTAATTGTTGTTGCATGAAAATACGAATTATGTATGAAAAATGTCTCACAAATGCTTATTCTACCAAAGATTTTGAGAAAGTTTTGTAAGCATAAGAAAATTTATCAAATTTCCCCATTTTCATCAAATTTCCCCAAAATTTTTTTCCAGTGGGGGCAATTTGCCCCCCCCCTGCCCCCCAGTAGCTACGCCACTGGTGTCTAAGAACAGGGTGGCAGAGATGCAACATGGTGCTAAATGTTTCAATATTTTAGGCCACTACATGAAACTCGCAAGCTTTCAAAACATGGTCTTAAAAGCGTGGGTAATCATTACTTCAACGGACTATACGGTCAATGTGAATTTAATACCGGGTGTACTCTTAGCTATCACCGTCACACAATTTTAGGCTTTGTCATGTGCACAGTGTACCCTTCTTGACCTTTTACAGGAACGCCATCTTGTTATTTACAAGCGACTCTCCCTTCCTCTTGTCCTTGATTCCCAGGGCCCTTCCTGTTTCCCGCCACGTGTTACCGGTGAACGTGACAAACTACCCTGCCCTAGTTCCACATGTATGCTGTTGCCCATATTTTCAAGGTGTGGCCAATTTTTACCCTCTGCAGCCTTCTCATTGGTCATTTAGATCAGCACATTCCTTAATATTTATCTAATTTGGCGCGTCACAACTTTTAACCAATCAGGGCACTACATGTGTTCCGATCTCCCCGAGACATGAAAGCTCCGAGCCTGCAAGTTTTGGTCGCACTCACACACAGGTGCAGCAGACCGCAGACGACGAGCACCTTCGTCAATCTATATATAGCTAAATTTTATTTATTTATTTATTTTTTTTTGTTGGCTGTTAATCAAACGGAATAAAACCGCCAATCATCTTGAATCAGAACTAAATCTTCTCATCTGTTTAGTCATATCTCACCTCGTATCGCCTACACACTCTGCAGCATGTCCGTTCAAGTCTTCGTATCAACGATTGGCCCATTAATCGGCAGTAGTGGTAGCCCCACGTATTGACAAAGATACACATGCGATGTCACTAACAGCGTTACCAACGGCCGTTGGCGGAAAACGCTGGATTTAGAATTGGTCACTGCGCAATGTGTAAACAAAACGGAAATTTAACAAATGATACGGAAGATAGATAAATTATTATTTACATTTTTCATTTTATTGAAGAATCATTATGACACAAAAACACGGTAATCGAATCATGTAACAACTATCACCGTATTTTTAAAAAGTAATTAGGCCTTGGTTACAATTAGCCTGGCTATCTATACATTTTTTTACCATCCCGGTGGGGGTTATGCATACCCCACCCCCCCCCCCCCGGATCCGCCACTGTGCTCTGTTAGGTTTCTACAACGGAGCGCCACTACACCAGTTGGCGCGGAGCGTACAGAACACTTTCAGTTGAAAAATCGCGATCATTTCTCAGACCTGAAAGGGGGCGATGCGCACTGTTTAACAAGAAATTTCCTAACTGGCTAACGACAGCCCTAATCCCTAACCTAATCCCTAGATCTAACAAAGGATACAATCGACACAATACAATGACAACAGCCAATCAAAGACCCCTTTGTTAAACAGTGCGCATCTACCCCCTGAAAGTCGCATATTACCAGTCGTTATTTTGAGCATTTGAGTTTTTATTTGCGATAAAGCTTTCCGCTCTGTCCGTAAAAAAAATGCCTCGCTGCCTCCCCGCGTGCCTCCTAAAGACGATTGTTAAGGTCCTTTTCTCCCGGTCCATACATGAATAATTCTTAATCATCAATGCATTACTTAAAATACCGGTACCTTTTGTTGTGGAGTAACTGTTATACCAGAGGTATCATCTTCGTTTCTGTATTCCGACTACAGCCGGTGCTTCAGCATCAAACTTGAATAGGCGAAGAGACTATAACTTTATTTAGGAACCGCAGTTCCCCCTAAAAGCTGAGGTATCTTTGACTCATTTCCGAGAACGAAATTTGCGCGTCATGCACCGTGCGTACCACCTCAAACGCCTATGATGTGCGACACCTATATTATCATTAGAGGCAATCAACAGTGACGGCTTACTCTTCCTGACGGGTATCAAACTGTTATGCACCCCCTGTTTATTTTAGTTTTGACAAAAGTGGCTACAAATTACTGTTAACACACAACGTAATTCCTGAAAGAACGTACGATCAACGTGTGAACTAGTTGTGGCTCTTACTGTTAAATTTTCCACTTCCTTTCACCGTTGACCGCAGGAGTAAAGCAAGTTCACTTATCCAGTCAGTTATGTAATCATACATGTACATATTCCAAACTCAGACACGATTACGTCACTGGTTGGCATAGGTTATGCGCAGAAACATAATGTATGTTTATGTTAGGTTAATGTCAGCCCACCCACAGGGACCGCGCCAGGGGGACGAACTCATGAGTTGAGTGCTCTCTTCCTTTACCCTTCTTTTCGTTCTCTTTTCATATTTTCTTGTGAATGTATTTAGGGGGCGGTTGTCCCCTGCCACCCCCTGACGCCGTCCCTAGACACCCAAAAAAGTCCTAAGCTTTAGCGCACCTTATAAACTCTGTTCTCTATAGCAGTTGTGACACTATTTGTCTGTAAAGATGGCGGAGTCTATTCTTGACTGAGGCCCATGCAGGCAATGCACTAAAAGGGGCGATTCTTTTCGTGGGGGTGGGGGACAAAAGTATAAGAGTGTATGTAGTCGATGACCAATCTCGAACGTTCTGCAATATCAGGGGTTTCGCTCCTTGGATAGGGGGTCTGTCCAGATCTAAATAGTAAAGATACTTTACTTTGAAGCTGTTCCTTAGTTGACTTCAGTGTTAAGTTATATTATTTTTCCTGAAGTCTTTCTTTTTGGTAGTTAGTATATAAAGTTGGGACATAAGCACGTTACCAGGTTACAAAAGCAAATGCATTATAATGCAATACCATACGATACCATTCAAATTGATATTTGATACTATTCAAAAATTACTTGCAGAAACTTTCTTTTCAGTAATCTATTCGTTTATTCTAACAGATAATTTTTCAACTGCGTTACAATCACCTCAAGCAGTAATTTCATTCTTTAGATGTGACTTTGGTATAAAATTTGTTGGTGCTCTCTAAATTTTAACAGTCGACATTAAATTAGTGAAAAATTGATAATTTTGATAGAAATAGTAAAGCTACAGACCCAGTCACATCGAACAACGATAACTGTTTTATACGATAACAATTTTTTCATTAGAAATCAATGTCGTAATTCTCTCATTCCAAATTATTCAATTCTCCTAACCGACTTACTAAAACTTATCCACATCCAGATACAATCTCAGTATATTGCTTCCAGGTGAGCACACCAGTCCCCAACGTGTAACCAACTTCATTCTCATTACAGTACACGCTGTGCGACAAGAGCTACGTACAGTACAGTTTTTTTTAAATTGCTGTCAATCAAAGGGTTGTATGTGCCAATTGAGAAATTCTGTGGACTACTACAAAAAAGTAGTCTGGGTTGAGAGTTGACTGTCTTTAAAGTGTAGAGTCATTTCAACGTAGTGGTTGAACCGGAAATTTCACAAAATGTATAATAATTCATAAACTCTATAGTCCTACATGAGAATTTCCACGGGCGGCGCTAGATTCAACCAGAAGTTTGTGAGCTAAGCAATAGGCGAAAAACCGTCACTACCTACCTGAAACTACCTAAATCACATGGTAACTACTTTTATGCTTAGAGCAAACGTTATTCCATCAAATTTATTATCTTTGCCTGGTGTGACCACTACTTAATAGAATGAGGAAAAAATCTTGTCTTTCTTTTCAGGAGTTTCTTTGAGGTATGTTAATTACCTACGTTTTTAAAATGATTTTATTAAGGAATTAAGGGAGGGACCCCATCGGATAGGGAGAAAAGGACAAAGGGAACAGAAGTTCTTGCAATTAGTACTGTGCTGTGATACGATTATTTATAACCACCGTCTTCAAAACGGAAATAGTGCCTTTCCTTCTCACTCGACCAAATAAAATAAAATGGAAAAAATCGATGACGTTACTTTAAAATTGAAAACACCATAAACAAGATTCGAAGTTGTGTAAAGGATGACATCGGTTGGCACAAAAAATAAGCTAACACAGTAACGTGTTCAGAGGTTCTACATGGAGGACTAGGCGGGTTGACACCAAGTTTCAAATACGCCGAGTTTAGGCATTTATACGATAGTGGGGCAGCTTTCCTTTTTCAGAACCGGCGACGCAGGCTTAAGACACTCCTAGTTACGTACCCGTTAACATGAACAAAATCAAGTAATCTAAGTTGACGATACCCAAAGTCAAAGCTTTGTAACAAATTAGCCAAAATACAAACATGTAGAAAAATACACCATAGAAAGCATTGATAACAGTTTATCCCTCCAGGGAGGGAACTCGTACATGTTGTAACAAAATTAATGCACTGTTAAAAAATTTCTCTGTAAATTTACATAATATTTATGGCAAATTTTTTTCCAACCAAATAATGTTTTTTACAGCCAGACTGTAATCATGAAAAAACATTAGGGGTTTGTTTTTTCTTTACAGTTTTTGCATGTAAATTAGTTTACAAAAGTCTACTGTAAAATCGAATTACAGAATTGGTCTGTTTTGTTTACCTTAATTTTATGTGAATTTACAGCCTACTGTTTTCATTCCCGACGTTTTAATATTTATTATAATATCGCTTTATTACCTTTCATATGTTATTACGTAACATACACTTCACCATTACGTAGATCAGGTATTTGCTTATCAACGTAATGTGTCGTTACGAAGTTGTTTTCAATCAAAACACATTGAGGATGCTTTGTTATCATATTGTTGTCAAGTAGACTGCTATCTCTAGGAACTTTGTAATTGGAAAGTCACATTTTTTGTACAATATAATAATTGTTTTTAAAATAAATATGACAAAGAATGCAAATACATTGGTTGCAAACATTTCCAGACAAGGTAAACAATAAGTTTATCACTTCCCGATTAAAAAAACGCCAAAGAAGATATTATTCAAAGCAACAGCAATCCTTTTGTTAGGAAAATGCCTACAAAATAAGCTCCACCCATTTATGTAAAATGAGATTTACGTCATAAAGTGGTAAATTTACAGACTCTTTCAAGTAAATTTGTGAAACGTTTTTAATTTGCTCCGATCAAGTGCATGAGCGCCTGTGGCGATGAGTTGACATCAGTTTACCAATTGTCAGTGCTCTGAAATTAGGGCCTTACAATTTCTTTTTACTTAAAAATGTGTGACAAAATACCAGTTGTATGATATTTATAACTAAGAACGTAATAACTAAGTATGCTTTTATCATAAATGTAAGTTAATTTTCAAATAGGGCCATAAATTTGCCAAAAATGTTTTTTTTTAAACTGAAACTTCGCAGAACGATTTATGTTATATATTGAAAATTTTCTGGCTATTTCTTATTTGTTTGTTTGGGCTTATTTTTGTTTCTTTTTCAGCTTAAAACAAAATGAATGTTTGTTAAATGACAGTATATTTATGTGAAATCTGAAAAATACAAAATACTGTTAAAATTTCTGTAAATTTACAGAAAAAGTTTTACAAAGCAGTAAAATTTGGTTAAAAAAGCAGACAGAAATGGTTTTTCAAATAAACAGAAAATACATGTTATACAACCTTTTTCTATTGTAGCAATACAAAGTGTCTGTAAAGATACAGAAAATCTCTATTAAAAGTAAAAAACAAAAAGTTAAAGTTAAAAAAAGTCTGTAAATTTACAGAAATTTTTAACAGTGTGGGATACACTTTTTCCAGTGAAAAGGGTGGCCTCTATGTAGGAGTATGTCCCCTCCCTCTAGTAAAGGAACGCTTTGGTCCCTTTGAAAATAATTTCAAGTTTGCTAAATAGTTTCTCCTTAAATGTTGCTCATATATTGCACCGAATACGAGTGAAAATGCATTCACCCCAACTTGAATTAGTATATAATAGACTGCACGGTTCCATGATTCACTCTTGAGAATCATGTAACAATAGTCTGGTATTTCCTCAGTTGTAAAATATACTAGGAGTAACTACTTGGTTTATCTTGAATAGGACATTTTGAAGTCTGAAAATGTTACAAAAGATACTTTGATAAGAAGTAAGAAGAAAATTGTAAGATTAAGATGATCCTTCAAAACACGTTTGATGAGACTGCCCTTATCCTTTAAATAGGATCAATTTTTCAGGGCGGCCCCATAATCGCTCCCCCGGGTAAAATAGAAAAAGATTGCCTCCCCTCCCTTCCACTGGAAATAGCTTCCTACGCAGACACTTTTTCCTAATAGCAGTTAGAAAGACTTGTGGGATAGTGTTTTGTTGTACGTCGTTTTAGGCCAGGGCAAAATGACATTGAAGAAAACGACGCGTACTAAAATCCATCCCACAATACTTTGTGAATGCCATTTAATGTAAGGCCTATACCGGGAGTGTGCCAACGGCAGCTCCCTGCTTCGTGCAACGATGGTCAAATAGGCTATGATGATTTTGGTCCCATCACTCTTCTTTCGAGTTCAACAGTCGAGTTTGTCGGATCTTTCATGAATTCCTTTCGCAGTTCGTAAAAGAGTTTGTTGACATCATCGAATTCAGGGTTTAACCGTTCCTTTACTCGCTCCACCCAGGCAGCAAGTTTTGGATGATCTTTCGTGGTATCCCTACCAGAAATGGTTGGTGTTATTACCTGAGTGTGGAAAGTACAGAGTATATTTAAAAAGAAGTTCATCCAAAAATGCCACATCCTGGGGAGGACCCAAAAGTTCTAGTCGTCTAACACCTTACCGGTATTTTGTCTTTATAATTATTTATAAAATAGTGTTAAATACTGTAAAGTGCAGTAGCAGAGCGCCCTTATCAATTCCGAGTCACGGTTACCCCCGAGTCAGGCACCAAGTCGCTGCCACTGGAGTGGAGAATCCGAGTCACGCCCGGGCTTTCTTCATTAGGAAGCATATATGCCAAGATGTATACACTAAGTATATGTAGTCATATGCATAGGAAGTTATTCTGAATGGCACGGGTGAATAGAAGAAAAACCATGGCCAATGGACCTCTTAAACAAGATTGTAAACACTATTTAAAGGGCAAGAGCAGTCGTCACAAACCTAGTTTTAAGGGAAAGCTAACGCTAACAATTTTTCTCACTTCTTTTTTCAGGATCTTTTAAGATATTTTAGGAATTCAATTAATATTGCAACTTGCAAGGTAAAACTAGCAGTGAGACCCTGTATATTTAATTGGATAGCCAGTCATGAAACTGAACAGTGTACTACACTATTTGAAGTTGTGGTGACTTTTGCCCTTCAGGCATATCGCCATTGCAGTTGTCGCTACAGGTGTACACCCCCACCCCCACCCCCCAAAAAATAAGTTTTCACCTTACATGCTGTATAATTTTGTACATTGTTTTCGGAACCTTTTATTTAGATGAAGGGCTACTTGAACATTTGAGCTCATACTCTCTGGCAAGGAATACATGAGGAGGTTATGTTCTCGCCTCACTGAATTTTGCACAGAGAAGCTTCGTCTGTTGCAAGATGGAGCTCCATTCATCTATATTTTATACTTATTCACACCTAGTGATACACGAAACCGACTTGCTTTGTGAATGAAAGCAAACAAAGCACAGGTTATAATGAAAACACTTTTTGCAATGAACTGGCAAGGGCTGTTTATTTTCGCCATGGTTACAACCTATTCTGTCTCGGTCTGTAATTGATTAAAACATTTCCATTAAAGTCTACTAAACTTCGAAGGGTGACAAAAATTGATATATCATTACAAAGTTCTGTATTGATGGTGAACAGAAATAGACATCTGGCCATTAGGTACTTTACTAATATCGTAATATGTCATTCATCAGAGAATAGGCATGCAAAAGACAATTTTAAAATGCAACAATGTTGTCAATCTCTCACCTCAATAACTGCCATAAGATCGGCTATTGATATTTCGTCACCACACAGAAACTTTTGATCCTTTAGAAAGGTATCTTGGAGTTCGGTTGCTACGTATTGCATGTCCTTCACATGCTGTTCAGCTTCGGCTTTAGATGTCGACATGCCCCACCACTTACGCATTTGAAAGAGGTACTGAAAATCAGGAAATTTATACAATTTAATTTCAAGTGATAAGTTAAGACCTGGTGATTTTTAGGGACTAACTGAAACTGCCGGTGACACACAAGTGACTTATCAGAACTCTTTGAAACCCATAGTGTAGCTAACGTCTCTACCAAAGTCATAGTGCATTTTTTGCATTAGTATGTTAAGGCAGTAGGCCACTCTTCTTTTCAAAAGATTCGGAATCCTTAAAAAAGGTTTCTTGTGATTCAAATAACAGGAGACAGGTTTACTGTTCCCTCTGCACTAAACAAATGGATTAGACCTAGTTGCAACTTTGGTTTCCAAATGGTGAATTCAAAGTAATGCCCGTTTCATTCGGAAGGAAGTAATGGTTTTACAGCAGATTAACTTTTTTTTTAACTTTTTGGTTTTTGCCGATCGTCTTATGTAAGACTAAGAGGTCTTATTATGAAAGGCAAAGTGTATTGGTGAATCAACATAACCTTGATCCCTCCCCCCCCCTTTGGTGTGCTATTCCCCGCGACACCCTACTGTGCTTTGAAGCTTCTCAAATCCTTGGTGGACCCATGCCGGTATGTGGTTAAAGAAACCAAACTTACGAATATTATGAAACTTGTTTATGAGCGAGGATAAATGATAATATAAACATTCAGCATGATGCATTGCTTACAGCTTCAGTTCACATCATTCTCATTAGTCACCTACTGCATTGCTTTTGGTGCTCACTGCTCAGCATCAGCAACGGAGTAGGAAAAAAGAAGCCAGTGAGCCACAACTGGAAAAAGGCCGTGGCCAGCTCGACTGAAACCAATCGGTCAGAAACTGGGCCGTAAAACTGCTCCTAACTAACAAACTAAATAACTAGTCATAAACCACCTAAACTAGTACGATCTTTGAAGCAAGTATCTCAAGTAGAAAATTTCCACTTGCGTATGGTTTGCGACTGAATTTTGCAAATTCGGCAAAGGAGTTGTCGGCAGGCCTATAGGAGGACTCTCAAAAGGATCGCCATTGAGGAGATTTGAACATGTTCAAAATTTTCTACGAATATTCTGCATTAGTCGAACGCCAAATGAAAGTGTTATAGTTGGACACTATGTAATGTAGTACTAACGACGAGCGTTTTGCAGGATCCCCCCAAGCGCTATGACTTCAACCGACTGGTCAGAAGTGGAACCGTTAATCTTTGTCTAACTCCACGTCTGATGCCCTACAGTCCTTAGGTTTTTCCTACGCGGTTCAACAACGGATATGATATTTTGCGGCTGTATGAAATAGCTCTGACGTTCCTGTTGTCACATGAAACATACTCTCTCAGTTTGCACATGTATTTATGTGACTATTGCGCTTTTGAAAATGCAATAGAAAAAATAGAAAAACCCAAATTAATTTAATAATACTGTAATTTTATTAATGAACACAATTTTCACATTTATTTTGCTACATTTTCGAGTCAAAAAACGAAATAGCTGCAAAAGTAGTCCGCCAATATTTTTGAATGAAATACTAGCTTAACAAAACTAAGATTAAGACCAACCTCATCTTGAAAGACTTTGCCAAATAGCTGTCTCGGACTGCCACCATGATATGACAGGTATTCATTAACTCGAGCCCTCTTTACCCTATCTTTAGGATACCAATGGTCCGCAACCTTGTCTGGAAATTTGTCAGCTAGATAAATCATGATGGCGAATCTATAGAAAATAGCCGGCAATGAGCAATTAGCTGGAAGCTGTGCATGCATACCAATGTGTTAAAGTGGCTAAGGATTGAGAAAGGGGGATGTCCAAGTCATTTGAAACTATGAGGAGTAATTTTATTGGAAAAAAATATTGGATACAGATTTGGATGGATGGTTGATATTTTGTCTCATCAAACCACCTGTTATCGAGAAGTGTCTTTACACGGTTTTGGTGATAGAATAGCAACAAACGACATTTGCCAATTATTTTCGGTGAAAAAACCATACCGACGCGCCTTCGACTTATCTACTTAATATCCCAAATTTGAAGTTGAGACGATAATTTCGTCCCTATTCTGGCGTGCTGACGGAGGCCACTGCCCACTTGGAAATTGGTGCATGGGTGAAGTCACCGGAGGATTTTTGAAGCCGTACAAGGCGTACGGTACTACCCGATTCCTCAGGTCGAGCATTCTGATCAGCCATGGATTTGGTGTATGAGACCTTAGTTCCACTCGACTAAGTAAGGGGTACAAAGGGACGGTCGCCGAATCTGAACTTTTAGGATATTTTGTGATATATCCAACCAGGGTGGACTGTGGAAAAATACCACGATGGGCACACTGCATATTTAATCATCGGCCTTTATCAAATGGAAATACAGAAAAAACGCACGCCTCGCTCGCTTTTATCTTCAGTTACAAACCGATGAAAGGCCATAAGCCGTTTCAGATGAATTGGTTGTATGAAGAATATAGTTCCTCAATTAGGATATATGGAGCCTTTCGTGTATGCATTATTATAAAGAAACTCGATTTGATATCGGTATATTCTGTTCTCTTTTTGTTAGTATGTGGAAGATTCATAACTCAAATGTTGCATCATATTCCGAGTGAGCCGTTTAGTGTCTCATGGCATGGGCAATTTAACCTGTTTGCCTGTGCACAGTGACCGAGATCTTCAAGGCTGTTTTGAGGGCTAGAAGTATCTAAGTTTGGAAAATTGAATTTATAGGATAAGAAGTGGAACGTTCTTCAAGAAAAGTAAAAGAAAAGCACATCTTTTAACTTTCCCTAACACGAACTAGGTAACTATTTTTTCTTCATTTTTTCATCACAACACGTATTTCGAGATTCCATGCTTAGCATTTTGCATCTTTTTTTTAGGCACACCGCTATCACTGCTATGGGTTTCGGGTTGCTGAATTCCTCGCGGAAGTTGGACCTCCTCGTCGGGTGCGGGGTAACTTTTACCATTTCACAGCATTTCAGTTTAGCAGGTATGACCATGTCATATCAATTTCAAATCCAAATGACAACACTCTCAGTGCGCAATGGTGCACAATTGACGTTGCAGCACCTGTAAACAGTTTTGAGAACAATTTTCAAAGAATTGTAACCAAAGCTTTAGACGAGCCCGGACAACAAGTGATGGTCTGATTTTAGTCGGCCATAAATGAGGTCTATCACCTTTTAATCTTTCGGTTTCCTTGATTACCTGGACCATGGATGGTTGTATATTAAGTTGTATCTTGATTCCCTCAATTTCAGTGAATATGAGTGTTTTAAATTCATGTAGACAGTAAATATAGACAATTTAAAGTGTACATCAAGTCCAAAAATTCAAAAATATATATATTTAAGAAAATGAAAAACGAATTCTAACGGTCCAACTCCCATCTTCATTTGGCATTTCTGAGCTGAGATATAAAATGTTGAAGTTTATTCCCCTAAAACAGGGTTGTCCAACCTACGGCCCGCGGGCCAGGGTCCGACCCGCGAAAAGGTTGCGTCCGGCCCGTCAGAAATAATCTACATTGCAAAATTATTCCATAAGCAGATTAATTGATGACAACTTTAGGCTTTGCCGTCCGCTATGGCATGCTTACTTTTGAATGAAATAATTCATTTCAAATGTCTGCTACATATAGTTACATAGGAGTGTTGTCCACAGGGGCGGGTTGAGAATGATTCAGGAAGAATATGAAAAAAAACTTTGTCCGAATATTTTGCCCAACACCATCAAATTTTGCTAAAATTTATTTATTTGTTCAATCAAAAACGAAAATGAATCAGTGTTCCCTACGCGCAATGATTGCATTTTTGTTGCCTTGGGCGTCGGGAAAAATTGAAAAAAAAACGAGTTTAGAATGCGGCCCCTCGTCCATCATAACCATTACATGTGGCCCACCGCTGCGAAAGGTTGGACAACCCTGCCTTAAAACAAATTGGTCTATTGCGCAATAATTTGTGACTTTCTTGTTGTACAACTCACATAAAATGCTTTTTTTTCCTTTAAAATTTAAAATGTTTTTATGACCTTGAACACTTCCTGTTTGCTTGCATAGCATGTTGCACAGGGAGGGTTTAATTAATTACATCACCTCATAGGAGTAAGAGTGCTATCACACCTTGGTACAATGTGCAGTAACGTTCGGAAAAACAAAGAAATACAAAGATTGTAATTTGAGTAGTACAAGAATGACCTCACAAATTATTGCGCAATGTACCATTTTAATTTGAGTGAATAAACTTCAACATTTAATATCTCAGCTCAGGAATGTCCTATGAAGATGGAAGTTGGACTGTTAGAATTTATTTTTCATGGTCTTTAATATATACTTTAAAATTTTTTGACTTTAGGTACACTTTAACGCTGATAGACCCCCACTAATGGCCGCGCCTACAGTACATGCAGTCACTAAACACTTAAGCGCTAATCGGATTCGTTTATAGCGGGGGGGGGGGGGGGGGGGGAGGATCAAAGTTAGTTTTCGTGCGAAATCAAGGAGTTAACGTTACACCTACCATGAAGTATTGGCAAATTCCGCTTTTCTCGCCACGGAATATTTCTAAGTGGAAATAATAAGTACTATAACTATCTCAGTTCGCTATATTTCATGGTCTTGATAAAAGTTTTTTGCTCGTTTCCCCATTCTTCGAATATTCGGGGAATTTTCTTGTGCATTTTACCACTGAGTCATAACGAAACACTTCAGGCCTAGGCTTGCCGGGTCACCTCGCCAATAGCTGCATGGGTTTGCGTAGTTGATGAAGCGGTACCGTATTTATGGCATGGTTACATTTCCTTTTGAAGACTTCTCACGCCAAACTCCCTGCATGTAAACTTCAACCAGATGAGCGAAATTTTGGCGCGCGCTTCGAGCGAATGTGTACATAGGCTATACAGCGGACGTCGGTAACGCCATCTGATGTAGGCTTAAATTAGTAATGATATTTAACGAAATACCAACGTAGCATTATTGACCACCGAAAACATAATTCGACATGCATTCAACTGGAGAGTAGCCTATTTCATGACTTTTTAGTTTGTACTTACCCTTCAGTTAATGTAACGTCACCATCGATAATAACTGGAACGCAGTGACGAGGGTTGATCTTCAGAAAATCAGGATTGTCCTGCCCAGCTACGAATGAGGACAAACGTAATTGTAAAATAACAACATCCTTGAAATAAACAGTAGGTCTCGGACATGATGCCGTCACAAAAAAATTAAAAGACTTGAGACAACTAGTAGCCTAATAGTGTCAACGTAGGAGGAAGGGGTGAACATTGCAAAGGAGTACAGAAGCAAGGACCGTTTTGTGAGTGAGGATATACAGTTGGGCTCGACAGACCAGGACCATAGCCTAGGCGAGATAAGTATGGGGGGATCATAAGAGGGCATGGGTCAGGAAAGCGTCCAGTGGAGTTCCTGGGATAGATATGGTACCAAGATCGATTCTTCCTTCGACCCAGTAAAACCTTGTGAGGAGAAGACGTGGCGTCTTTTTAAGGGGAATGCAGCCACCCAACTTGGAGTGGTACCATGGACTTTTATGTTTTATGATTGGCTCTTGAGAGTCATGTGACATCTTTTTCCTCCGATCAAATGTGAAAAGTAAGTGCTTGGTCTACCTCGAATTTGCAATGTTGAAGTTCCACAATATTTCCAATATTATGAAAGGTACTTTGTAGGGTAATAAAAAGAAAATTCAGAAATTTACTTCTTGCTTCAATATAAGTTTGGGGGTTGCTGTTACCCTTTAAATTTTCAAGTTGCAAGTTTGGACAGTCCTTGCTAAAATTGTGAACTAATAAGAGCTTAGATGTGCCTCTTTGCCAATTGGAGGGAGGGCCGAAATAGTTAAACACTTACCAAGACCTTTGAGAAATTGTTGCATTTGTTAAGTGTTTATAAAGCAAAAAAACTTCATGTGAAGGCTTTAGAATGGTATGAATAGAAAGTCTCATTGTTAGTGGTTTTTCTATTTTCAGTTAGGCTGGCTGTAAGCTTGGTTGCGCATTCTTAAACTCCCACGACGGACGTTGTAGTATGTTGCACGCGTAGGCTTCCCAACCCTTTGTAAATTTGTCGCAGTGCAGGACCCTAGGCCTGGGCTTTAGGAGAAAAGGAAAGTAGGCATAAATAGGCAGGTGACTTTATGATAGTAACCAGCTGCTGCAATGATGCAGTAAAGTGTTAAGTTTAGGCCTACAGCATACTCAAAATTTAACCATCAATTTTAGTGATCATTTAATGAACAAAGTGGGTGAGGCGGTTGCTGGAAAAAAGGAAGAGATCATGCCCCCCCCCCCCCCAGTCATCCATGCCTTCATGTAGGGCATAGAGAGGACAGGAACTTAGTAAAGGCCTGATCCTTTTACCCCAAACAGTTATATAGTTCTCCCACAACTGTTTAAAATTCATCCTCATCCAGACACAGCACCAGTTTATTGCTTCAGGGTGAGTATACAAGACCACCAATGTGCGTGTGATCAAAACACCCTCAGTACAGTACAAGCTGTGTGATATGAGCTGTGGTACGTACCAGTGGCGTAGCCAGGATGGGATTTTTTGGGGGGCCTAGATATCAAGTGGGGGGCCTGGGACCTCCGAGGGTCAGGCACGGCAAGACTATCTAAGCGGAGCGCCACCATGGGTTGGCGCGGAGCGTACAAGAAAATTTTGGGCTTTAAACCCCTCCAGATGGCTGGAAACGGCACTTCCCATGTGTTTTAAGCTGGATGTACCCAGCCTTGAAATACGAATCTCATGTCTGCGATGTCTCAATTATGAGAATAAAAAATCAATCTATGAAAAATGGCAATACATACACTTTTTAGGGACCCCAAAACTGGGCACTTTTGATCTGTGGCCTGGGGGATGAGACTAAAGGGAGCCGGTATCTCCCTTCCCCTTGGGAAAAATTGTAAACTTCAGAAGCACGTAGATCGCAAATGCGGCAATATTTGAATCTAAGCGGAGCGCCACTATCAGTTGGCGCGGAGCGTACAAGAAAATTTTGGGCTTTAAAACCCCTCCAGATGACCGGAAACGGCACTTCCCACGTGTTTTAAACTGGATGTACCCAGCCGCAAATGCGGCAATATTTGAATGGATTTCAGCTTACCTAAGGCAGTACCTCACCCTTTAACAGGAAAACCAAAAGTAGTTTCGTCCCCTTTTGAGAAACTTTCTTTGCGTTAGATTTCCTAGATGCAAAATGGTGCTGTGTTTGGCAAAACTTTGAACTGATTATAGGCCTGAGTTTTCGGATTTTCCCTTTTTGGGGAGCATGAAAAATATAAAAATATTTTTAGTTTTTGTAGAAATTTTTACAAGAGACATACATACTACCAAAGAAACAATGTGCAAAATGGTGCAGTATTTGTTCATCGGTACATTACGTAGTCAAAATTAAAATACTACGAATAAATCCCTCAAAATAATTGAACCTCAAAGCAGAAGTATGGATCATGTGGAAAACACATGAAATCCGGACCTTGTGGACATTTTACAAATCCCCCGGACGCCAGTGCCAACTAGTAAAAAGAGGACTTGTCGAAAAAAATCGTCCTACAGTGGCACTTGTCATGGGCAAGAGTGAGGCACGACATAGGCCTATACTTGTTAAGGATGGAAGGGAAGAATTATCCGAAGGCAGTACCTTACCCTTATCTGCTTACGGCATATTTTGTGTATAATAAAGTATAGGAATGGTCGTGTAAGAGTGGTCTCCAGTGTACGATTGCCTTATTTTCAGTAAATCAATCAGCCATCCGAAAGGCAGAAAGGGTCTTAACCTAACAAAGTCACATTAAAGTTTGTCGTCGAGACTTTCGTTTCATCTTCGAAGTGAAATGCAATAAACGACAGTGCAGATCACAAACGGTAGGCCTATCTAATTTAGTGAAAGAAGGCATTTTAAAGTTATTGCTTGATTTCATACGTGCGGACAAAATGTGTTTTACACACATTCATCCATGATTTTTTTTTTTTTTTTAATTTTTGCACATTTTTTTATTTTTTTTTTCAATTACTCTATCAGGACGCAAAAAATCTGGGGGGGGGGGCCTGGAGAAAATCTGGGGGGCCTAGGCCCTCCAGGTCCCCCCGTGGCTACGCCACTGGTACGTACAGTACTTTGCATTGTTGAACTAGCTGTCAATCAACTTGAAGAGCTAAGCCAACTGGGAATTTCTTTTAACCCTACAAAAATTGTAGTTTGGTGTGAGAGGATTGGCTATTTAATTAAGCAGGCAACTGAGTGCAATACTATTAGTAGTATAAATTTAAAGGTCAAATTCTCTCACCCCCAAACAGTACCAATTCTCCTTACCTTCTTACTTAAGCTCCTCCCACAATCTGAATCTGAAATTCATCCTCATCCAGAAACAATCTCAGTTAATTGCTTCCCTGAGGGTGAGTATAAAAAGCTCAATGTGTATAATCAAATCACTCTCAGTACAGTTCATGCTGTGCAATATAAGCTTCAAACATTGGTACCTCTACATTGTTTGAATTAGCTGTCAATCAAAGAGCTGAGTCAATTGAGAATTTGGATCAACCCCTCCAATGAGAATTGTACTTTTTTCAAAGTTTTTTTTTTTTTTGAAGGAAAGGACTTTATTTCCATTGAGAAACATTAACACTTAAAACAAAATTGGAAAGTAGGCCTAAATAAAAAAAAAAAAAGGAAAACAAATTTTACAAATATTCAAGTTACAATTGATTCAACAAATTAAAGGTTAATGAGAATTGTAGTTTGGGGTGAGTCGGAGGATATAGGTCCTTTAATAAAGCCTCCGGGCTGCACTGGAAATGCTGAAATTGGATTTAAAAGTTCTCCTCCCTTGAGTTGCAAGAAGACACTTCGAATTCCTGCCGTTCAAATATAAAGTATATCATCCTGTCGTGCATCCTACGATGTAGGATTCGTAAGTTCGTACTATTTTATTTAGTGAGCTGTGTGTAGGTTGCAGCGCCTTGATTTATCCAAATCCTATAAAGCCTGCGTGGCAAATCTTGAAATTTGTCTTTCGTAGGGATGACCTGGACGTAAAAGTTGTTTCCCCATACATAGCGTACGGTAATACTGAGCAGCCTGCTATATTTATATACAACTATACTAATACTATCACGCAGTGCGTCTGTTAGTATTGTTATGTACAGAGAGTATAATACCAAACGGATTCAATGGCGGTTGTAAGGCATCGCTTTAATTCCAGCAGTTGCTTAACCTACCTGAAGAAAGGTCCACTGTGTGTTCTTCAAATGGTATACCTGTCTTCTTCAGAAATATCTTTAATGACCTGGATGGCATGGAAATCGGATAGTAATAAAATTTGAGCGCCATATTCGTCGACATCTAAGTACTTAGGCCTGTTGTGTGTGCGAAGGTATCAAGCGCTGTCGCTTCGGAGAACGCTCAGAGTGTATGTCAATGGTATAGGCCTATGCCCTTGTACTTTTCACTTGACCTTGTGTAAATAAATGACTCAGCTCATTTGGTGCTCTATTATTTTACACGCGATATAAAGATCAATGGTTTTTTTTCGGGATCGCTGCGGTAGCAGTGGCGTGGCTACTGGGGGGGGGGGGGGCAACTTGCCCCCCTGGAAAAATTTTTTGGGAAATTTAATGAAAATGGGGAAATTTGATGAATCTTCTTATTATTTCAAAAATTTCACAAAAATTTCTCAAAATTTTTGTTAGAATAAGAAATTGTGAGACATTTCTCATACATAATTCGTATTTTCATGCAACAAATTAACTCAAATTTCGTCAGTGTCTCATGAACCGGCCCAATTCGCGTTCCACTGAAATGTCCTCGTCGCGTAGCAGATTGAATGTTCTCTTGTGCTTGTATACGCACGGGGGCTATGATCAGTGCATTTCAGTGCACAGGAAGCTGTTATTCAGGTGATACTTTGGGAATTCATCAGAAAAAGGATGTGAAAACTGACAAGTCACTACCGTAGACCCCCGAGGTTGTTATGTTCTTCTACAAGATAGCAGTAGCTGTACGATTTTACTCTGTGTACATAACGATGGATCGGGCTGAAACAATCCATGGCCAACGATAAACTTAAAGTTAATCTAGAAATTAGAATTAACGGGAACCGTTGGCACACTTATAGCTTTCTGCTCACTTTGAGTGTAACAATAAATGGACAATGAGTACCTTGTGGCCTTCTACACATAACAGACTGCTTTTCTCACAGGATATCCTGTGTGATCGAGCCACTATTAGGCCTCCTTAGTGTCGTGCGAAGAGGAGACCATTGGGCCATGCCCCCCTCACTGATGCCATTTTTTCTTTGTTCTTAAAAATACGTAGTCTAACTTTATTAACACAGATTTTACTTCAAAAGATAGCATATGTGGCACCACAATGGTTATAAGGACACCCAATTTTTCAAAATTTTTCAAAGGGGAACGATTGTCCTTCCAAGGTCTTTCAGTGATGTCAATTTTTTTTTAATTCCTACAAATAGACCTTGGCAAATTCTGTCAAATTCCAATTTTTAATTAAAAAGGTAGACTCTATTTCCCACTGGTGGCATCGATAAAAAGACTACATGTTTAGATTCTCTTTACAAGCATAAATACGCTATTTTAACCATCTGAGGGGTCTGATTTTTCGAAATTTTCTTTACGCTCCGCTCCAGCCAATGGTGGCGCTTCGCTCGGTCTTTTGGGCAAAATTACATATTTGGAGTAAAATTAGCTCTTAACTCTCTGATCACTTTGCAGTTTGCGAACATATTTTGAAGTGAGCATTTTATTGCAAACGACAAAAGAACAAAGCGACTGGCTAGATTCTTCGTATTAGCCTGGAAAATGCTATTTCCGGCCATCTAAGGGGTCTGATTTTTCCAAATTTTCTCTACGCTCCGCGCCAACCAATGGTGGCGCTCCGCTTAGATAATCTTTATGACAAAATAACATTTTGTGACCAAGAAAAACCACAAATACCGATCAATGCTCTTTTATTTGGACTTCTAAAAGTGTGCAAATTAATGACAAGTTTTACTTCGTAAGGTAACATAAATGGCATAAGAGTGCATGTAAAGACACAAAAGTTTCAGTTTTATCCTCATGAACCACCACGATTCAACCTTTAACACTGTTCCTTTCAAAGTCGAAAGTCTTGCACCATTCTGCATGTAGGCTACTTGAAAACGTCAAATTATTTCCAGACACCCCTCCCCTTAGACCATACGGCATGCCCCTCCCCCTTCAGAGAAATCCTGCGTACGCCACTGCTTTAGTACATACAAATAAACCAGATATTGTTTAACAAAATAATATACTTTGTTATTTCCGATTGCTCTATGTTATACTTTAAGATTAAAATGCAGGTAATATTACAAAATGTCAAGGTAATGTTGTTATACTTGTAAGTTTGCATCTTTTATATGAAATACATACACATTGACCGGGAAAAGTTTGGGGGAAATTTCATACCTTTGCCCCCCTGGAAAAAATCCTAGCTACGCCACTGTGCGGTAGCCCAGTGCCGCCTTAATTACTACAGTAGCTATAACTGCCAGACGTTTTCATTGACCTTCACAGTAATCGTTTTTTTCCCGAGGGACTTATCGTGTAGAGCATAGGCGTACGGGGTAATTTTCTATAAGGGGCAGGAGCATTTTTTTGCCCGAATAGTGTCACTGCTTGTCATGTTTTGCCCGAATGGACCAACTGTTTTTGCCCGCCGAGTTGGGAGGGCGAGTGCCCGCACCCCCGCCTCGTACGCCTGTGTTGTAGAGCCTTACGTGCAGATCTATAGAGTTGTGTAATGTGCACGTGGTCCCTCGCCGTGGTAAATATGTACGACAAGGTTCTTTGATTAGAAATGGACAGTCGGGTGCAATGTTTGCCCTTCATCTCAGTGAGTCTAGCCTAAAAATGCGTAAAGTGTTTGGTTCCTAAAGTATATTTTTTACATATTGTTTTGATCAAGGCTGGTTAATAGCGACCCCCGCCAGTCTCCCTTGGTTGCGCGTCTGTGTCTTTTACACCCAGTGTCCGCAGTTTTGTGCATTACGAATATGCATATACTGACTTTGATGATCATGTGAGCATACAAATTGAGGTCCTTCGCAGTATATAAGCAGAACACGCACTGTGCATTCCGTGTGATACGAGCTGCTCTGTACATTTTTGAATTTGATGTCCTGATGGCTGTATAATTGGCTAACTCAAGGCATAGGCGGCGGAAGATGTTTTTTTTTATTGGAGGCCACAAGTTTTCGGCAGCCAACATAGGCCTATGGTGAGGCGTCCGGTTTTGCGCCGGCCGGGGGAGGGCATAACCCCATCGGCGTGGGTCCATGGGCCCGCTTAAGGGTCCTTGGTGGGATCCAGGAGCCCCGGTAGGGGTCCAGGGGGCGAACCACTGGAAGCCCAGCCATTTTAGTGAGAGGCTCCAAAACTGGTCGAAAATCAAATTAAGGATTCTAAACCATAAATTTAATTCATCCTGAGCTGGCTCGGAGGAGTGGGACGAGGTAAGGGACGAGAATGGAATGGGGAAGTACTGTGGCATTTGATTGAGAGAAACATACTTTACAGTAATTTTAGGGGACAAAGCCAAAATGTTGAAGCTACTCAAAATTGAACATGGGATTGATCATGATAATTTGAGATAGGGCATTTTTAAGAGATCCCAAGTGTTTGGGGGAATTTTATCAAGGGAGTTCTATTTAAAATCCCGAGGCAATATGCGTGGGGTCCAGGGGCCCATATAAGGGGCCCCGAGATATCTGACATTTTTTAGGGGACTTGATGGAAGCAAAAAGTATTGTGTAGGTATTACTAATAATCCTAAAAGGGACATTATTACTGGGGCAAGTGTGTGTTATTGGGGCCAATAAGGGGACTGGGACATGTCCCTCGCTCAGTATGTGTAAAAGGCCCTGATCTGAGAAGAAGGAAGATAATTTGAAAAAGAAAGATAGCCTGCAAAACTTTTGTTTTTACTGTTTGAAGGGCGGAAGTAAACTCTTCTACAGGTTCAGTTCAGTTCTTTTCAGTTTATTTCTTCCACCTTGCGTAGTATGTTACATAACAACATCATGTATATACATATACAAATATTTATAATTATTGTAACAATGTTTGAAATGAAAACAGGGGTAACAAGAAAGCAAACGGGAAGTTGAACCAGAAGTAAGTTTTGAAAAAACTTTTCTGGAGTGGTCCCAACAATAATTCAAAATAATATCTTATAAAAATTACCAATATTCGAAGGAAAAAAAGAAAAAAGAAGAGAAAGAAAAAAGCCAAGTAACAGCTAATTGTATGCTGTGAGGAGTGCGGAGTTCAGAGTGCGGATTTCAGACGACGCTTCCGTTATCATTAATGTGGCGGTCCAGGGGGCTAAGTCCCCGGAAGCTCTGCAACTTTTGCACTCTGAAAAGTAATAATTAAGCCAAAGAATATTAGAAATGTAATAAAAGCAACTTAAAATTTATTTTGCGACATTCAGTCATGGGGGGCATGCCCACAGATCTCAAAAAAAAAGAAAATATGGGGGAAGACCCCCATTCCCCCTCCCCCCGCTTCCACCGCTCATGTATTGGAAAATATACTGAAAATCTTTTGCCATTTTTAAAAAAAATCTTTGTAATTCTAAAGCTTATACTGAAGAAAAATGGTGTTTTTTATCGAAGAATCTCCACTTCTAAAAACAAAAATCAAATAGGTCGCTGATGTTTTGTAGTATGGTGCACTCTCCATGACCTTAAGATGACACCATCTTGTTATTTACGAGCAACTCTCCCTTCCTTTTGTTCTAGATTCACAGGGCCCTTCCTGTTTCCCGTCACGTGTTACCGGTGGACGTGACATAATACATCGCCTTAGTTCCACGTGCACACTGTAACCCATATTTTCAAGGTGTGGCCAGTTTCCCCCTTTGCAGCCTCCTCATGGGTCATCTATATCATTACTCTTATTTACATTGGTGCGTCATAACTTTTGACCAATCGGGAGACTGCAGGTGACCGGAGCTCGCACGAGGTTCCCAAGACCGAGCCTTCAAGCTGGACACTCGTGCATCCGACTTCAGACGAGGAGCACTTGAGTAGCTACACAAATTTTTGTTTCTTGGTGAATGTTAAGGTTCTGTAAATAGCCTTTGCCTTTGTGTTTTTGTCCGGTCTGGTTTGAGTTCCTGTCCCTTTGTTTCTCAGTGCCCGTTTTGATGCACTTAAAAAGCACCTGTATATATTTGATTAATATTAGGCCGACCGAATAAATTAAAGTTGATCTTTTTTGGAACTCAAATCATCGAATAAAATCATTTCAAATCAAGTAGAACGCTCTGAATCTTTTGTGTTTGGAGCTACACCTCAAGATCCCGTACGACAACAACTTATTATTTTACACTGAGGCAACTTGTTTGTTGGGGTTACTGAATATCATCATGCAGATTACTGGCGCTCAGACGATATTCGGAAATTTCCCGAAAACTTTTGGCGTCTTCCTTTTAACTATTTGAGAAATCTGGAGAAATTGAAGGAATTAATGGCACTGGCAGAATATTTGACTTTTCTTCTGTAGAAGAGAACTTAAAAATTGAAGTCTTTATTGAACACCAATCTATCCAAGTTCATATAAATCAAGGCTGAAGTTGGTTGAGGTTTGGTATTTTGTCGTCAGGCGTCGTCCGGTGTAAACTGTTTTAAGTTTGTTTTCAGAATGTTCGAAAACCCCCCGATGAGGGGCATGCCCCGCCTCGCTTTCTCTCCCCTTAGCTCTGGCAAATGGTAGGTCCAACATTTTTTAATTGATCTCGATTTGGTGCCCACTAAGTGGCACCCAGGCAACTTGCTCCTTCTTGTCTCTCCCTTTAGCAACGCCACTGCGCATTATGGGAAACGGATGACTTCGCCACTGCGCGTTATGAGAAACGGATGATCTTAATCGAATTATCAGAAATACAAGTTGAAATTGAATTAAAAATAGAAATTTTTGCAAATTTGCATTATCACTTCATGCCTCTTGATGAAAATCTAATCTCCTCATCAAAGTATGCACCGCACGAACATATTAATTTCGGTGTCATTCAGTTATTATATTCGAACAAATGGATTTTTATGTGCCCTTTTCTTACATACACAGAATTAAACCAGAAAGCCAAAAGGCTTAGTGATTCCTTGCTGCTGAAATGTAAGGCCTTTTTTCACATTGACATTGCTTTGCAATGTTTTTCAATTATTAAACAGGGCTCCATAATGTGCCCACAAAGTACACATGCAAGGCATCCAATCTTCCTACATTGAGATCCCCCTTGCCCGTTGTGAACCCAAATGACATTTGACCTCCACCAAAAACTTCTGGGACCATGTATTCAATATGTGCCATCTACATGACAAGTTACAGGACCCTACAAGTGACCTTTCTTGAAAGACTGTGCAGGAAAGCTTGTCAGGCTTTGACCGTGCTGCCTCCAAATGAACTTTGACCTTTGGCAAAATCAATAGGGATCATCTACTAAATATGACCAATCCACACACTAAATATGAGCACAGTAACATGTACCGTTCTAGAAATACAGTGTTTACAAAGTTTTGACCTTTTGACCTCTGGTGACCCCAAATGACCTTTTGATCTCTACGAAAGTCGATAGGGATCATCTACTCTATATGGCCAATGCACACACCAAATATGAGATAAGTCACACTAACCCTTCTTGAGATACTGTGTTTACAAGCAATTTCTAAGGAATTTACCTTTGGACCTCTCGTGACCCCAAATGACCTTTGACCTCCACGAAAATCAAGAGGGATCATCTACTTAATATGACCAATCCACAAACCAAATATGAGCATAGTCACATGTACCATTCTCAAGTTATCGTGTTTACAAAGTTTTGACCTTTTGACCTCTCATGACCCAAAATGACCTTTGATTTCCACCAAAAAGGATAGGGATCATCTACTCAATATGACCAACCCACACACCAAATATGAGCATAGTCACATGTACCGTTCTCGAGTTATCATGTTTACGAAGTTTTGACCTTTTGACCTCTCGTGACCCCAAATGACCTTTGCTCTCCACGAAAATCAAGAGGGATCATCTACTCAATATGGCCAATAAACACACCACATATGAGATTAGTCACACTTACCCTTCTGGAAATACCGTGTTTACAAGCAATTTCTAAGGAATTTACCTATTGACCTCTTGTGACCCCAAATGACCTTTGACCTCCACGAAAATCGATAGGGATCATTTACTCAATATGACCAACCCACACACCAAATATGAGCATAGTCACATGTACCGTTCTCGAGTTATCATGTTTACAAAGTGTTGACCTTTTGACCTCTCGTGACCCCAAATGACCTTTGATCTCCACCAAAAACAATAGGGATCATCTACTCAATATGGCCAATGCACACACCAAATATGAGATAAGTCACACTTACCCTTCTTGAGATACCGTGTTTACAAGCAATTTCTAAGGAATTTACCTATTGACCTCTCGTGACCCCAAATGACCTTTGACCTCCACGAAAATCAAGAGGGATCATCTACTTAATATGGCCAATCCACACACCAAATATGAGCATAGTCACATGTACCGTTCTCGAGATATCGCGTTTACAAGGTTTTGACCTTTTGACCTCTCATGACCCCCAAATGACCTTTGATCTCCACCAAAAAGAATAGGGATCATCTACTCAATATGACCAACCTACACACCAAGTACAAGGTTAGTCACACTTACCCTTCTTGAGATATCGTGTTTACAAGCCAAAGCGTCACATACACACACACACATACACACATACATACACACACACACACATACACACGACATCACCATCGCATAGATTCCTTGCCTGCCTTCGGCAAGGAATCAAAAAAACACCGAACGGAACAGAAATAATAATGACAAATGGGTAAACATATTTTTACTTTGCTTTTGTATTTTGTCGGTGTCAAAACTAAAAAGAAAACGTACGGTATATAAAGGTCTTAATAACAGCCCTAAAGTTTTTCTTTGACAAGATCTATCTGTCCCATTCTCATAACTTCTTTATTGTCGTACTGTAGGTAGAATTTGACTCTACGGGTCTGATCAACCTGTCAACGTTAAATCAGAAACTACCGCAATTTGTTTTAAAGATACGAGGTTCAAAACTCAAAAAGATCGGTCCCTAGAAGCACAACTCTATTGTTACAAAATGTTAGCTTTGAATCAAAGGGGACTTTACCTGCTGCTGACTAGGAAAATATATTTTACCAAGAGCATGACTAGTTTGGGAATGCGGGCTTCTGTATGATTTAAAATTTTGTATTACGCCTACCATTTGAATTTTTAAAGCTCTTAAGCTTTTGCAAACCCCTGATTTTTCTAAGGACCCCTATTTTTCCCGCGGACCTCCACGGACCCCTTTGCCCTTCACGGACCCCCAAAGAAGCCTCACGGACCCCCTGGGGTCCGCGGACCCAAGGTTGAGAATCACTGGTCTAAAGTACGAACAGGAGAGACGGTTTAACGGAAAGATGTAGAGAGCGGGTTTTAACTTTTTATTTTGCCGTTTTGGAATTTCTTTTCTACAAAAACAATGGATAAACTCTACACCCACACACTTTTCTCTTCAAAAATACATCCGGATGCTGGCGCCTTATCATTAATTGCAGCAACTGAATCTCATAAACTTAAAAACAATACAGTCCAAACCAAATTTATCTGATATCTTGACGGGGAACATATTCTTAGCATTCTGGTGAAATTTCACACATTTTCCATGAAAATTAAACTTTAGGCATGCAGGTATTATGCCATAGATTTACATTGATGTGCAATATTTTGTGTTTCTTCATTTTTCATTCGAGTGTTTCGACCTTGGATTGACAAAAGATGCTATCTTGACCCAGAGGCGTACACGGTTTTCAAAATTCCACACCATTCCATTTCCCCTTCCCCCAATTTGATTTTCTAGCACCGTTGCTGCAGCGGCGTTGCTCATTTTTAAGCTAGTAGGCCTACAGCTAAATACGTATGGGTTTTTTTTTTTTTTTGGTCATGTTGCCTTGAAATTTCATTGAGGTTATGCAACGTTTTTCCATGGGTGTGTGTGTGTGGGGGGGGGGGGCACTGGAAATCACCGGTGGCACAGTCTGCCAAGGGCCATTCCATGCAACGCCTGACCATGAACCTGAACGATGGTGGCCAAAGGGAACATTAAGCAACACAAATCCGTGAAAGGATTGGACTGAAGCAGCCTACAGTCTCTGGGGAATCTAGGGTCTAAATGCTGTATAAAATGGAATTAAAGCTATTTTCCCCATTTCCTCAGCAGGGGCCTTCTATAGCTAATTACCTACATGTCAGCCATATTTTTGGCCTCGTTTTTCGTGCACAATACTGAAAGGAATTGTTCATTATAGTCTTCTTTACGCTTGCATGCTAGCATTCTTCAGATACAGCTTGAGTTAATTTCTGCAACTCGACCCGCTACTCGGACTTGGGTAATTATTTTGAGATAGAATAAGAGGTAAGTCATTTTTGCTTTCTGACTTGGGTCAAGGCATATTGGACTTCTGACTCGAGTCAAGTCAACGCATCAAATCCAAGTAAGTAACTCAGTTTGTTACAACACAAGGAACAAGGGGGTGGGGCTAAGGGGCAATTTGCAAAGCCTAATTGAAATGTTTTGCCCCCCCCCCCTCAAAGTTTGAAGTTGTCGTTGACTAGCACATTGATACACATTTGGCCCCTAAAATTTTTTTTTGCCCCTTGGAAGCCAATCCCCCCACCCTTCAGAATCTTCCATAGCTATGGGCCTGCTAATATCTCTTCCCTGACTTGGAAGGAAGTTGGAACAGCAGAGTTTCATATCTCAATAGGTATTGTGTTTGGAGTGTTCCCCCTGTCCAAATACATTGTTGTGAATAAACTAACCACAAAATATGCCACGTATAATTTCAGAACTTTTTTATTGCAAAGATTTCATACTGTACATTATCATAAAACATGAGAGCTTACTTTGGTCTCATATATATTCTTGTGTTACCGAGGCATCATGCATACTGTAACAGCAATAGTAATATACATGGTTGTCATGATATACAATGTTTGAGAAACTTATTTAAACATGAAATTCACAGTTGCTTCAAACAAATAAAAATAGATCAAGAGGTATCACAGGTGTTCCATTAAGAGCATATGAATTTTCTGTAACACTATTAGTGAAAAGGTTCATTTGAATTTGTATATTTACTTTCTTTTTTTTTGGGGGGGGGGGAGGGGGGGGGGCTCTGCCACATGTAGCTCTGGCAATGTTATAGAATG
The DNA here is from genome assembly GCA_037179385.1 of Holothuria scabra. Taxonomy (NCBI): domain Eukaryota; kingdom Metazoa; phylum Echinodermata; class Holothuroidea; order Aspidochirotida; family Holothuriidae; genus Holothuria; species Holothuria scabra. Next base: position 41,283,191 of record CM074183.1, read on the forward strand.
TAAAGATGGCATATTACATGCACTTCATGATTCCCTACCTGACATGAACTCTGACATTTGAATTGTAATGACCTCACACATAGGGTTACAGGTTACCATATATTTTCCAAAAAGGAGTACATAGATCAGTCTAAGTGTAGTTGGCATCCAGCTCCACTTTAGATCGTTTTAAGTTTTTAAGGGTGTCTTGATTGCTATATTAAAAGCAAAAATCATGAAGACCAGCCAGAATCTCTGAATTCACTTTAAGTTGAGAGCTTGTAACTATTCACAGTGAGTAAATATTAATAGTACTGATTCTTCATAAAGTAATTAAATTAGTATTTTAGACTTTTTACATTTTGTACAACCAACAGCACTAAAGAGTGCAGCTTAAACAGCGCTGCCTCAAAAAATGTGCTTGACCACAATCAGACTGGAGGGTTTTTTGTTTTTCACTTTTTAACATTCAAATTACCTTCACATTCTAAAATCTTCAAATTACTTCATAATTAGGGTTTCTTGTGAAATTTTCATATTTCTTTTCAAATAAAAAAATGCAAATACTTACTGATCAGGTCATTTGGCAAAACAAAAATCAAACCTGCATTTAAACATTGTGGCTTCTCAATTTGAGTGTTAGGAATTCATTCTTTTTAAATTCACAGCGAGATCAGTTTTTCATAAAATATAGTACTTCTGTGAGTATATGAATACAGAACACAGGTCTTTTGTTTCCCTGATGTATTGGTAAGCTGACAGAGGCATTAACATCAGTTCAGTACTTGCTTTGGAACTTCAGTGGAACTTGCTTGCCAGCGATGGAATATAACTCTCCAACAGTCTCTGAAAAAATTGGATGAAGTTCCTTGCTAACTCTATCCAACCAGGCAGACATCTTTGGAAAACCCTCAAGAGGTTCACGACCCACCATCACAATTTGCATGATCTGTAAAGGAAAGAATTTTGAATACTCTCTTCATAAAACATGTGTTTCATTTCATTTTGTTTCTTTCCTTTATTGTTTTATCGCTTTAACACATACAAATGTCGGGTATAAATATTTCAAAAGAATCAAAGTACACATAAAAGCAAAAGAGAGTACACAAAAACCCTAGGGTGGCTTGAGAACAGGCTGGGCAATCCCAATGATAAACCAGAATGCAAAAATGCATTGAGGTTTCGATGATACATATATGCTCTTTCCAATAAAATGCTACATTTCTTGCAACAACTGGTGACCCAAAGTGACCTTTGACTCTACCTGTAAGTAACTGGTTTTTCTTTTAACCAAAACACTTCTATATTCAAAAAGCCAAATTTCACATGCCTTGAGATATTCTGCTAACAAGGTTTTCAGTGTTTGATGCCAGGTGATACCGGATGACCACTCACCTCCGCCAAAAACAACAGGTACAGTACCTTCAACTCACCATAACACATCCACATACTAATTAGGAAATCCATCCAAATTGTTTCCTACCTTAAGATATCTCATTTTGACAAGGTTTTCAAAGTTTGACCAACCATGACCCCAGATGTCCTTTCACCTCCACAAAAAAACCTTATACAGAGCATCTTCTCACCATAACTCATCCACATATTAATTATGAAATCCATCCACGTTTCGTACCTGGAGCTATCCTACACAAGGTTTTAAGTTTTACCCCCTATGACCCCAAATAACCTTTGACCTCTACCAAAATCAAGAGGGTTCTTCCTTACATGATAATGCATCAAAATGTCAAGTTAGAAATCAATCCAAGCTTTCTACCTTGAGATATTGTGTTAAAAAGGTTTTCAGGGTTTGACCCCATGTGACCCCAAATGACCTTTGACCTCCACCAAAATTACTTGGGTTCTTCCTTACATCATAACATATCAACATATCAAGTTTGAAATGAATCCAAGTTTCCTACCTTGAGATATAGTGTAAACAAGGGTTTAGGGGTTTGACCTCATGTGACCCCAAATGACCTTTGACCTCCACGAAAATATATCGGGTTCTTTCTTACATCATAATGCATCAACATATCAAGTTTGAAATGAATCCAAGTTTCCTACCTTGAGATATAGTGTTGACAAGGATTTGGGGTTTTGACCCCATTTGACCCCAAATGACCTTTGACCTCCACCAAAATCTATAGGGTTCTTTCTTACATCGTAATGCATCAAGATATCAAGTTTGAGATTAATTCAAGTTTCCTACCATGAGATATCATGTAAACAAGGATTTGGGGTTTTGACCCCATTCGACCCCAAATGACCTTTGACCTCCACCAAAATCAATAGGGTTCTTTCTTACATCGTAATGCATCAAGATATCAAGTTTGAAATTGATCCAAGTTTCCTACCATGAGATATCATGTAAACAAGGATTTCAGGGTTTGACCCCATGTGACCCCAAATGACCTTTGACCTCCACCAAAATCAATAGGGTTCTTTCTTACATCATAACGCATCATTATATCAAGTTTGAAATGAATACAAGTTTCCTACCATGGGATATCATGTAAACAAGGATTTCGGGTTTTGACCTCATGTGACCCCAAATGACCTTTGACCTCCACCAAAATCAATAGGGTTCTTCCTCTCAGTATGGGGTATCTGTGTACCAAGTTTGAGAACTGTCAAATCTTCCCTTCTCAAAATATAATGTAAACAAGCAAAGTGTCACAAACACACACACACACACACACGCACATACATACACACATACACACACACACACGCACGCCATCATGAATACATAGGTTTCTCTTTTCATCGAAACCAAAAAACCAACAACAAGCAGGCTGCAGGCAAACACAAAAAGCTTCAACAGCAGCTAAAATAAGAAGGAGGTTACAAATACGTAGTCATGTGTAACTAAAAAGACAGCTATTCCTAACCACAGACAGTTTCAATTCTGCCAACCTTCTTACTTTAAGTCTCTTCATGCTTAAAATTCATCCTCATCCAGACACAACCCTAGTTTATTGCTTCAGGATATATGATACCCTCGTGAGTTATACCTGTACACACAAAGCCATAACAACTAATCAGAACTCTCTCGGAACACGCTGTGAAGTATAATATACAGTAATCTACCTTTTGTTAATTTCATATCAATCAAAGAGGTGCTGTGCTGATTGAGATTTTCTGTAGATTACCAGTAAAATTTTAGTTTGTGGTGATGAATGACTGCCTTTAAAAGCAAAAGGTTCTCATTACAGTTTGTACCACTGCACTGGAATTTACAAGTAGTATTGGGTTTAAAATTTGAACTTGGTCTGAACTGACAATTCTCACTGGGCATTCTTCATGAGAGTCACTATGACCCATTTTGGCAGTATTTCAAGTTCCAATGATAAAATACTTTATCCTGCAATTTCCCCATGTGGTGAATAAATTCCACTTATAATGCAAATGATTTGTCATGCAAATGTGGATTTCTTGCTTATGTGCTGTACAAGTGACAATTCCAGTCGCCATCTACATGTATACCAGCTATAATGTTACACCTAATCATTTTTTGGACATTTTCAAAATGGGTCTAATAATTCTCATAAGCATGAATTAAATAATTCAAGGAATACAATCTTTCACTGCTGCAAAAGTTTTCACAATCCATCAAAGCTTTGATGCCAAGTTTAAAGTGAGTATCACATGCAAAAAATTTGATCCCCCTCAGAAAACAGAGGGGGACTTATTACTGCCAACCAATAGTGGTGCCTTGCTTGTGAGTCCCCAAAATCTTATTTTTACCTGATGCCCCATGTACACAAGTATGTCCACCAACCACAGTATTATACCATACTTGTGTTATTATTCTTTCCTCAACGATGCCACACTTGAAATCAGTGGCGTATCCATGATTACTCTGAAGGGAGGGGGGTTGCATGCAGTATGTTCATGGGTGTGGTCTGGGGTAGGGGTCTAAGGTGTGAGGGGTTCCCCCCCTCCTGATAAAAAATGTTTGAAATATTGGGTGACCTTACATGCAATTTGTTATTACTGTGTGTACATGCTACTGTTTAAAGCAAAAGTTGTTACAAATTTTCTGCATTTTTAGGAAGTAAATTGAAAAAGTATCAATCAATCAATGATTGTTGGCATGGGGGAGGGATCTAAGGGAAGGGTGTCCCCTTTCCATTTGAAAATTTTTGAAGCATTGGATGTCCTTACATGCAATCTGGTGCTATGTACATGCTACCTTTTGAAGTAACATTTGGAGTTACAAAATTTGCATTTCATTGGCATCAGTAAATAATGGTCCCTGGGGGACACAATCCCCTCCTTTTAAAATTTTGAGAAATTTTGTGTTCTTGCATGCAATGCGTTGCCACTTATGCTAACTTTTGTCGGAAAAGTTTATGTATTTTTAAGAACACTATAAAACTGGTATCAATGAGGTAACTATGCATATGCCACTGCTAGAAATAGTGGTAAATGCCTTCATCAAACACAAACAGGTGTGTCTGAAAATTAAAATAAAAAAAATGGTGTAAATGTGACGAAAAAAATTGATTGGTAACCAACAATATCAAGACTGATTGCAGAAAGAAATAGTTCAGACTGAGAGCATTATAGACTGCTGGCTAAGGTGTTGAACATGTGTCAAGGATTGCTGGATCGGGTCCTGCCACGTTCATAACAGTGTTATGCATTTTTCTATATTGTCTCTCTGCACCCTGGGGTTAAATGGGTGGGGACCAGCATATTAAGTTAGCACAAACATATGGTCTGGAGGATTTTTCTTTACAATGGGTTACTGCTGGCCAGGGTTTATACTTGTGTGAAGCACCACTCACTGCCACCACCACCATTACCCAATTTAGTTAATACAAACTGGGCAAAGGAAATTTTTAAAACAGTTCCCACAAAACCTCTCCATGTTAATATAATTGTAGGTAAAACCATAGCAGCAATCCTCAGTGATAACCTGTTGAATGGGTACAACTTGAAAAATACTGTAGATGGCATTAAGAACTAAAAGTAGTGATCATGGACTACAAACACATCCTGTACACAAATGCACTCACCTCATGGATCGCAAAAATGTCCGCAATGCTAATTTGATCTCCACATAAAAAGCGCTGGTCCCCTAAGAATGTCTTCTGCAAAATGTGAGTAATTTTCTGCACATTTGACTCCAGTTTCTGTGTTTGCTTCTTGTCAGGGGTTCCTCCAGTCATTCTGGGCATCATCTTCCAATTTTAAAAGGATTGAGAAAAAAGTTTAGCAAAATGGAATGAGTCAAATGTGATTTAAAATGAAATGATGTCAGATCATGTAACTTTACTGATACCCAACCATTCATTTTTCTAAAATGGGCATTTGCTAAGTTTTAATTTATCATGCTTCAACAAGGTTTCCTGATTTCGTTTCCCAAAGCCTGCATTGTCTATATTTAACTTGAATGCCACACTCTGGACTCTCTTCTTATTTTCACAACTTCGAAAAAAATTTGCTGTTTTGTTTGCGTTTTTATACTCTGTGAAAATGAGCAGAATGGAAGACTTTCACAAGGAAACACATGTATCTGAGTCGTTATTGACAAATGACTTGACACAAATTAATATTAGTAGCTAATCAGGTAAACTTTATTTAGTGAACAACCACTTGATAAGCAAGTAAACATATTACAGGGATTCCCCCCAAAAAACAAAAGAGTGGAGGGATTTTTTAACTGCTAAACCCCAAGTCATATTTCAAGTAGAATTGATGCAAAATTAGGGGATAGTTTGAGCTTTGACAGATATGGTCTTGAAGATGAGTTTTAGTGGTCTCTTATGGGGTTATTGCCTTTTCTTCTTAAGTGCAAATACCATTTCATTAGAAAAATTTTGTAGTAATGTGTCACCTTGTCCCATCCCCATGGTTACATGCCTGCCTACCTAGTGACCCGTTGTCCCATAGAAATAATTTCTATAAGAAGAGGGTGGACTGCATGGTCAGGGGGTTAGGGCATCAGACTTGCAGTCGAAATGCTGGAAGTTCCAGTCCTGGCCAGGTCATACCGAAGACTTTTAAGGGAGGAACTACTGCCATTGTGCTTGGTGCCCAGCAAAATCAATGGAGTAGGGAAAACAAGCCAGTGAGCCACAACTGGATGGAAGGCTGTGGCCAAGTCATCTAGAACCATTTATTTGGAAACTGGGCCATTAAACTCCAACTAACTCCTATGAGAAGATGACTCCCTCCCATTTGATGAATCTTAAAGTATGACACTATGTGTTCATGCTCAGATGTCAGTTAAATGATTCTTGCCTTTCCAGTTTTCCACATTGTTATTGGGGACATGCATTTTCAACAGCCAATAATTAGTAAGCCAAAGGTGGGGGACATCACTTGTTCTTGGACCCTTCTGCCAGGTTAAAAATTGTCTAAATAACAGGAGTAGCTCACTCCATTTGCTATTTTGATTTGAAATTTTCTTTGGACTTCCAGCATGTGCCACCTGAGATGATATCATGAGCCAAAAAAATTGCATGCTCCACCAGTTGGGAAAACAAACATCAAAAAAATTTTTCTTGTTACAGTCATGCAGCATTCATTTCAACTGAGCAATATTCTTAAGCATACCAACAAGACAAGGCCAAATTACAACCAAATTGGGATACACCTTTGCATATGACCAAGAATTGTTCATAGTACAGTACAGACAAATCCAGAAAGTCAAGTGGTGGTCTGATTTTAGTCGGCCATTACTGAGGTCTATTAACTTGAGTCTTTCAATTTCCTTGCTTGGATGTACAGTATCATGGATGGTTGTACACTAAAATGCCTCTTGATTTCCTCAATTTCACTGTATGTCAGGGATTGAGATTACATTTAGACAATAAATGAAGACAATTTGAGGCCAATGGACCCCAGTGAAAACTGACTTCAGTCACTATAGAACACACTAGTGCTACTGTACTTGTCTACAACAAAGCAGTCTTTAAAATTGTTTAAACTACCAGTTAATCTTAATCTATTTTTACAGTAGCTACTCTTAGTATCAAAAACATGTAACTGCTTGGTTACACATGAATTGCATACAGAAAAAGTCCCTTCATCCAAACCAAGCAAAAATACTGTTTTGGTGGCAACTCTGAGGCCAAATGGTGCCACCACCTAGGCCCCAGTATTGGTTTCCTGATTCCGACCCAATTAATTTTTATCAATTTGTTCTAAACTAGGTACAATTGACTTAGCCAAATGAGCTGTGAGTTTATTGGACCAATATAAAATTAAAGACATCACATGGAGAAAAGGCTGTTAATTCAGTCCTAATATTACAGTTGGATTAGTCATTTAACATTACAATAACTTGGAACCCATTTTACCGAAGCTTAGCTGTCAGTATCTGAGTGACTTCTGACCTTGAAGCTACTGTACAAATAAACAGGGTTCAGGTTTACTGTATTTCAAACTACTGTAAATAAAACATGAGGACTCAATGACTCATTTAGTAGGCATAAATACTTCATATTTACTGTACCAGGCATTATTCCATTCCACTAATTTACAGCAACCATTCTCAGTTGAGCATGCTTTCCTTAAGTCTCTATGGCACCAATCTATCACCAGCCAGCTCTTCTGAAACTACTACAGTGTAAGACTGAGAATACAGAACTCTTTGTAATACAGTATTCCATTCAAAAACTATAAATCACATTCCTCAGGAAATTGAGAGGTGTGGCAGGGTAATGTGTCCTGTTATAATTACTGTACTACAGTTTTACAGATTTATTTGGCTTCCCATATTTATCTAGGTGTACAAAAAATTACACTCCTTGCAGGAACTGAGGTGAGCTAGCTGTGGTATGAAATTATACTAGCATGCCTCAAAATCTGGCTGATTATTGTTGTGATAGCACTTTCCACAGTGAACCATATATACATAGTTACCTCATGAAGGAACAGGTAAGCGTAGTGTAAGCGTGTCCCATTGTGTTGATATTCTAGATACTCATCAACTCTGGCTCTTCTTTTAAGGTCCCGTGGATACCAATGATCTGCTATCATATGTTGGTATTTTTCTGCAATGTATCGGAATATAGCAATACTACAGGGGAAATGAAACAGACAGTAAATCTGTTAAACAATTAAATAAGCCTATATATCTATATATATATAATTATATTCAAGAAAAAAGTGTAGTTTATAGTTCATCGCCAAAGGTTACAGTCATACAGGGGCATACCATCCTACTCTAGGGGAACTTTCTCTAAAGACATACAGGTCTGCACCACCTAGGTATTGCACTATGCTGACGTTTGTACCTTTACAGTGCCAGTACTGTTAGGTTGCAATGTTTTTACATCTTCATATTTGATAGCACAATGGTACAGTAGCAAGCTATTGAAATGGTACTGTAGGTCTTGTATCATGATTCATCCCACTGACTATGGTCACGAATCAAATGAGCAATCAACAGTTTGATGCTAATAACACTTGCAATAACTTGAATAGGGGCAGAACATAGTAGCCAACGGGAAAAACAAAAAACTTCAAAAGGGAACTTCTGGTAAAAAAATTACTGTATTTCATTTTGTACTAACCCAATTGTAACATGTCTGTGCAAGGGACAAATTAGTGTTAGTGAACTGATTAGCAAAAAGTCACTGAACAATATGACAATGAATCTTTATAGTTTAAGCAAGTACTGCAACTTTTGCTAATCTAAATTAAAGTTGATTTCAGAAGCAACTGGCAATCCTTGGATAGTAAATTACTATGAGAACCCAGCTATTCCCTTGCTCTAGATTTCTGATATGTGTGTGTGGAGGAGGGAGGTAAGTACTGTAGGTAGTATAAATGTACACATATTTGTGTACCCATAAAATGGGTGCAACCTCCTTAAAGTTTGGGAAAACTGACTATTTTTTCCATAAACCACTGAACATTTCCTTCATTTTACAATTCTTCTCATGCAAAATTACTTCAGCTGCTGTTGATCCCACCACTTCCCCTGTTTATGCCACCCCACAAAAATCCTTGCCTTCAGTGTCACATATACTGTACCGTAAACTTATTTTTTTCAGTGATTTAGTACCTCTCTGAGAGACAAAAGTCTCCATCTTTTATAGCTGGCAACTTCTTCCTTGGGTTAATTTTTGCAAACTCTGGAGTCCTGTGTTCACCTAAAAAAATCAGAAAAAATGAAAAGAGAAGTTCAATACTGTAGGTAAAAAACATGTTTTTCTTCAAAACTAAAAAGAACAGCTCTTACTTGCTTTCAATGGCCAGACAGTTGTCCCAAACTAACTTTGTAATGGCAAGGTCTACTACTCCATATTTGAGTAATTATTTCTTCTTACTGTATTTTTCTTTCAAGTACATTTAATACATGACAGGTTTACAAAAAAATGCTTCCAAGGTGAAGGATCCTTAGGAGTTAGAGTACAGTACTCCTCATAAATTTCACTGTTCAATGAGAAATGTATTTTCACATCGTTTTCAAAATGGTAAGTACTTTTCCCTTTACAGTGGGGATGAGCAAACAAAACAGTGATCTGTGCTCCCATTCTCTATCCTGGTACCTGTAGGCAAATTAGCTCAAGTGAGTGGCCTGGTGTGCTCTAGCTGTTGGCAGCAAACATGTACTGTACTATATCATTTTTACAAAGTGTACTTTGCAAATAAACAGTAATAAAACTCCAGAATAAAATCTTGACACTGGTGCTGACTGAAACTAGACCTAGGGAAGCTTAGTTCTTAAACATGACTGTAGTCTAGCATATGCTACTGTATGTCCAGGGAACTGTTACTTAGATGGAGATAGGACAAGTTTTATGTTATGCTTATAGTTTAAGATGCACAAAATTAAATGAAGATAAGCTGTATAACTGGCTCAAAGGCACAGTAGTTACTTTCTTTGGTTGTGGCTATCTTTCTTACCTCTACTTCAGTTGCCTTCCTGGAACAAGTCAACTTATCCTTGGATAATGGCTCACTCAGAACAGTACTTTGATACAAAGTCCTCTACGGCCAACAGTTTAAGAGCACATGCAATAAAACTTGAAACAACTCTTTAACTGAAATAAATGAAATCAATTGGCTGGCCTTCTCCTAAATAAGCTAGCTGCAGGGACAAAAGTCTAATTTTTGACAAGATTGGAAATTTCCAGAAGTAGCCAGATAAAGTCTTGTTCAGATTTTGACATATATATATCATGGTTGATAATTTTTCACACTGTAAGTATGTGTCTTGGAGGTTCAAATTTAAGACAGAATTTTACTTTTATTTTGTTGACAACTGGCAATGCAGTGGCAGTGCAGAAAACCTGTTGGTCAATTACTCTAAATGAAGCAGATGACCGACAAATACCTTATCTTCTTACAAACCCAAGAGCAAAATGGTAATTCTGGACCAAGAACGATACAAAAGACAGATTATACTGAGTGGCCTTGTTGGCACTACTGTAATTTCATTTCAAAGTGTTTTACCTCCATCCAAGTGACAACTGCTCCCTGCTACGTTCCCTTTGCTTTTTAACTCTTACTCTTGGTGTAGTACACATAGGCCTACCTCGAATTTTGAAGCTGTGAGTGTGATTGCACACCATCACTCACCCTAAAGACTGTGAGGAGTGTAATTTCTTGCACACCTAGGCTAGGCCTAGATGAAGATTTGGAGCTCATAAAGTTTAATTAAAACTGAGGAAAATTTTCTGAGGAGTGTGATTTGTAGCACCCCTGGAGAAATAAAAACCCAAGGCCTGAGTACACTGACAGTTCTGTTCAAGGTTTAAGCCTCGGGCCTGTTAACTATATCATTAGGCTATGCAGTATAGATGTGCAGCATATCCTGCCGTGACCCAGAAAATATCATGCATAAGTTCATTATAATGAGGGGGCACCAGAGACTTACCACTGTTGATAATTGTCTTGCATTCTTTAAATGGGATGCCATTGATCTTTAGAAATGTGTAAATGGCTCTAGAAGGTTGTGACATCATATCGTAATAGAGGCATAGTTCACTACTCATGATTGCTGATCTTGTCGTGGAACCTGTTGTCGTACACCTAAATTGTCTCCTCGGAGTCGGATGTTGGATACATGTGCAACACTGTTCAATGGCAGACACGAAAACTGCATTCAGACTACTTTAGCTCACTCAACCCTCTTCCCTCAACCTGTGCAGTTTGTTTGCAAAGTCCTTACTAAATATGACAGGCGCGTCCATATACGGTAGTCATGAGTCTACTTTAATTACGTCGGGTGCAATCAAGTTGTTTATTTTTCAGCCCTAATTAAATCATCCGGGCAAAGGTTTGTATCTGGTTGACAAGACGCCGTCATCGAGCACCTGCGCTACCGAGCTTTTAGCAGAGCAGATGTGTTCTGGAAGGCAGCTTACACGAATGGAACGAACCTGGAAACATCCTGAAAAGTGGAAGCTACGCAGTATGGACAACCGATCAGCTGACTGGATAGGGTGCACTGTACCACAACAAAAAAATACCTTTCAACGACTTGGTTGAGTGTGGGTGGAACAGGAGTTGTTCGATCCTGAGCCTAGCCGTCATGCAAATTGTGAAATTTCTGTCATTCGATGCATGCTGCCCGAGACACGATGTACCGCTTCATTTGAAGACAGCAGCAATATCTCTAAAAATCACTCAGATAACCATTTTTCTCAACGATGAAATAATGAAAAAAATGTGTAGACTTGCGATTGGGTGGATGTTATATCTCTGGTGATTTCCCCCAAGAAACAGTCTTGGGTCCTCTGTTGTTTTTAGTTTACATTAATGACCTGCCCGATAATATCTCTTCTGAAGTAAGGATTTTTGCTGACGACTGTGCAATTTATAGACAGATAAAGAATAATCTTGACCAGGTTCAACTCCAAAATGATCTAAACACCCTCTCTGAGTGGCAAAATAACTTGGCAAATGCACTTTAACACCAAGAAGTGCTTTTCTATGAGGATTACTCACTCAAGGAATCCCAAGTTTTTTAATTTTACTCTGGATAACGATACCCTGGAGTCTACCGATTGCCACACTTATGTGGGAGTTGACATCTCTAATACCCTTACCTGGAATAGATATTAATCGCATCACTTCGTCAGCCTGCAAATAGATCTTTGGCTTTTATTAAAAGAAATTTATACTCCTGCCCCAGGAGTGTTAAAGCTAATGCCTATCTCACTTTTGTTAGGCCTTTATTGGAGTATTCATCTTTTGTTTGGGATCCCTACACCGTTTCCCTACCTAATAAGGTTGAGCAAATTCAACATAGTGCTGCTAGGTTTGTTTATAATGACTATTCCCCCATAGTAGTGTGACTGAAATGTTAAATGACCTGGGGTGGGATAGTCTCAAAAGTAGGCGTACTTCCAGCAGGCCAGCAATTCTTCACAAAGGCAGATTGGGCCTCCTAGCCTTGCCAATCAATAACCTACAACCGGTCCGGCGGCCCTCCAAGCATCACCATTCTCATAGCTTTACAAATATACCAACCAATAAGGACTGCTAAATACATTTTCTTTCCTCGGACCGTCAGAGACTGGAACCTACTCCCCCAGTACATTACAGATCTCGAGGACCCCAAGCAGTTCAAGAGCGCAGCCTTGAGGATCCTCAGACGGAACGACTTATTACATGTGCACACTCAACCCTACACGTTTGACTCCACCAGGAGTGTTGTGCAGTATTTTTCCAGATCCAGATCCAGACTTAATAAAGAACTTGAAAATGTTTCAATTTGAAAAGACGAACGTGGCACAATTCAAACGTATTTTTGAACCATGACCGGGTGGCCCCAAAATTTGCCAGACGGGGCAAAAGTAAAGCACTTCGACAGGGGATATGCAATTCGAAACCCCGGCAAAGGGGACAAGTTTCTGGAGGGACGTATAGTTCGGACAGAACTTTGCGGAGACGCGCTAAACGAGTCGAATTTTCGGGCTTTCCTTTTAGACAAACATAGTATCACAACCAACTCATAATATGGGACCCACGTCGTGTAACCGTGGGACGCATGGGCAAATGTGGGCATGGGATCCCCATACAGGCAGCATAACCAGCTCTGGGAAATGACAAAATCGGATATTTGCCCTTTGTGACACCAGGTCATCAAATGAGGCAGGCTTAATTCTACAGTGCTATTTTCAAGGATAAATTCTACATCATCAAATTCCAAATTTTCTCCAATATTAAATAAGGTCTTGAACTTTTAATTGTCGCCTGAGAGCCTCAATTCGTAGGGCTTAGATAACATGGTGTAGCAAAATCGATCTTTGGTCGCCTTGAAACCTCAGATTTTCAAGTAATCCACCAATTTTTCAGGTTTCCTTAGAGGGTGACCCAGAATTCAAAATTTCTGCAATACAAGTTCCATATTTTCAAATATTTTCAATATCTGCTTAAAAGGGCAAAAATTTCGGCGCGCCTCCCACGCCGCACATTACGTTCGTTAAACAGTGGTTTTCACACCTAAAAAAATATTCGCAAAATTTTGGTGCCTGTCCCTCTCGCCCTGGAAAAATGTCCAGCTATGCAACTGGCACTAGACTCTTACACGAAACTGGAAATTTGCTCACTAGCGTAGCCAGCGGGGGGGCAGGGGGGCAGAGTGCCCCCCCCCCCCACACAGAAATTTTGGGGACGCGATGGGCGATGTTGAAAAAATTAAGGGAGCCAAAAAATAAAAAAAAAAAAATAAATAAATAAATAAACGGCAAGAGGAGGGAGAGAATCGGGGGCATTTTTTACAGTTTTTCGGGGGGGGGCTCTTAGTCGTTACGATAAAGTATGCAGTCCCCGACGGCAACTAGTCTCCCCGATGGTTTACCTGTTTTTTGCTCTCAAGGGACAATTTCCCTAATAAGAACCCCAAATTTTCGGCGCGCTACGCGCGCTGTAGATTCACTCCAGTTTTTTCAATACTTCCATCCCACATATCTAGAGAGTGTAAGTCCTCTCAACCTTACCAAGTAACTGGTAGGCAGAGTACACAGGTTGTGCAGAGTTCGTAAATTTTATGCATGTCACAAAGCCTAGTTGCTGTTCTCTTGTGTGTGTCATGCGATAGGTCAGATGGTGAGCCACTCACGGAGCATAGTTTGGCTATTTTATCGGGTATTCCAGGTGGTTTCGACACAATGTATGTTATCCCCGATACGGTCTACAACAACTACAGTTTCTACTTTTTTTCCTTTTTGTTCTTAATGATTACATAGGCTATGTTATTTTTGTAAGCCCACCAAAAAATTTCGCGCGCTTTGCGCACTTTGCAATTTCACGATTCAGACTCAAAAGAACATTAAATCGGCTTTTAAAATATTAAGTAACATTGTGCAAAATGTGCACAAGGCTGCAATGACATGGGATAGTTAGGCTCCTTCATACCCCCCCCCCCGACATAGGGGCTGGGGAACTTGTGGTCGCTGGCATGGCCCGCCCCTTGTAGGGGATAACCTGTCGCCTTCTCATGGTCGGTTTAGTTATTTTGGCTTTCACAAGAGTTATTTCTGCGATAAAACCCAAAATGTTCGGTACGCTTTGCACACTCTTCCTCAGTTCCGTTACCTAGAGCTAATAAAGTACAAACCCCTCCCATCTTTTCATGTAAATTAATAAGTAGAATAAATGGATTAATGTCCTTGTCGGGAATTTCATATCATTTCGCTAAACTTAGTTAATTATCTCTTGTGTCAGTCGTGCGGTACGGACTCGAAGAAGAAAGTACAATATAATCTGTGTCCGATAGGGCCCAAATGCCGGGACAATTTATTGACCTATATAAGATTTAAATAAGTACAGGTTCTTGTTAGTGTACTAACCCAAAAAATTGTTGCCCCCTTTTCCACGGTTAAATCAGTGCGGAAATATCTTCCTCCAGCATATACAAATTTGATGTCGTTTATGGCTCCCAATGGCAGGTATAGTGCACAGGTTTTCTTCAAACCTCCCTCACCAACTCATCGACGGCATCCTGGCTGTCGGGGCTTGGGTCGCTACCGACCCTGCCACTCCCCCGTTCGGAGAGTGGCCCTTCGTCGGGCAAATCCTGGCGCCAAGCCTGGATGGAAGTCACATTTTTCCAGTTATAACTTGTATATGTGTAATGAAGCAATGAACTAGAAATGGAAGCTGCATTTTTTGGAGAGCGGCAACTATTTTGGAGGGGCGGTCAATTTCACTAGGAGGACGTGTCGGTCCTCTAAAACCCCCTGTGGATAACACTGGAATCTAGTATAAAAAGAACAAAATATAGCACCATATTGCATCTAAGCTCTTCGAGACAGCAAAACATTCCAAAAGGGGAAGGTGACACCCAGGGAGACAGGCCCGTGGTCAGGGGGTTGGCACTTAGTCCCGCTCATACCTAATTTTTTTATTTTTATTTTTTTTTATTTAAATGGAGTTTTGGCGTTTTTCAGGGCAAAATTTCAATTCCGCTGGTTTAGCCAACTAAATGTAAGCCTTATGTCTTTTTTGAGTAGCTGTTTTGTTCCAGTGCGACACAATTCCCTAGGACCCCATTGACTCGTACCGAATAACCCTCTTACAATCACACACTAACCCTGCTAACTCTCGAGGGAATAAGGAAAACATTGATACAAGATTGAAAATGTCCAAAAATTCCAACTAAGGTGTTCACCAGATCGCTCAATTTTGATGTAAAATTGCAAAATCTCCTTGGGGCGGGAGGGGGAGAACCACACCTTCTCCCCGTTCGGTCGCTCGGCTCCTCACTTGGGCGCTTCGCTCCCTCAAGAAAATGCCGCACCCCAGTGGCGGCGATGAAAAATGAAAAAGTTTGGGCTAAAGGTATGTTCAGCCGCTCAATATTTGTCAAGTGCTTCAATTAAGAAGCGGGGAGAATTTCGAAGCTGGGGTGAACATATTCTTGCTTAGAACACTCGGGAAGTGCCGTTTCCGGCCATCTGAGGGGTTTGTAAAGCCAAAAATTTCCTGGTACGCTCCGCGCCAATCGATGGTAGAGCTTCGCTTAGAAACATGTATTAACATTTTTCATAGATATTTTTTTTTTTTTTTGCATTAATTGAGAAATATCAGAAATGAGATCCATATTTCCAGGCTGGGAACATGCAGAATAAAACACCCGGGAAGTGCCGTTTCCTGCCATCTGAGGGGTTTCTAAAACCAAAAATTTTCTTGTACGCTCCGCGCCAACTGATGGTGGCGCTCCGCTTAGATAGTCCTGTCGGTCAAGATTGGGGACGATGAGTCGACTTTGCCCCCCACAAGAAAATCCTGGCTACGCCCCTGAATTTGCCCGAAAGCTAGTTTACTTTTTTGAACAAAGATTTAAATCAAGAGCTTTTGGGGAGAGATTTGCAATTTTGTGAAAGAATTTTTTATTCTTTTCGTGAGTTACATCTGTCTTTCAAGATCCAGATTTAGTAGTTTATTGATGTTGAGTTTTGTTTTTAATTTAACAGAAACTTAAGAATTTTTTTCGAAAACTCTGTCGGTCATTTTCAACAAATATTTGAAAATCTGAGCCTTAAGGGCGAAAAATGTCATTTCGCCAGGCTTTGGCATTGACATAGGCGTTCGGGAGCATTTCAGGTTAGGAGTCTGAAGACGTGTGTCAGATTTAGAGGGGGGGGGGGAGATTAAAAAACGACAGGAGGGTAACCAGGAACTCTGATATGGGGTAGGGTCACCGCGTTTTGTTCAAAGACGGTCAGTATAGGGTCACCATGTCAAAATCACTGTTTGCGAGAATCACATGATATCTCAATGTGTAAAGTATGCCACAGATAGCCAAGCGCCTCATGCAGGGGATCGATCCTGTGGATGGGGGGTGGAGGGATCCCCTCATCAATGAAAACAGTTGGGGTTAAACATACTCGTCCCCCCCCCCCCACAAAAAAGAAGAAAAAGAATCAGACAATTCAAACAAAAACAAGAATAAACAAAAGTTGTGGTATACAAATGAGGCTTTGTAAAGCCTTCTAGAAAACGTCACCTTGAGCATATTTTAAAGCAATAATATATTGAATTTATAATGCGTCATCTATCTTTGTTTTGTGTATCATGTGAATCAATTTGAGTGTGCATGCGTGTGTGTAGGCGAGTGCGACCCGCATTCGTGTGGGTGGATCAGTAGTGATAGTAACACCCAAACACAAATAAAATCCAGTTTAATGATAAACAGCCCCGATTTGCAAACTATTGTCAAAATGTATAGCAAATTAAACAAAAAAGCTTCAAAATGCCATTAAAGTGTTATAACATGTTTTACAACCTAGGTTCCTGACTTCTTTTCCTCCCGGACCTTATTAGGTCTTCGATACTTTTCGAGGAACCCCGTCCTGTTGGGGAAAGAAAATCTCTTGATTGAGTGAGTTAGAGTTATGCGAAACGGATGGTCTTACTCCAATTATAAGAAATGTAAATTGAAATTGTTGCAAAATTGTATAGGCGCTGTATGCCTTTTGGTAAAAATATAATCTCCCCATCAAGATATGTGTTATACATAGTCTGCAGGTATAAAAGTTGGTATCATTAAGCTATTGTTTGGTGAGGAATTTTTTGTGCCCTTGTCTGACATAGAGTGTAAAAGAAGCACCGAACAAAACAAAACAAAATTTATACGAAAATGTGTAATTATGGTTTTAACTTTCCCTTTTTTCAGTGTTGAAACTAAAAAGAACATATAGGCCTGCATACAGGTACTATGAGTGTTAGTAACACTATTATCAAGTCATTTCTATGATATGATCTTTATATAGGAATCTTGCAACATGTCGTCGAAGCGTACTTACGTAGTGTTAGACCCTCTGAATGCGCACGCTTCCCAAGAAGTAAAAAGACTTCAATAAAAGATTTTGTCTAAAGGGGTTAATTTTCTTTTTTTCATCGGTTACGGCACTGGTTGGCACAGCGCATGCGCACGAAAGTATGCGTGCATATTGGTTTTGCGAGTTCATCGATCTGGCGTTTGCTCGCAGAATATAAACGAATCAACGAATACGAACGCGTACACATTTCATTTTGACGGAAATGTACGCGTATTTCATCAAATCGATTGTCGAGCTGCCGTTTTATGCATGAATGAGTCTATCATTGCGACTTGAAGTAAGGCCTCTAAGTACTGATTTTCATCAACATTAAAGGCCCAGTTCTCTCATTCCAAACAATATGAATTCCCCTAACCTTCTTACTTAAGCCCCTCCCACAATTGTCTGAAATTCACCCTCATCCAGCCTACACAATCTCATTTTATTGCTTCAGGGTGATTATAGAATTAAGCCCAATTTGTATAATCAAAACACTATCAGAAAAGTTCATGCTGTGTAATATAAGTTTTGGTACTCTACATTGTTTGAATTAGCAGTCAATCAAAAAGCTGAGCCAATTGAGAGTTTCTGATACCCTATGCAAGATGTATAGTTTGGGGTGAGAGGATTTCCCCTTTAAATACTCCACAGTCTTTGCTAGAGTATTCCTGAAATCTGCATGCTCATGTACAGAGAGGTTTGTACATTCCGAAAAAACTCAAACAAAACTCGTTGGGACAGATTTCGGGTAGATGCGCACTGTTTAACAAGGTGTATCTTGATTGACTGTTGCTATTATATTGTATCGATTGTATTCTTTGTTCGAGTTAGGGATTAGTTTAAGGATTAGGGTTACGTTAGTCAGTTAGGAAATTTCTGGTTTAACAGTGCGCATCGCCCCAGTTTTTGCATGAGCCTTAAACAATTCGTCGTCTAACCATATAGGACTGATTGTAGGCCTACCATGCTGCATGTGTGTGAAAACTTTGGTAGCATTGCATTGCTTGCTGTATCATAGGGTGTAGTAAGATAACGTTTTACGGCCCAGTTTCCAACCTATTGGTTCAAGTAGAGCCGGCCAAGGCATTTTTTCCAGTTGTAGCTTACTGTATCACAAGTTGTAAACATAAAAAAATAACTGTAAAAAATCCCCAAACCATCGTCGAACCTATCGATTTTCACTTTCTACCGACAAGCACCGAGCTAAGCAGTTTGGCTGACGGTTGTCAATTTACATTGCGATTATCCTACAAATTTTGGATCTGCATTATATCGGAAAGGGGCGTTTTATAGCAGGAAGGCCCCCATATTTTACTCAGCCTAAAGAAGAGGCACCTGAAGTGATGATGAAAATTATGAGATGGAAATAGGCCTACTATTATCATTTAAATAAAATCTACAGGAAAAAACAGCCTGTAACTGAACATCTCAAAGGGTTTTTCAACACTGTTTTTCTAAGTGCCTTAATGGTGCATCAGTTTTTAATATATCGTTTCGTTATCCCTGGATATTTCCTGTACAATGTCCTTCTTGCCATAGCTTTGCATCAAATGAAACGAACAATGTCACTATATATGGCCGTGCACAACGTCAATTAAGGGGATGCCGCTACCCCTTACCTTTGAAGTAATCTTGCAATAAAAGATATGTATCACCACCAATCTGTGTAAATTTACCGATAAGAAATCCATAGGCTAATTAAAGGCACTTGTCTTGCCTACATTCATGTCGCCAAAAAGTCTGAAACATGTCCACTTTCCTGTGCGCTTCGAGAGCACTTTTCTGAATACTTCATCACAAGTTCTAAACACCTATCATTTCAAAGCCCCGAGAAACGCTTAACGATATCCACCTTAATCTTTCCTCCTTGAGATCAGCCACTGCTTTATCGTTCCCGGCCGACAGTTAACAAAAGTAAAAACATATAAGCGAGTTCGGTCATTCGTTTAAGGGGCTATATGCACCTGTCCACATCCTCCAACTCGGCGTAGGGAATTATCCAATCCCGCACTTACAACACGTGAGAGTGTTCCAAAATATGAGTTATTATGGACATTAACCTCCATCTGATAGAAACAGTTTGAAAATCAAATCTACAAAATACTTTTATAATTAAAGATCAACTGTATTGCAGCCAAAAAATGTAAATTCCATTATTATGTAGGCATAAAACTTGAAGTGTGAGCTTTCCTGATAATGCTAGTGTTGCAGCTGAAATACATGAAATAATTCTAAATTTCATTCATTTGGTTCAATATTTCAGGTTATTGGTACTGACAATTTAACAGCTGCTTTGAAGTTACAAAAAAGTAAAGGAAAAATATTTTTCATGTTCCAATAATACAGGTCAGCTGCAAAATAATAATATCAAATTTTCAGTAGAATAGAATATCATACTGAATGCACGTAAATTTTTAATCATTTCGTATCAACTGTGTGAATGAGAAGCCAAATATATAAAAATAACCCACTAAAAACCTTTCAAAGATTGTCATTATATGTGTGGTCACAAAAAACAAGGACACTGACTAAAGTCCACCAGGATGATGAACCTATAGCCCCTATCCTGCTCCAACCTACTTGGTAATAAAATTTGGTATTTTGGGGCAAGTAACATCAGTGCTGTTTTGGGGCAAATACGTTTTAAAATTTAGGGTTAAGTGCCAACACTGTACACAGTAGATTTTTATGGAGGTGGCCTCCCCCTTCCCCCGCACACACACTTTTGAGTACAGACTGATATCAATGTTATGGAATAAACTTCATGCATATGATGTCACAGATCAAAATGTATGCCCTCCTTAGCAGTTATCCTGCTCTCTTTCACAGTATTTGCTTCAATACCACCCCTTTTTCATATCTCTTCACTTTCATTCAAATAGTATATACTGGTATCATATTGCATGCTGGTAGAGACTACAATTTCTGAGGTTGAGAGGGCGCTGCCAATTTCTTTGCTAATTATTTGCTAATTTACACAGACTGATTTTCCCATTCACCCACACTGCTCATGCAATTGAGAAAACACCTTCAAAACACCTTAATCATGAATACTACTTCTGTTTTTTTTTACCTTAATCACTCTTCATTGACCGTAAAGGTGGTGCTCTAATATTTCTAGTTTGTCTTTGGCCCCTGAAAGAATGAAACCAAAAGCGTGAAATATAAATTAGAGACCGATAGGCCCGTAAGTGGCTAAATATGGCATCAAAGAGGGCCAAATCCTTTCCAGGGAGCGAAACAATTTTCAGGGTGGGGGGTTAATGTGTAGGAATGCTCTGGGTTAATGGCACACTTTAAAGTCTCTAGGCGCGAACAAATTTTCTGGGGGGGGGGGGGGGGGTTCTGCCACCACTGGATCCATCTTGGCTATGGGCCTGAAAGCAGCAGTTCTGTCCCCGATCAAGACCTTTCCCGAAAACAGATATTGAGCTTAAACCTTACAGCACAACGTACTACAATTCGGTCAATGCCCACCACAGACCTGGACAAACTGTAACCCAAGCATATGTTATCTTGGAGAAGTTTTTTATTTTCAATGCATAATAAAAATGCAGGCCGTCTGTCAATCAGCTAAAGGCATTCGCTGAAATTTCTGTGGTACTTCCTTGCCAACCACAGAATACAACTCTTCAATTGTCTCAGCAAAAGAAGGATTTAATTCATGACTAACTCGTTCCAACCACTCGGACATCTTTGGAAAACCTTCCAAAGGTTCACGACCTGTCATAGCAATCTGTATGATCTGCAAACAAAAGAAAACGTTACTCATGGCTGAATATTTCACAAGTACAGAAGCAAAAGACAATTTACTGTTCCAGAAAAAATTCTCTTCAGACACGTATAGCGCGTTAATTTTTTTTCGTAGGATGACAATGGATGGTTCATCCCAATGAATCAATTAGGTACGTACTTGAAACTTGGCCACACCCCTAATTTCAAAAAAGCGAATAGGATGGCAATGAATGGTTCATGCCAATGGATCAATGAGGTACTTGAAATTTGGGCACACCCTTAATTTAAAATACGCGACTTTTTTGTCCCGTTTTGCAATCCTGAGATTACATAAACTAGAGAGTTAAATATTACTAATCAGAGCAAAGGCAAATAGGCGTGAGGGAGCATTCAGTTTGGGGGCAGAAGACTTTACACTGGCATTTCCCAGGGTTAATAGGCAAATAGGCGTGAGGGAGCATTCAGTTTGGGGGCAGAAGACTTTTCACTGGCATTTCCCAGGGTTGTGCGTACAATCCAAGCAGTGGCTATTTTGAGCTTTTCTTATGCAATAAAATCAATAAAAAAAAGAAACAAACAAACAAAAACAAAACGCAAACAAAATCAGCAAATTGTTAAATGATCAAAAACTTACAAGATAAATGAACCACTATCATTACATTTTTATGCCATTTTTGAGCAATTATTCCTAACAATGCCAAAGCAAAATTGATGTGCAAAGGAACACCGTTGTTCTGCTAATTAATCTGTTGAACAGGGGCATGTATATTTTTCTGAACCCATAAAATTTTTAAAATCAAAACCTGCAGACAGCCGGAAATGGCATTTTCCCAGGTTTGTAATTAAAAACCAAAGCAAACTTTATTTTCAGCTTTGTTTGCAGTTAAATTTGAACTTCAACAGAAAACAGGAAATTATTAAGTGATCAGAAAACTACCAGACAAAATGTACTACTACTGTACCAATAGATGAAATGATGTTGCACCTTTTTTGGTATTTCATGTTACCAAGTGAATTCAAATGAATTTTCAAACACACTTATCAAGTGGTAATTAGCCTGACATTTTACATTACTGCATATCATTAAGTGTAAGTGAGAAACAGCGTACCGAATTATCATTACCTTTGTCAATTACAATTGGGCTGTTGGGACAAGATGTATTGCATACTATTAAGGCTGAATGTACCTGAACACTTGGAACTATAGAATGCTCTCCCTCGGCGTTTCTTGAACCCAAATCAGAATTAAGAGAGAGACTCAATGCAACGTTCATAGTTAGGAATTATCTCTGTACCAGATTATATTTAAGGGGAAAACTCAGTTGGTTTTACTGAAAAATATTTTCAAGCCAATCTTTTATGAGAACTGAATGATAGTGATTCAAAGTAAGTCAATGTGTTAGCTTTCTTTTCTTTTTCTTAACTCAAACTTCAAAAATTTCAAATGATGAATTTCGATAACGCTTCATAATTTTTGGAGAAGATAAAGCTACTGTTGGTGTTTGTTGTTTAGACAAAATGGTATAACACGACTGCAGCTATTTTCTCTGGCATGTTGCATTACGAATGCAATATTATCCTTTGATATTTTCACGGTCTAATCCATTTGACCGAACTACGCCTTTTTGTAGTAGTCCACAGAAGTTCTCAATCGGCACAGCTCTTTGATTGACAGCAAGTTCCAAAAATGCAGAGTTCACAAAGATCTTACTGCACAGAATGGAGTCTGAACTGAGAGTGTTTTGATAATACTTTAATGATGTCTTGTATATATACTACTCTGAAGCAATAAACTGAAATTGTGTCTAAATGAGGATAAGTTTTAGACAGTTGTTGGAGGGGCTTAATGAAAAAGATTATGAGAATTGGACCAGGCTGTTTGGGGTGCCAAACAGGATCAGGTCTTTAAATACCTACTACTGCTCTTCTATGGAATGAAACAAACCAAAACTGAATTGTGAAACGTTACCTGAAAGGATAGTTAAATAACAGCTAAGGGAATGTCTTCTCCATACTAATGCATACGCAAAAAAATCTAGTTAACGTTAAATCATAAAATTAATCAAATAGGATAAATAGTCTTCAGGGTTTTTTCTAATTTCGTAAATTATA
Source organism: Holothuria scabra (assembly GCA_037179385.1). Lineage (NCBI taxonomy): Eukaryota > Metazoa > Echinodermata > Holothuroidea > Aspidochirotida > Holothuriidae > Holothuria > Holothuria scabra. Next base: position 41,306,755 of record CM074183.1, read on the forward strand.
TAATTTCAAAGGATGCTATTTTTGTAGAAACAGAAGACACCATTGTCCACCCTAAAAATGATCTCGACTGGCTGATTCATCAAAACCAATTCCGATGAAACATGTATTGGCTTCATACAGTGAACATTATTTAGTTCTTCCATGAAGTGTCATCATACTGCTTGTGCACCAATGCCAAAGACACTAAATGGATAAACCATAGTGCACACCATCACTAAAATGCACCACCGTACACTTGTTTTGCTAGGTCCAGTCTGCACGACTACATATAGGTATTCCCTTTTGGGAAACCAGGAAGATACGTAGGCTACTTACCTCATGGGCACCAAAAATGTCAGCGATGCTAATTTGATCCCCGCATAGGTAGGGATGGTCTCCAAGGAATGTCTTCTGCAAAATATGAGTGATCTTCTTCATATTCAGTTCTAGTGTTTCAATTTGGTCCTTTCCAGGGCTCTCTATATGCATCATCTTTCAAACAATAAACATAAATCGGACTCACTCACTAATAATTAAATATGTAATTTTCATATGTGTAAGGGGAACCAAATTTACACAGTTTGGTGAAACTTCCAGTCAAATCGGACATGCATTTTCTCGGGATATCAGTAAATGTGAATTGACAAGATTTGTGTATTTCATAGTGAGTTTGAGGGCAGCAGAGGTCATAGCTCTTCCACACATTGACAGGAGTCGGTTTATTTTTTCGGCCTTTCTCTGTCAGACTGTTGCGTTGACTTTGAGGTTAATAAGGACATATGACTTCTGTGTGGGGAATGCAGTTTGTTGACTTTTATGCAATTTATGTAATCAAATTCTGATAACATTGGATTTTTGTGAAAAGAATTAGTTGTAAACGATGGAAAAAACACTGTACTGGGATATGATGTTATATGTGCTTTCTTGAGGTTCTCTTCTGAATAGTTAAAAATGAGGCAACTTATAGGCTCACATCTTAAGAACCACACATCAGATAGATTGCAAATTTCACTATTATTATAAGTACCCCTTTAACATATCAAAACTTAATGTAACAAACCCTTCTTTCAACATCATTCTACAAAACCAGAAATTAAAGCCAATATTTTAGTGATTCCTTTCATATCATAACATACATGAGTCACCTGCACGTATGCACATGACCCATTGCAATATATACATACAATACTAGTATGTATGGGTAATCCATATCATACACATGAGAACCCTAACAGTTGCCATGAATTCCTTGCATGAGGACATCACACAACTTTGACCTTTTGATCACTCGTGGCCCAAAACTACCTTTGACCTCCAATAACTTAGAAATGGATGGGGCTCAACCACGGACTTCCTATACATGGACAGAACATACTGCACGGTAGATTGTCGCTACCATACGTTTGAGAAAAAGCGCACCAAGCTAGGTGGCTGTCTGCTATGTTTTTGTGTGAAAGTTTGGACTTGCTCAAGTATATCACCATATTTTGCACGAAAGTTGAAATATTTTTGAAATAGGTCAAAATCCTTTCACTTATTGCAGGAATATGATATTTTCCCCCACTCAAGTTCAACATTTGCTTAAAATGTTACAGACTCGTCGTCAAATCAGACGATTTATAGCTTCACGGCGGTCATCTTGGTGGGCCTTTTTTGTCCCAGTCGGTGGCGACGAGCTACGGATAGGACGTACACCTTACATGCTATGCTCCATGTTTATAAGTCCGTGGGGTCAACATAGCGATCAACATAGACAATCCACACACTGAGTAGTACACGATCCATTACAGTGACCCTTAGGCCTTTTATTAAATTATACAATTAAAAAATTGAAAGAGTGAATTGGAAAGCAGTACAGTTATGAATCAGGTAACAATTAGCTACTTTTAAATTCTTACCAAGAAAAGAGATTGCCCCTTGGATAACCAACTTTTAACTTTTGGTTGTACATAAAGAAGTTCAGTTGCCATCCCCCCACCACCGACAACCGTAAAAATGCAGCCCTAAAAATGACTAATCCAAAAATCCCTCGCTCGAAGGGAACAACGGAGAGCCGTGTCACTATGTCATGTGCTAAGAGAAGGTAAATGTCGGCACAATAATATTTACGGGAAATACTGCTGTTTGCAGTCATCCGCATCGATAAGTGTAGAGGTCAACGTGTTTCATGATTGGCTGTTGAGTGTCATGTGAAAATATTTTTCTCATTAAGTAATGATATTAAGGAAAGTGTATCAATTGGTTTACTTTGAAATGCAATATTGTAAGTCCTAAAACATCATGAAAGATACACAGAAGCCAAACCAGAAGAAACTCATGGGATCTGCCTGCATTTTAATTCAAACTAAGATTGGGTTTTAAAACTGATCTTGACCTTAGTAAATTATATATCAATTCTAGAAAACCTACCTCATGCCTAAACAGGTTAGCGTAATGCAAGCGCGTCCCATTGTGTTGATATTCTAGATACTCATCAACTCTGGCTCGTCTTTTAAGGTCCCGTGGATACCAGTGATCTGCCATCATATGTTGGTACTTTCCTGCAACGTATCGGAAAATGGCAACACTGCAAAAAAACAATGCAGAAAATAATGCAAAGTTACACTCAGCAAAACATACATGGATTGCAGTACATTTACCAAGCATATGGAGTTATTCACTAGCTCCGTATCCCCAGAGGTGGCACCATGGGGGACATGCCCCCCCCCGTCGGGGAACACTGCCCCCTCCCCGTCGGGGAAGGTCGGCGGTTTCGTCGGGGAGGTCTAAAATATTAAAAATAAATAATAAAAAACGTCACACGGACTGAAATTACTGGATGGGCCATCTAGAACATATATTTTGTTTTGTAATGCTATTTTGATTCATATCGGAATCGATTTTAAATCATTTCTTAACCCTGTTAAACCTCATTCTGTGTAACTTGTCCTATCTCTTCCCACGTCGGGGAAGGACGGCAATTTTTCTGGCAGACCTAAATATGAAAAACGTAAAGGACTGAAGTTACTGGATGGATGACCATTATTCTTTTCTTTTTGAACTATTTTTTCCTTTGTATCGCTATTTTAAAGCATATCTGAATCGGTTTAAGTCACTTCTTACTAGCTCTTCTATCCCTCCTTCCATCTTCAATCCGTGCGCCCAAAGTCATGCTTCCGTCGGGGACAGGTTACGCACCCCCATTGTTGAGAAAATCCAATTTTGTCGGGGAGCCTTCATCTACAGACTCACGATAAAAGATGTGGGTCTGTAGTCACTCGGACGACCTTCTTGATCTTGCACTTTAAAAGACCATATCCCCCAAAGGAACTCACAATTCCGAATTCTTTTTACAAAAACAGACGAGAGGTTGTTCATGTGCGTGCAGTACCCAATGGTCTGCCATCTGGCCTGCCCGGGCGGACAGCCGAATTCTTACAAAGGTAATGAATATCGGCCATGTCGTTTCCAGCTACACATAATGATAAAGAGTGGTGTGAGAAAATCTCCCCATGAGTATGACTGAAAATTTATTTGAAGTCACCTCGTAACGTGCCATATTGTCAAATACGTTGGGAGTTACACGATTTATAGTCTGGGGTTTGGGCAGTTACGTTAAAAATTTCATCTATTTAGTGGACCTTGCAATTGAATTCAACGAAGATTCTTAATGCAGTCAAAAACATTATAGTATGTTTTTAATTCCGTTGCATATAGTCCCCCCCCCGGAAAGAGACAAGACCGCTACATCTAATTTTAGCAGTACCTTTTATCTGGTACTTTTCTGATCATTAGCAAGTTGGGTTTTTCGCTTTTCTCTTCCAATCATACAATCCATCTCGCACTCTCCGTTCCAGCAATAAAGCGCTCCTTTTCTGAACCCCTCTCTAAACATTCTTGGGGGGACAGGGCTTTTTCAATCACGGCGCCCCGTCTCTGGAATTCCCTACCACCTCATGTCAGAGCTTCCTCATCCTTGGTTCATTTTAAATCAACTTAAAAGAGTCATATGTTAAATGAAGTTTTTTCGTAATACTGGTTTGTGATCGCTGTGATCTATTTTCATGCTGCCATTGGTAAAGAGTATGTTTATTTATGTTTGTATATTTTTTTAATTTCATGGTTTCATTGTAACGCGCCTTGAGCACCTTTTGAGGTGGATTTGTGCGCACTATAAATCCACATTATTATTATTATTTTCCTCTATTGAAGTGAAACTTTCATTTTAACGGAAGACTCAAAATAACGACTGTTTCATTTCTAGTTATAAGTCTGGGAAATGCCATTCCGGCTATCTTAGGGGTTAGATTTTTTAACAATTTTCTGTAAGCTCCGCACAAATAGTGTTTCAGTCGAACAGATAACTGAGCAGAACAATGCGTGTTTGTAAATTATTCTTCGTTTTGGGGCAGTATTATGAAGTGAAAATAATTTTATTGCGAACGAAATCTGAAAGTAAGGACTTCTTTAATTCAAGTTACGAGCCCAGGAAATGCCATTTCCTGCTTTCCGGGGGTTCTTAATTGTGCAGATAATCTTCGTGCAGTATTACAATTTTTAGGACAAAAAACAATTCCGCCCCACCCAAACTAATACGCTCCCGTAAACTTATGACAATAAATAAAACATAAAACTTCAAATATATGCGAGGCCAAATTTTTCTCCTTCGGGAGAATGCTTCAACATGGTTCGAGGGCCTAAACCTTCATGATGATATTCAGTAACCTCAACAAAACTACAGATCACCCCCCCCCCTCCGGTACTTGATTTTCCTCGTGAGACCATCAGATTCCTCCATAAAACCCCTAAACTGTCATAAAATAACAATTTCTCTCCAATATTAGCTTTAGATTGTTAAAAGTGGCAAAATTTTTTCAATTTCGATGGATACTCCGTAAAATAAATAACCAAAGCCAACTCTGTTAACCCATGACATGACCTAATTTTGCCCCTGAAAGGCATATTACTTAATACAAGAAACCAATTTTTTTCATTATAACCTCACCAAAAAGACAAATTCCCTTCCATTAAAGTCCAAAATTTCTCCATCATAATAATTTTCAAAGATTCGTTCAAAGGGGGAAAAACTTTCCGGGCAAACTTCTAGTCTCGTCTCGAAGCCTTAATTCGTAGGTCTTGTACGGTTCAATGCGTAACCGCAAAAGAATTTCAGCTGTCGCCCATATAACGTTTTTGATTTTCCCTTATGAAGGATAGATTCTTTAATAAACACCCAAAAAAAATTTCTAGTACCAACAAAAGCCAAATTTCTTACAAAAGTTTTAATTTTCACTTCAAATAAACTCCATATTTTTAAGTATTTGTTAAAAAGAAAGCCCCAAATTTCGGCGCGCTCCGCGGGCCTCCAATTTTACTAAGTCACGTTCCACCGGGACATAACTTCGCCTTTGAAAGTCGAAATTCTGGCCCCCCTGTCGGGCAAATCCTGTCGCCACCCCTGCCTATCACACGAAAGGAATGCAAAGATTGATATAAAATTAACTAATCACTGTATGTTAAGCTTCAAAAAATAAGTATCCTAACCTTTCTGAGAGACAAAAGTCCCCATCTCTACAAGCAGGCAACTTCTTCCTTGGATTAATCTTTGCAAATTCTGGAGTTTTGTTATCACCTGAAGAAAGAAGTGGGATCTTCAATGAAACAACTTCATGGAAGTTTTTCTTTTTTCCTAATCCTTAATCATATGCTTGCAAGGATGTCGTCGCTTCCAAAGCTGCAGATACTGTATACATATAAATATTCTTTGCAAAATGCAATCTGTAACAAAGGGATAACATAACCCTCTTTGTCCCACCTCATGCCTGCATTCCAGGATTGCCGCGTTTACTTTCAGGAAAGGCCCGAAGGAGATGGATCTCCGTCCTGAGGGAGGGGTTCATTTCTAAGGGGAGCTAAGGCGTCGATCATGGGGCAGGTGGGAATCGCCCCACCAATTCGGGCAGATTTAACACAGCAACAGGCAGAATAAACAACATATAACACTGTGTCATACAGATAACTTTTTGACTTCGAGAAAACGTCAATTTCAAGTGAGCCATATTTGAAAACAACAATACTGCATTTGTTATGCGCCCTCTATATATACTTTGTGTAGATGTGTATCGATGTGAGTGTGTGTGTGATTGCTATAGGTGTATGCTCGTGTTCCTGTGGGGTATGATTGCTTATACTGAGTCAGGCACAGACACCATCTCAAGTGTCGGCTGTGGGAAAAGTTTTGCCCCTCAATCCACAAACCAGATCTACGCCCCTGAAGAGAAGAGAGTAAGGCCCTAAGACCCAGAAGTAAAAGTTACTTTTTGTTATCTTGCACTATTGTCATTATTTGTGAAGAAATAGAAGGAAGGATACCGCATTTGTATGATTTACCGTTCACCATATCTGCGTATTACTTGGTGAGATCTTTGAGGCAACCAGTACCGAACGAACTGATGCCACCAAGAGGTCCCCCCCCCCCCAAAAAAAAAATAGTGCTGCCACCAATACTCCTCGTAATTTTGATTGAGGTTACTCTTTTTGGTTTCCCGAAAGGGAAATCCTTTGGACTCATGCAGACAACACTTTTGCAAAACATGTGTAGGATCGTGCTTTTAAGTGTTGGCTCAAGCTATGATTTTTAAATTTAACGATTGAAAATTATTTCTTTGTTTCGCCCTGTTTTCAGCAGAATAGTACCAAGCCAAAGCCTGTCTTCATTTTGGATCATCGAAGTCGTTGTTGCTAGGGTAGATCATTGTTAAAAGGGACAGCCGTGTGGATGGCATTGCTGGACACCAAAAATATATTGCAATGTGTGGCTTTTTGTTCCTTTTTGAAAGAATACTGTGACTTTCATCGGGTATATTTATAATTTTTGATTGCATAATTGCATAAACATCAAATTTCGTCTCGAAAATATGTCCACATGGGGCCGTCAGAAATATGTGTACCTTCTGTAAAATGTAGCAATCTTTATAAAGCTTTGTTTCGCTAAGCGGTTGTACATTACTTGACAGCAGGGCATAGTCAAATATTGTCATGTTTTTACAAAGTGACTGACGTTTATACATCAGGACTTTGTTAACCTTTGTGCTTAGAATTATCATTTTACTATTTGTTACCCATGGTAAATGTACTTGATGCTCTCGCTAAGAATTGGGAGGTATTTTTTAGTTCAAGATACAGCTTTACTCCCTATTATTTAAGTGGAAGACACTGTACGGTCTAAAACGTCACACGTCGTGCCGGCTTTTCGACCGCAGTTACGTAACAGCATGCACAATGCATGCATTCGGGTCAGTTAGTGGTTGTGACCTTACATCAACAGAGAGCAAAGTAAAATATTGCCGTGTTCCTTGCATAGAGGCTAACATTTATTTGGATTTGTACATCGATACTTCCACAAAAATTTTGTTTTAAATTATTTTTAAAGCTTTATCTTCCATTTGGAAACATCAACGATACCTTTGGTACAAACTGTCAGGAACTTTTTGGCCAAGATACACTCCTTACTCCCTATGATTAAGTAGAAGACACTGGACCTTCTAATAGGTCACTTATCCGGTCGACCTTTCTATTCAGGCTTTATCGCAGTGACAACACAAGCGTGACTTTCGTTGAATCATTTCGTCGCCCCTCACTAAAACCGGATCGTAGTGTACAGGTTACTGAGTCTCACTTGCTATTTTCACAGCCTAAAGTTAGGCCCAAAGACAAACTGCAATTAGACTATTTTGTTTACCTTGTAAGCTGTTTGTTGTTTGAATCTCCGCGTCAATGAAAAGGGAAAACAAGGTTTTCATGCAAAAACCTGTGATAACCCCTGGAAAAAAATGTGAAAACCTGCAGATTTGGAACTTATTCCCTCACTTTTTAAGGGTTCCATTGATATTAGTTACTATGAAAATTTTACCATTGTATTTCTTTATGATTTTCTTGCCAACCACATTTTGCGAGTATTTAAAGCCGTCCATTTTCATCGCCTTGCAAACCAAAACCTTTCCTTGTATTACTGATTGTTTTTTGCATGTCTCACAAGTTAATATGACAATATAATTAGAAATTGTAATTCGTGTGTCTTTCATTTTCTGCCCCCTGAGTTGTACTTTAATTTCATGTATTTCCAAAGTATTGCCAAAAATCACATTTCAGGTTCAATAACTCTGAAGATAAGAACTTCAACCAGCCCAAATATTACAGATTAATTAACTGTTCATTTGTTTCCTTTAAACAAAAGCCCAAAGCTAAGTTCAGCCCAACTCACAAAAACTGACTACTAACAGTGGGCCATCAAAGCTAATCTACACCTTAAATTCATTCAGTAACTATGACCGCAAACTTCGCTCTTGGCCTGTAATTTATCAAGTATATCTCTTCCGTCTCCCCTCCCCTGAACACATCCCTTGAAGGCTATTTGGACTGCCCACATCTGAAGAAATATTTCTCCCTTCTTTCGGGAAACTTTTCATACTTAGGTTTTGATTGTAAAGTGAGCTCACTACACAAAATCACAAACCACAAAAGCTGAGCCGAGGATCAATTTCCTTGGATCGCACTCAGACCAAGCAGGTAATTGCAGAATTAAATACATCTGCAGAGAAAAATAAAATCATTATTAAAAAAATTGTTAATGTAAGTTACAATTAATATGAGCTAAGTTCGTAAAATTCGGACATTGTAGGGGGTTTTAAACATCCCTCGGACGCCAGGCGCGAACGAGTCAAAGAGGATGTCTGGGTAACTAAATTGGTACTAGCTTTCACAAAAAATTTAAGATAGTTAAGGTCAAAAGCAATCGTCCCAAACTTAGTTTGAAGCATTAACTAACTCTCTCAATTTTCTTATATCTCTTTAAAGCATCCTTTAATAATATTTTAGGACTTTAATATTGCATATATAAACCAAACAGTTCCTCCTAGTAAATGTCATATTTGAAGAGAGAAATACCGTCACGTGACACTCAAGATCCAATCATGAAACAGGACAGTATACTACACTACTTCAAGTTAGGGCTCCTTTTGTCTTTTAAAAGAGCTAATTCAGTTGATATCAATAACTATTATAAGGGCCTAATTAGAAAAATTACAAAAAACGGAGAGTGGACCAATGCTTCCTAAGACAATAACTTTGAGAAGTCACAACAACCTTCACCCTTTTGACGGCAATGCTACAGACAACCGGTGGTCACATTTCAAAAATGAGCCCTATGAGTCATCACGTGGATCGTGGTCCCAACGTTCGACCCAACCAAACTGAAGGTGCCTTCATCCCTTTCAACCTTTAAATATTGGTTAATAGAATATAAAAGTAAGGTGGGCCTATGTTGTTTTTAGAATTTTAAAGATATAGCGTAACACAACCAACACTGGACTTTGACCGGTGCTTCCAGAAAATCATAAACAGATCATGAAGAAAGCATCGTTACGGCAAGAATTCAATTTTCGAGGAAGTACTAACCATTTGGTATTCGGCACAAAATAAACTCTAGGGCTCATTTTGGGTTTCAGACCCAAAATAGCTGTACAGTGGTACAGTATTACCACTATCAAGTAGGCGTACTGTATTAACCTTAACAAGCCACCAGCAATTTACTGCAGCTTCTGTACAAAAAAATTTGAAGCTTGCAGAATTTCATAAAATGGCCCATAGATCCCACATATGGGGCATTGGGACCACGGTACTTCCGAAATTTAGATCACTAACCACGCAAACATCATAATATTTCGGCACTCAACTCTCCAAACATATTACAAAATGGACTCTAGTCCTTCCATTTCAAAAGCATTGGGTCCCAAAGTCTGATACCATATTCCTGAGGATCATGAAGGTAAAGTAGGCTACTGTACCACTTACTGAGGGGGTGTTGGGGGTCAGAACCCTTCCCTCTCCCCCGTCATTATGAATGCAATCGAACCATTTCAACATTCGACAGTACAAAGATATCTGTAGGAAGAAAAGCATGGACCACTGGCCCTTCTGCCGGGACACACATTTCTGAATACTAAACTAAAGAAATGTCTTCCGCCCAGGGAACAATGCAGCACAGTTTTAAATCAAATCCATGAAAATTTATCGGAGAAAATGCACTTCGAAAACAATTGTAAACAGAGACACATGCAAGATGTTCATTCACATCATCTTTGCGGATACGAGCCAAAAGAGGCGGAAAAGGTGGAAACACTGGAAATTCAAAGCACAGCATGCACTGCGGCAGTTCTCATCCAAACTGATTTATATACCTGGATGAAAAGTGGTACAGAAAAATTGAAGCAACAGAGCCGCCATATTGTGTGTGGCAAAAGCATGGTGCAACGGCGCCACTCTCCACACAGTTGGATAGGCAATTTGATATGATGGCAGGTGCTCGTCGTCTGAGGTCTGCTGCACCAGTGTGTGAGTGTGACCAAAACTTGCAAGCTCGGAGCTTTCATGTCTCGGGGAGATCAGAACACATGCAGTCCCCTGATTGGTTAAAAGTTGTGAAGCACCAAATTAAATAAATTAAGGAATTTGCTGTTCTAAAATATGACCAATGAGGAGACTGTAGAGGGTGAAATTGGCTACACCTTGATAATATTGGATACAAGTGGAACTAGGGCGAGGTAGTTTGTTACGTTCACCGATAACACGTGACGGAAAACAGTAAGGGCCCTGGGAATCTACGATAAAAGGAAGGAAGAGTTGCTCTTAAACAACAAGATGGCGTTCCTGTTAAAGGTCATGGAGTGTGCACCATACTACATGACACTACGTACAGTTTACACATGACACGCCTAGAACCGTGTAACGGTAATAGAGTACACCCGGTATTAAATTCACATTGACCGTATAGTCCGTTGAAGTAATGATTACCCACACTTTCAAGACCATGTTTTGAAAGCTAAGGAGTTTCATAGTGGCTTCAAATATTGAATCATTTCGCACCACGTTGCATCTCACCCCCTTCTCTTGGACACACAGGCGGGGCAGGGGGCTCTGAAAATGAAGAATTCGGAAATTTGCCAATTTTGAGACCTGTTTACTGTGTGGTTTTGAAAATTGAAATTACGAAATTTCCAATCAATTTTCTCTCCATATTCGTCATTATTTGATTCAATACAGCAAATTATTCCGCGCGCTTCGCGCGCCGCAAATTGCAATTCCTTAGCAGAAGTGTTCATTCATACCTTCACTTTGGTAAACTTTTCCGAACTCTGGAAGTCACAAAATCGGAAATTTGGTACTTTTGTGGCACCAGATCACCAAGTGACACCGTGAACTATATATTGTACATTGATATTTTCATAGATTTTCTTTAATAAAATTCCATACTTTCTTCAATATAAGCTCAAAAAATTTCGTCGAAGAGCCTCATTACGCAGGCGTTGGATAACATTATGTAGCAACAACGATCTTTGGTCGCCGCTTAACCTCAGATTTGCCGATAGAAAATGCAAATTCTTCAGTAATTCCCCAGCATCCCAAACTTGTCTGCAATACAAGCTCCATGTTTTCAAATATTTGGAAACGGCGAAAATTTCAGCGCGCTCTGCGCGCTGCAAATTACGTCTCTAGTAGAGTGGTACTCACACTTAAAAATATGGCAAAATTTGGATGCTTGCCTACCACCCCAATTTCCCATTTCCTGAATTCTAATAGGCATCAGAGACTAAACAACAGCCATATATATGGTGGCGCTTCGCTCAGTGTACATTTAATGTCCCCCCACACTGCAAGTTCCTGGATCCGCCACTGTCTTTCACAGTAAAAACTAAGTGCAAGTGCAATAAAATGTGGGAGGAGGGAGGGGGAGCTGTCAAGTCTCATCCTATAAATTCGAGCCGACAAAGTCGCTCACACAAAATCGTCCCTAACAAAGTCCCCCATGAGAACTCCACCCTCAGTTCATACCGAACCTGCAACTTCAAATATTAGTTCCTTTATGTAAAAGAAAAAAAGATGAACTAAGCTTCACTCCATAGGTAGAAGCGTTGAATTATGAAGTCAATAAACCACGTAACGTAGAGAATTGAGTATTTTATTTTCTCAGAATTGAACATTTTACTGTCCAAGTGAAGACAGGCCTGCAGTTACTTAACAGTACTAGCCGATGCCGATGTTTCATTGTGGACAATAAACCGTATATGGCACAGTAGGGACACTGGAGTCACTCGAGTCGCCCCCTACAAAGTCATCCCTGACAAAGTCGCCCACTTGGCCAACAAATTAAGCCGCCCGTAACAAAGTTTTCCCTAACAAAATAGCCTCCTGACAAAATGGACGGTCCCTAAAATGTTAAAAAAACGTGCATGCTATCAAACGGTATGTGGGTCCCTTGTGGGTAAGGCCCCATGTGGGCTGGGATTTGTAGAATATGCCCACGGTATTCCCGCCTGTCGTTAAAGGCGACTAAACGGGAGGACTGTTACCGCCTTTGACCTGTATAACACTATATATTTATAACACATTCGTGTTGGTGTGTCGTTTAATCTTATCTAACCCTTATGGGTAAGCCCATACCGGGTGGGGGCATTTACCGATATTGATAAGGGGCCCATATGGGTAGACCACATGCACTATGAATATTAAAGGATTTAAGGTGACCCATATTCTCTCACACACTATCAGTTGTTTTAGTGAGCCTCAAAACTAGTTTCCCATATGGAACCATTTGGTGATTAAGGTAACTTAAGGGGACGCCAATGGGTCTCTTATCATAATCTGGGTGCAAAACGATATGGACCCTTAAGAGTTATGAAATGGGTCTCGTAAGATTCCCTTATGAGATATGTTACCGGTAAAATTGTTATTTTTTTGGGGGGGGGGGGTGAGTCTTTAGGAGGCATAGAGGAGTATAATCTTGTCGGAGGTGACAGACATAGTTAGCCTCGTGGAAACCTGGCTTGTCCGGCGGGAAAGGGTTTTTTTTTTCAAGACCAAACTTTATTAGGAGGCGAATTTGTCAGGAGTGACTTTGTAACTCATGGGGTGCCTTAATTTGTTTCTGGGGAGACTGGGTAGAGGAAACTTCATAGTTGTGGGAGACTTTGCTTGGGTGCCTTGTAAAAGCATGAACTTGAACTTACACCAGCACAGGCTTCAATATTTGTAGCTTCATATACTTGCCATCTGTTGCTGCAAAATTGAAACTAAAAGCAGCACATGATCTCGTAATTTCTGTTGTCTTCAATTTAGGTTGCATACAATACAATGTAAACTGCGGGGTCATAAAACCCTTTTTTCATTTTCCAAATCTCAAAAAGACAAAATTTCCGGGGCGCTTTAAGCACCGCAAAATGCAATGTAAAATGCATTACTCTCACTTACAAATCAGTAAATTTTTCCGAGCTCTGGAAATGACAAAATCGGATATGTACCACATGTGACCCCACACCATCAAGAGACGCAGGCACGCTTCGGCACGCTTCGAGCGCCGCAATACCTACCTGATGTGGTGTTCACACTGGAAAGAAAAATGGAAAAAGTTAGCTACTACGTAAAAGCCCGAGACATGCTATTTCCGGTGTCTGAGGGGTCGGATTTTTCAAAAATTTCTGTACGCTCCGTGTCAATTAAAGATAGGCTTTCGATCAAGACTTCATATTCTAGGCAGGGAACCATTGGCCTACCGTACTCAAATGCTCTCCGCATACACACCTACGCCTATCTTCAGCTATCTTTCAACCCTGCCAGTTGAGTAAGTCTGTGTAGATGGATTTCATACGATCATAAATGTCAGTACATGATCGTATGAAATCAGTACATGTACGTAAGCAAACAGTATATGAACGTATCAAATCAGTACATGATCGTAAGCAGTTAGTACATGAACGTGTACTTTTATTACATCGCAATCGGTGAGCTTCGGGCATGGTACGCCGAAAGGCTCCCTCTTTATGGCGTGCGGAAAAGACAATAATAACATGATGATCTTACGTCTTTACATGTACAACGTGTGTTTTTAGATGTACAACGTGTGATTTTACATGTACATCGTAACATTTAATATGATGAGCTTATGGTTTTAGTACATGATGGTGAAAATTTACATCATGATCATATGAAGTTAGTACATCATCGTATATTTTTGGTACATGAACGTGTCATTTTAGTACATGAATTGTATTTTTAGAACATCATCATATTTGGTGAGCCTTTTGGCGTGCCATATTTTACCGCGGCTAATTTTTTTGAAACCTGCAAAATGGCCACCGCAACACTTCCGGTTGCTTCAATTTGCTAATAAGCAGTTACGTGCACGCCTTAAATCCAGGTATGTAGATCATGTGTTCTCAACATAACCTAAAGTAATTGAGAAATTAGTTTTTCCCCACTGTGTGCCTTAGGAAAACGATGAACTGCATGGGAATACGATCATTCTTAGCAACATGAGTTAGTTACTGTAGATAGGGTTTTCACGATCCAGTTTCCAACCAATTGGCATGGGCGTCCACAGGTAAGGGCAAGGGGGGGGGGAGGGCACTTGCTTGGAAAATCAAAAATTTGAAAAAAACGTATGAAAATCAAAGCAAAAACCCGAACAAAACGTGTTTTCCAAGTTTCTATGCCAAAAATAGGCTTTAGAAATGCCATTTCCGGCGATCTGTGAGGCATTTTGGGCTGATTTTTTCGCACGTTTCATGTCAATTCATGGTGACTCGGAGGTTTGCCCCGTTCTAGAAATTTTGCCCCCCCCCCCCTGACTTTTTTTTCTGCGGACGCCCATGCCAATTGGTTCAAGTCGAGCCGGCCACGACCGTTTTCCAGTTGTAGTTCACTGGCTTGTTTTCCCTACTCCATTAGCAACATGAGAACATTTGTTCCCAGGGACACAGAATATTTTTTAAAGGACATAAAATCCTGTCCATTGGGTAAAAATGTTCTGGCAGAGGTATACCGTATACGGACAATACTTCCTCAAAAATATTGTCCGTAGGACTATGGAGCTATTACGGATAGCTTCATGGGTAGACACAGCCCACCCTGATTTCCAAAAGTGGTGTGAGCGCGAAGGGGTGGGGACCATGCCCCTGTTGGGTAAGGGCGCTACAGATGGTTTTGTCGAGGGTAGCAAGTTGCTGATTCTATTCTATGTTGAAAACGAAATCTCAAAATGTCGACTGCTTAATTGGATTGTTCAAGTAAAAGACCCGGAAAATGTCATTTCTGGCCTACTAAGTGGTCGTGATTTTTCAAAATTTTTTGCGGAAGGCCAACAGTTCGGTCCGCGCGCGAACCAATGGTGTTGCTCCTCTTCAGGGCTGAATTATATTTTTCGGGATGACTGGCGGCGGAAGCGGGGGGGGGGGGCGGGGCGTCCCCCCCTAAATTTCTTAGCGAGGGGACGTCCCCCAAAAAATCAGAGAAGAAGTAAAAGAAACTTGGGAGCCTTGAACCAATTCAAAGTTGAGACTATAGTTAACCCACCACCGAACAGAGTAGCCTAAATTGACTTAGTCTTTGTTCTGCCATTGTTTGGCTGATTCTCGTCACGGTCCCCTGCCACCATGCTCTATGCCTGTGATCTAGTATTGGACTACAAATCATTACAAGAATCTGGCAACCTCGCCCGGTCCGCAAACCTGGTGTGTGTAGTATATCACTTGTTCAGTGAAACCGAACCTTTACTGTAGCCTACTAGTATTTTCCCTCCGCGAGAAGTGAAGCATTGCCATTGCCATCAGGAAGATTCAGACTGATTCAAAGGTAAATATTAATGAATTCACACCAGATTGAATGCTGAAATGAATCCCGTTGAAAGTACAAGAATTTCAAGAAATAGACCTTCAATTAAAATACAAAATCAAAACAAACTTACAGATGCAGTACCAAACTAAGGGCGAGTACAGGGGGCAACTGATTTTAGAGTAGTTAGGTAACTGCGCCTCTTTGCCTTTGAAAAAATGATTTTAACAAAACTAAAATTACAAACATAACAACGCAACTGTTGATGTCCAAGAAATAGTCTCTAGGCTATCTGTGAACGCAAATATTAGTTCGCACATTTTTGTTCGTTGATTTCACCGTAAAATGTTCCAAAAACGGCTTAGATTGCACGAGAGAGTTTGTAGAATCTCAGAGCTTCCAGGGCCCTAAGGCGGGCCCTGGACCCACGCCAGTGGGACTTCGAGCTTCGCGCTCGATCGTGATGTGCGCTACGCGCACATAGGATTTGTTTCACGAGTCCAACCATTCCAACTTGTTCACTGATTGTCCCCCTCCCCTAAATTTTTATGCTTCCGCCGCCACTGTTCGGGAAAAAAGGTAAAATTAATACTTTCTGATTGCAATTTGCTAATTGAAGTGAACGTTTAATGGCAAGCGGAACTCAAAATAGCGTCTTGTTAAATTCTGCTTATAGGCAGTTAGGAAATGCCATTTCCTAGGCCTGCTGTGTGTCAATGTCGAACCGATTTTCCGAAATTTTCTGTACGCTCCATGCCAACCGATGGTTCCCACTAAGATAGTCTTCGATCTCGGGCAGAATTACATTTTGGGGACACAAAATCTTCTGTCCCCGAAACTGATATGTTCCTGTATGCCTATGATTACTCATTATTGGCCTATATAGTCGTAAATGTGCCCATTCAACTTTCTTGGGCACTGATTAATCCAGAATTTCAAATAGCTGCAATATGATTTCTGTCTCGTACAGGTCTCGTAATAGTACCCCCACACCCCTGACAGGGAGATTGGTCAAGTGATATATCCCACGTACCGGACGTCTCCGAACAGAAGCCATTCACAGTCTGGGTACAGAATAAAGCGTACTTACCGTTCATGATAGTTGTCTTGCAAGGTACAAATGGTATGTCGGTGACCTTCAGGAATGTGTACAAGGCTCTCGACGGTTGTGATAACATATCATAGTACAGATGTAATTTACTCATGGTGCACGTCGTTGTGAAACTTGTGTCTTTGTCTTTCCTAACAAACAAGACTTCAAAACCTCACATTTCACAATGCCGTTGCTTCATACTACCATCTCCAACTTTGACTGTAATGATCCAGCCTCTACGAAGGCTTCTTCACCAACATTTATTTATACTAAGTTGACACTTCACGCTCCAAGCTACCATCGTAAGATAATTATCATCCGTACTTTGAACCCTCGGGGCTATGCCTTCTTGATCGCACAGCCCAGCCCTCAGATCTACCTAGCCCTTGAACAGGGCTGTGTGTTACGTTACATGGCCTAAGCTCATTTCACTCCACATCACATGTGATGTGGAGTGAAATGAGCTTAGGCCATGTAACGTAACACATGTGATGTGGAGTGAAATGAGCTTAGGCCATGTAACGTAACACACAGCCCTGTTCAAGGGCTAGATTTACCCGACCTCACAGCGATTTCCAGAGCACAGGGCGTGTAGGCCTAGCAGTCAGTGATGTGTTTCAGGAGGGGGAAAGGGGGGAGGGGGACTCACCGCAAAGCTTTGACCGAACTAACCTTCTGCATACTGTGTACATTATGAGATATATAAGATGGTGAACTGAGTTGTTATCATTATGATCACATGACGTGTGTGTGTTTTGTTCCATGGTACATATAGTACAACAGACAGGGAGTTTATTACAGGTTTTGTTTACATACGGAAGCGTGGAATCTATAAATTGAAATAGCTATTGTTGTCAGTCTTGTCAGTATGTACCGCGTGGCTGGGAAAGAACATTCGGAGATTTCGACTTCATCCTTTCGATTTGGTTTCATCATTTCAATAATTCCCGGCATTTTCATTGAGACATTTCAACGTTTCGAGATTCCGATCATCATGTTTTACTACATGATAGGTTATTTTCCCAGGCAAGGCTACATGCAGTCAAAAATAACTTGTGAATGTTGTTTTATTATATATCCGGAGTTACGAAAAAGCAGTAGAAAAACAATTTGAATTTGGGGTTTCAAACCAATCTCCAAAACATGCTTGATCCATTGACATGATATCCATAACCTCAGAAAGATAAAGACTGCATTAATTACCCCGTGGAGCTGTAGCGCTATGCAGGCTAAGTATATGCATCAGGTGCAGGTCCAGACATTTCAAAAGGGGTGGGGCTGAACTTAAAGAGCAAGAGCAGTCATCCCAAATTGAAGAAGTGTAGTAGACTGTCCAGTTTCATGACTGGCTGTTAGGAATCATGTGACAATGTTTTTTCTCTTCAAATGTGACATTTACCAGAAGTAACTGCTTGGTTTACCTTGAATATGCAATAGTAAAGTCATAAAATGTGATGAAAGATACTTCGAAGAGAAATAATATGAAATTGTGTTATTTAGCTTTTTCTTCAAAATAAGTTTGGGGGACTGCTCTTTACCTTTAAACAAAGTCTGGGGACGTACCTGTGGCGTACGAAGGATTTCTCTGAAGGGGAGGGCATGCAGTGTGTTCAGTGATCTTCGGCTTGAGGGAGGAGTTTAATGGGAGGGGTACCTCCTTCTCGGTTGCAAAATGGTGCAATATTTTCGACTTTGACGTGAGTAGTGTTAAAAGTTTAATTGCGGTTGGTTCATGAGGATAAAACTGAAACTTCTGTCTTTTTACATGCAGCCTTATTCCATTCACGCTACCTTTCGATGTAAAACTTGTCATTAAATTTGCATACTTTTAGGAGTCAAAATAAAAGAGAATCAATTTGATCAGTAGGCCTATAGGCGGACGGGAGCATTTTAGGTTTGCGGTTTTTTCTGTGCCAAAAAAAAAAAATTATTCTGCCAAAAAGGTTGTCTAAGCCGAGCGCCATCATGAGTTGGCACGGAGCCGTCAGACCCTCAGATGGCCGGAAATATTGTTTCCCAGACTCATTCGAAGAATCAAAGCAGTCGCTTTCTCCGCTTAGCAAAATGCTGAAATCAAAATAGGTTTGCGAACTACAAAGGAATTAGAAAGTTGTTAAAAAATACTTTGACCCGAAAAATGTTATTTTGCCCGAAAGAGCACCACCATTAGTTGGTGCAGAACGTAGAGAAAATTTTGAAAATGATCGCGACCGCTTAGATGGCCGAAAATTGCATTTTCATGCTTGTAAAGGGACTCAACCTTGAACATGCAGTCTATAAGATTAGCTGTTGTTTGCAATAAGAAAAAAATAAGGAACATGCTAAGTGATCAGAAAATTACTCCTACTATTATATTAAATTGTCTTGATTCTTTTCCAGGAAACTAAACAACGGAATTGAAAATATGCTAATGCTTCTCCATTGTGACTCTAGGCTAAATTAAAGATCCGCTGATTGATGAAACTGTCTGTGACTGCTCGAACTGATGTCTGTTTATTATCCCCCCCCCCCTCCCACATCTCTAGCGTAATAAATGGTAAACTATTTCTCACCGCAACTGAACACTCTCCGCTCCCTGTCCCTGTCTCGCACGTCTATGCCGCCCGGGGAAGGAGTCTAGGGGATGCCCCTTTCCCTTTGGATTATTCAGTCGGACTTCACAAGAGATTCGTGTATATGGATCTGTGTTGTGAGGACAAGGATGAGCCTAAAATAGCCCCCTTGAATATTCTCGCAGAGAAGCATTATGCTTATTTTAGTGTATTTGTTGCTGTTGATGTGACGAAAGGGGCGGGGGGGGGGAATGAAGGCGTAAACCCCTCCACCCCCCTCCCGGATCCGCGCCTGTGCATCTCGGATCTCCTGAGTTCATTGGATGTGAGAGTATATAAGCCGTCTATGTGGTCACTTCCACAAGAAAAGAGGAGTTTCCAGACGGGGGAGTACAGGATGCATATAAACCCGAAACCCCGGCGAAGGCAAAGGTTTCCCGATTGTACAAGTGAGACAAATTTTTGCCTTTACCCTTTTAATGAACCTTCTGAAACTCTGAGTAGAACTAGTAGTAGGCTATATTTCGCCACAGAAGAGCACAGTAACTTGAAAAGAGTTTGAAATGACTGGGGGCCTTTACCAAGGGGATTCCGGCTTTCTTAACTCCTTATCAGAAGCTTATTAAGAATGGGGAAAATGCAAGTTAATTATATGGAGACACGCCAACACAAATGTGTTATATGTCTTGGTATCATCTAAGGAAGAATTAATGAAAAGGTGGGTAAAAAATAATTTTCAAAAATCAAACAAAATTGGGGTAAAATTATTCAAAAATTTGGGCAAAACTGGCAAATGTGGGAGTCATGTCAAAAACTGTTTAGATTACTTTCCTTGAGAAATTAGCCAAGAATGAGACAAGGATCTGTGTGCTCAAGTAGGCCTAACGAACTCACTGTGAACACAAACTAGTCAAAAGAGTGCCTAAACTAACTAATCAAGTAGGGTCAACAATATTGACTAATATTTCACCCAGCCTTGAATTAGTTTCTAACAAATATCAAGCCTCGAGCTTTTGACTAAGTTTGACAAATATTCTTCAGTCCATTACTACGAAATTAGTCAGATATAAAAATTAGTTGAATGTAAATGACAAACATGTCGGTTCATCACGAATTCAGGGTTTCATGTAGCAGATTCCTTGAGCTGTTGAGCAGTTGAGTACTGCACTTACATGTCTAACGTGATGACTGGGCATGGGCGTCCGCAGGTAAAGACAAAAAATCAAAAATTTGAAAAAACGTTTAGAAATGAAAGCAAAACCTCGAACAAAACGTGTTTTCTATGCCAAAAATAGGCTTTAGAAATGCCATTTCCGGCGATCTGGGAGGCATTTTGGGCTGAAATTTTCGCACGTTTCATGTCAATTCATGGTGACTCGGAGGTTTTGCCCCCGTCTAGAAATTTTGCCCCCCCCCCCTGACTTTTTTCTGCGGACGCCCATGTGACTGGGATACATGATTTAAAACTAGTATTCGTACCACAACTTTACTTCAAATTTTTCACCTTTTCTCTTTTTAATTACTACCTTATCATGCAAAAATAATTCAGAATGTAATCCTATGATAACCATTCTGTCTCCTGCTCAAAATTGCATGCTATGGTCCAGAAGGAGGTGGAAATTCTGAAACTAAAAGAAAATTTCCCGACCGCCTCACATCATCGACATGATCGCTATAGACTAACCATGTGAGATATATGATTCTCGCAAACAGTGATTATCACACGGAGTTTCTTTGTTACTACAAATGTAACCCCTCTTCACCATATAAGCGTCTCTGGTCACCCGTCTGTTTTTCGTGAAAATGCCCCCCCCCCCCCCGTATCTGAAACAGATCTCCGCCCTTGGGGAGGGAAAAGGAGACGTGGGACTTAATTGTATTCCGAAAAAATTGTGACTATATGGAACAAAACTTCCCTTCAGATTATGCTAAATGTTGCATAAGATTGCATCTGAAGGTGTAGTCTTGGTCAAAACTCTGATGCCAGTTAGTGCGGCATTTGCTACTCACTTTTGAGCACGCCCTCTTTCACCTCCAGAAATTCTCAGCTCTATATTAGGTTGGGTCTGAAGCAAATCTCCTTGCAAAATAGTTAAGCCTGCTTTCTAATTTGAATTCTAAAGAGGAACTTGAAGGTGTAACAACGTCTTGACCAAGACTAACTGAAATATTTTTAAAAGTTTTTGACGCTTCGCAACATTTCAGAGCAAGAAACAAGACATCAAATTTAAAATTTTTCAATTTTATTTAATAAGTGCTGACCGACAGTACATTGATTGACTTAGTGTTTGTGCATACCCTTAAAATGTACCTCCAAGTCAAAAATTCAAAGGTATGTATTAAAGAGCGTGAAAAATGAATTTTAATAATCCAACTCCCGTCTTCATAGAACATTCCTGGGCTGAGATATAAAATCTTGAAGTTTATTCACTTAAAACAAATTGGCCCATTGTGAAATAATTTGTGACTTTCTTGTTGTTCAACTCACATAAATTGCTTTGTTTCCCTTTATTTTTATTTTGTTTTTGTTTTTATCACCTTGAACACTTCCTGTTTTTTTGCAAAGCATGTTGCACAGGGAGGACTTAATTAATTAGATCACCCCCATAAAAGTAAGAGTGCTATCACACACCTTAGTTACAAGGTGCAAAAACAAAGAAATACAAAGATTGTAATTTGAGTAGTACAACAATGACATCAAAAATTATTGTGCAATATATCATTTTCGGTTCAGTGAATAAACTTCGACATTTTTGTTCTCTGCTCAGTAATGTCTATGAAGATGGGAGTTGGACTGTTAGAATTCATTTTCATGCTGTTTAATATATATATATTTTTTTTTTGGAATTTTTTGACTTGATGTACACTTTAATTAAAATACTTTAAACGCTTTAAATTTTCTTGTGAGAAAAATGTATATACAGAAATAATTGTCAAATTAAAAGCTCTCGTTTAACTACCGATGCACATGTTTGGATGCATGATAGTTAGCCCTTAATATAGTTACAAAGCTTATATCAATCAGTATCCATGGATGGATAAATCTAGTTATCTTATTTTAAAAGATACCCGAATTAAAGGTAAAATTTCGAAAGTACATGATGTGACAAAGCATAAAACCTTGAATAAAATTCTCAAACTGCCAACTTCAAAAGAGTTAAAATATATAATACAACAATTCATTCACTAAATTAAGTTTAATTGAAACTGATGTGTAAGTCTTAATTAGAAATTTGTGATGTACATCCAAACAGCGATCTCCTTCAATCCTTGTCTTTTCGAAAGCCGCACCGCACCTTCAATTAAAATGAGATCAATTCCTTACTTTGAAAAGTTGAATGAGTGACTTGACTTTAAACTTTTAAAAGGCACTTCTGTATGGCATGATATGCAGAAAGCTTTTCAAGGTAACTAAACTGTGTAAATTTCAAACAGAAACAAAAACAGGAAATGTTTTTGGTCAGAGGGGGACACCAGAAGTAGTTGCACAATAAACTAGTACAATCAAAGGGTATAAATTTCAACGATTTTACTTCAGCAACATAATTAGCCATAACCACGATACTTGGATGAATAAGATTCATTTTCTAACCTCTGAAATAGACCTATACTCTGATTCTAGTTAAGAGCAAAATTTTGTTTTTCTTATGTTCAGGTCAGTTTCAGTCCAAATTTTGTTCTTTTTCTTCTTTGGTTACCGATATTACTTTTCTTAATATCATGAAACCTATAGGTACTAAAAAAATCCACCAATGCTTCATGCTTAAGGTTGAGAGTGACCTTTCCATGCCAACTAACTCGTTATTGGGCCTATTGATTTGAACGTTGGGGGTCACTACCGTGCATAGGTGATTCGGAAGGCTGAAGTTGAGCCATCTTTGACCTATCTAAAAATATCTTTTGGACTGATAAACTTGACCAATGTTTATTTTCTTAGTGATCTATTACTTTTGTTGCAGTAATAACTCCAGCTGTATACCCGACTGGTTGTTACAACTCATCATTAATTACAATGGAAATGAAACAACGCCGTCTATATCAACCACTGCCTACTGCTCTATACACTGCATATGCGTCACTTATGCAACACCAAATGCACAGTAGCTATAGTGTATTATAGGGGGAGGCAAAGAAGGGGTGTCTCCTAAAAGTATTTTAATCATATAAACTTTAAATAATTTTAACGCCATCAATTTCTTTATACATTTCAGCATATCCAGCCAAATCAAAATATTTAGTCCCATGGAAGCTTTCTTACCCTCATTAGAACATTGTTTTGCTAAGGATCTCTCTTCAGTACTGATAGCAACCCTAACTCCTGACTTCTTTTCTTTCGACCAGCGATTTGTGACGTAAGCCAAACTGCGCCGCCTTTTTTCTTCGTCTATGTACTCATTTGTATCGAAATCGAAGCGCGATTGGCAGGTTTTGCTGTATACGATTCCCACGTATAGTGGTAAAACCACTTTTTACCACGTTTTAACAGTGTCCCGGCAAAAACAGGTCTTTGCCGCCAAAAGCCCAACCCTGCATCTAACAAGAACTTAAAAAGTATGTAAAAAATTCTTATTTCCTACACAAGAAAACAAAAAAATTATAGAATTTAAGCCTCTGAGGGCGACGAAAGGATACCCCGAAGGAGCCATGCTTCCCCAAAATACTGCATCTTCGACATTTTGGGTACAGGGTGTATCATAGGGTGAGTCAATTTTTGACCCTATGAGGATTTTTAAACATGAAACAGGTGCCCGTGCTGCCCGTTTTTTCTACCTTGCTTAAACCTTACTTAACATAGTAACTTACTTAAAAACACCAATTTACTTATTGAACTAATTTTAATTGAAAATAATTTATCAGAAGCGCACTAATTAATCTTTCCTGAACTTAATCGTTCTAGCACCCTCGTGAGATATTAAATTATATGCCCAACGCTCAATTGGAAGTAGCAATTATCTGAGCACCATTAACATAGATATGGAAACTAGAGAATACTCACGTATACAAATTTCGAAGGGCGCCACTTTGCCGAGGTATTGACTTTGCTGTTTGACGCAGAAATGTACATACATAATATATTAGGTTTAAACACTATCTTCTGCAGCATTGATACGTATCTTTTTCGACATCTCGATTAGTCTTATACATTGATTTCTCTTCCTTCTTCTTGTTCTTAATTGTTGCCCTGTTTACTCACATGGGACCCATTTAATTTTGCACCCAACGTTAATAAGGGCCCCATACTTGTAACCCACAAGCATGGGCGATATTATAGGGCTGGTCCAAATTTTCCCTACATTATCAGTTGTTTTTATGGGTCCGAGGAGTATCCCATATGGGTCATATGGATCATATGGACTAGCCCATAATTCCGGGTGCAAAATCATGTAGGTGAAGAAATGGGACCGTATGAAAATGTTACCTGGGTTTTAATTTGTATTTGAACATATCTACTTCATTTGTCGAGCGGAATGAGTCTTTAATAAATCTTTATGAAATTTGAGATAACCTGAAAATATCCCATTGACAACTCCGCCTGCTTTACAAAAATGCGACTAAAATTAAACCGTAATAGCGTCTAATTACTATACCTTGCCAGTAAAATCAAAGCTGGCGTTAATTTTTTCAGCTCGCCAGCTGTAAATAACATGTGTAAATTAACAAAACCAGTTATCTTAATTGGATATACACTCTAAAAACTGTTGGGTAAAAAGTGTTGGGCAAAATACAAAATGCCCAACAAATGGGTACCCATATTGTTGGGCAAATTAAGGTTGGGTAAAATCCAGGTGTTGGTAAAAGGTGTTGGGCAAGTCTTAAAGTACCCAACGGTTGGGTAAAATGTAATTGACCAATCAGATGATTAGTTAAAGAACAGTTTAGTTTTACAGATAATTATTGTAATATAAGTGGTTCATTATAAGATCTCATGGTTGAATAAGGTTGTATGTGGTAAATTAAAAAGCTAACGGTAGAACAGCAGTAAAAATCTGGACGAAAGTACTTAAAGAGCAATGGTCGCATAGAAAATGTTTCCATTGCTACGTAATCAATGGGTGAAGAAATACAAAGTTCACGATTGAGTTTGTTACTTTAAACTACACACTTCACTTTATACTTACCAAGTGCATCGTCGCTGGTGCCCCAACCACTCTTGGAGGACAAACGGTGTATGTGTTACGGTACTTACTACTTTCTTAAATCTCCGTCTTATCCAAATCATATATAATTATATATCAGGTTATATTGAAATCCAAACAAGCACCCATCATACTGGGTATAGTTGCATTGCCCAACACCATTTGCCAAACAGTTTGCCCAATTGCTGGGAGGACACATATATACCCAGTGTTGGTAAAAAGTTGGGCAAATATTTGCCCAATATTTTTTCTCGAGTGTAATACCATATCGATCAAATTTAAAACTTTTCGGTAGGCCATAAATGATGCAAACTTTTTTTTATTTGTTCTTTCAATAAGCTGTGCATATTTTGCAAAGGACACCGTAAAATTCCCCAATAAACGTCTTTACGCTATTATTACACGTACAAGATGTGAGGATGAATGATTTTGAGTAAATAATTAAATAATGGCTTACAGAGACGTTTTCGAGTTTTATGATTAATTAATTATATTTACATTTGCAGCTCCCCATGTGCCGAGTTTTAGCTACTGTATATACAAATGACAGCCCTGTAGGTTTATGTCGAAACGGGAACCACAACATGAACACAAAAAACTTTTATTTGTGCTGACTATTTTGAAATTAAGCAACGTATTTTACTTTTTTTACTTGCGTCTTACGTATTGAAAACAAAATCATGTGAATCCTGCCCTCTGCCACACACTGAGCAACAGAGACCAGACGACATTTCAAGAGAACCGTCCGAGTTGTCGTAGTAACCAACGTCTTTGCAGCACCGTCTGAATAAGGCTGATCGAAATTTAAACAGAAAGTATGCAATGACATGCATCAGAAATATACCTACGAAGAAAGCTACAGCATAACCAATAGAGGGTGCTACATTATCTGCACTCCATTTAAAAATGTCACGGTAAGTGAATTCTTCGGAGCCCGGGGCGTTTGCAAAATTTAAGATGACATTGACGATGATATAGATAATCCAGAGGATCATAGGATAGACAGCTTGGAGAATGTAAACTGGGATACGGCGAACGAAGAGATCCAACAAAATGAGGGCGGTGTTGACGAAAGTGAGATGTGCGACTGCAAGTTTTTCGGTCGTTTCGTCTCTCGAGAAAACATTTTCGTCCCAATCGTGGATCCAGAAGAGAATCGTTACGATCGGATGAAGCGATATGTTTAGGTTAAATAATAACCAGTCGAGTTTAAAGTACCATGGGTTGGAACGATAGATTGACTGGTCGACAGCAATTCCGAGGGAACTTTGAGATGTATTAAGGATTGAAGCAATCGCAGGTCTGGAGTCCTTTATTAAGAATTCTGCAAAGAAAGTCATTGAAAAATTTCATAATG
This sequence comes from Holothuria scabra, assembly GCA_037179385.1. NCBI lineage: Eukaryota > Metazoa > Echinodermata > Holothuroidea > Aspidochirotida > Holothuriidae > Holothuria > Holothuria scabra. The sequence continues at coordinate 41,333,515 of CM074183.1, forward strand.
TTCGATATAATGCGTCAGGACAGTGACGGGCCTGTATTTGGGGGCATGAAGCTTGAAATATTGAATGTACGTACAGATTAGCGACATTGATCGCAATTGGTAGGGAATTACAAAGAGTAAAATCCAGTGCGGCCCGAAAAGGCCTTAATATGCCGTTGCAAAAGGTGCAAGTCCTAGATGATGACGTTGCAAAAGGTGCAAGTCCTAGATGATGACGTGCTGGATTGGTAAGGTACAGCCAGTGGCGTACGCATGAGGGGAGGGCATGCAGTCTGTTGAATGATCACCCGCCTGGGGGAGGGGTCTAAGCAGGAGGGGGTGTTCCCTCCCCTCTTGAAAATGTTTGGCCTTTTCAAGGAACCTAGATGCAGAGTGGTGCAAGATTTGCGACTCTGCAGGAACTGTGTTAACAGTTGAATTGTGGTGGTTCGGGAGGATAAAACTGAAATGGTATGTCTTTACATGCAATGTTATGCCATTGCCATTTACGCAACCTTTCGAAGTACTGTAAAATTTGTTTTTAAATTTGCATTTTTCGGAGTCAAAATAAAAGAGCATCGATCGGAATTGGCGAACGAGAGCATTTCAGATTGAAAACTGCAAAGTGATCAGAGAGTTATTTGCCCGAAAGACTAAGCGGAACGCCATCATTGGTTGGCACGGAGCGTAGTAAAAGTGTCGAAACGTTTCGACCCCTCAGATGGCCGAAAATTGCGTTGTCGTACTTGTAAAGAGAATCTAAACAGTCTTTTTATTTAGCTTTTGTTTACAATAAGAAAAAAATCAGCAACATGCCAAGTTATCAGAAAGTTACCTCATAAAATGTACCACCACTTTTATACTAAATGGTGTTGATTCTTTTCAGGGAAACTGTACAAAATATCTTAATGCTTCTCTATCGTGACTCTTGCCTAAATTCAAGATTTGAACTGATGAAGTGTCAGTCAGTGCTAAATTCACCCCTAGCATCTCTTGCGTGATAAATGGCACACTATTGCCTACCACACCTGAACACTCTCCCTAGTGTTCAGAAATAAAATTGGATTAATATTTTCTTGGGTATCAAAAGGATCTAGCCTACGCACAACTTGAAAATAACACCGAGGTCTACCACCGGAATTCCAGATGGCAGTACCGGTGTAAATAACGAAGTTTTTGGTAGTGTAGAGTCATGTAACTGTGTTTTTGTTACTACTATGTGTACATTGGTAACGTTATTGAGCTACATGAAAGCAGGGTTCGAAATTAGCGTTAGTCCGCTAGCCCGGAGCTTTTGCATTCGTGCGGACAAGTTCAAATCCTGCTTATTCCTTAAAATATGAGGCCCAAAACAAGTGTTAATATATTAATTTGTCGAAATATAATATACCGATATCCTGGATGTACCCGTATTTAGATTTTGCGTACACCTAAAGACATTTGAAAGAATTACGCAGACTTTCATTTTCATCATTTCATCTATAGGGTAAACGAACTGTTTTTCTACCAAGCATTTTTCATTTACTATGAAGTGTCAAAGTATTATGAAAAGAAGGTTCATTTTGGCTATGCATTATGTTAGTTGCGAGCCTGATACAGTAACTGTGACTCAAATATTAACGCGACGGGATAGAGAAACATGTGTCCGGGCAAGTGACTTTCAAGGAGTGAAAGCTCGACGGACAAGTGATAAACCAATGCTAATTTCGAACCCTGCAAGAAAGACGTTTGAAAGGAGTTGTATAAATTTTTAGTTTTTGTACCCTCCAGTTACCCATTATCCTTAACAAAGATCACTATAAACAATAGACGTACTCATCACTTCAAATGCCATTGCGAAATGGACAGGTATGCTTGTTGTCAGTTTTGTATTAGACCGATAGACAAAATCATTTATCATGCCGTAACAAGTTTGATCACTTTTAGAGTTATAAAAACTTACAAATGTCAAGAACAACAAGTTATAATTAAAACGCTGTAAATTGTTATAGATATAGGTTGTCATAGAGACGGAAACAACAAATGCATAATAAACCCCGATTTTTGCCCGTGATGTTCTGTTTTTTCCTCTCTCTGCCTTTCAGAGAAAAAGATTGCAATGGAACTACAAAGCCATGAAATACAATTAAACTGGGGCACAACAAATGAGGCAATTTTCTTGTGAGTATCGCATTTTAATGTATATGGGTCATGTACTAATGAAATAGTTACTGTGTGTATAATGGAAATATTTATAACATAAAATACTTTTTAAAGAAAGAAAAAACTGAAAAAAAACCTCAAACAGATCGTGAGGGAAAGTACAGCACAATACTACTTGTTCATTCCAATTTCTCTATTCAATATTTTTCCATCAAACTTAAAGCGGCACTGTTTCGGTTGACTGGTTGTATTTATCCAAATAATTAAAATCACAAATGCGTTGAAAACAGCCTAACAAATTTGAGTGCGTAATCACCGTTTTCATCTTTTAACAAGGCAGTACACTGTAGTCAATGGGAGAAAAGATTTGGCTGTGATAAAGCTCTTACGATAGGTTATAAGGGGAGTCCTTCCCTTCATTAAAACATGACCTTCGAAAGTTAAGAAGATGACCCGATCCAAAGATATCTTATACTCAGTTTTCCTTCGTTGAGCTAACATATTTGATTTACACAAAAATTATGTTTTAACAGCGTGACCATTGTCCCTTCGCACTTAACAGTTGTCGTTGGGGACAGTTTCCGCCGGGGCAAAAATTCAAGGTGGGGACATTAATTTGGTGATTTTAAATGACGTCATACTGTAGCTGGACCAGGGTGGAAATCCAGGGGATGGGTTCCGGGCGGAATTGTCTCGAGGGGATGTATCGTAAAACCGAATATAATATACTGACCTTCGTATCTCCATTTCGCGACTCGTACCCAATGAACGAGAGCTGATACCACTGACACAAAAGCATAGAGCGCTAACAGATGGAAAGTCCACACACTTAGATCTATTTGATACCATCCGCCATATTGGTAGCTTCCTCTAATAGTTATGAACAAATCCCAGGCAATCACGTAGAAGGCAAACAGGTATCTATAGTAGATGTATAACACCTGCGATAACTGCCACTGAAATGGAAAAGGGGGAAGTTCGAAACGAATTAAAGTATAAGGTCATGCATGATTTAGTTACAAACTGATCAGGACGGAGGGCCTTGAGGAAAAGATCCCTCTTCTCCTTACTAAAACCTCACAGAATATGTAGCCTATGTTTTAGAAAAGTATACAAATCTTTATTTTCTAAACTTTGTAAATCACCTTCTGTAACTGTTAAGCTTCTTTGTTAATATAGTATAAGCAGTGGAGTAGGAAAAACCATCCCGTAGAGCCAAATTCGGGCCATGGTTATGACAATCGGGTATTTTGTTTTGATGTGTGAGAATGTCTTCCCATAAGAATGCCTCGAGTCGTGAAAGAGTAAAATGCATTAGCATTTTTAGGTTCCAATTTATAGTTTTTCCCCATAAATACAAAGACCATGTAATCCAATGATATAGTGGTACATTTTATCTAATAACTCTCTGATCAAAATATTGAGTGCTTAGATTCTCCAACTAAGCCTAGAAAAGGCCATTTTCGACTGTTTGACGGTTCCCATTTTCAAAATTTTCTGTGCGCCCCACGCCAACCATGGGGTGGCCCTCCGCTTTCGGAAAATCAAAATAGCAAATGCCTTAATCCCATGATAAGCCTTGGCAATGCCAATTTCGAATGTCCGAGGGGTCCCATTTTAAAAAAATTCTGTACGCTGCGCTCCAAGCAATAGCGACGCTCCACTTAGATAGTCTTTCATGCAGAATTAACATTTTTCGGGCAAAAAAAAAAACTTGTAGTTTTCTAGAAGTCAAGGACTCTTCCATAAATGTTTATGTTTAACACTTTGCTGAAGACTAAAGATTCTGATCAAGCTTTTCTTTATATTATCATTTTTCAGACAGTACCATCGATATGATCCATTCGATAAGTTTTTTGCACTGTTAACTTCACACAATTTCTCTCTAATACACCAAGCTTCAACCTTCTATTTGTATGTGTTTTTATTTGTATAATAAATGACATGAAAACAAAAAGCAGCTTAGCGACCCAAAGTTTAAATGCAGTAGCACCCTAATTTGGCTTCCTTTGTTTTCCTACGTATGGCTCTAAAGAATCATATCACAATTTATTATTTCTAATGCACTGAATTGTGAAATTTTACTGTAGGAGGAGTAACTCCATGGTATACTATGAGTATGAAAACCAAAGTCATTACTCATAATCATAAAAGTTACCTTGGAATGAAACTAAAAAATATGTGAAAGAAATGTACATTCTAAAAATAAAAGGAGTGACCTTTCACTCCTTCGAAGAGTAAAGGTTTTAAAGATAACTCGAAAAGAGCGGAAAATCACTCCAAGAAGGGTAAAATTCACTCCAATATAGAGCGAAGTTTCACTCTTGATGGAGTGAATACAGGGACACTCTTAAAAAAAAGATTGCTTCTTGGAGGCACTCGTTAAAGAGTGAATTTTCACTTTTCATTTCATTTTGTAGTGAATTTCACTCTTTTGGAAGTGAATCACTATTCTTGGAGTGAATTTACACTGCAATGGAGTCAATTTACTATTTGCACTCTATTAGATGGTGACACTCTATTAGATGGTGACTATGTTCACTCTTTTCTTTTTGAGTGTAGCTGTTGCTTGAAAATAAATTTGACGCCACTGCTTGTTCTGTTTAATGGCAATTCCCGAAGATAAAATTCATCGACTTTAAAATGTGCAGAAACTTTTCTCTTTCAGAGTGTGAAAACTGCATCTCAGTAGCATATAGCATTCCGAAGATACTTATTTTCAAAAATGCATTTTACTTGAGATCTGGTGCATTATGGGAAACCTGTGATGTAATAGCGGCACTTTAAGTTGATATTGCATTCAACAGTTCAACTTATTTGTAATTTTGTTTTAGGCATAATTCTATATCGGCAGAATTTTGGTGAGTTATGTTGGTTAACTTTCATGCTTCACCAATCGCACAAAGTAATTATTTTTTGGTGAAAAAAGTTACATGAAAAGAAGGTCCCAAGATGTTACCAGCAAATTTAATCCCACGGTTTGAGACTCATGTATTCTATCTTGAATTTTGGGTGTCCTCCACTCCTTTGGAGTTATGTTGGTCATGAACAAACAAAAAATGAACATGGATCTTTTCTTGTATCTTATAATTGCAAACAGTATGTTGTATTTGAAAGTTTCCAGCTCAACTTAACATTTAAAAATTAAACTATATTCGGCAGACATACATACTGTAATTTAGTGAAATATCTTGCTAATATTTCGTATGTCCATTAAGAACTGTAGTTAGATGGAGTTTTACGGCCCAGTTTCCAACCAATTTGTTCAAGTCGATCTGGCCACGGCTTTTTTCCTGCTGTGGGTCACGGGCTTGTTTTCCCTGCTCCATGGTGTATGTCCATTAAGGAACTATTTTTTTTTGTTGATTTTACTGTAGGTTCTTTTCATTTGTTATTTTAGTTCCCTTGTTCTGATCTTCCTAAGTTTAATTGCTGTTCTTATTTACTGCTTGGTTTTGCATTTTACCTTTTACTGTACAGCGCCTTAGAGCTTTTATTTCTTAATTGGATAAGGCGCTTTATAAAGTTTCCTATTATATTACATTATATTATATTAACTATAAGTAAGATGTCAAATGTTAAGTCTAACAATCGTAGGGTTTCAAAGAGGAAAATGTGACTACTTAAATATTATAAACTGGCTACAATTGGTCGATATTGTAAAAAATATGTAAATATGTAGACATTTTGACACTTAAAAATTTTGAAAAAAAATAAAACTTACTTTTTTTCAAATTTTAGAGAATTTTCAGTTCAAACTTTTACCATGTTCTTGTCACAATAGATACTAAAACCCATTCAAATAGGAATCGCCAACCATTTCAGACTTTCATTATTCTTATGGGAGAAGCTTAAAGACTACTTTCGTGTCTCCGTGAAGTGTTGGCCAATTTACAGACCATGCTTAGGTTTGAATGATTCTTCGCATGCATACATAATGCTTCATCAGTATTTTCTATAACTGCTGTTCGTAATAAATCATGAATGTAAATTTCAACCAAATAAAATGATTTTTAAATTTTGACCTCATATCACACTGTGAGATTTGGCTGTTGCTTTAAAATAACTTTGGGACGACAGATCGTGCCCTTTGAATGCGGCACACCGTAATTATAATTAAGAGTACTTAGGGCAAGATGGGGTTTTGCCGCTCAGTTTTCAACTAAGTGGTCTCAACCTGGCCGACGACTTTCGTTTTTCTAATACTGTAGTGAATCACTGAGGTTAGATGATAAACTATTGGGCACTAGAGTAAGTATCATAATCTTCTTATTTCTCTTCAAAGTATCTTTCATAATATTTTTACTTATATATTGCATATGCAAGATAGCACAAGCAATTACTGCTAAAAAAAATTCACTTTTGATTTTGAGGAGAAAAAGTTGTTGTCACATGGCTCAAGAGTCAATCATAAAACAGGAAGTCTACACGGACTTCAAGTTAGGGTGACTGTTCATATACCCTTTAACGTATTTTTGTCTTTTTTTTTTTTTAGAGATGGAAGATGTGGCTGATATGATATTAAAGAAAAATTGAAGGTTCAAGTTGGACAACCCTTTGCTTTAAGAGCAAATAGTTATGTGTAACAAAACAAATAAATTAATCAAATACCGCATGATAGGATTAATCAGAGGCGTTGATTTGGTTTTCAAAGTGGGGGGGGGGGACATCTGGCCTATTTTTTTTTCTGTCCTGGTAAGGTTTGTACAGCGGCGTAGCTAGACATTTTTTCTGGAAAAGGGGGGTGGGCAAGCATCCAGATTTTACCATTTTTTGAGTGTGAACACCACTGTATTAGGGCCGTAATTTGCGGCGCGCTTCGAAATTTTTGCCATTTTTCTAATATTTGAAAATTTGGAGCTTGTATTGCAGAAAAGTTTGAGATTATGGGTTTCCTGTGAAAAAATTTGAAAAGTTGGGGGATTACTGAAGAATTTGCATTCCTTATGGCAAATCTGACATTGAACGGCGACCAAAGATCATTGTTGCTACATAATGTTATCCAACCCCTAAGAAATGTGGCTCTCTGACGATTTTTTTTTTTTTTTTTGAGTCAAAAAATTACAGTGGAGAAAATTTTGGAATGTTATGAAAGTAAATTCATGAAAATAGCACTGTACAGTAGTTACTGATGTCACTTGATTATCTGGTATCACATGTAGCAAATTTCCGTTTTTTCACTTACAAGGTTCAGAGCTCGGAAAATTTACTCAAAGTAATAGCGAACACTTCTGCTTAGGAATCGTTTGTGGCGCGAGAGGCGCACTGAAAATTTTGCTTCGTTGAGACAAATAATGAATGACAAATGTGGAGCTTTCAATGGATAGATTTTGGAATTTCATGAGTTGTCAAAACCACACAGTAGACTGGTTTTACAAATAGCAAATTTCCGAATTCTTCATTTTTCAGAGCCGCCTGTCCCCTGTAGCTACTCCATTAGGTGTCAAGGAGAAGGGGTCCATATGCAAAATGGTGCTAAATGTTCCAATATTTTGAGTTACTCCAAAGTTTTCAAAACATGAACTTGAAAATGTGGATAATTACTTCAACTGACTATACCGTCAATTTAATTACCAGGTGTACTCAAAAAGTACTTAGAATCACAACGGAAATTGTCATAGTTTGCGAAAGAATTGTGCGAAAGTTCTAATAATAAAGGAACCATTTGTAATGGAAAGAAGGTAAAATAAATCCATTACTTAGTCAAAAGCTCACTTCAATCTACTACGAGAAAATCAGATTGTAGCGTGGGGGAATGCTATCTACTGGTACGGTGCCACTGAGACACCGTTGCACAGGCCTACCGGTGAAGATTGTTGATACAAGAAACATAAAATTAAATCACCATACAGTATCTGCATGCAGACATAACGGAGGGTACCTATAATTCCTGATTGAAGTATCTTACTGTATGTAGCAAACGTCAGTGTGATTTTACTTCTCTGATAATGGTCTAAATACGAAATGGTCGAATCGTTGCAAAGGAATGATGTGAGCGTGTCGAAATTTTGCATTAGAAATCATACATTTTTAAAAAGTTGCATGCAGAATGTTCTCCGAGACATTTTCAGTTTTCTTAAAATGTGTTTGCCAATTTCACCCTGCCAAGCTGGTCATTCACTAAGTTAAGACCACAGGTTTCATTAAAACCTAGTAAACATAGTAAAACATAGTAGGGAACGATTGATATTCTCCATATTCCTAAATATTGTGCTCCTTCATAACCACACCTGCTGCCCTATGCACACGAACAATCGACATAATCATTGAGACCGATGAATAGTGTTTGTTTGATATGCAAGAGGAAAAAGAACATCAAGAGACTGCAAGCGCGCGGGGCCCTCTAGAATTTTGGGGATTTGCAAAGTATAAACAAGTGGAATTATTGATACAGAAAGCAGGTTGATCGGAATCGGTAGAGGACACCTTTCATAAGCTTCCTGTATAGTCTTTCTGGTAGTACCTAATTTTTAAGTTTCACGACACAAAAAGAGGGAGATATCCCCGACCCAATCGATGCCCCTTAGATTAATTACCCTATGACATTTTTGACCAAGGATTTATTATGCTAATAGACCAAGATAAAGGAGGGGTCTTGTAGCATATGCTAGTCTGTCTATACGGTAGTTTATGGCGAAGGCGGGCTTCGTTCTGTACATTTTCCCTACATGCTTTCCGTTTCGTTTCATTTATTTGTTTTTCTCTTTTCCATAAAAAGTACAAGATAGAGCAGAAAATATTTTACAATTACCTAGGTAATGAACAAAAAAGTAGTCTTAAAAACCTTGCAAGGCTTAACAAGTACGTACAGTAGATCCACTCCCAAGCTGCCCCCTTCATAAAGCATTGCAAGACTAGTGACTACAAACACATCGAACGCCATGCAAAGAAATGAAAATCATTTTTCCACTTCCAAATCGTATCACGCAATTCATCTTCTGTAGCCATATTGTTTTTTATTAATTTCAACAGCACTAGGCCTCACAGTAGACTTAATGGTAATCAAGTTGTGTTTTCCGACTTATTCATACGCCTACGTTGCAAACTCGAGGTAGTGTAATATTCGCATGTTAGCTATACACCTACGACAGGAAAATTTAATAAAACACCCCAAGTTGAAAAACATGCCAGACATGATACCAGTACATATTGCTTAAATACTAAGTTCTTTTGAATTATCATATAATACAGCTTTTAACATTCATTTAGTTTCGCCTGCATGGCAAGTTGAGGCTTACCGTACCACTTATCGCCATTTTAACTTTATGTAGGTGCATGTAGGCTACTCAAATTGAAGCAGCCATGAATGTGCGAGCTACAGATTGAATTTATATAGGTCCATATGTATTATGTTTGTGCATGGTTTTTAAAAATCCACTTGACGTATGTGATACTTACTTGGGATCGTCCAAAAACTTCAGGATAAACGTAAACAAGACACAAAACGTTCCTTACGTAGCCCATACTCCCTGACTCAAATACGCTACTCTATCCACAGTGAGAAAATTAGGAGAAAACTAATTACATGCTGAGCATACAATTTCCGCAACAGTAGCTATACATGTAGGGCTGTATGACAGTATCACAGTACAAGTGGCAAGTCTGGTTGTCTTCTATTCACCTAAACACTTAACTGCGCGTCA